>CM068880.1:2407500-3012500 GCA_035149815.1 Branchiostoma lanceolatum
CAATATTGTGGTAGGTCAAAGTGAACAAAATGAGTTTGATTTTGTTTTGCCGTAGCGACCTAGTATTGATTTTATTGGTTCAGAGATTGCGAGGAAACTCTATATGGCATTTACTATCCTCCTAGAAGCTGGGTCGTTCCAAAGCCCAACCCCTAGGTCTTGCATGTGAGAAATGTAAATATTAGCTGAAATGACATAATCTTTATGTCTTGATGCAGGTTTTGTCACGACTTAAAAAAATGCATAATTTTGTCATCGTACCACCCTTATAACACTAGATCACGTACACACATGTTCACACTCCTGATTGAAAAAGGAGGAGTAGAAGTAGCAGTTATTGCGTTCTGTATGTTAGTGATTAAAAGTGAATAAATCACACTATTCACAGATACCACTGTGTATATAATGATTTGAAAAGAACGTTGAGCTCAGAAATATGCACCAACGTGTTCATCCCCTCCCCTGATCATTTCCGGTTTGTCCCTAAAGAAGCAGCCCCACCCTGGCCTGTGCAGTACAATGGCAAACAAGACGCCGGTTCTAGCCCCAGGGGCTTCCCACCTACCAACCCTGTTAATGTCGACCCTCGTATGGGTTGTATCGACAGCGTTTTGAATTTATCCACCGTAACTTGAAGAATCTGAAGCTGAGTCTACAAGTCAAGCTCACCGCCCACCAGTCACTGCTACAACTGTCAAACACAAGGTGACGTGGCTTTAAGTTTATTTTCAATCGGGTCGACAATCTCTGAGGTCTAGGTCATAGCATAATAATAATGAAGATTTAAACTGCTAGACGTTAAGTTACTGTCCCTTGAGTCAAAAGCGATGTATTTTTGGAACAGACGTAGAAAACTGACTTTTAAATAGACCATCATGAATAGGAATATATACGCCATGATGACATTCTAAACTGACATCAGATGGTGAAATATCGGGATAGATTGCTAAACGTTAAGTCAGCCATTGTTAACCCTACTAAGTGTCATGGCCGATTTAGAACCAGGTGTTTTATCAGTCAGTTACACTTGGATGGGTGGCGCAATATTTGACTGTCAGTTACCGTCAGGTTGACTATTACAGCTTGTTTAGGCTATTTGTTTTAGTTGATTGAAAGGGGAAAAAATCTAAAAAGGTGCATGTGGACTTTCAATGAGGTAGGCCGATCTCTAATCTTTTGAGTGGCCCCGATCTATTTTTGCAAGTCTCTCTAGTAGTGCTTAGGCGGCAATTGAAAGCAAAAACCTGCATCAGTTAGGATGCATAAAAAACATTACAAAGTGACGGGTAAAACCAGACAATGCCGCATTCGGAAGACTTAATTAGTGAGTTATTCAGTGGCATTGTGTTAAAGTGTCCTTGGTTATTTTTGGCAGGTGACGACAGCAACGGACCTGTTAGACCAGTTCGCACACGAACAAAAGCCTAGGTCATAGGTCACACTCAAGCGTGCCAAATCAACAACATTGGATATTTTACTGCACAGGAGAAGGGTGTAGAGTGTTACATGCATCAATGCGCAGTTATCAGTATTACCAGTTCCCTGATGGTATGAAGAATTTTGGACACTGAGTGGTTTTGATTACTACACCTACCAAAAGCTGTCAAAAACGAAACCACTTTGTTGGAAGGATTGATACTGAGTTACAGTAACATATTACTGTTTCAAAACTTTGTAGAGGTTCCCTCTTGTGCTATCATACAAGTTTCCTAATTCTATGATGGATTCTAGACACTCAATGTCATTTACTAACCCTGACAAAACGATACAAGCTTAGTGGAAGTGTTGATACTGTATCAGATCATTGTTTCAAATATGTTGATAAGTTTTCTCTACATCCTCAGATGGGGCAGCCATGGTCAACCCCAAAAGCTCTAAACGAGGACTCGAAAGACGTGGCAACGGCAGCAGCCTCCGAACTGGCCAGACAGATGACCACCAAAGCTGTCCAGGCAACGGCTGGGGCCATCGCGGTAGGGGTAGGGGGCGCGGTGGCCGGGGCTATCGCACAGGTAACGTCTACTTGTTTTGTTACAGTATCTTTAAAACATGGTAGCCATTTTTAGAAGACAGCTGGTGAGGAATCTTTTAGCAAAGCTGATGAACATTGATGTTTTAACGTCATCAATCTACGAACATTGATGATGACATTGTAACTTAAATAGGGACTCTTCTACCCTAATGAAGTAATATAAACTCTACAATCATAAAAAAGACTTGAACGGCACAATACATTAATAGCATAAACGTAGCTAGCACAAAAGTCCTTCTGTGAGGTTTTTCAACGGTTATGCACTATTGTGTTGGACAATCAGACTATATTCCACATCAAACCCTTGCTGCTGAAATCACTTTTGAATTCAATCGCAAAATAAGTCGAAAACAAACAGTAAACAAAATACAACGATCTCTTGATATCCATGGAGACACGATTAGCCCATAAACTTGTTTCTACATAACGCTGTTAACCTGCTGTTAAACAGGTGATAGTCCGTGGTCTGTGGGACACGGTCTTCCCACCGGATCCTGCACACATGGATGATGACATTGTAACTTAAAGAGGGACATTTTACCCTAATAAAGTAATATAAACTCTACAAACAGAAACAGCCTTACCCGTAGCACACTGATAATATAAACTTGACACAATAGCCCTTCTGTGAGGTTTTTCAACGACCAAGTAGTAAGTATCCAATCGCAGGTTAAACAAATATTACACAAAATACGACAATATCTTCCATTGATACACGATTGGCTTATAAACCTGTTTGTACATACCACTGTTGAACAGGTGATATTCCGTGGCCTGTGGGACACGGTTTTCCCACCGGATTCTGAAGAGTCCAGTACGATGGACGAGATGAAGTCTGTGGTGAAGCAGGAACTGAAGCAGGACACTCTGGATCAGATCAACGGAGTGCTACATGATTTGTTCGACATGCTAACCAAGGACTACACACTAGACAAGGTGAATAGTTTTGTCATGGTTTGCGTGTCCGTCTGTGTATGTTTCTGCGATACCCAAAACATATGTCAGGGTACAGATTGCGATCTGGCAGAATCGCCCATTCTACCAGTAGAGATCCTAAGAATGTGTTAGGGTGGTCTCCCATTCACGGGTATGGTCCTCAAATTCAAGTCAATCTATTATCTAAAGAGTGAAGTGACATCGAAGTTGTGACTATCTTTAAGTTTTGTATATAATAGTTACCCAAGTTTGAACGAAGGTTACAATTCTAAAATTTGTATGCAGGCCTCTTTGCTGTGAATAAACCTTTTGATTTCATCTGGACCAGATGCACAGCGACCTCACAGACCAAGACGACCGAGAGCGCCTCCACGACCAGCTGACGAGGCTGAACGAGCATCTCATCGGAGTGATCGGCACACTGATGCAGGAGAGCTACGCCAAGATCGGGATGACGTCATTCCTGCTCCTGGCCGGGCTGAGGCTCGCGCTGTACCAGGAGATGGCCAACGTGGATCCGGAGAACGAAGACCCGGACTTCAACCCGGCCAGGTGACAGTGTTATACATACATTCCCTTTTACTATGTCCTCCTTCGGTCAGTATTGGACATGGTAGAATCTTAATTGATATCAGCCCTACAGCGTCGGCTTTGGCTAAACAGCCCTATACGATAATGACAGTCTCTGCCAGTTGGGCGCATCTGTGATCTGACTCAACTCATCGGAGTCTGTTGCCAACTTCATTCAACAGTGATAGCACTCTAGTCTCTATCAGACTACTTCAGCAACATAAAGCGTCTGATACTAAAGAGACTAAACATATCTGCTGCAGTCGCCTCTCAGGGGTCATAAGACACAATGTAAACCCTGTACCTCTCTATCACTCACTCTCTCCCTTCTCTATCCCTCTTACTCATTCACCCTCCCCCCTCTCTCTCATTCCCTCTCTCTCATTCCCTCTCCCTCTGGTGGCGTTGATATAAATTGCATTACTTGAGCGCGCAATCATAATGTCCTTTGTTAACTCTCATTTGATGTTTTCTGTACTGCTGGACAGATCCCCGCGCTACGCCACCCCGCGGTTGGGACTGGTAGCGCAGTACGCGGAGAAGTACGCGGAGCACGTGGAGGAATGGTGGCCGCGGATCCTGGAGGACCGCAGGAGGGCGGTTGTTGCAGGGAGCGCCGTGACGTCTACAGGTGTCGCCGTGTCGCTTGTAGGTACAGTAACAGGTAGGTCTATGATTAAATGTAATCTATATGCTTAGTAACGTTACGCGTTGAATCTCTACCATGTAGATACTAGACAGAAGGCTATGGTAGTCAGAGTGATGAGATACTACACAGATCTATTCGCTATTGAAGCTCAGTTTGCCCAATCAAAGACTAGAAAGATATGATAGACGCTTTAGAATCAGACACAATTTTTGACAATTATTTGAAGACAGCTATCCAGTATCTTGATAACCTGATACCCATCTGCAATAACTTTACATTCTTCAACAAAAACATCCTTAGGTAGTAACCATCACTTTTCATAATGATTGTAAACATCCTAAATGATGCCATGCTTTTCAGAGTGGATAGAAGACCACGCTACCAGAAGAGACGACATCCTCGTGAGATCCTACAGCAACATTGCAGCCCCGCCGCAGCCCCCTCTAGACACACTACTGGAAGAATACAGACAACAAGTGGCCGTGAAACTATCCGAAAAGTTCAACCATCCAGAGGAAATCGTGGCCAACTGGAGGAAGCTCATCGACAAGCCCATCAATATGGCGGTTGAAGACGGACTCGAACTTTAGTAGCTCCAAGTCATTTCTTACACACATAGACAGACTATGCTTGATGTACAAAATGACTATATACATGTACTACAATAGATGACATAGCTGGCTGGATTCAAACACGGGATGAGTCGATTAAAACCTTTGCCTCGAGGTACTGGAAAATGCAGAAGATCTTTGAGAAGAAGTTCGCCAACCCGAGAAGACCATTGCCAACTGGAGGAAGCTCATTGCCATGCCCATCAACGTTACGGTTGAAAAGTAATACACGTAAATGTTGCTAGGTCAGTCATAAAATGGCCGGTTCTTGTGATGTGACCTCAACGACCTCTCAACGACCTTCGATTGTTCAGGCCTTTATTCCTAAATTCACTCATTAAGACCATCGAGAAACTTCTAGATATCTATGAATTGGTGTGGTAGAATAAGCATCATTGTGTTATCCTGAGTTAAGTGCTTATAGCTAAATAAAGGGGAGATATCTTTGTATAATGTATCTTCATGGTACAGTAGAAGCCACTTAATTGCACCTCGGATAAACGCACCTTCCGTTTAAATGCACCAAATCCCAAAATCCCAAACCGGTTCCCATTCACTGCATTGTTAGTGACTCCGCATAACTGCACCGCGCATTGTCACCAATTTCGGATAACTGCACCAATTTTTTTCAAAAATCCTCAAAAAGTTAACTAAAAAGGTGCGCTAAAAATCGGCAAACGTGGTACAAATGAGCCGATACCTGCCGGTGTAAAGGCGCAATACCGCCAATATGTTTAAAACTGTTTTTGAGTAACAAAAGAAGGCGGTCTCCATTGACAGTCACGTTGATAGGAATCGTATGGGAGGTGCCGGGCGGGTCCAGGGCGTGTCGGCACCATCAAGAGACGCACGCCTACCAAAGGCGGCATTGCGCTTTGGCAGACAGCATGCTGCACTCAATAAAGATTGGTCTCTACCTGTACTACTATCTTATTACTGTGAATGCATTCAAGTTCGCGTGGATTTGATTTCGCGTTACGGATGGCATGGGGTGTTGTCGGTGGTTTGAGGCAGCGCTACATACTGCTGCCGATAATAAAAGACCGGCGTCTTTACGTACATCTAGTCGGAAACAATAGAGTCGCTTTTGGCGGTGCGGTGCTAACGTGATCATCTGGCTGAATCCGCGTCCTAGAAACTTCCTGCATTCACCGGAACGAGGTATACGCGGGTTAGGCTCTGATACTGTATAAGGAGAATGATCTGTCCTTGATCTGAGTCATCTTACCATATCTGCCCACTAGATACACTGTACATTTTGTTCCTTATTTGGAATTTTGACGACGGAGTTTTTCAGTGTAATTCCTGGACACAAGTTGTAATTAAGAAGGTAATCTCTGCCAAACATACCGCTATCTTAACTTAGAATTGTCAGACCTATGTCACCAAAGTCATCATTTTTAGAAATACAGTACAGGCGGAGTTGTGTTTGTTAGATTAGATCGTCCTTGTGCTTTTACGCTATCGGCACATTTTTATCCTTTGTTTGCGCATTCACCAACACAAGTGTGAGACTTTCGATGTAATTTGTTGACTCAAGTTGTAGATACGGTGTCAAGTTTGTCTTAGTCATACCTACCGCCATATAAACTAACAAATTATGAGACCAAAGTCATTATTCTAGACATAACGTTACAGTCGGAGTTGTTTTCTTTGCTGTGCGAATCAAGCACATTTTCTCTCTCTACACGTCTACTGTACCTAGCTACTGATTTAAACATCTGTACAGTATCATGGTTAAGTTTACAAGATTTTTGTACAGTACATGTCCTTGAATACGTAAATAAAGTTAATAACTGCATAATTTCGTCCATTTTCTTTGTGCTAGTGTTTCTGACTAACAATACACCGCCCCGCCCATGGTGTTACGGTCCAGCTGGACATTTCGCATAATTGCACCAGCCGGATAATTGCACCAAAAACGCTGGCAAATGCGTGGTGCAGTTAAGCGGAGTCTACTGTATTCATATTTGCGGTGTATTACAATAAGATACCAGTCTATGAATTGCTGTAGCTTCAATCAAAAGGATGTTATAAACTATACCAAACTGAAGACAATCATTCTTATGTCTACTACATGATATCTAATACTGTAGGTGTGGTAGTGAGATTCAAGGCCTTGATTTTTCTATTAGGCAAGGACCACCCCCCCCCCTACATACTCTGACCTGATATAGAAGTTAAGCAGACTTTTATTTTGTACTCCTAGTATTACTAGCACGTGGTGTTGCGAAGGCTTTTGAATACAGGTGGTTGGAAAGAAAAACCCAAATGGGATCATTGTCATTTCTGTGTCTTTCATTTATCCAGACACTAAAACCAAGTGAATGTAACAGCATGTGTATTTTGAATGGCTATCAAAGAGCACTAGCATGGGTACTAAGGGTAGCGAACGCAGGAGTCCCGGTAGTAATCTAGGATGGCACCCAGGCTAAATCAGCTGCAAGCCATGAAAGACAAGTTATTGGCTCAGTGCCCAGAAGTGGAAAGTAAACCAAGGAAAACAAAAAGACACCTGGCACATATACATGTAAGGTAACCATGATGCTATACATCAATGTATGTAAAAATAATAACCAAGCTCTCAAGCTCTGATACCCAAGCAGTTTACAGAATAACTACTGGGTTAACACTGGTGAAGGTAAGAACATTACCTGAAATGACTATTGCAAATCTGAAACTTAATAAAAGGACCTAGGAGGTAGAAACGACTAACTCTAAAGATTTCAGCTCCAACTGCAAAGTAAGTTCTGATCAATCAGATTATACACATACAGTAGTAGAATATGAAAATCTGTGTTTGTGGCAGATTGTACTCATTGATTGTCTCTGTATGACATTGTGTCTTTGCAGCTATTCTCTATGATGGTAGGGTAAATGGCAGTGAATTAAATGACTTCCTATTGTGTCCACTTTGAATCATATTACACATTAGATAACAGTACTTTACTTAACACCATTAAATCTATCTACTTTAGATTTTATGTACAGAGGTAAATATTAATGATTGTGTTCCACATTTTCAGAGTTTAGGTACATTATGATTATGAAGGGTGAGTTCTGCAACTGGCGATGTCTTGACAAAAATTGATTGCCCTTACAGATTAATCTTTATGTCACCAATGACTCATGAACTCTAGACTACTAGTAGTAGTAGTACTATAGTTTGTACAAAACATCGTAAACCCTGAAGATGAAAATAGATGTATTGACAACAGTCTGTTATGTCATGATTGTGCAAACTCTTATAAAAACCCTGATTCCCCAACTAAAGGGAAAGCTAGTTTCCTACCCCATTAGAAATTCACCAGAATCCCTATATAATATATAGTAAGTATAAAAAGTTAAAATCTAACCCTCAAGGTAATATAAAAAGCTTGTAGTTGACTTATGTACAAGTAAAAAGAGGTAGCCACTGAAATTCCTGACATTCAGGCATTTCAGTGGGTTGTCATTGTTCTAGTACAAGACAGTCAGTTAGTCTAGTAATACTGACATAAGTAATCTACTCGATGTTATGGGGATCAGACCTTATCCTTATGGTGTCCTGATGCAATCCTTATCCTTATGTTATGTTTAAAACATTTGATGTTATGGTGTCTTTTTTTGCAAAGATGCAACAAAATTTAAAAAAAAATGCTGATTGTCTATTTGTTTACTTTAGTGCTGGTTCTCCACAGTTCCTCTACAACAGCAACAATAACATGATAACAACAAAAAAAAAAACATAAATATAATACAGTCAAACCTGGATTCAACAACAACTCACAAATGGTTGCTGAGAACAGGTGGTTGTTCACGAAAAGGTGGCGTTGACTACGTAAGAATGGCAGGGACTGTTAATGTTTCTTTTGACTGGAGGTGGTTGCCTGACCAGGTTTGATTGTACTGCCGGAACTTGAATGACCACAAGTGTGGCTGCTACCAATCTGTACTCACCAAGCAGACGTTGGTGGAGAAGATTGTGACCTTTTTATCATATTCCCCGTTTTCTGTCCACTTGCTGGAGAGTGCCGACAGAAAACAGGGAATATGATAAAAAGGTCACAATCTTCTCCACCAACCTCTGCTTGGAGAGCACCAATCTGGAAATCCTGTGCGTTTGTCTGTCTCCATGGCAACTACTTGAGGTCATCTCCATGGCAACTACTTGAGGTCATCTCCATGGCAACTACTTGAGGTCATCTCCATGGCAACTACTTGAGGTCATCTCCATGGCAACTACTTGAGGTCATCTCCACGGCAACTACTTGAGGTCATCTCCATGGCAACTACTTGAGGTCGAAGAGCACGATGGGCCGTGTGAAGGCCTGAGGGATGTAGCCGCTGTCCCCTGATGAGGGCACGTACACCCAGAGCCAGTCATCCTCCTGCTGTTTGTCTGCGTTGACGTACACAAGCTCTCCTGCTGATACAGACACCTGGAAGTAAAAACACAAATGCATGCGGAAAATGCATTAATTAGTCTTCAAGAAAGTTAATCTAAAACCAGTAAAAGATTTGGAAGACTTTCTTCTCATATGCCTCAACTTTCAGAAAATGGGGAATTTGAGAGGATATCATCCATAACATACACTTATATAAGGTGGCTTCAAAAATTCAGTCAAAGAAATTGTTTTCCTTTGCCACCCAAACCAGTCTAAATTTGGTGTTATACAAAATCAATCCTGTGGCACATTAGAAAACTATAAAGACAAAATCATCATTAAGTAATATGTGTACTAAACTATCCCTTTGACTGCAGCTCAAAAAGTATGACTAAAAGGCTATAATATTTTATATCATAATAGAGTACTATCCTTGTAATAAACTCTTACCTCATCCACTGCCTGTGCTGCAAAATCATACAACACCAGGAACTTGTGTGTCTGTTTCACCAACGCTCGCAGGTCTTCGTCTGGCCAAGCCGACTCCGAGGTCGCCACGCTGTCCGCTGTCTCGTCCGCGCCCGTTGTTGGGAGGCTGCTGCAGTCTGCTGGGCCCTCATTGGCCGGCTGGTAGCAGTGCAGGGGGTCGTCTTGGGTCAGGTCGAGGAGGTCGATCGAGGACAGGAAACTGTAGTTGTATTTTGTGTTTGTATTTAGTGACAATGAAGACATGTCATTACACTGGGTCAGGCTAGGCAACCCTCACTGGTAACTGCTGACCCACAAAAATACAGACGAAAACTTGTACACATAACCTACAATAAAAATCACAGTATATGATATTACAGTAGAAAATCATAGGAATCAACCTTGTCTGAGCGGTGGTCTCCATGTCGTTCATGAGAGAACTGGTTCCCATGGAAACGGCGGCTTTCGTCTTAGCGAGAGCCGCTGTACCAAGGTGAGGGGTCGCTGAGATCGGGTGTGTGAACTTTGACCCGCCGTGAGACGCCATCTGATCCGTCTCCTCGAGCGCGCTGGCGATCAGCTTCTGGATCTCCACGGAGACAGTTGCCATGGCGTCCCTGCCTTCTCCCGCATCCTCATCCTCTTCCTCCTCCTCGAAGATGGTGTCGACGGCCCAGGAAGAGTCCTGAGTTCCGCAGGTCAGGAAGGTCGCGTCCTTGGTTGCCATGGTGAGCTGGAGGGAGCTGGTGTCGGAAACATTCGCACCTGGAAAGACAATGATTAAACTTCAGATTCGGCACTGGATTAGACTGTTCTGTTAAAGTTTACAAGGGTTTTCTTTGACAAAGATGTTTAAATCTCTACATTTTCATTAGCCTGGAATCCAAACCTATTATAGCTCCCAAGTCTCACTCAGGAGCTATTATAGGTTTGGATATTTGCGGAGAGAGACTCGGGAGCTATAATAGGTTTGGATTCCAGGCTACATTTTCGTATGTATTATTACTTAATCTCACTCTGACTACTTTATTAATGTGTAATCTTGTTACATTGAAATAAAGAACCTGGTGCAGTTAAAACTGTACCACAAATATTGATGCACATGTAGGTCTATAGGTGTCACCCACATCATCAATGTCAGACTGAAGGGAGACAGGCAAAACAGAATCAAACTCAAAGGCGACGAAGGTGTTATCTACCAACCAGTAAATGAAGCATTCAAGCAACTGAACTTCAGAAGGGACAAATGCGCACCTGTGGTTTGAAGTTGAGAGGAGCAGGGGGAACAGAAGTTGCGGGGAATGAACCCCTCTGCTCCGTCATCTGTCCGGGCAAACACCCAGTCCACGTCTTCCATGTTCAGCAGAGTGACGGTCTCCCCGCGCATGACGGACAGGTCGTTCTCCTCCACCGCCATGAAGTCGAACATCACCGTGGCCTGACCAATCGGCTGCTTCGGAAACGTTGCAACCTGGGACAGAGAGCAGAGGGTTGGGTTACATCATGGAAAGGAGACATAATCACAATATCCTTTCATGTCCCTGATACAAGTACTGGTACAGGTATAATTGGAACAAGACTGCACAGATTACAAACTTCTACATAATGTATGATTATTAATCTGGGCTGAATTGATGGACAATCATGCATATGGCGCAATTGGTTACCTTGTAAAAGTATAAAAGAAAACAACCACCAACTTACCCGTAGGTCAGGGGTTGTGTGGGGGGCAGGAGGGATGACAGGTGAAGGGTCAGCAGGTGACCTGACCTGACCCCGGGTCAAGGTCAGCAGGCTGTACTGGGCCAGGCTAGTGGTACTAGTACTGGAACTCTGGTGGGAGACACAGGAAAGGTAAGTTAAAAATTGGAAATATTTTGGAACACTGTAAGCTTATTCAATAGCATGGCAACGTATCATTGAACTAAGGACAACAGACAACTTCAAATTCAAGCTAAATATAATAAGAAGGGTCTCAAGAGTACTTTCAGTTACGTAATAAGACTGACATGTATACAAATACTAATAGCATACTAGTAAAAGAAAGCAAAATGCATTATGATGGTTAACCATTAAATTCAATATCCACCTGTATATTTGATGCATGGACAGACATCGAAGGTGATGGACCAGTCAATTCTCTCAACATTTCCCCAGATACGTTTCCTTGCTGCGCATTGGTTGCACCCCCAGATGCCCCGAGGGTTGCTCTCAACAGCACGTTACTCCACAACAGGTTGGTGACGTCTGACAAGGGGGGCTTGTTTGGCTTTGACCTCTCTTGGCTGCCACTCAAGTATGGTCTCCATAGCGATGCCTTGCTGGTTGTTTTGTCCTGACTGTTGTTTACAAACCCACCTCCTGTTGAGGCTGTATTTTCTGCACTGCTGCTGCTTACACCAGTATTGTTTACCATATCGCTGATGAAGCTACTAACATCATTCGATATATATGACTCTTCCTGTTGTATGTTATTATTGCTAACCATAGATCTTTTACCCGAGTGTTTTTCTGTTGATCCAACTGTATTGTTTGTTGGTGCAGCTGATAAGCTGTTTTGACAAGTTTGTTGTAAAATGTCTGGAGTGTCTCTGAAAGGTGTTGGAGGGGGAAGATCAGTCTGGAGGAAGGAATCAGCCTTGCTGACACTTCCATTGAGGAAGGAGTTACCTTTAGAATCACTCCTCTGGAGGAAGGAGGTGGCCTTGGATCCGGAGTCGCTCTTTTGGAGGAAGGAGTCGCTCTCCTGCTCCGCCTGCTCAGATGGAGAGAGCATCTGGATGCTCCTCACCACGGCAACAGCGCTACTGATGCTGCTGATGGATCCTCTCCTCTCTCCAAGCTGGCTACCGACGCTAGGCGTTGCTGTTGCCATGTCTTCCATAATGTCCACTGCCTGACCAATGCTTGACACTGATGACCTATCTCTGGGCTTCTCAGCTGCAGTTGGAGCTTGTTCACCAGGTGGCGTTATTATCCTGTGACCTATCCTGCTAGCTGCAGATTTTGTATGGCCACTAGGAGGAGCTGCTTGCTTGTCATCAAGGAAAACGGTGCTAGCAGTACTGGTAGATGAAGAGGACGCACTCTTTGTCATTCCTCTGTTCGAGTTGGTGGAAACCTTGCGGCGTGGTCGCTGCCGTCGGATGTTGGGTTTAGAGCCCTCGTTGCTTGTGCTTGATTCAGGAGAGGTAGAGCTAGATGGGCCACCATCTGCACGGCCTCGTCTTGCACTGATATCATACCGCTTATTCCCCTTATTGCCTAGCTTTCCCTTATCAAAGTCAAGTGTGTGGTGTGTATCAGTATCCAAACGTAGTTCCTGTAAGTCTTCGCTGCACGTAGCGATCGACCACCGCTGTGACGTCGCCACTGACGACCGCCGCGACTCGTCCAGAAGCCCATCCACCATGATGAGGTAAGAGTTG
The DNA here is from genome assembly GCA_035149815.1 of Branchiostoma lanceolatum. Classification (NCBI taxonomy): domain Eukaryota; kingdom Metazoa; phylum Chordata; class Leptocardii; order Amphioxiformes; family Branchiostomatidae; genus Branchiostoma; species Branchiostoma lanceolatum. Next base: position 2,420,562 of record CM068880.1, read on the forward strand.
CGGTCTCTCCTCAACGTTCTCAGTCGCTGCAGCTGCTCCTCCGTGAGCGGACTGCTCCTCGAAGACACCCTGCCTCTCCCTGCAGTTCCAGGCTGCCCTGCAGGGCGGCGCTCCTCCTGCCCTTCCAACATCATTGCGTAGGACAGTCTGTTTGGTTTGGAAGGTGACTCACCCACCCTTCTACCCAACTCCTCCTCCGTAAATAGTCTGTTTCCCTTCTGTTTGTTCCACACCTCCTCTCTGTCGCCATTCCGGTTATGCCCAGGTCCCTCTTCTATCAAATCCTCTAACATCTGCAGATATGAACTTCTGTCTCGCACAACCTCCGGCCCGGGGCCATAGGTCAGCTTCCTCTCTGTAGGGACAACCTTTGACCTGACATTTGCTTGACCTATGTTCTCCTTGTTTGAGCCCATAGGTCCTGCCCTTACCAAGTCGACCCTTTCCTGTGACAGTCTGTTGTTAGGAGGCTCATTCTGAATGGGATGAACAATATAGGAAGACCCTCTCCTCTCAAAGGTCATAGAAGAGCCGCTGTGTCTGAACTCTGGCCTTTGACCTCCATCTGCAGGGCATCTCAGGTCAGCGGCGGCCTCGAGTGTCCTGATGACCTCGTCGTGGTACTCTGCGTTGGACAGCAGGTGTGCATCACCATGGAGCTTTGCACCGATGGCATCCATCTGACCTTTGACCGAGCCATACTTCTTGTTGTAACCTGGGGTAAATGAAAATAAGTTATCAGATGTGAATAATGTGATTGTGAAGAAACTTAAGTATATTTTGACATAAAAAATGAAAGGCAAAATGTAAACAAGTGCTCCTTTGTCTGTGCTATTATTTAAGCCATTCTTAGAACATTCTTGTTTTATCATGCACACTACTAGTATCCATACCAAGAAGTCTGTGCATGTGTAATAGACTTCCAGTCAATGCAAAAAAAAAACACAACTTGACTTGTCCCTTTTTAATTTCATAATGGTTAACATTTCTGATAGCATTTAGTATATAGGACATAATGCATTAAATAGCCATGCTGACGTAGGTGTGGTGACTCATACAGGGCTGCATCATCAACAAAAAAACATATATCTTTACATCACTGCTACTGTTACCATGCTATATATATAGCTGCTTGTTGATGTTTACTCTTTGGTAGATTAGGTAACACATACAATGTACCACCATTAAAAAAAATAGTTGTTCAATATCCTTTCCAATTTCTGCTGTATAACAGTGTAAATGTAGCAACAACAAAGGGGCTGGGATTAAACCACTTCCATCATATACCCACAGTAGGTAAGCCACACTGTGCGAGATACAGTCATTCTTATGCATGAGTCACATCATCAGCTCCAGATTGGGCAGAAACACAAAAGAACAATAGAACACGGCATAGCTAGAGTGATTTGTTAGCACATAGACAAAAGTACAGACAACAGTTCTAGAGTTCAACTGATCAAGATGCTCGTAACAAGTTTATTTTTGAGGCAGTTTTATTTTTAAATGGAATTTTGTATGTTGCTTGGTTTGGAATTTCACCTTATCTTCTCCATAATTTATGCAAATCCATAACGATTTGAAAGGAATGTAAATTATTTTGGGTCATGCAAACAAAATCTGACAGAAAGTTATTATATTGCACACACATGTACTTTGTAAAGAGCAAAAGTTGGCGTTATTTCTTGTGCAAGGACGCCTGGATAATATCGTCTGTTTTGAGTGCTTTCTTTTACAATCGACATCCGCAAGAACCAAGCTCACGATATAATAAAGATTATGTTGAGACTTACAGCCCTAAAAACACTCACCTGGCTTTCTCTGATTCGGCCGCAACCTAAACGGACACAAAAATGCCATCTGGTCGTCAAAAAACGCTCCTAAACACCGCAAATCTCCACAAAACGGAGAAAGTGGCCCACCCACCAAAATTTGAATTTGACTGCCTGACCCCTGAGCTCTCGCCTGCCGGTGACTTCTCGCGAGAGTTTTCGCTCACGTGACTCCTAACGTGACTTCCCGGTTCCCACCCTTCCCCTTCCTGATTTTGCAGCAAGTTTTACTCCGGAATTTTGTTTTCACGTTTGTGATAGTTTAGGACGATCTAGAGGCACGATGGCGGGAAGGCTGCCGGCTGTTGTGATTGACAGTGGAACGGGGTGAGTATTGTCGTCCGAAGGGGGGCGAGGATCGCAGAAAGTGGGGCAAGGTGCGAGAGGGTTGGCCGGAAGTGCAGGTACCAGGGGGAGGGGGGTAGTCGAAAAACTTTGCTAATATCGTCTTGTTTGCTGTTACAAATCTCAGATTCATGACAAGTTTCTTCGAGATCTACTTCGTAGACTGTTAATTATGTTTTTTTAGCCAAATTCTGCAGCAAAGCCTGAAATCTGACTGACACCAAACCGTCCACCGTCCCGTGCAAAACTATTGATCTGATTTTTTTAGGCCGGTCGATTTTTAGTTGCAGGGGAGGAGCGCAGCTTAAACTACACCAAAATGGGGCGTCATCAACAACATCACGTCTAAAATATTAAGTTAGAAACGTTTATAATTTTCAAGTAGATGTAAAGTAAATCAACAGGCGATCTACATCTGAAAATGGTACCAATGAGGTCATATCCCCTGGATGCTCAGCTGGTTATGTTTGATCATGTCAATCAGATTTGAGACTGACAGCGACAGGCATTGTACCAAAATGGATGAGTTGAATATTGTGCAAAAACACTAGATGTAGCTGTAGTGATTTAGTATTAAGTTTGTTTTAATTGTAACACAGTAAGTATATGTTTCCCCGGTTTAGTCAAGTAAAATTATAATGCAGTATGTTAAGGAATGTTTGTTGATCAGGATCATTATCAAATCAAGATTATAATTTTTCTCAGAGGAAATAAAAAGTCACAAAAATCAATGTGTATGAACTATGCTGTGTTCAAACAAACTACATTAATAATAATAGCTGTCTATGCATACGAATATGCATGATGCTGTGAACATGTTACGTAAGAAGAATGATGAATGCTTGAAGAATGTATATATATATATTGTTTACTCCAATCTAATGTATGCCATAATTTAGGACTCCAGGAACAGTAGTGTATTGTCACTAATAGATCCCTTTTAAACAATGATTTGAATAAACAATAATAATAATCAATGTGTAACTTACAATGATGTGACTTTACAGGTACACAAAGATGGGGTATGCCGGGAACACAGAGCCCCAGTTCATCATTCCCTCGGCCATCGCTATCAAAGAGTCCTCCAAGATCGGCGACCAGTCGCAGCGCCGCGTAACCAAGGGCATCGAGGACCTGGACTTCTACATCGGAGACGAGGCGCTAGAGTATCCCAACTACAGTGTAAAGGTCAGAGGTGTTCAATTCGTTCTGTTCATGTTGGGCTGCTTGTCAGGACTATAATATAAGTCCACTATACTTCAAATTCTCCAATAGTCTCTTTTGTTCATGATGTTCTCTATTACTAGTACTAGTATTAGGTGTCAGGGCTGTCTCCAGCTTTAGATTTTTTTCTGTCTCAATGATTGTTTGGGAGCCCATATTATTGACTTGCGTTGTTCAATGTGTCATTTTAGCATGTACAAAAATACATTTTCATGTCACAAAAGTTCAGATTTTTGGGGGCGGATGGAATGAAATTTTTGTCCATCCCAAAAAATAAATTTTCAAAGGTCTTGGAGACAGCCTTGCTATTAACATTAAAAGCCTATTTGCATATATTGAGGAAGATCCACCCAGGTATAGTGCAAAACTACCCATATTTCAATGATGACATACATATGTTGTAACCACAATTTATAATTGTATTTTCCCCACCTGTCCACAGTGGCCGATCCGACATGGAATCATCGAGGACTGGGACCTGATGGAACGTTTCTACGAGCAGGCAATCTTCAAGTACCTCAGGTCCGAACCAGAGGACCACTACTTCCTACTGGTGAGTAAACAAACAAACAAGCAAGTTAACAAACAATAAACAAGTTTCCAAAGCCTCTGTCAGCAAGCTGTTTTCAGGTTCCTTGGGTCAGAGTTCCACTACTTCTTACTTCAACAAACTAACAAAAGGTTTTCAACGAAGTAGCAACGAGGCTTACTACTTGTCTAAGCTAAGAAGTTGCTGTCAGATTTTTGTATTAATACCGCACAGTGAGAAAATGCTTTCTCATTACAGTGGAAATGTGGGGAATGATTACATGGACAATTAAAGGCACATAGTTTTAGCATTTTAACATTAGATTTTGGGCATCCAGGGGATGTTTTATTGGTGACGATAGTGTTTGCATCTTCGTGACAATAACTTCCATGTTCCCCCAGACGGAGCCTCCCCTGAACACCCCGGAGAACCGGGAGTACACAGCGGAGATCATGTTCGAGTCCTTCAACGTGCCGGGGCTTTACATCGCCGTACAGGCCGTTCTCGCGCTCGCGGCGTCCTGGACGTCACGGCAGGTCGGCGAGCGGACGCTGACGGGCACGGTCATCGACAGCGGGGATGGAGTCACCCACGTTATACCTGTGGTAAGTTCTAGGTGTTTTGTTGGAGAGCTTTCCTGGCCCTTCTCTTTGCCTCGCCATCAGCTACTATCTCAGTTTCGAATGTTCAAATGCAGTTGTAGAGCAGCTGTCGCTAGGCACTACAATCATGGCATAGAGCTTGAACGTTTGCGGGTTTGATATTACCTTTCTTAAGTAGTGTTAGGTAGAGTAAGGAACAGTATTGGTTCTTGTGGCAAGTACAGCATGCAGCAGTTGGTGTCAAAAGTACAACATATTGCTACTTTTGTTTCCCCCCAGGCGGAAGGCTACGTGATCGGCTCCTGTATCAAACACATTCCCATCGCCGGCCGTGACATCACATACTTCATCCAGCAGCTGCTGAGGGACCGCGAGATCGGCATCCCGCCAGAACAGTCACTGGAGACTGCCAAGGCCATCAAGGTGGGGACGGCATAGAGAAATATAGTCAAACCTGTTTACAATGCCTACTAGGGCTGCATACCTAAACGTAACATCGGTACCAAAACAGTCGCTGGAGACCGCCAAGGCCATCAAGGTGGGGACTGCAGAGGTCATGGTTAAACCTGGCTATAGTGACCACTCATTGGACTTGACAAAAATGGTTAACACTGTAGTAGACAGGATTCTAAATGCTTAATGCTAATGCTTGAAATATAGTCAAACCTGTTTACAATGCCTACTAGGGCTGCATACCTAAACGTAACATCGGTACCAAAACAGTCCCTGGAGACTGCCAAGGCCATCAAGGTGGGGACGGCAGAGGGTTATGGTTAAACCTGACTATAGTGACCACTCATTGGACTTGACAAAAATGGTGAACACTGTAGTAGACATGTGCTTGGGTCAATGGGGGAATTTATCTTGGAGACCACCATAAAGCAAGTTGGTCCTTATGCAGAGGTGGTCACCAGTACAGTAACAAGTTTGACTGTAGTTAACATTAAAATGTTTAGAATTTTACATTGTACTTGCATTAATATTAGTATATGCAAGTCATGCCCTCAGCAATACCAATGTAACTGAATAAGAGTAAGAAAGACCATTGTACACATCTGGTTGCTATGGCTATGGTTTGAAATATTAATTGAATGTATGATGTTGTCTCAAGAGGATTGTTATTATTTAGAAATCTTGGCAATGTTGTTTGATCAGCAAGTTGAAAAGACAAGAGCATACAAGCTCCTTATCATTGGAACATAGGCTAAGCCATTTTATCTCAATTTCTATTCCCTTGCCTTCCTCCAGGAGAGGTTCTGCTACATGTGCCCCGACATCGTGAAGGAGTTTAACAAGTACGACACCGACCCCGCCAAGTGGATAAAGACGTACGAGAACATCAACCCCGTCACCAAGAAGCCGTTCAAGGTCGACGTGGGCTACGAACGCTTCCTCGGACCCGAGATCTTCTTCCACCCAGAGGTGAACAGAAGTTCTTTTAATTTGAATGTTTGTCTATGATTGTAGAAATCCTTCTTAGAGAAAGTTGACTGAATTAAATTTATGATGTGTCTCTACAGTACTGGTATGATTTTTTCTTTCTATACATAGAGTCAATTCCACATTACCGAGAGGGTGCTTGTTGCCTTTTGTTCCAACATTTACAAAACCTTTGTAACAATCTATGTGAGATAAGTAACTGTTAAGAACAATTTCCAACATTTATTTGGTGTTCTAAATATTTTCTGCTGTGTTCCAACAGGTTAAACAAATTTCCAACATTGAATACATTATTTGTATTAGTTTCTAAACTGTTGCAACATAGATTGATTATTTGTTTGAACATGTTCCAACATTCTACAAATATGATATAACTGGGTCAGTGGGCTGGGAACAGGACAATTCACACATCCCTTCAAAGTATAGGGGATTAGGCCTAGGTGCCATGCATAGACACCTAAAGACAAAAGAGTTGCCAGTGTCCAGACGTGAAATCTAAAAATATACAGAGGCAGACAATAGAGCCTGATTAGCACCTACTTTTATGGGGGCAATAACCCAAATCTACCATTTTGAGAATGATGCAAAATGTTGGAACATGTTCCAACAGTAGAACAATCACACAGATGTTTGAAAACTGTTCTAAATAAAGAGATATTTGTGCAAATACTTTCATAATATTTCCAAAATATATAGATGAGTTCAAACATGTTCAAACTTTCATCTCTAATTGTTTGAACGGTCTGGAATTATTTTGACTGAAATAGTCTTTTCTCTAAAATTGTTCAAACTTATTAGCAATATCATCTGAAAACCCTCTCGGTGACATGGAATTGACTCTAATGATAAAAATGACCTTACAACATGTCTAGATCTCAGAAAAAAGTATAATATAGACTTCAGTTAAGTGTACATGTACTTCACATGTGTTAGAATTAAAGTTTTAGCTTTGATTTTTTTTCAAAACATGTTTTGTGTTCTGTTTCAGTTCTCCAACCCAGACTTCACTATCCCCATCTCAGAGACAGTCGACAACGTGATCCAGAACTGTCCTATTGACGTGCGGAGACCGCTCTACCAGGTAAGGAAACCCGTACATGAATACTGGTCAGGACAATGTTCCATGAACACCAGTGCCAGACCTAAGTTTGACTATGACCTTTGTACTTTGACTAATGGAAAGACTCTCCTAATGAAGACTTTCAGGTGCTGTCTGGCAGCTTTACTATGTTTTGTGAACACGATGGGAGACTGACCTTTGCCCTAAGACCTGACCTTTACTGATGACCTTTACCCCTATAGAATGTGGTTCTATCTGGCAGCTTAACAATGTTCTGTGAGTAATGATAATAGAAAACTTTGCTCTCAGAGATGTATTGGAAGACCTGACCTTCACTAATGACCATTCCCCCTGTAGAACGTTGTTCTATCTGGCGACTCCACAATGTTCTCTGTGCAGATAATAGTGCTCTTACTATGTTTTGTGAACACTTATGGGAGACCTTATAGTTCTTCTGCCCTTCACTAATGACCTTCCCCCCCTAGAACGTTGTTCTGTCCGGCGGGTCCACGATGTTCCGTGACTTTGGGCGTCGGCTGCAGAGGGACCTGAAGCGCCAGGTGGACGCCAGGCTAAAGATGAGCGAGGAGCTCAGCCAGGGCAGGATAAAGGTGGGGCTAAAGCTCTTGTGAATAGACAGGGAAAGACCAGTGAATGCTCTAGACAAGTAGATACATCAAGATACTTTTAACTTTCTAGTATAATATGGCATCCAAAAAATGCTGGAAAGAAGTCACATCTCAAGCTCTGTTCAATGAATGCATGTTAACACCTCACAGCCTGAGTTCCTCACATTTTCACACCCACCTTTGATCTTTGTAATGTTGCGATAGATATCATGTCTTCCTAAATGTGACTGTGGATACCAAAACTTCTTGTATAGAAGCTTAGACAACCAACAGTTGCTTGTTGCTATTAATGTTGACATGAATACCAAACATTCTGTCATGTTGCCCTGCATACCAAATATTCTCTTCAGCTTCAGTGGACACTTAAGTGTTGTTTGTTGCTATTGACGTGATGCATACCAAACATTCTGTCATGATGCCATTGTAGAGAAGTAGAAGAAGTACCACTTCTGGATCAAGTGAGCACAGACACACGAGATTTGCCGTGGCGGAGGAACAAACTTTATTTCACGCTCACATCCTCTCTCCTCTATTTCTGCCGTCCAACTGTGCTGTCTTGTCTATTGTCTGTCCCTTTTTATCTGTGTGGGACTCCTTATCTAATCCAGATGTGTTTGACAGGTCAATTAATTATGTGACAGTTCTTCAAGATGGGTCAGCACTTCACATGTTTCTGTCTTATCTTGTCTCCCAGGGGGGGTTTGTCAGTGTTTCTTAGAAATTCAGATAGTCTGTCTCTTATGAAAACATATGGGACACATACCTGCCACATTACCAGTTGAAATACATGTACACTATATTACACCATGGATACTGATTCATCCCTCTGTTCTCTGTCCAGCCCAAGCCCATAGAGGTACAGGTGATCACCCACCACATGCAGCGGTACGCAGTCTGGTTCGGAGGCAGCATGCTGGCTTCTACAGTAAGTAAAAAGTAAAAGTAATCTCGATCCAGTTTTAGCTCACTGAAGAGCTAATCTTCCACTGGTCGTGACAGAGAAGAAGACAGACGCTATGTACAGTATTTACAGGTTCATTGTACCGGGGAAATTCCCCTAGCTCTTTTTGAATAGCACAATGAACAGTGGACCACGGCTTAACGTCCCGTCCTAAGGACTACGATCCTTTCCGGTAGCGTGCATGTCGGGTGAGCAACACAGCCGGGATCGAACCCCGGGCTTCTAGTTCCAGAGGCAAGATCGCTAACCACTGGACTACGCACGCTACGTAGTCCAGTAAGTACTGAGGACAACTGTAACGTTACATGTAACATTCCGTAAGATTTATACAAATCAAAGGGCCAAAGCATCATGGAATATTACAACTACTGTAGCATTTTGATTTGTTCATTTGCTTCATTCTTGTAAAAGAAATTCAGTACAATCTGATGTTCTGCAATTTGTTTATCAAAAAAGGTAAAAACAAATACTATTAGCTATTTCAGTAGTCAGAGAGTAGAGAAAGCTGTTATTTGTTACTGTAGGTACATACATTGTGTGATATGCTATTTTCAAGGTGTCAAGAACCAAAACAAGCAGGAGTTACTAACACCTCTGTTAACCTTTCACAGCCCGAGTTCTACCAAGTCTGCCACACCAAGAAGGATTATGAGGAGTATGGTCCCTCCATCTGCCGACACAACCCCGTCTTCGGCGCCATGACGTGAGCCGTCAATCATCACCATAGCAACTAGGTAGCCGCACAGAAACACGGAGGGATATTCCCAGGATTCCATACTATCAAGACTAGAACTTTTGTACTGGAAGTGAAATAAGCGGATCTTGTTCTGATGAGTAAAAGGCAATGTATACAATGTCTGTAGGAAGAACAGGAGATGCAGTCTTTGTTTAACCTACAAAATTTTACCTGGATTTGGTACAATGGACAGCCAGGACAGAAGATTATTCTAAAGATTGATGGAATTACAACTAAATTGTCATGCAATCAATTGTGTCAACAAAATAGTAAGCTTAAATATTAAGCAACACTCTTTTCCAGAGTCAAATTATGACATAGGACCACATCATTCTATATACTGATAGCTAAAGGCTTACATCATAATGTTACATGTGTAGCTTTGGATTTTTCTGGGGGGGGGGGGTGTCTACAGAATTCCATGATTCATTACTAAGTTTTGCAGTTACAGCTGTACCCCGTCAAGTTCAAGTTGAAATTTCTTGCCCTGGTACATGTATGTTAGCTTTGGGGTCAAGCAACCTGTAGCAAAGAAACTGAACAGTCACATCTTTGTACGACTAAGATGCGAGTTGACATGGGCTCTTGTAACAATTTATACTTCACCTGAATCAAAATAAATCTGGAGAGAAAATTTGGTACGTATTCTGTTGATTGTGAGGTGAATTTTGGTACTACTAAATGAAATTCATGGAAAAATAAAAGTGACACTGCTTATTATTGTTGTGACTCAGTTTGCCAAGAGTGGGTCACAAAGTCACAGTCGGTTTCTCTGCAAGTATCTATGACTTTAAATTTTACCATGATTATTGTATACTTGAAAAGTTAGCAGAAAAGAAAGACGACATTTAGATTGCAGTGATTCTACTTGCATAATGGCAAAGCATGATGGGTATGTGTCCATCAGGTATAAGGTAACTAAAAAAGCAAGGTGGGTTTGGGGTATCTATCTGCCAAATATAGTAGCGTGTATTTATCTATGAGAACTGATTTAATAGTTATGAGAAAATGCATCATTTTGTATGGAGAAATGGTACACATCTATCATAAGTAGTAGAGATGTATGACTGAATACTGAATAAATCCAGTGAAAAAGTCTCCCTTTGTTGTGAAATTTCCTTGTGTTTGTCTTTGTGTGAATGATTTGTTTGAAAATACACCTCCTTAGAGTGTCAATACAAGTTACTCAAGCAACTGGATAAGTTTTGCCAACGGTCAGACATTTCAGACAGACTTATCAATACTTAAACAGCCGAGACTTTAATTCCGGACTGACACTCTAATTAAGGAGGACTTTCACCACTAAGGCATAGTTTGAGTAGAAGACTTAATATTCAAGAGTAACGTTATGTTATTGAACTTTGATGAAAGTTACGTAGGTATCATTGATATGTCCCCTGGGCCTTGGTCACTGAATATTCATGGTGGGGACTTGGTCAGTTTTTCAGAATTTTGCAGAATTCTGGGTTGGTACTGGTAGTCCATGGGCCAAACAGGTTTTTGGTACCACCGAGAGGGACAAGTGCTATCATGGATCTTTTGTATCTGTAGTAGCCAAAGTTTATTATAAGCTATGATAACTAACTTCCATGTGCAGCTTCCCTACTATAATCACGTGACCAAATGACGTCATTAAAATGGACCTCGTTTTTTGGGACATAATTCAAAGGAGTGGGACAAAATATCAAACATCAATAATTTTCGGTAAAAGATACCACAGGAATCACAAGAAAGTATGTTTTCGTTCGATACTTCGCATTTATAAGAAGTTATGAGTCTTTTAAGTCCGTTTTGGGGGGTAATTTTGTGTAAAATAATGTATTGTTTACATTCAAAAATCTGGCATTTATTCGGGCTACCCATGGGTTCTTGTGGAATACATTATATTGATTCCCCATATCATTCTCTGCGTTTTGGGCTTGGAATCAACAAAATCCGTCAATTCCATCAGGAGTTATAAGGGTTTTAAGGATTTACCAACGGATGCCACTCTTCAGTCCGTGTGCCTCATTAATTCAGCTTCTTTCACGGTCATGTTTTAGCGCCCCCTATCTCTCAGCCCACCAACTGCAGCATTGCGAACCGTGATCAACCGCACCGTTGCAAGGATAGTTGGATGCACCAAGCAGGTGTTGTAAAGCCTCCTTGGGTAGACCAAACCAAAATGGCATCGGAAAGGAGACACATCAGGACTTGGAATACTTTAGAAAACCGATGGTGGGTTAAGAATTTTTCTGGGCTGTTTCTTCGCTTCCGAAGATCACTGGAAATGTTGTCCTCCTGAAAGAGATGGAACTGTCACGGTAAACACAGTTTGCGGGAACCATCGGTTTTCAAAAGTATTCAGATCCCTAATGTGTCTCCTTTCAAATACCATTTTGATTTACCCAAGGAGGCTCTAGATACGACCTGCTTGGTGCATCCTATCCTTGCAACGGTGCGGTCCTGGGTTGATCACGGTTGCTGCAGTTGGCGGACTGAGGGATAGAGGACGCTAAAACATGACCGTGAAAAAAGCTGAATTAATGAAGCACACTGACGCATGTAGTGGTCACACATTTCTGTAATAATCAGAACGTAACCGGATTATTCATCTGACAACTCTAATAAAATTTCCTATTTCTATGTAAGTTCACTGCCTCCAAAGCAGAGGCCGCTGCAGCGTATCTATAAAAAAAGAAAGAATTCCGTCGTAAATGCTCCCATGATGCTTTGGACCAAGAGGCGGGAGAACAGCCCCCCTCCCCCTTACGTGTGTAATTACTTCGCTGCGTCGCAAATGTTGTGCAAGACGCCGTTGGACGGACTGAGAAGACAATAATTTTCATTTCCCAAAAGTTTTTTATCAATTCTCGATGTGAGATAACCAACAGAGTGAGAAATGAACCGTGATGAACATGTTGAAACTGCATATGTTGAACCACCCCATGTAGACCACTCACTAGCGACCTCCAGCGATTTAATTGCACATTGCAGTGCCAAATTTGTGAATGGCAGTCACCGTCATTTTTGTTGGTCTGCATCACAGTATAGATAAAAGACGGTCTTTAATAGTTATTGAACAGTATAAACAAAGCAACTAGAGTCTAAACTAGTCTACTAGACTGACGTTATACTACAACCAGGGTCCATTTTGGAGCTGGAAAACTATCCAAACTTTGGTATTCCTGTAACTGCAGTGACGTTAAGGATGATGGCTGTTTCTTCGCTTCCGAAGATCACTGGAAAGGTTGTCCTCCTCAAAGTGAAGAAACTGTCACAGTAAACACGGTTTGCGGGTACCATCGGTTTTCAAAAGTATTCAGAGCCCTGATGTGTGTCCTTTCAAATATCATGTTGATTTGGTTTACCCAAGGAGGCTCTACAATACCTGCTTGGTGCATCCTATCCTTGCAACAGTGCGGTTGATCGCGGTTCACAATGCTGCAGTTGACAGGCTGAGAGATGGGGGGCGCTAAAACATGACCGTGAAAAAAGCTGAATTAATGAGGCACAGGGACGCGTGTAGTGGTGCGCTGCATCAACATGCATGTAAAGCTGGAGAGTTACCAGCGCAGTTTGGCAATTCCAAAATATCTGGAAGCAACAACACCACACGTTTGCCAAAACCAGCCAGACCCATTCCTCTGGTTGGAGAGTATTGTTTAACAGTAACAATCATAAACCACTCCACACATGACAGTCTTCCACTTGCAAATGTACATTTATTTCAGGAATCCTCATTTTTGTACAATTCTACAAATAGCTCACATGGAATCATCTTCACCAAATCATTACTCACTTCTCGCTCTTTCTTGCATGGCCAAGGCCTTAATAATACATTAAAGAATTTTGCTGCAAAGTCTTCAGTAGTACAATATTCAAGGCAAAAGAACATAGTAATTCCCTATAATTAACTTCAATACAACTACAATCACATTGTCAAGATTAGAGACAGACCAAGAAGAGGATGGCGCAATTTTTTGGTTGGGTAACAACTTCCCCATTTCTTTTTTTTTGTTTGGTGTGCTTTTATCAGTTTCAATTGTTTCATTCCATCAACCACACTCTAGGTTTGTCCCTTGACTTTTAATTCGGTAACATATTTTGATAACTTTGTGCTCTTGTACAAAATCTGCCTTTCTGACAAACAGGAATGCAGATTCTGAAGGACTATCAGATTCTTGTAATCCACATTGTAACATCCGTGCTAGCTGAAATATGGCATTTGTACAATACCAGCAGATAGAACATAACGTTACAGCAATTTTATGTGTACATCATATTTATACATCTAGTACATGTTAATCAGTTGAGCTGGCCTTTGCTTTGTATACATTAAGAATCTGGCATGCCAAAGCTGTTTCTATCCAGTCAGTTTTCTTCCTTGTTAGTAATCTTTTTGCTGAATTTGTTCTGTAACTGATCTAACAAACATCAAAGAAGTTAATGCATCATCAAAGAAGACAAACAAATAAATGTAACCAAAAGTCGATTCATAAGGAATGCTATCCAACTATTCACAGGCTGACTCTATAGATGTAACAAAATTTATAAGTTTCCACATTAAGTCCAATTTGGCATAAGCAAGCCAACAAGACGAGGAGCTTCTATCTTGTTACAATGGCATTCCACTGCCATTTTTCCCTAAATGCATGGAAAAACATAAATTTGTCCAGCATTCATTAAAATTCTTTATTTCTTATGATTTTTTTATGATCCTCCAAAGCATCACAGCTTCTAGTTGTCCTTTCCTCAGACATGAAGTAGTGTTTTCATCCATCCTTTTCTGTGAAGGACTTTATACTACAATTTATTTGGTGCAATGCAGCAAAAAAAGTTTAATACCAAAAAGAAACCCTGCAAGACTGGGATTTTGCATAATGCAAAAACTTATCTTAATCAGATAATATCATATAACAAGACTAAGTGTAGCACCTCCAAGCTAAGTCTTAGAAATTAAATCATGTCATTGTAAAACATAACTGGCATAACTGACATTTTGTGATAAATTCATTGTACAGCTAGTAATACAAATGAAAGAAACCAAGCTAAACTTGAGAACCAGTAATATACTAAATTCATTAAGACTTTTATTTGGATGGGCAAAATGGATGCAGTGTTCACTGTCAAGCATGCAATCTGACCAATATGACCATACATTAACTGCAATATATAAATCCATGTGTGAGTGAAGGATATAATCTCCATTCTAATGCTCTAGCGGTCTGGTTTCATCAGTATATCAATCAAAGTCTTTATGAAAACACCTGAAAACTTAAGAATTGGCATTGTGTGTCCTATGGTGTTCCTATTAGGCTAAATGTGCTGGCTTGTATCATGTTCCTTTACTTTAATATAGATATTCACACATTTAGCTAATATTTCAATATAATCAGAACATGTCACATTCAATACAACTTGTACATCTGGTTTTAATTTTGGCAAATTATAACATGGAATTCAACAGAGTTAGATCAAGCCTATCAGAGTCACACATTTTATATGCATTTTGATATCTTCTTTTTACAATATACAAATTTCTTTCTATTTTCTCTGACAAATGACATTAATCCACATGAAGTCTTCTCTTCCACAGAACATCATTTCTAAAGATGAATCCAAGAAACAAAAATGCTGATTTAAGTTTCAGCTGGTCAAGCCCTATACATTTCTGACTACCAAAAACTATGACGTACCCTTATCTTTCAATCAATCAATGTTTGATAACTCTAATGCTTGCTTCACTAATTAGTAATTGATATTTCTTAGCTTAACGACCAACATGTTGTAATATTGTAATGAGGCACAGTTAGAGTAGCTGATATCCCACAATGCACTGTGTAACACTGGTCTGTTCTGTAATAATAGAGGCTCTAAAACCTTGCTGCCTCATAACCTCCTTGCTCTTTATAATCCACAGTTCTTAAATTTGAGCTGGCTCCTTCTGTTTAGTATGTAATCAAAGCTAGAAAAGCCCTCATATACAAGTATTCATGGTATATGATTTGTCTGTTACTAAGAACTGTCTAAAGGAAATAAAACATTGTCAAACTATTTTTAATTTGCACTATGTTGAACTTTATATGTCACCTATTCAGTCTGTTTGTGATTTTTTTCTGGGGTTTTATTGAGAAAAAAAAGCAAGAACTGACGAAAACAGTACCCTTATACAGCTTGAATGATTCATATCACTATGGAAACAGACATTTTACTTATTTGTTCCCCACTGTTCCATCAGAATGGCCATTGCACTACAGGTATTGCAGGGACTGGCAAAGACAGTTCTCAGAGTCTGTCACTTCTTTTAAAAGCGTCTTCATCAACGTATCAACCGAGAAGGGAAAGTTGGTGCAAAATTTTTTTTCCTGACAAAATGCTTTTGTCATGTCCTTTTTCTATCCACTTTAACGTGCAAATTTAACCTAAGACTGCAGCAATATTTCAGTGCCTTAAGTTTGTTTTAACATTATAATGGTCCTATCCAAACTGTGGTGTGGCCAAAACAACCATCTTAGCCCACAAAAATGTATAAAAGAAACCTGATATATTCCTTGATTCCAAAATGCCAGAGCATTATGATCATAGCCATCAGTTGCTATTTGCACTTCTTTATGCATAAGTCTTGTAATTTTCATGCACTGCTGTTATTGGAAAGCCTGTACAATGTAAATAGTGCTTACTACATGTTGCAAGGCTCTAGTAGCACCCACTGCTTGATGCTGCTTGTTAATACATTCCAATGGCTCATGCCATAGAGCACTGTTTGCAGTTACACTCTTTTAATACATGCATCAATGAACATGCATTGGATTGTTAACTTTTATACATATCTCTAAGATAGCATTGAAGTCATAATATAGCCACAGACTGGTAAAACAAAGCTACTATACTAGTATGCATTGGAGCAGCCTACAAACTTTTAAGCAGTTATGCCTTAACATAATTATGCACTTCCATGTTCCAATCATTGCATGTTATCACTGAGGCCCTAACAAAAGAAACAAGGAGTAATGTGTCTACAGATTTGAATGACAACGTTTATAAGAAGTTCATTTCCAAAGTGAGCTAGCCAGAAAACATCTAAGTAATCTTCATTAAACTTCTCCACAGGGAAGCTATAAAATGTACATGTCTGCCTGCAGTCATTACACAGGGGGCGTTGCCATGGTTAGGACTATGTTGCCATGGTTACTGGAACATCACCATGGTTACTTGTTCTTTTACAAGGTTACTGGTGTTACTATGGCTACTAGCATGTTGACATGTTCAGTGCTACATTGCCATGGTAACTTGCATGTTGCCATGGTGACTGGCCCATTGCCGTGGTTACTCGCCCTGGAGGTCCTCGTCCCGCACCATGGGGGGCGGTTTGTCCGGCATGGCGGCGCTGGTCCCCGCTGTCAGGTAGCCAGCGACACTCGGGCCCGCTGTAGGACAGAGACAACAGATCAAACACAGATTCTGTACATATTGATAAATGTACATTTTGTACAACCTGTACTCACATGTTGAGAGCCTTTTGATTTAGCGTAACACTTATAAGAAGCCTTTGAAATGTCTTTCAAAACTCTCAGGCTAGGGCCAAAGCCTACCGAAAAGAAGGCTTTTTAAATCCATCGAATTCGAATTTGTTAACAAACCCATCAGTAGAAAGATAACCTCCATGCCAAACCATTCCCTTGATGGAGGAAACAAAGAGGTCTCTGAAAATGGTGTCACTGAGCAGATTCTGAGGTTTCTACATTTCCAAAGTATTTTGCTACCACTGTAACAGTACTCTACATTTTGTAATTCGTATAGACATGGAATTATGAACATGCTCTAGAAATGTAACGGTAAGCAATGCAAGCAAACTTGCACAGTAATATTGTCAACAAAAAGCAACACACACAAGTTGATAAAAGTTGGCCAAGTCATCCAATGTAGTTTGCATGCACACTTGTAACTAACTTGCAATGAAAATGACATGCATGGCATGCTGCTATTACAAGCATCAAAGCAGCATAACCAGCACACAGAAAGTTCATCTAAAAGTCAAGCACTTAGTCATGCACATAAATATCATGCAATTCACTTTTAATTTTACCAAAAGGCACTACATGATTGTGCTTGATGTTACTAAGTGACTACAATTCAAAGGCAGTTCAGAATAGTTGAACCAGGAAAACTTTTAAGCCAGTGAGTCACAGTTTGTTGGACATACAACAGGTGGGCAAAGCAGGTGTTTGGAATCACAATAAGAAAGCAGGTCGAACTACTGCAGGACTGTACAGAATTAGGTAGAAACAGCCAAGAATAGTTAATACACCAGAGAGACAGTGTTGGGTTTTAGGTTTAAACAAAGAGCAACACAGAGACATTTAACACAAGTATTAGTAATAGCTGGGTTTTGGATGCACCAAACTAAAAGGAATATTTATAGCAAGCAATACTGATCTATATATATATATATATATATACCTATTTTAGTAAATTGCAAAAAAAAAAACTTTTTAAAAAACTTCACGTAACAAAAACTTTTTTGTTCACAACAGTTTCTGAATCAGCACCTTTGTACATGAACCTGGCCTGTCTATGATAGGGCATAACTGAATATTTACACTCTGACCTGTGAACCTTACCCTATACAGCTGTCTTTTGACCCCTGCCAGACATAAAATCCAGATCCATGCAGGTCTCCAGCTAACACAGCCACTGCAAAGGCATGCACCTTAACCTTTGCACCCTAACCCTAACCCCTCTCTAGCTACATTTTGTAATTCTACTGACTCCGACTCATCAGGGTCTGGCACATGCATGTATCCCAGCATGCTATGTCATATACCCATCATGCATTGCAGCACATAATGGCGGCCCCTCCCTACCTTTAGAGGACGTGACTTGTTCTTTCTCACCACCTAGGTCAGGGACAGAGGTCATTAGGCATGGTGGCTTACATTATACACAAACAGGTCTGCACTTGACCTTGGGCTTCAATAGAACAGTGCAAGGTGACATCAAGGTCAATGGGGAAAAACACACAAGACAATGGGTCAAAGCAACCTTTTCTTGTCATCTTGTGACATGTGAAAAAAAAGTGTGCATTTCAGTCCCATGTCACTTCCAGGCTGGGTTTAAAAGATTTAACTAGCAACATTACAACATCAAAAGTGACCTATCGAACTGTAATGGCTTCGAAAAATCTTCATAAAACAGAGGTCACCCATTTCATGCAAACCTGGGATAGTTTAGTGTCACTAACAGTATTTCGCTAGGTTTTAAACTTCAGCTGTTCACAAACTATATATAGGAGACAAAATGTGAAGAAAGGTGAAGTATCATGCAAGGCAGCACATTATAGACAACAACACTACACAATCAAACCTGTCTTTTGTAACCACTGGAGGAAGAAAATGGTGACAGAAGACAGGCGGCCACTATAGACAGGATTCTCAATGCCTGGGTCACTTGAAAAAATAATCCAAGGGACTGCCAAAAACTGGTTAGAACGGCTAGGTTGTTACGAGTACAGGTTTGACAGTAACAACAAGAGGTAAACAGGGGTGGGGGTAATTAAGAGATGTACATTGTACAAGAAGCACAAATAGGAAAAGGTGAGGGTATTGAAACATGTACATGTACATAAACAGAGAGTGACTGCATTTTGCTATGCTTCAACATCGTTCGTACCCCCTAATGTCAGGTAAAAAAAAAAAGGGCAAAAATTTTTTTAGGGGTGACAAAAAATGAGGAAGCTGGGGTAGGAAAGGAGTACAATTTACAACAGTTTGCTCTGAAATGTAAGGTAAACAATGATGTTATCATTTGTAGTTCTTGGGAAAATGACAGCGAAGAGACTGGTATTCGACCTGTTTTGACTTTATTGTCTTTTTCAAGAATGACAGAGATCGGACCACTCCTCCTTTTATACCTTTTCTGTGCCTCCCCAGTGCAGGGCGCTCTAACTTGAGCTTAAGATATTGAATGTGTATAGAATGATGTTAGTTACATTAGTGAAGTTGAGTGGAGTCAGCAAATTTTTTTTTTCTCCAAAATTAGACATTGTGAACCAACATAGTACATAACATGTTGTACAATGAGACCCAGGACCTGCAAAAGCCATATAACTCTATCTCTCTTTCTCTCTCTCTCCAATTTTACATCTTTTATTCCCCATTATATGGGGGTTGGACGTGCTTGCACATGGATGGGGGAGCCCCAGGACTCCTCAGCAAGTGCAAGTCATTTTTGTAGCAAGAGTTTTTACGGCTGGATGCTCTTCCTAACGCCAACCCAAACCCTACTGCTGGGCTTAGGACATGGGAAATATGTATTAAGTGCCTTTCCCAAGGGTACAACGTCTGGGTGCATGTCCAGACATGTCTGGGTACTCCACTGGGGATTTGAACCTGGGTCTCATTGGTTCATAGCCATTGTATATAACATATACACACCTGTCAGGTAGCCTGCCGTGGCTGTCTGTGAGATGAACAGGTCGTGTTTCTGGTCCCTGTACGATGTCCAGACGGTGGACTTGTCAAGGACACTTTGCACCTGTCAGAGGAAGACACAGGGATGAAGAACGCCTATGACTATAGAAAACTACTAAAAACTGACAGCAAAAGTTTTGACCTTCTGATTGGGATGTGAGTTGCCTTGTTGAGAAAACTAAAGGAACTTTATGTCCGACTCCATTTGCTGTTAAAATACATTCAAGCATAAAAACAATAAAGGACTACATAATACATTGTACAGAAGCTTACAATGGTTGAAATACCCAGCAAACAGATTTGAACAGGCATTGACACTAGTCTTCTGAGTGTCAAAAAGTATGACAGTGTTCAGTATAAAACAAAAACCATCATAATTATGATAATGATTGTGTCCTGCCATGAAATGCATCAATAAACTGTGGACATTTAAACAACATTGATAGTGCTCTCACCTGTTCTCCGTACTCCAAACTTCTTGTCATCGCCTTCAGAGACTTGACTATCTGGGCCTTGGTGCCCGATGGGTTCTCTACCTGTTCAAGCCCGCCATCTAGCAACCTTAGGAGGTACTGCACAAGCTCTGCTTCAATAGCCTGGAAAAAAAAATCAGATAAGAACAGATTTGAAACAATGATTGATTTCTAAGATGCACTTTATTGATATCTAGTACCATCTAATATGACTGCTTGAAACACAAGCAGTGGTGGGAAGTTCAAGTGCAAGACGTTCGCATGACACATTCATCTGCTGTGAATAACGCTGTGCAGTGTTATCATGTAGATTCCACTTATGATGTAGAGAATACCCAAAAACAGTGACTTTGTTCTAATGTTTTGGCCGGTCAGATTCTGCGATATGCACCTATAAGACATTAAACTTTAGCACTCTGAAGTAGCCGTTTGGCACCCAATTCTATTGGTTACAGAGTTAGGCAGCAGGGAGAAGGTTAAGACACTGACTCACCTGCTTCACCAGGTCCGTCTGGTCCTTTTCGAACATCCTGAAGAAAGTTTCGCAGGCGATGCCGATCATGTCCGGCCGCGCCCGCATGGCCACCATCATGGGCCGGATGCACTCTGTCTGAGACATGGCCGTCACGCACAGCTGGGAGGAGAATAAGTGACCGTCATATTACACAACGTGATAGATAAATGTAAAATGCTTCTGACACTGTCTGAGAAATGGAACTTACATGCATAAGTATGGGCTGTTAATGTAGGCAGAAGAATTGGTATGGTAGGATATGAATGTTAATAATTATACACCATAAATCTGTATCAAGACACAGTGTGAAGCATCCATTAAAGATAGAGCTGGTGTGATAGGCTTGCTAATTGCAGACATCATCTAACTAAGGTATGGTCAGTTATTGTGAAAAGGCACCTGACAGTAATCTTACCGATAAAGTGTGATATGTAATCTTAATTTGATAAGATCTATACCTCAGAGTCTATATTCTTTTAGTGCTACAGTATCAGAACTTACATCATTGTTTGCTAGCACATGTGCAGCCAGCAGTGCAGACTTGGGGATGGCCGAGTTGCGAGAAGACATGGGTTTGAAGACCTGCGGGATGTGGCCCAGCCCGGGGGCGTTGTCTGCCAGCTGGGGCTGTGCCGTGAACAGGGACACCACCGCTGTGGTCAGGGTCTCAAGCACTTCTCCCTGGGATAACAGATAATGATAACATCATGCCAGGCCAATATAACTTACTGATTCTTGAACAACAATACAGTCTGAGAAGAAAGTCACAAACTTTGTGTACATATACAAATAATTATCCTGATTCAAGTTTTCCTTTAAGACCTCTACTTCTATTTCATCCACTCAATAAATCATCACTTAAGAGAAATCTTAATGAACTTGCACAACATGAAATAAGGATGTAATTTTCCACCACGCGCCTCTTTCCAACATTTCTTTGCCACCCACATCAAAGTTGTTTTTGCAGGTGAATTCAACCTGCCTCTCAAAAGACAAGATTAACCAATTGATTTTTATTTTTTTCTATGCATAGCATTGTGCCAATTTCTTTATTTAACTGTTTGACTGATACTTACATCTCTGTTAAATTTGCTGGTGTCATTCAACTCTAAAAAAAGGTTAATTTTTTAATTGGTTATAGATTGATTGGTTGATTGACACTTACATCAGGGTTGTTTTTACTGGTGGGTTCGATCCACCTCTAGATGGAAAAATATTGACTGATTGCTTGATTGCTTGATTGATTGATTTATTGGTTATAGATTGATTGGTTGATGGACACTTACATCTGGGTTGTTTTTGCTGGTGAGTTCGATCCACCTCTCCATGAGAGACACCTGGAACTCCTTGGGTTTGCGCAGCACCCAGCCCGGCTGGGAGATGAAGAGTCTGAGGAACACCCCTCCCACCGTCAGCTCCCCCTCCACATCTGTGTACACCACTGCAAAGTCCTCGGGGAGCTTCCAGCTGGCATCGATGTTCTCCTTCTGGGCTGTATAGTGTCTGCAAATGGACAGAGAACATTCTGGTAAATGTTTTATCCCATTTCTTTCATTTTGGGAGGATTGTGCAAAAGCAAAAACTGAGTCCTTCTCCGTGTATGGCATTTAAAACTGAGACAAGAACATATACAGCACTAAAAAAGAAAATGGTATTAACATTGTCTTCCCTGTCCCTAGTACTGAACGACATTCACACTGTCAATGATATACCTGTCCTTAGTGCTGAATGATATTCACACAAAAAATTGCTGTCACTATCCTAAGTGCTGAATGACATTCACACTAACACTTCTGTCACTGTCCTTAGTGCTGAATGACATTCACACCGGCACTGCTGTCCCTGGTGCTGAATGACATTCAAACTAACACTTCCACCTCTTTCCCTAGTGCTAAATGACATTCACATCGACACTGCTGTCACTGTCCTTGGCGCTGACTGCTGAATAACATTCAAACAGACACTGCCATCCCTGTCCCTGACATTTAACACCAACACTTGAATGACTACAAAGCCTTAGATAGTTCTATCAACAGCTACTCACATGTCTCTCATCTTTTTGACCACGCTGGACACTTTTTCCCTGGCATCGTCATTCCAGATTAGTTCTGGGTTCTCATGTGTTCCTGTGATAAAGGGAATCAAAACAGTCATCAAATGAGATGAACATTGTGAAAAACATTTCAAGTTGCCTAGGATGTCATTATCTTGCATGTTACAGATATACTGTGAAATTCCAGATTAATCTACATTATAAACATCTTCAAGCTTGTTGACAAGTTGCTTTAGACTATCCTTGTCTTAATCACTACAGTGCCTGACCATCAACAACAAGGTCTGTTCCAAAGCTGCCAATATAAATATTTCAGTGCCTGTCTTACCTTCAAACATGCGCACAAAGCTGGCTAAGATCAGAGCTATCCCTATTATGTGCATTTCAGAGCCTGACATATCTTCAATAATGAATATCACTGACTGTCTACTTAAAAACATGTCTATGGGTCTTTTACAGCTGTCCATGCTAGTAATGTTTCAGTGCCTACTTACCTTCAAACATGTGCACAGCTGCCTCAGGGCTGTCCCTCATAGCGTCCATGAAGATGCCTGGCAGGAACTTGCTGAGGATGATGCGGATCTTCGGCCCCACCAGTTTGTCTGCGATCATCTTGGAGAAGAGCTCAGCTGTCTGCCCTCGGATCCCGGGGTTTGTCGAGTTACAGAAGAGATCCAGAAGGTAGATCAGCGCTCCTGCGGAGAGAATGATCTAGATCTGAATCTGGATCACATGACTAGTAAACTGCCATGTACATGGCATAACACAACAGTACCGTAGTTGAAGCTGGTTATTACGAACTTCACAAAGGACTCACACATATACATTTGTAGATTTTCGTCATTGTACACCAGGGTGTATCCCTACTCAAATCAAATACTGTAACAGTTGGGTTTTTATAACACACTCACGGTGTTGCCCTCCTCAAACACAAGACTAAGAACAATTTATAAGGACATACAGCTCAACAAAGTCATATTTTCCTATTGCTTTTACATGTATTTGAGTCATTGTCTAGTATGTATTTCATACTGACATTGTTATCCCTGTCCTTAGTGCTGAATGACTTTCATGTTGACAGAAAAGGTGAGAACATTGTATCTGTAGCAACTCACCCCTTGCTAACGCCTCCTTCACAATCTTGGTGCTGGACAATAGAGCATGTAGGCTCTCCAGTACTGTACTTCTGCCTGGAGATCAAACACAAATAAAATGTTAATTGAATTAATCAGTTCCTATAGAAGACAACTCTTGACTAAAACAACAAATGCAAGATTTTTAAATGACATGGCTTTGACCAAAAAAGTCAGCATTGCCATGGTTCATTCCCAAATGCCTGTGAAGTAACATCTTAGTAACTTTTCAGCTCACCTAGAAATGCCGATAGAAGCTTAGCATGTTTTCCTCTGGTCTAAGAAAAGGTCTTCAATTTTACACCAAAATCTTCATTACAACTTACTTTTATCGGAGTGTTGTATCATTATATCTATATTGTGAAGATCTCTAAAAAACTAAAACTTCTTGTTGAATAAGAAAATAAATTTGACTTGATGTTTGTTTACTTACTGGTAGGCAGTGATTGGATGACTAGGAGCAGGTACGGCAGCACCGCGGCGTCAGCAATGTCGTTGACACAGTCCTGATTGGTTGTTACAGAGTTCACGACCTCCAGCGCCAGCTGCTGCAGCTTCCCGGCGCCATGGAGACGCAGCAGCGCGAACAGCAGCCGGAAGTGCCCTAGGCACACCACTTCAGTGCCTGTTGGAAAATTGAAACGGTTTCTTAGAAACAGGTGGCCTATGCACACAATTTCAGTGCCTGTCAAGAAATTCGGATCATTTTTAGGCTACATATTCCACTGCTACATATTGCAGTCAAACAGCTTACAATTAAACAAGGAAGATAATTGTATCAGTTTTCTGTGCTTCTGCATTCTGGTTACTATCACATAGCATTCATTGAGACTATGAAATCTAAAATAAGGATACCTCAGGCAAACATTTCCTGTTTTTAGTAAGCCATTCTAAACAGTTTGTTGGGGACAATACATTTCAAGGTAAAAACATACATTAGCTCACCGTGGCAAACTCATGAATGTGGAGAGAATGTATTCTACTGTTCCGTTCAATTGTGTTCAAGATATCATCTTAGGGGAAGATGAGAACCTATACTACTTAAGCCAACTTCAAAATCTATAAGTAAACAGGAACTATCCAGATGTCTCACTGAGGGATGACTGTGGGATAAGAGATTAGTCTCAATCTCACCATATTATATATCCTATATTATCAGGTAAATGTTTCCCTTGAACTAGCTATGACTGTATTGTTACCTGGGTTGTTCCTGATGACGTTCCTGAGGGCCTCCAGCGCCATCTCCACGTCCCGCAGCCGCTGCTTGTTACTCTCCTTCGTGGTGTCCATCGTGCCCTGAGACAGGGCCAGCAGCGAGTGCAGATACTAGAGGGAAACAAAAAGTGGTCTGGAATTAGAAATACTGTCTTCCAAACTTTTAAAAATCAATTTTCAGCAATTTCTATAGCTTTCATCATGTTTGAATGAAAAAAAGACTTGTGAAGACAGCTGAAAACTTTATAATAATTCATTTCTTCTTGTTCTCCTTTGTTTTGTCCATGGTGTCCTGGGACAGTGACAGTATGAATGAATTTGAAGATACTTTTAAAAAGGTAGAAAAAAATCATATCATTCATTGTGTAACAAAAAATTGCTACAAACGAGGCTGTCACTTTACAATAGAATAACATCCAATGAAACTGATTAAAACAGACTCACCTCTGCCTGAGAACCTAAGAAGTCAATCAACTTCCTTGTGAAGCCTTTAGAGTCCTGGAAGAGGAATTATAGTACCTCATTATAGACGCTCAGCACAATATGTTGGACACTTCACAGCTTTAAATCTGAGTCTAAAACTTTCTCGCTTGTCGCTACGGACACCTATACAAAATTATTTATTGCAAGGTTTTTACCAATGTCATTCCTGTCCTTGGTGCTGAATGTAAAGTGATTAACACAAATCATTACGTATACAGAGAAACAGAAAAAAAACAGACAGCAAATCTTTAACTGTGGGCTCCCCAAACCTATTCTAATGTACATATCTCACTCTAACTAAATTTAAACCCAATCCTCACCATAACTATAATCTGAGTCCCTACATGACCCAAGCTTACATATGCATGTACCTCCCACACTCAAACACAAACAAACCCTAACTGTTACAGTAATCTACTATAACCTAAAGTAAACCTACTAAAACGTGTATAACACACTATGACTTACAGAATCAAAGCTTACTCACCTCTAGCGGAAATGTGGGCTGCTCGTTGTACACCCTGACGTAGACCTCCCTTCTAAACTTAACTTGAACTTCCATCCTAACTGTAACACCGTGTATTGGTCTAATATAGATATAAATCTACTGCTACTCACCTCCAGTGGGAATGTCGGCTGTTCGTTGTACACCCTGACGTAGACCTCTCTTATACCCTTAACCTGAACTTCAATCCTATCAGTGTAAATCTCATTCATTCCTACATGATGCAATCTAAGCTCCCAGACTCACCTCCAGCGGGAATGTTGGCTGTTCGTTGTACACCCTGACGTAGACCTCGCCCACCTGCAGCTCCTTCAACCCTAACTATAACTATAACTTGTAGACATGTAGACCCCAAGCGTTCTCCCCAGACTCACCTCCAGCGGGAATGTTGGCTGTTCGTTGTACACCCTGACGTAGATCTCTGTTGTACTCTTAACCCAAACTTTAATCCTAACTGTAACACCGTGTATCGGTCTTATATAGATATCAATCTCATCCCCTCATGAATTTCATTCCTACTACTCACCTCTAGTGGAAACGTGGGCCGTTCGTTGTACACCCTGACGTAGACCTCACCCACCTGCAGCTCCTTCAACCCTTACTGTAACTATAACTTGTAGACATGTAGACCCCAAGCGTTCTCCCCAGACTCACCTCCAGCGGGAACGTCGGCTGTTCGTTGTACACCCTGACGTAGACCTCGCCCACCTGTAACACTAACCTACAGTATAAACACCTACCCAAGTTTGCTCCCCAAACTCACCTCTAGCGGGAATGTTGGCTGCTCGTTGTACACCCTGACGTAGACCTCCCCCACCTGCAGCTCCTTCTCGTGGATGGTGAAGCAGAAGTCGGCGCCGTACGACGGGTCGCACTCCCCGGTGCGGATCTTGCTGCTCTGCTGCTCCTGCAGGAACTCCGTCAGCTCCATCCTGGTCCCGTTGTCCCAGATCAGGTACGGGTTCTCCGTGTTGCTGTTCAGGATCTTCAGCACCTGCAGAGAGGAGGCAAGTCACTTATAAACATTATGCAAATGTGTCATGATATCGATACAGCTTTAGCTCATTAAAAAGCTTAATAATATACATACTGGTATACAATGTATAGGATCTTCATGTTTAGGATCTTCAGCATAAGCAGAAATGGGTCAAGTCATTTAGAGACATATGCAAATGTATGTCGATACAGTTTTGGCTTACTAAAAAGCTAGTAATACTTAAAGTATCATTGACAAAAAGGAGAGACACTATAGTATGATCCATAGAGAGAATTTCTCCTGTTCTTTCTGACTGCAACAATTTCAAGTTACAAACTGTAAGTTTTGACAAGTGAGAATACATTTCATAACCTTTGTTGCTGACCCCTTGTACATGTAAGTAGTGAAGTAGTGAACATGGTCACATGGTCACAGAGCTCTTTAAAGCTGGGTTATTAGGACGTTTCTGATCAAATTCCATGGCTTATGTGACCTCTAGCCCCTGATCCCTAACCTTTAACCTACCTCCCGTGGATCCTCCTTGTTGAGCTGCCTGCTGAGATAAGTAGTTAGCATGGCCGCTATGGACCTCTTCACAGCAGGGTTATCTGGTGTTTTCTGGTCCAATTCCATGGTTATCGTGACCTCTAACCTCTAACCCTTCACTCTAACCTTTAACCTACCTCCCGTGGATCCTCCTTGTTGAGCTGCCTGCTGAGGTAAGTAGTCAACATGGCCGCTATAGACCTCTTCACAGCAGGGTTGTCTGGTGTTTTATGGTCCAATTCCATGGCTATTGTGACCTCTAACCTCTAACCCTTCACTCTAACCTTTAACCTACCTCCCGTGGGTCCTCCTTGTTTAGCTGTCTGCTGAGATAAGTAGTTAGCATGGCCGCTATGGACCTCTTCACAGCAGGGTTGTCTGGTGTTTTCTGGTCCCCATCCAGGTAGCCCCCTAACCGGGCCAGTGCCAGCATGCTCAGACGGGCAAGGTTGTTAGCAACCTCCTAAACAGGCAGAAGGAAAATGGTCTAGGTTCAAAACCTGGTGTTCCTAACATCTACTAACATAATTCCACCAGCCGAGGGTACATAATTCTGCCACCTTGAAAAGATACGTCCAAACAGATCTCCAACCCAACGTCCTCCAGCATAATTTACTCCTGTATATCTAAACAGTGTATACCTGGGGGTGATGCACTAGTGATCTCTCAAACCCACTGTTTTTCATAGTGGCGGATTTATGTAACCCGGCGGATTAATGTTAATGCAGGTTAATTCTAGACTGAGATTCATTTTGGTCCAGTCAGAACCCAAAATGTGTACTTAGCTGCAAATATATGTCAGAGTATAGATTCCGATCTGGTAAAACTGCCAATTCTACCTGGAGAGATTCTGATTGGACCAATTGGGGTGCTAGGAATGCGTTAGCCTCTCCTGTTTATACGTGTAAGTCCTAGACTTAAAGTCAATCCATTCAAATTGATCAACAGGAATTGAAGTTCTGACTCTTTTCAAGGGACTATCTTTAAGTCTACAGACTTTTTCTTATTTAAAAACAAATATTGTTACAGTAACAGTAATACATGTATCATCAAACATTCAAGAGACCTTCCTATTTAACAGTATAACACATCATGTGACATTGTGTGATGAAGCATGTAATAGAAACAGAGAAAACAGTGGCAACAAAGGACTGAAGAAGGTGTTTTGTAGTGTGACTTACTTGCAAGTTATTTGGGTGGTCAAACTCCGACTTGAGAAGCATGGAAAAGAGGAGAGCTGTCAATCAAAGAATCGCCATAGAAACAGCAATCATTCAAGGTCATTAGAGCAGTGGGAAGTATAGCCACAACTGTCTGTCAAAGTGTTGCCATGGAAACAGCACTCATTCAAGGTCAGACAAGGAAGGCTTGAGAAAACACAACTCTGCATCCGTGCAGCAACCTTTCAACTTTAACCTTTCACCAGTGGACAGAGACAATGCCTGACAGTCAAGATTTCCTGAAATCATTTGAACATAGTTTTTCATTATCATCAGCAGTCAAAGCTAGGTGCAAGAAGTGCATGTGACAGTGCTGGTAAAGGTACAGAGAACTGTAATAAGCGAGTTCAAGGTTCCAACTGTGTATGTATGCTGTCAAAGGTGAAGGCCCCTAATGTTTAAACAGTTCTTATCTAGACCATCATGTCCATTACATGTTACGTTTGTGTCTCATCGGAGGCCTTCTTCAACTTTAACATATTTGGGGGGTTCACACTTGTGCGTATATTCAAGTCCGTATGAGTTCCATATTCATTTGACATTTTTGCCTTTTATGTAAATTTTTTGGCGATGAAGCTGGTTTTCACCTTGAACCATTGTTATGCAGCCTCTGGTTATGGAACCAAAAAAATGAATTCTCCAGTTGCAAACCAAAAAATGTCAATACGGAACTCATACGGACTTAACATACACCCAGTTGTGAATCCCTCTCTTACCTACAATGCATGACACAGTTGAAACCATGAACTTGATAATAGATGCTCCCCCCCCTCCCCATACCTGTTGGTTGGATTCGTCCGACTTCTCGACCCCGCCCTCCTCTAGCGTGTAGTCGTAGTGGAAGAGGTACAGCAGCAGGTGCCACAACACACCTGCCTGCAGCAGGTGGTTCTGCAGGTAATAGTCGACACAGAAGGCCGACACACACTCTGTGGCCACACTGCACATCCTGGGAAGGTCCTGGGGAACAAAATAAGAGTTGTGAGTAATCTATACAGAGATTTACAGGAGCAGCTGCCATAATATGCCTGCCTAAATAGTTAGCTTAAGAAATGGCAGCTAAGCATTGGTCTACAAAGCAACTGCTAGCTATAGGAAGAAGTCCCTGATCACTGCACACCTGGGCAGGTCCTGGGAACAGAGCAACAGTTTAATAGAATGGCTCCTTAGCATTACAAATTGGTTAGTAGGGAAGGGTTGCAAGCAAAAGTTGCTGAAACCGTTGATAGATTATGTTTTGTGTTTTTTCTTGCATAATTATTAGCTTGACCTAATGTGCAATTCTACCATTGTTTTACAGATTTGCAACCAATGGAAGACTAGATGGTCCTCTGCAACTTTATTTCAAATTACATAATTCACAAAAGTTTGTGCATCGTGAGGAAGAAACTATCCTGTCTTTGCACAGGTTTGTTCTGTTTCATTTGCAAATACCGCTGTCCATTTGTGACCCACGTCCTGTCCTTGCTATTTATTTCTGGACCCACCTTATAGTACAGGATCCTGCAGAGGTCCTTGATGATTGCTGGGATCTCAATAATCTTCTCCCTGCAGCCCTCGAACTGTGCAGCCACAGCATAACACCTGCTGATGTGCATGCACACCTGAACAAATAACAAATATTGTAAACACACAATAACAGTTTGTAATGAACAAACTGCTGAGAAGTTTTGTATCATACCTGAAATAAAGAATAAATGAATGAAAGGAAATGTATCTTCTTAATCCCAATCTGCAGAACTATCTACAGGCAGATATAGATTTTACAGTGATTGTCTGACTAAAGCAAAGGCTACTTACCATAGTTTTGCAACTGTTAAATAACATGATTATGATAAAAGTTTGTATAATTTGGAGAGCTCCCGACTATGAGTAGCTTGTCCGAAGCCATCATTAGCTGGGTCCATCCTGGTGTGAGTGGATCAAACTTTACAGTCCAGTCTTACGCAGCTTGTACTTACTGAACAAAACTGGTGTGTCACAACTAAAAGCATTTTACCAGTTATGCAAAACAAACAAAAAAATAACACCCAGACCCACCTGTACAGCGAGGTCGTCAGGTTTACTGGACTTGCTCAGCACACTGACACACCGCGAGAACGCCTCCTGCAACACCTCAATGCCGTTTTCCCGTCGAAGCTCCTCCGCGTTCAGCGCGGAACAGTTGACCGTGTGGAAGGCGAGTTCGCTCGCGGCGGTGAGAAGCGGCGCGGACTTGGAGAAGAGCTGGTCGTCTCCGGTTTCCATGCGGATGGTTTTGATCAGCATGGGGTAGCCGGCGTACTTGTATGGTGCCAAAACTGAAAAAGAGACCATCATATCTTCAATTTTTTTTGTCATTACCTACAGTAACTGAAGTACAGGTAAAAACTTTCTAAAGCGAAATACTTTGTCCAGTGAAGGGTTTCAGTTGGACCAATTTTGGTCCACATACAAGTTTTAGAGCTGAAATATAGGGCCCTAATGAAAAAAAGGGGACTATTACTAACAAGACATCTGATAAAAGAGTAACAACCTATCCTTTTGTGTATCAAACTGATGAATAATCTTTGTCGAAAGTGCTGTTTTTCACTTAAAGTCATCCATCTCGAAAAGTCCAAACAAACCAGTTCTTAAAAAGTCATCTCAAGCTTGGTATCATTAAAGGAAAAGTATTTAAGACTTTTCTCTTCTCATAAATTATGGGAAGAGAAAAGTTAAAATTAGATGTTGTTGCTAGGTAACCGCCTCACCATCCCTGTATCTCTTGAAGAGGATGCTCTGTGATTGGAGGATGAGGACGATGTTCATCGGGTCCGGCCCCTCGGGACGCTGGGAAGACTTGCTGCACAGGAACTCGTACGCCTTGTTCACCTTCTCAAACATCTCCTGCAGAAACAAGTCAAAATTATCAGACTGAGAGTTGAAATCAGGGCTGTCTCCAGATTTTGATTTTCATCATTCAATGTGTCATTTTAAGCTTCCAAAAAATTACATTAAACTGTACAAAAACACCATGTTTGCTCAATGTTGTAATTTCCATATCTATGTCCACATTCTTAACCAAATTGAATGTAATACAGATTCTTTACAGCTTGACTTGTATTGACGCCTCACCAAATCCATCCAGTCCTCAATCATATCTAGAAATCAGTGCCGCACACATCCCTACCTTAAACAACTCTGGGGCCTTGGGAAGAGACAGGAAAGATATAAACAATACAGAAACACACAAACAAAGAAGCACATAGACATTGTGACATAAAATCTCAACTGTTACACAACTAAAGGTGTAAGACACAAGTTCAAACATCAGACCCCAAAAGAAGAAAAAACATCATAACTCTCTCTACAACCATGCTGCTACCAAAGGACAGGCTGATAGAGCATTCAAGATCAAATAAAGAAGCAAAGTAACAACTAAATGAAACAGACAGTCTGGCAAGAGCTTCAGCTGGTTATGACAAGAAACATCTTTACGTTATATGTAGTTTGACTAAACAAAGTTCTAAGACAGAGATCCTCTAAAGTTGTACGTACCCTGCCCTCAGGGTTCTTGTCAGGATGGTACTTCTGGGCCAGCCGGAAGTACGCTTTACGGACCTTCCCCTCTTCATGACTGTAACGGTAAAAAGAAAACAGTTTTACCTAAAAATAAAGAAAAAAGTAAAATGTCTCATCAACGAAGTAAGAACATGGTCGTTGTCACAATCTTAAAGCTGTTGTCCAACTTTCTTGTCTAAAAGATAAATAATATCTTGAAAAAATGTATAATATTTCATTTTATTCTGGACTTGAAGCCTAAATATCATTCTTACCCAATACACATTTGATTCCAGCATTATCGTGACAACTTTGCCTATTAGAAAGACACAACACTGCCACCGCTCCCCCATTATTCTACTTATCCTTCTCGTATCATTTTACATGACATTGTACTAGATGCAGACCAAACATTACCCATCTCCCGGACCCAACACGCTTTCAAATTCAGAATTATCTTACAGCAACACATTACCCACTGAAGCTGGACCTGATCTTACAGAAGCCCCCTCCAACAGTCAAAACCCACATTTCAACAACCCCCACTCACCCTCCCTCTCCCTTGGGTAGGTGCAGCACATCATAGGCCTCCTCCACTGACATGGACGGCGGCTTCTTCTCAACCTCCGCCTTCCATGCCTCCAGGATGTCTTTAAGGAGTTTCACCTGGAAATGTTAAGATAAGTCATGACAAGATCTACACTCCATTAAGATCAATCCGCCGGGTTACACATATCTGCCACTTTGAAAAACAGTGGGTTTGAGAGATCTCCAATGCAGCACCCCCCAGGTATGAACAGTTTAGATATACAGGACTAGAGTGTATTATACTGGAGGACGTTGGGTTGGAGATCAGTTTGGATGTATCTTTTCAGGGTAGCGAAATTACATTACCCAGATGGAATTACTAACTTTAACTTAGTAAATGTTACATGATGATGCCTCCTCAAAGGGTACAATTAGACTAGCACAAGTGGCTACATGTAAAAGGTATTCTAATAATTGAGCCGAAATGTAGTTTGGAATGTATGCTTTTGGCCAGTCTATGAGGAAAGGGAGGCTGCATGAAAATGAAAAATTGCACTTTGAGTTTTTAAGAAAGTTGACAATCCTTGGCTGACCAGACTTAGTATACCAATTATGAAAACACAGCTTTTCTGATTAGACAGAGTTTATGATATTATATAAGAAAACTTACTAGCTCCCTGATTGGCCAAATTTTCAAAGATACAGCTGCGATTGGTCAGACTTTCATGCAGAGGTACAGCTCTTTTGATTGGATGGCACAAAGTTATAAGCTCCCTGATTGGCCAAACCTTCAAAGATACAGCTGTGATTGGTCAGACTTTCATGCAGAAATACTGTAACTGTAACAGCTCTAACTTGTGATTGGTCAGCATAAAAACTTACAGGCTCCTTGATTGGCCAGTCTGGGAACTTGGTGGTGTTGCACAGGTTGCGCAGGTAGTAGATGTTGCAGAAGAGTTCATTCTCGAGCGGGGGGTATGAGATGTGTGGGATGGGGCAGTACTGGTACAGGGCGCGGGTGTTGGACTGCAGGCGGGGAGAGAAGTCTGCGATGTGGGCTGCGATCTTCTCTATCATCATACGTCTGGGAAATTATGTAAAATAAGGGAAATGGTCACACTTACTGTGCGTGCATCTGTGTACAATAAATCATCAGTGACTAGTAGACAATACTGAATGGCCTGAATGGATATAATGGTGTTTCTATCGTGTTGCTGTACTTATTTAAGGGCTTGGATGAAAACACACGACACCATGCTGAGAAAGATAAATCTGGATTGAATCTTGCTTCCTTATTGACAATTAGGTTTGCTCTTTCCGAGTGTTTTATGTAATCAAGGACGACATTATACAATGTCCTTGATGTAATGTAGTGTACATGCTTGAAATGAAAACATCCACAAACAAATTTCTCAATTCTGTCATCTTGGCAGAAATGTAAACTTTAACTAAGGAATGAAGAGAACTTTCTCCACCTCATCTCGCTGCTCCAGATAGCCTCCGGAGTGTCGAACTCTCCCAGGAAAATCTCGCTGAACTTCTCGGCGCCGTAGTTCTCCAAGTAGTGGACCATAGCCTCGGGCATTATCTGCCCCAGGATGCTCCGCTGCATGATGTCACTGGACTTGGCGTCTTCCGCTCGGAACGCCTGCTGGGTGTGCGTGTACTTCAGGAACCTGGGGTGAGATAAAAGTAGAAAATTTGTTATTTTTCAAAATCATTTATCATATTGCTCTCAATAAATGTACTATCATTTTGCAGAAATAAATGGCACAGGTATAAAAACTTTAAGATATTCGTCCAAGGTTTTTTCAAGTGTGATCATATTTGTGTTGGTGTTCCATCTGCGGTAACTTGTACATGTGCTCAAATACACTATAACTGCTATTATTGTCCAACATTTTCTTTTACAAATGGAGGAAGTGCAGTCTTTAAATTTGGACTAATATTACTGAAAATGAGATCCAATCTGGCCACAGGTAGGATTTTGGAGAACCACGACAAAGAAAAAAAACTCCGATCAGATACATATTGCTTGTAGCTCATTGCTTCTTACTACAGGTATACAATGCTTGTTACTAATGATAGTATACATTTCTGAAAATGAACTGTTGAACTGCCTGTCCTAACCTGGCCACAGGGACGATGTTGGACCCTGTGTACATCATGATGAAGAAGAACACCCCGCTCAGGTAGAGGCGTGGCAGCTGGGGGTTGTCCTGCATGATGTGCCACATCACCGTGGCAACCTTCTCCACAAGCACAGGGTCAAAGGTCAGCAGCAGCTGCAGAAAAGTACCAATCACAAGTCAGGCTGGGGTCAAAGTTAAACCAATCACTACTCAGACACAAATGAAAGAAAAATTGTGCACAAAGTGCAGGAAGTAATAATTATATGTACTTTATGATAAAGTTGACCTACAAATTATATAAAACTCCGAAATCTAGACAAGGATACATGCTTGTTCCCACTGACCTGTACAATGTGAGGCAGGCAGGTTGTCTCTGCCACCAGTCTCTTGGCTCGAGGCAGGGGCCGAATGATCGCTCCATCAGGGTCCCTGTGGGGAGGAGCAAGTATTTCAAACTATTAAGCATTTGCAACAGTATCCTTTTACAACACTGTCCATTAGATCTACTTGGTGGTACATTGTGATTCACAACTTCTTCATGACGCCTTGTTTTACACCTGGAGACAGCACTTGAGATGATTGATTGCTTGCTTGATTGACTACTTGGGTTTATTTATTGATCAGTCTACAATGTACCTGCTGGCAGGGATAGTATTCACATATCCTGATCAGCATGTTTAAGATGCACGTCACAAGTTCCCACTTGTTCATGTTGGCCTGGCTCAGTGTTTAGAAGACACTTGAACTCATTGATTGATTTATTGATTGATTGATTGATCAGCCCACCTGCTGGGATAGTATTCACATATCCTGATGAGCATGTTGAGGATGAGGGTGGCTAGTTCTGACTCGTTCATGACCGCCTGACTCGTGGCCAGCAGACACCACTTGAGCTGCGGGATGTTGTGCAGCGGCCGCCAGCCGTCCATACCCTGCGCCCAGCAACGCGTCTTCGCTGTGAGCACGCCCTCCTCCCAGAACTCCTTCATCTGCGGAAGACATGGAAAACAAATTGCAAGTGATATGTACCTCTGGGCAATACTGACTGGTTCTACCTCTCATGTCAGCTCTTTAGTTGTGTA
Source organism: Branchiostoma lanceolatum (assembly GCA_035149815.1). Taxonomy (NCBI): domain Eukaryota; kingdom Metazoa; phylum Chordata; class Leptocardii; order Amphioxiformes; family Branchiostomatidae; genus Branchiostoma; species Branchiostoma lanceolatum. The sequence goes on from CM068880.1 coordinate 2,456,750, forward strand.
CAAAGAACACCAATGACACTATTCATGGATGCATCTATGGCAGTTTAACTTAGTTAAACTGTAGTTAGAATTCTCCTACAGGTCCTGACATAAAAAAAAGTAATATGTACACATCTGCAAGCTATACAAGAATTTCAGATACTGTATATCAAAGGGGCGAATTCAAGTACATATTTTGGCATCTGATAAACTCAGCATTGAACATATTAAACTATGCATAATTTTCAAAGAAGTGGCTAAATGCTACAAATTGTACCAAACATTGTCAAGACTTGAGTGCATACAAATACTAATTCAGTTTTTGTAGATTAGATTAGGTAGAATTTGCCATGCATACATAATGCTACTTGTAAAATTGCTGACCACTTAAGTTGCCACTAGTACTAGTAAACTGAATGGAAAATCAACACGGCTTTTTCTCACCTCGTTGGAGCTGTACGGTCCCAGCCTCTCCTTGTCTGCGTTGCCGTAGTACCACTCCTTCTCGCTCTCACGCATCATGTCGGGCGACGCCTCGATCACGTTGGTCTGGGTCGGCACCACGGCGCGGGAGGTGTGCAGGTGCGCCAGCGTCAGCAGATCCACCAGGATCTTCACTCCGTTAGCGTCCATCAGCTCTTTCACGTTTCTCTGGAAAACCAAACAGTTTATGTGACATACAGTAGTTAACAAATTTAATGTTGATGAAGGTTTTAGACATCCAGGTAATAAGATACGCTAAATGACAGTTACTCGAACAACTGGATGAAATTGATACAGTTGGACGTACATTTTTGTATAAGACAGCATCCACTGTCTTTCGTCAGTCACTAAAGCAAGTAAAGGGAAGAACTGGTCTTTGTTTTACTTCAATTATTTTTTTACATTGCCAGTTTATATCACATACCTACAATACCTTCAATCCTACTTAAAATTGACTAGCTATAGTCTGAGCATTGCTTTACATTTTGTGACCGTAGTGAAAGCCAATAAATCATCGTACTGTAACAGATTCATGCAGTAAAGGTAAAACACAATATTTGTGACTAGACAGTATAGCACTGTTGGAAATTCCTCATTATTAGCAAAGCCATATTATACTATTCTATGTGGTGATAGCTCAGAGTCTTGTCTCTTTCTTCCACCACCTGCTCACCTTGTTGAGGATGAGCTTGTTGAGAAACAGCACCAGGCGGTCTCTCTCCTGCCGGTCCGTACACTGTAAGGGAACAACAGGTCAGGGTTACATTTACAACATACAAATAGACTGAACATACTTGATAATATCATACAAATTGGAAAAAAAAACAAGTTTATGGACTCTACATATTACGTACAATACAGAGAATGGGGCCTGAGTTCTCATTGCTTGCGGGGAAGTGGCCATGTTCTAAGCTTATCAAACATCGGCCAACATAAAGACTAAACTAATTCTCATTTATTTATTAATCTTTTCATAGCTGCTGCATGATGTATCATAAATCTTATCATGAGTCAGTTGTTGATTCAGTCAACGTGACCCAGTCAAAGTTATTCAGTCATGCAGAAGTGAAAGCTAACAACACCCCCATATTGTAACCCTAGATGGAACACACTCAGGGCTCCAAATCCTTTTCTTCTGCACTCAGGTATATACACAACTCTCTTTGAAGATTTTAAACATCACATATGAAACTGACGAGATGGTAACCCTTTATGTGGCAATTTGGAACCATTTTCAACCTTTTAGTTTTATTAAGCATCTCAGAGGTGGTAATGATCAGTACTACAAACTACATGATGATGATCCACTGTATTCTACAAACTACATAATGCACTAAATGGGCCAGTGCAGGTTAAGTGCAACTAGACAGCAGTAACGCCTGCAAAATGGTAGCTCAAAGTCTACCTGCACTATACCTCTAGTACATAATGCAGATGGTACTTAGTCTAGTATTTCAAGCCCAGTGAGGGAAATGATGACTCAGCCCTAGCTGTTCACAGGAGCAGAAGTGAAAGTAGACAAAGTCCCCCAAAGGCATGGGGTAACTCTAGACAGAACAGTAGTTGGCAGAATGCCAATAAGTGAAACTAGCTTTAGTTTCAGCTCCTATATTTTTCTGAATCAGCTCACACAGTTGAATGCACTTCAAGCATAACCAAGGGCATGGAACAGTAGTTGGCAAAATGCCAATAAGTGAAACTAGCTTTAGTTCCTATTTTAATTCTGAATCAGCCCACACAGTCGACTGCACTTCAAGCAGAGCCAAGGGCATGGAACTAAGCACACAGTAAAACCTATATCATGGTTGTCTCAGGTATGTTAATAGCTTATTTCTTTGTCAAACACTCCGATCAGTTGGAGATCAAGTTTAGGGCACATTTAGTAAGACTCCTGGCAGGTTTCAAAGGGCAGACATATACTAAGGAGACAAACAACTATGGCCTGGATGTGGGAGTAATGGAGACAAACAACTACGGCTATGATGTGGGCTTAACGATCTGATCACAAGCACGGCTTTTTGTCCATTTCCTACCACCACAATTATTGTACAGTTGAAAGCACATCAGACAAGATCAAGGCCATGAAATGGAATGTAGTAAAGACTAACAGTTGTCCCAGGCATGTTTATCTTATTTCTTATGTCACACATTCAGGTCAGCTGAAGTTCATGACAAGTGTAAATCTGTATGACTCATGGCGGGTTCAAAGGTCAGGCTATTCTGTAGGAGACAAACAACCATGGTCAGGCTGGGGGCGTAACAGTCTGACTCAGAGTCACAAAGATGTAGCCTTTTGTACATTTAACAGAGCTCTGTATCAAGCATGTGGGCACAGTCATAGTGGACAACTGCAGAGGGTAAGTATAGGGGACATTTTTAACATGATCACAAGGTTTAGGTTGGTCTGGGTATCCCATCAAGGCAACAGTGTTTGGAAACAGAGTCAACTTCTGTCTCACATGTCTAAGAGAGTCAACATTCATGCAGCCATTTTGTGAGGTTAGACTTGAACCTTTCGCACACCTGTTACTGTAACAGTAGAGGCGATAACTTGGAATTGTTTAATTTAATGGCAAGGTATAGGTTGTTCTGAATTCTCCAACAAGACAACTTCAAATACCCGGCATATTGAAAACAGACTTAACTTCTGCTATTGTCTCAAGTGTGTTTCTGAAAGTCAACATGGATGTAGAACTTTTACAGCAGTAGGTCAGTCAAAAACTTGGTAAAAATACTAAATAAAGTTATATTTCAGGTATAGTCAGTGTGGTGCATGTACTTTATGCACTATGCATATTCCATGTCAAGGGAGCACAACATGGAAAATGCAAGTTAGGGTAATGTAGAGCAAGGCAGCATTTTGAAGGACTACTCTCTCCTGTACTTTTTATAACTACTGGGAATCATGCACAACTTTGAATTTCAAAATCACAGTTTTGTACATTTCCAGGATGGCGAAAGATTAGTGAGTAATGTCTATAACAATTATAGAAAATGTTAATTAATCTGAAAAATTAAAGCTGTTTCATCTCGGACGGCAATAAGCTTAGTAACAAAGTTTCTTTCTTTTCCCAATAAAACAGGACAAAAACAAAGAACTGAGAAAGTGACAAAGACCGATTTGAAAATGATGAGTCTGTGTGAAAAACTGCAGCGCTTGGACCTGCAGACCAACATGTCTGGATCTGATGATGACTCAGAGCTGGCTTATGGAAGGGCTCTGAGAGATGTTATTGTCACTAAGGACTTAACAATGGAGACTGAGGTATTGAAAAGTCTTGGAGACCTGTCCTTGGAGAGAGCCATGCTCATCAAAGATCCAGCAGAGTTTGACAAGGCTGCTGGCCTGTATGCTGCTGGCCTACTGCGCTGCACAGATCCCGATATGGGAGAGACACTCGAGCATCGCATCAGCTACATGGAGAAACTCTCCAGACAACTGCTGCAGGGGTACACCCCACACTTCCTGTGGTTGTCACCAGACTACTGGGGTCCTGCTGACAGCAATGTCTTAAGGGTGGCAGAGATTTGTGACAAGCTGGACCACGTTACAAAAAAACAAGAATTTCAGTTTGTTGAGGACACCTACATACAAGCACTTGTGACAGCCATTGCAAATGATGACATGATGTTGGAACAAGAGGTACTGAAGTCCCTGGGAGATTTGTACCTTGAGGAAGGGAAGAAAACGATTGATGTATCAAAGTTGTCCATGGCAGCTGCCATGTACAACAAGGCTCTGACAAGATGTGAGAGGTCAGAAGGGAAACAGACTCTACTTCATCGTGTCAGGTACACTGAGAAGGTGGAGGGAATGATGAAACAGGTAAGGGTACTTGTGTTCAGGATTCAATCAGGATTTTAGGGCTTTATAACACAGTGAGTGTGTTGCTGGAATCATTGCTTTTTTGGCTCACTATAGGAGATATCTATAGAAAGACTTAATAAAATATAATATCTAGGTTTTGCTGTAGCTAATTAAGTGCATGTAAAACATTATGCAACAGCTACCTCTTCTGTGCAAAAAAGACAGTAATCTTCTAGTATCAAACCTTGAACATACTCCATAAAGTGAGCCTTGAACAGTAACAGTGTTTCAAATGTAATAATGTCGTGAGAATGGAATAGACCTGGTCCATTAAATAGTATTTTACAAAAGTGGAACTAACTGAATCATTGCATTATACCCTAGCATCTGTCCAGAAAGGCACAAAAAGAACAAAACCAGCAAGATGCCAAGTCCAAGTCTGAAGATGCCACAAGCACTGACAACATCCAGGGCTCTCATCCAGTAGACTTTCCAAGGTGGGAACTTGAAATAGATAAAACAAGACTAGTTCAACATCAATTTCAGAAAATATTCTTGAGCTTGATGTACATCTTTTCCCAATGTCCTTTTAGGCTGAGACCTACATTGTACAATAATCAATGATTTTATCTTATGACAACACTGTAAGCCTGTCTTTTTACTTGTGGTTCCACATTCATTGGTCTGCATAACTCTAAAGGAAGCCATGAATGGATCTTTCTTGTTACTGTGTTAATAAATCAGACAAAAGTTGTTCAGGAACACCTTCTTTCAGATATAGAGGTATTGAGACTTTGATAAAGTTTCATCATTTAACATTTGTACATATTTATTGATTAGATGGCATAATTTCTTTCATTGATTCAGCAAAGCTTATTATATAACTGCTCTCTTTGTTACTGACAGTTGACATATGAAGCCAGAATGTCACAGTGACTGAGTATTACTTCTTTCCTTTCAGTACTAACCCAGAGACGGTGCTCACCAGTGGAACACCTACTACTGTCATAACTGCAGCTGGTGAAACAGAAGAAGATACTGAAATGTGAGTTCTACAAATTTCACATTTCTTACACCAAACCTTAATTGTTACAAAGTTTATGATATCTATATTTTTCCTACCATCTTTTACTGAAAAACAGAACAGCTTTCATCCGATACTAGCTCACTAAATGTGAAACTCTCACTTATATTTTGTATAATTGCTAAAGATGTTCAGTGTTATATTTAACAGTTACATTTAACTTACAGGCAGTACAAAGAACACCTGAACAAAGGCAGTTCATCACTGCAGAAGGCGGACCTGGACTCAGCAGAGCAGCACTTTGCAGCTGCACTCAAGCTGGCACATGTCAGAGGCAAGTGTATGAATAAATGATGATGATCAAGTGTAGGACTAAAAGTAAACATTTAGACATTATAGGAGCCAAAATCAAACATATCTGCAAGAACAACACATAATCTATTTTTGGCAAGCATGTAGTCCTTTGCTTCATCGAACAATAGTGTTGCAACATAAGATTAAATGATAAAAAAATTTCATTCAGACCCCAGTGTTCAGCAATACCAGAGAGAGGTGGAGCCCCTGTGCAAGTTGGGGGATGTCTACAGTAAGCGAGGTCAGCAGACAGGAGACGGGGGAGACTTTGTCAAGGCAGCAGGACTCTACAATGCAGCAATAGCCAGGTCAAGTGATTATGGTCTTAATGATGGTATAGATAAAGCAATTACATGCACAGAGGGGCTATTTGTCGAACATGTATTAGGTCTTGATCACAATGTACAAAAGGCAGAGAAAGAAAAGCATAAGAAACATCTAAAGGAGATGCGGGACCAGATCAAGCTGGAGATGGAAACCATTGACCAGCAGCTGGATCCCTATGTACATGATGAGGACGATCCATATGTCAAAGAGATAGAGGCAAAACGAGCTCAGGCTGTCAGGCAGTTGTTTGAAAGAATTGCAAGTGAAAGGAAGAAGTTTGTCAGCCAGCTTGTAGAAGAGAGTGTTTTGTTAATGGGTCCCCCTCCCTATAAGTATGCCCTGATAGGCTTGGGTTCACAGGCCACAGAGTTGGTAACTCCATACTCAGACCTGGAGTTTGCCATCTTAGTAGAGGATGAAAGTGAAGAATGTCTTATGTATTTCCGCAACCTCACCCACTACCTACACCTCAAGGTGGTCAACCTGAGAGAAACCATTCTCCCAGCACTGGGAATAAGAAGCCTGAATGACTTCTATTCACAAGACCCTCTTGATGACTGGTACTATGACTCTGTTACACCTCGTGGGTTTGCATTTGATGGCTCCATGCCGAGAGCAAGCAAGACTCCACTGGGCAGACAGGCAACCACTAACAAACCCCCAAGTGAACTCATCCACAGCCCAAGCAACATGCTCAACATACTGAAAACTGATGCCACTGTGTACATAAAGGAAGGATACCATCTGGCCAGTATACTGAGGAACCCTTCTATACTAGTAGGAGACCAGGATCTGGTTAATGAGTATCTAGCCAACGTACATGATGTACTAACCAATGATGAAGGCAAAATGGCCTTGCTGGAGGCACAGGACACATTGAGGGAAAACATGGGAAAGTATGACAAACAGGAGCTCACAGCTAAGCTTATTGACGTGAAAAAAGAAATCTATCGTTTGCCATCTCTTGCAGTGGACTGCTGCGCTCTTTGCTCACATGTCATACCTACCAGTGTTTGGAACACGATAGATAAAATGGAGTCCAGACACAAAATCAGCACTGACAACGCACATCACTTGAGGGTGCTGGTCAGCATCTCAGCAGAACTCCGGCTGAGAACATACATCGCAAATGGTGGACAGAATGAGAACCTGTCAGCGTTGGCTTCCCTTGAGACACCACAAGAGTCAGATGACACATTGAGCAGGCTGCAAACTGTCTTCTACGTTTCAAAGAGCGCACAGCTGTTCAGGTACTACTACACTGCAGTTCCCCTGAAAAAAGCACTGGCAAAAGAACTGCTCAACCGAGAAGGTTCTCAAACGGTTTTGCAACAGTTGTTCTCAGCTGTCTTATTTGATGATTCACCCATGGTAAAAGGTATCATGTGTATGCAGCTAAATGACTCCAAAGGAGCAATCAGCCACTTTGAAGAGGCACTCAAGCCAACCTCCAACACAGCACAGCCAACCATTGTAGACCCTGATGTATCACTTGAATACCTTGGGATGGCTCATGTAGACCTGGGTGACTTTAAAAAAGCAGCCAGCTTCCATGAAAAGGGGCTTCAAATGAGCAGAGCAATGCATGGTCTGACTGCAGACCACCCTAACACTGCCACAGCACTTATCAACTTTGGAACAAGTTTGGAACATCTTGGCAAATACAAGGAAGCATTGAGCTACTATGAGCAGGGACTTAAGATGTATAAGAACGTCTATGGTTTCAATACAGAACATCATCATATTGCTTTTGCACTGGGAAACATTGGGGACATCTGCAGTAGATTGGGAGACCACATGAAAGCAGTTCAGTACCATGAACAGGCACTGCACGTGGAGAGAACCATCCATGGTCTGAACACAGCTCAAGCTGATGTTGCCATGTTACTAAGTAAATTAGGAACATGTTGGGATTACATGGGCAACCATATGAAAGCAATCAGTTATCATGAACAATCTCTGAAGATAAAAAGGACTCTTTATGGTCTTAACACAGTACATCCTAGCATCGCTTCATCACTCAACAACCTTGGAGCAGCCTGGAATTATTTGGGCAAGTACAAGAAAGGAATTGGCTACTATGAACAGGCACTACAAATACTCAAAGGTGTCTATGGTCAAAATACAGCACACCCGGACATTGCCTCAACGCTCAACAACCTGGCTACAGCCTGGGAATATTTGGGCGATAGCAAAAAAGCCCTTGCCTATAAAGAAGAGGTTCTGACAATGAGAAAGACTATCTATGGCAAGAGTACAGAACACTCTGACATTGCTGACTCATTGTCCTGCCTTGCAACAACTTGGCATCATCTCGGTGACTACAAGGAAGCAGTCAGGCTTCACGAACTAGCCCTGAAGATGAGGAAGTCTGTCTATGGCTATAGTACAGCACATCCAGACATTGCCTCTTCACTCAGGAAGCTAGGAGGTAGCTGGGACCATTTGGGCGACTGCTGGAAAGCAATCACATACACCAATCAGGCACTGCAGATGATCAGGACTATGTATGGTCCTGATACAACACATCCTGAGGTTGCCTCTGCACTCAATGGGTTGGGCACATTGCACAACCAGCTGGGTGATCACAGGAAGGCAATTGAGTACCTTGATGAGGTACTGCAGATGGAGAGGAAACACTGCAGCCCAATAACAGACAACCCTGCTATTGCCAAATCACTTAACAACTTAGGAACAGCTTGGAAGAATTTAGGAGATTACAAGAAAGCTATAGCTTACTATGAGGAGGCATTGGAGATGTGTAGATCTGTTTTTTGTTCCGATACGACACATCCGCTCTCTGCAACCTTACTCAACAACCTTGGTGAAGCTTGGGGGGAATATGGTGAATACAGAAAAGCCATTGCGTATTGTGAGGAGGCACTTGAGGCATTCAGAGTTATCCATGGCCAGAGTACACCACACTCTCATACTGCTTCTGCACTCGTCAACTTGGGAAGAGCCTGGCAATGCCATGGAGACCTAAGTAAAGCAATCGGATACCATGAGCAGGCATTGCAGATGTTCAGGACAATTTATGGCCAGAGTACAGCACATCCTGATATTGCTTCTACATTCCACAATCTGGGGTTAACCTGGCATGAAAAAGGTGATCAGGAAAAAGCAATCAGTTACCACGAACAGGCGCTGCAGATACACAGGAGTATCTATGGCCCTGATGCAAAACATTGCCACATTGCTAGCCAGCTTCTCAACTTGGGATTAGCCTGGCTTAAAAACAGTGACTATAAAAAAGCAATCACATACAACGAAGAGGCACTGGAGATGTACAAGAGTGTGTACAGTAATCAAAGTACAGCACATCCTAACATTGCCATTGCACTCAACAACCTAGGGTATATCTGGTACAACCTGACAGATTACAAGAAAGCAGTTAGCTACCATGACGAGGCACTGCAGATGTACAGGCATATCTATGGCCAGAGTATTGCACATGTTGACATTGCCACATCACTTAAACTCCTGGGGTCAGCTTGGCACGATCATGATCACAAAAAAGCAATCAGCTGCCTTAATGAGGCACTCCAGATGTACAGGAGTATCTATGGTCCAAACACAGAACATTCTCAGATTGCTGACTCTCTCCAAATGCTGGGGTTAGCTTGGGAGGCTCAAGGCTATCACCATCATCATCATAGCTTCAATACTGAAGGCTATCACCAAGAATGCATCAGCTATCATGAAGAGGCACTGCAGATGTACAGGAACATCCATGTGAATCAGAGTCCAGCACATCCTGACATTGCATCATCACTCAACAGTCTGGGATCGGCGTGGGATCATGCAGGAGATTACAGGAAAGCAATCAGTTACCAAGAAGAGGCACTGCAGATGCTCAACAGTGCTTATGGTGAGAGTACAGCACATCCTGACATTGCCAAAACACTTCATGACCTGGGGTCAGGATGGCATCACCAAGGGGATCATGGGAAAGCAACCAGCTACTATGAGCAGGCACTGCAAATGTACAAGAGTGTCTATGGACAGAACATCGCACATCCTCACATTGCCAGCTTGCTCCATAAGCTGGGGGCGGTCTGGTATGACCAAAATGATGATAGGACAGCAATCAGCTACTACGAACAGGCATTACAGATGTTCAGGAGTATCCATGGAGAAAGCAAAGCACATTCTGACATTGCAAAGACACTCCACAACCTGGGATCAGCCTGGGGTTCTTTAGGAGACTATAGGAGAGCAACCACTTACAAAGAACAGGCATTGCAGATGTACAGGAGCATCTATGGTCAAACTACAGCACATCCTGAAATAGCAGCAATACTCAACAACCTGGGGTCAGCCTGGAGTGAACTGGGGGATCACAACAAAGCCTCATCCTGCTATGAGAAGTCATTACAAATATACAGAACCATCTATGGACAAAGCACACCACATCCTGACATTGCCACAATGCTTGACACTTTGGGAACAGCTTGTCGACAGATGCATGACTACAATAAATCAATACGATACAATGAAGAAGCACTGAAGATGTGGAGGGACATCTTTGGTGACAGTGCAGTACATGATGATATCGCAAGATCACTCTACAATCTTGGCGCTGCCTGGTTTTATCTTGAAGATCATACAAAGGCAATCAGCTACTTTGAAGAAGAGATAAACATGAGAAAGACCATCTGTGGCCAGGGCGTAGCAGATTCCAAAATTGCAGATACGTTGCCTGTCTTAGGAGCTGCATACTTACTGCATGGTGATCTTGCCAAGGCCTATGACACGTACAGAGAAGCACTGGTTATGATGAGGCAGATTTATCATCATGATGAAAGCCACCCAAATATACAAAATGTGAAAGAGAACATGAATGCAATCGTGAAGTATACCAAGCATTTGAGCAACAAATGACCACCTCATGTCCTAGTATACTTTAGGTATGGAATGACATTTCAACCATGGCTAGCACAAAACACAATGTTTAGAATTCTTGTCATCCATTTCTGGTATAGTGGTTTGATTGAAGAACACTGGTGATTGATGTACCACTAAAGAATTGGTCACAAGCTTGCTATTCTATAATGATATTCCTTACGAACATTCTTTTTTCAATTTCAAGCTTTTAAGCAGACCTTTAGATGAGATGCCACAAAGCTAGTCCTCCAATGGAATAAATTAGCAGTTCTGTAGTAGCTAGCTTTGATTCAACAATTTTGAAACTTTAGATAGTACTCACATTTTTATAGTACTTATACTGGTGGCTTTTAGCATAAACTGTAAGTAAGACCTTCTGAAAACTGAAACCTTCTATAGTAAACGGAACTTAAATGAAATTTGCAATAATCGAAAACTGGGAAAGATATTAAGTACTACATGATTGTACATTCATCGGCTCAGTTGCCATGTTTTACCAAAACATCTGCAACAACAGCTGCTACAACTCACCCTTTCCAGCATGCCCACCATGTACTTGGTGTCATTAAACGTGCCGATCTCCTCATAGCAGCGCCCGTAGACGATGGTCATGGCCTGGAGACACATGCACTTCATCTGCACCTTGGGCGTCAGCAGGAACCGATGATACAGGTCGTTAAAGAACTCATACCTGTGAGGGGGGAGGGGTAGATCAGGCCCTATTCTTAAACTTACTTAGACTTAGAAACTCCCATGTTATGTGACGCATGAGACAGTTGGAGAAGTCCAGCACATTCTGTCTTCAGCCAGGTTGTTGGATGCTGTCCTTGGTACTGATAGAACAACAGTTTTCAGGAAAGTCTGTATTTTCTTTTTTTACCCTAGCGAGATGATAAAGCAGGTAGAGAGTGCATGCGTGTGTTAAACTTTGTATATCCTAATACCAATCTTTGAATTAAGACATTTAGATTAAAGGAAAAATCATGACTTACGATCTCTTGATGTTTGAGTTGTCTTCATTGTCGTCCTCCTCCAGTAGAAGCCGCAGGTAGTACTCACCGATCTTGATCTCTTCATTCAGACATTCATATCTCACCTGGGGGATATAGATGTAGATGCATCATCAAGTTACCAGCAATCCTACCAACTTGTGGAACACAAGGTTAGGGGTTTGAATCCTGTCACAATTCTGAACCTACAGGCTACTGAAAGGGAAGGCAGCCAAATGGAAACAAAAATATGATTTGTTACCTATTATTAAAGACAAGCGCACCTGAATCTTTTCAGACAGAAGTCAACCTCAAGCACAATGCACTTAATATCTAAAAAGTAGTAAAGCACCTCTGAGTCAGTGATCAATGGCGGAGGAACAAATCAGCTCTTTATCTCTTTATTAAACTTCTCCAATTACAAAATGCACACTGAAGTAGCTGTTAGGCACCGCATTCTCTATTAGTTACAGAATAAGGCAGCAGGGAGAAGGTTAAGAATAAAAACAAATACAAGACAATCGTACCTCAAACTCTGAATGGTTCCATGAGATGGTGTGTGTCGAGCCCAGCTCTTTGTCCACATTGAAGGCTCGGATCTCAGCTTCCAGGTTATCTCTCAACTCTTCTCTGGTCTGTGAGGAGGGAAGAACAGTTCAATGATCTGATCTCATCAATGCTTCACAAGCTAAAATCTATCAAATAGGCATAAAATACATTAACATGCATTGACAAAGGTTAGACATCCTGGAGCTTATCAAAGGTATTTTTGCTACCTTAACAGCAAATTACAAATGTAAAGGCTATCAATGAGAAATACAAAAAAATACCCACATCTAATGTATTATTAGACAAGGTGAAACAAAAGAATCCTTCAATTAGATGTTAAAAGGCATTAGAGGCTTACCTTGTAGTTCCACAATAGGTTGGATCTTGCATGGTCTCTGTTGAATCTGAAAGTGTTCAAAGTTAACACAATTGTATATATTATTTGTAGTACAAAATTGATTGTGTTAAAGTCAATAGAAACCAGCTACACTAAAAATTATAATCCATGACAACAAATGGTAGGGCGGAAAATTTAAACTAGAAGCAACAGGCCACAGCAATTTGATTTATTGGTTCTCTGAGGATGAATATGAGAAATGATATCAGCATGAAAACAGATTCTGAAAGGAAAGTCTGTACCTTGGTTCACAAAGTTTTAGAGAGTAATAATATAGTCTGGTGCAAGTTTTCCTCATATCCCTCTCTGAATTGTTGCTGCAAAATGTATTGGAACCAACAAAATAAATTGAAGTGGCCTTCCTACCACTGAAATGTATGTAGATGTAGGTAAGTAAATTCTAAACTAATTTAGGAAAACTCACTGGTAGTAGAACAGCAGCCAGTTGGCCTCGCTCTTGATCCGTTGTCTCCGTTTCCGTAACACAATGGGCTTCTGTGTGGCCTGCAGAAATATTTGTATCACTCACCATTATTAATGCAAACAGTTGGGAATTCGTATGAAGCTTCATATATGACAGTTATCAACAAGTCAGAGTTAGTCTAAGAGGAATGACCAAAAGCTTGTTGTGAGTGTTTGAAATATTGTGCACAATACACAGAAATAATGTGTAAAACTGTAGATGTGTTACTGCAATCTCGTACATGTATATCATTCTATAGATGCCAAACTAGCACAATATTTATGTCACTTTGATTAATTCTACAAGTTGAACTAGAAGTACTAATTTTGTACACTCAAGGCTAAAACATGATACATTTCCAATTTTCGGTTTTATGTCATGTTGACCATTACTGGAAGGGAACAAATTTAGTTTCCATCTAAGTCTAGCCAAAATCAACGTGCGGGTGGATGTCATCCACAAAATTGCTGTGACCAGTTAGTCAGAACAAGGAGGTTGAAAGGAACCTCCTTGGCCAGAAGGAAGCGGCTCATGCAGAGAGGAGGAGGAAGCTTAAGAAACTAGAACAGTGGAAGGCTAGTGTTGAATCTGAACTCACCGCATCCCGAGGGTCCTGTGTGGAGAATGAAAGCGGTGTCAATCAACAGGGAATCATGGTACAGGTATTGATTTATTGATTGTAGTTTGCGCAATGTAGATTAAACAAAAAGACAGTTTAAGCAAACTTTACAATTGAATTGCTAGCAGCCTTATGCTGGCTAAAGAGAGAGACTGGTACCGAATTGTTCACACGTGCACCCTTCACACCTAAATTAACCCCCTTAACCTCTCACCCTTTACACCTAAGTAAACTGACCCTTGCCCCTTAACCTCTCACCCCTACATCTAACTGACCTGTAACACCTAGACTGATCCCTGCCCCTTGACCTCTCACCCCTTGTACCTATACTGACCCCTTCCCCTTGACCTCTCACCCCTTGTACCTATACTGACCCCTGCCCCTTGACCTCTCACCTCCTTCTGGTTGAGGCCTATCCTGGCTCTCCAATGCAGCAGGAGTTCCTCCACCTGTTTCCACTGCGGCTTCCTGCGCTGTGATTGGTCCTGGGCGATCTTCACGTTGTCTCTCACATGCATCAGGTCCACCTCCTTCTGCGGGACCTGGTCCTCCGAGTCCAGGTAACCTAGCAACCCTGTGGGCTGGGTGGGGAGGGAGAAGGGCTTGGTATCAACATGTACATGCTGTACACAAGTTCAATGCTAGCAAGAAAGTTAATCTGAGTTCACTTGGTAAATGACATTGTACATTACAAAAAAAATTACATCATGGGACATTCTATTATTTCATTTTTCATTTGTTTTGAGTTGTACAAAAGTTTAACAAATTCAATGTAATCTATACAAAACACATACCTGCAAATCTTGGAAGGCTATTGTTAGATATTACACAACTGAAGAAGTAACTTTTATTTGGTTCTTATCAATAGACACAAAACAATACACTGAGTTGTTCAAACTAGGATACGATACGTGGAACACATTGCTGAGCCTTACCACGATTCTCTTCAGCAGCCCCATGGCCGTGGGAGCTCCGGTTACCCACAAACCCACCAGGTGCCGACTCAGCTGTCTGCAACACGACAAAGGCACAGTCTTGTTATAACAAATTTTGTTCTCTTTTGTCTTCTTTTCTTGTCTTTCAGTTTAGCAGCAAAACTAATCACACGACAAATCCAAACCATGCAACTATGATCTGATAAAAGAGACAGCAAATATATACATTTGTATTGTGTAATAAATTCCTACAAATTAATTGTATAGTACTTGTGTAGCTGCAAATAAGTCTTCGTTGGATTAACTTTAGTTATTACAATCAATCTTTTAGCCTACCACATCAAAATGCAGTAACAGTTGTAGAACACACCTGACAACTGTCACCATGCCTACCTTAGTGCCAACGATTCTTACTGTACTTCCTAGTAAACACATCCCTGCAAAACCTGCTCCTATGTCTTAGCAATTTTTTTAAATAATTTTTTGTCATAACCCAAACCAGAATGACTGTTGCCTGGCAACATGCAGTTGCCATACCTACCTCAGAGCCACCATCCTGTTGTCCTTGCTAGTCATAAACATGTACCTGTGAAAACTTTTGCTTTGATTTCATATTAATTTTTTCCAAGCATGAATGCAGTTAACTACAGTAGTTCCATGAACCAGAATGACTGTTGCCTGGCAACTGTTGCCATGCCTACCTCAGAGCCACCATCCTGTTGTCCTTGCTGGCCGTAAACATGGCGATGTGCAAGTGTTTAAGCAGCGCCCCCTCTGCCAGGGCCAGGTCCTGCATCTTAGCAGCGATCTCCTGGTCACCCTCCTCAATAATGGCCTTCATCACCAGGCCTGCGCCTTTTACTATGGCCATGGAGGGGTGCTGGACAAATAGAAGATCATAAATATATAAAAAAAACATTTTTTTTATCATGGCCATGCAAGGATGCTGGCCATGCATGTATAGAGTTAAACATGAATTGATTTGATAAATGATAAAACTTTTTGAAATCAACATGGAACACTGCAACTGACTAGCTACCTTGACTTCAAGTACTTTTCTGGTTTTAAACTTTTTATATCTTCTTCCAAACCTCTATTGGATTTCAAACACGAACCTAGCCCCTATCATCATCAACTAAAAGGGTGGTACAAGACATCATCAAGTGTCTGACCTGAAATAACTTGAAAATGGATCTCCCCATGTCTGCGACCATCTGTAACAAACTGTCGAAGTACGTCCCGTCCGTCGTCTCGCTGTACGGCGCGCAGAGGGCAAAGGTCAAGAAATCCAACATGGCGGAGACGACCAGGGCACCAGTCCCTCTTGGCTGGGGACAAAAGAAGAAACTATGTCAAAGGGTAGAGGGTAAATGTTTAACTTGCACGCTACTGTAAAGGATTGCAGTCTCTAGAACACTCAGCATGGATGTTAAGCTGTAGCATATAACTCATTTGCTGGTCAATAAGTTGTCTATTGGCATTGTACAGTCTTTCTTGTCATCATCAGTGGATGAAAGCTTTTCAGTATAAGCTTGATGGGGATATACTTGTGTATTTATATTTCCCATACCAGCAACAAACAAAACTTGACATTTCTACTACTCACCACGTGGGCAGCAAACACGTCCAGCAGGCTCTGCAGGAACTTCTTGGAGGACAAGATGGAGGCTTTGTTCAGCTGCTCCTGTCTCAAGTCATAGTCATCGTGCATGGGCTGGAACAGAGGGGAGAGCGTAAGTCACAGGTTGTAGAAATACAATGTACCTTTCTATTAAACTTAAAGATGGGCAAATGTCATAAAACAAGACATTGTAAATAAGAAATCCGTTTAGCAGCATGCATGGGCTGTGACAATAAGGGAAGACACCATATAGATGAATGATTACATTTACAGGTCAATGAAAGGCATACAGGCAGACTATTTAGAGCATAAATTTGAAACTGCACACTTCTAGGCCTAGTGACAGTGTTAAAAAATCAAAAGAAACTTTATTTTCTTAATGTCACTAATCATATATCTCAGGAATACACAATAGAAAGAGGTAGATGGTTATGTGTGCCAATGTATGGTATGATTATCATCCAACAAAACAAAGTAAAAGGTGATCAGTGTTCAACAAGTCAACAGGACAGGAAAAAGCAATGTTGTTGCCATGCTGACATGACCACACCCACCTGCATGAGTGCCCCCATCATGTCGATGGCAGCGTGGATGACTCCCGTGTCGTTCCGCTTCAGAGCCTTCACGACCTTCAAACCGACCTTCTCACGGAACCTGACACAGATATATTTAAGAATCCGGTAAGATCTAAAGCAGGTAAACTAAATGCAAGTATCTACAAGAAGAGTTTTTCACATTACACACTGTGCTTTATCAGAAAGACTGAATTAAAGGTACAAGAATGATGTTTTTTTATATCATTCTGTCTAAAATCCAACATTTTGAGAATCTTTTTTCTGGCCATCATCCTGGGACATTAGGCCTTATTGTTAACAAAACTGCCCAAAATGGCTCCAAAACTTGTACATTCAGGCACTCCTAGAGAATAAAATAATGACATTAGTTCATGTATCTTGAGTTACTGACTTTGGTAATGTAGTGAAGGCACAGAAGCCGGCCTTGGAGGCGACCAGGCGGCGCAGCGCGTGGAACTGGCTCTCCAGGTCCTCAGCTGGGAGGGTGGTCTGGTCTCCTGGGGACGGGAATATACAATATAACATCACAACAAAGGCACTTCTGAATCCTAACACTGGTCACTGGACAGGAAATCAAAAACAGTCAAAACTATACAAGAAGACCATACATCAGGAGACTGATTAAATCTGGTCTATGTGGCACTGCTCAGATGGTCACACTATAGACAGGATTCTTGTGTCAATGGGAAAACTTATCTATGGGACCACAAAAAGGCTTACACTGGTCTTGATGTTCGAAAAGGGCGCCGCATGCAAGAAAATAATGAATTTGTACTTTATATACTCAAAGGCATGCATGCCCCAAAAGTTAACTAATTCCAGGCAGGCACAGCCTCTGTTCCGACACCCATATGATTAGGGTTAGGAGGTGTTAGAACACAGGGTTGTAACCATTCAAAGTAAGACTTTAACTGGTACCCACCTTCCCTCTCCAACAGCACCGTGATGGCGATGTGGATCAACTTCTCCTTGTTCTCTGCAAAGAAACCCTGAAAAACAATAAGATACGAATGTTAGCTAAGAGCCAACGTTGGCTTGCAAATGTAGGATATGTCTCTCCCTAGGCCTATCTTCGTCTCAAAAAAAAATAGTTGTCCAGAGTATATCTCAGTGTGCAAGTTCTTACATTATAATGAGAACATACAATGTAGCAGCACTTGTAACAACTTTGGTTTAGTGGCCCTCAAAATTCCATCAGTCATTATGGAAAACTGCCACAATAGGCTCCTCCACCTGCAGTGCTGTTACACTTTTTGCCACAGTTTAGAATCTCATATTTCAGAACAGAGCATTCCATACATTCCAACTCTGGCCAAAATGCAACATCTTCAAACCCATCTTCCAAAAACATATATAATTTTCAAAATGCTCATCAAGCAAAAAAAACAAAAAGAGAAGTGGAAATGAAAATGTGGGTATTTGCCCAAGGTAGCCCCAAATAATATTTCACGTTGTTTATCCGTGAAAGCAGAGTGCCCTCAGCCCAGGTGTCTGATCCCTAACAGAAGACAAAGAACAGGAAACACAGAGAGAAAAACATTTCCCTCTCTTCAATCTGCATACAACTCAAAGTGAGATCTCATGATTTTCATCAAGAACAGATTCACTAGTTAAAAATAAAATGCTCAATCCTCAAAACTTCCAAAATTGTTTCATCATATTTTCCTATTCTTTCTCTTCACTGCACTTTAAATTGATATCTCTCAACTTTCTTTCACTGACACAAACCATGGTTCATGCCACAACTGGATGTGGTTTCCATGGTTACATTCACCATGGCAACATGCAAATGAATGCCATCACTAGGACTTGAATGTGTGCTTCCCTATAAAACTTTCAAAAGATGTAGAGGATAGATAAGCCTGTGGGAGGTACATGTAGAGATGTGCCTTTTAAGACCTACAAATGTATTGTTTGATACTCACATCAGCAGTGACGGCATGCAGCAGTCCGCTGTAGGAAACATTGTTGTTGAATCTGTACACCGCTTCCGAGAACTTGGCATCTGGAGAGAAGGCACACAACATTAGTAGGAAAAAGGATCAACATGAAACATACGAAAATGGAGACACACTCTTATCACAGACACACACAAATACACACACATATTAAACACACACACACACGCAGAGACTACTTTTCCAGCCCAAAACAAACCCCAAGAACAATCATCCTGGCTAGTATTATTCTACTCCAAACTTATCCTCTAGATCTTCACCAACCAACAAAGACTCCAAACGTACAGCCAATAACCCAAGAAAAACAAAAAGAATGAAAAACATCAACCAACACAAAGAAAATATACACGTGTAAAACATAACATCCTTGCCAAAGAGAAGACAAAATGTCTAAGAAATCTTTCTTACTTGGCGGCTGCTGCAGAAACTTGAGATGTAAGCTCTCCACCTCTTCATCTACGGGTGTGTACAGGGGTCCTAACCTCTGACCCCGGTCAGTAGGGGTCATCTTCACACAGACGTCCCGATTACCCGACGCACGTACACCATCCAGCATACTGGCTATCAACGTGTCCCTGCAGGAAGGTAAAATGGTATAAGTGAAAAAGTCAAAGGGATCTCAAACCAGCTTAGCTCACTGAAGATCGAATCTTCCACTGGCTGTGACAGAGACAGATGCTATGTACAGAATATCTAGCTTAATTTATATTTGTACCAGGGAAATTCCTCTAGCTCTCTTCAACAAGTACTATGGTTTAACGTTCTATCCTATGGACTGTGACCCTGCCCAGTAATGTGCATGTGAGTGACAACGGCTAGGATTTGAATAGGACTGGAATTGCATCTTTTCTCCCTACATCAGAAAAATTGATGTTGGATGCAAGCTTGACTCCCTCAGACTGAGGACTACCTGACCCAATAGGAAAAGCAGGTGTTACAAAGGCTGCTCAGGAACATCCTCTGCACCATATTGAGATGATGCATGCTATCTTTTCTTCTGGCTAACAGTGCAATACTACTCACCATGCCTGTGCTTGACTGGTTTGACAGTAGCTTCCTGTTAGATAGAATTGGAGCTAGATAATAAAATCAAACTAGAAATTTCCTTCTCCTGACCTGTCTGTGGAGCTGTACTGCCGCGTGGCTCCCTTCACATACTCCACGGTGAAGACCTGTGGGTTCTCCTGGCTTCTCACTATTGCAAACACCTGGGAGAAAAGAACATGTGTTCCATTGGTAACCAGATATCATAGCACCATGCTGGTACACAGAAGTGAAGGACATATATGGACATCTAACAAATAAAGACACAATTCACATTCCCTATCGAAACTTCTAAACTATCTAAATTTCTTTCTTTTTGCAAGCTGTTTTTCAATTGAAATAAGGGACTAGTTTTTGATCGATTAAAAAACATGCCAAGGTAAAGGACACTTACATCACATAAGGGCCTGAGGGTGATGATGCTGTAAGAAGCTGGATCTCTCTCCACTATACACGTCTCTGTCAGGCAGAAGATTCTTTTCGCTGGGTCCTATACATGGAGGCAAACAAGATGAGTAAAAAATACCTTAAGACTAGGGATGACTGAAATCTTTCTGTTTCAAGAAACTCGCAAAGATTTGCTCCAAAAGGAAAGGGTTAAGGCAAAGACAAACTTACCACAGACCAACACTCCAAGAAAAATTCAATTAGGGCTACTTGAAACTTTATGTAGCTCTATTTCGGAACTGCAGATTTCCAAAATAAACTAATGGACCAACAAAAAGTGGCCACAATAGTATGGTGGTTCTTATGCAGAGTTGTTTACCAGTACAGGGCAGTTTGACTGTAGTACTAAATCATAGAACAGTTTCCACAAACTCACGGTGTGTCGTGGCGAATGTTTCTGCACCACAAACTCGGCCAGCGACGTGATGTGCTCGTCTCCGCTGTACTTGCCGAGTCGGTGTGAGGTGAACTGGTCCTGGACGATCGGGTCTTTCCTCCGCTTTATCGTGAGCCCCACGTACGTTCCCGCGTGCTCCATTACGGCTTTGATGACTTCATCCTTCTTGTCGGATGCAAAAAGGTGCTGCAGGTTCAGGAGAAAAACCATCAACTTCAAAACTGCTATGAGCACATGAGCAAATACATTAACAGATGGACCTGAAAACAGCATCGTGTGGCGCAATCGGCAGGGCGTTTCGCCCAGAACCGAGAGGTCCCGGGTTCGAAACCACCGGTATGCCCCGATGTTGTGCCCTTGGGAAAGGCACTTTACACAAATTTCCTCACTCCACCCAAGTGTGAATGGGTACCTGACTTCGGTTGGGGAAGGTCGTATTGAGGTCACCTACTGGCGCCGAAAGGCAGCCGCCAGACCCTTGCAACAGTTTCAAAAAGTGCAAGTGTGCAAATATGTATCATGTGTATTACTGTGTATTATGTGATTGTAAACCCTGCAGCAATTCAGCATTGGCTGCCATTGCATGGGTTATTTCGGACCAATAAAAGCAAGTTGGTGGGAATGATAAAAAATGTGCACAAGAAAGTAAAAACATGTACGACAGACAAGTATTGGGAAATACAATTCACCATCCAAGACATTTCTCCATAACCATGCATCCATACACACACCTAACACATCATAACCCTGATGCCGCCTGTAAAGGTCTTTACTTACAATAAAACAGCAAAGGAGTTCAAAAGAAACTTACCAGTCTGCTGAATCCACCATAGATCAGGCAGAAACCACCGGGGTAGTCAGACACCTGAAAACAACAACAAGTTTCCATGGTGCTGAAACAGCTCTGTTTAGAGTTCAAAATGATAGCTAAATACATGGTGTACAGACTTCATGAAATCCCGTCAGTCAAACAGCTACAACTGTTCAATACAAAACATCAACTCATTTCTTACTCAACAATGAAACATTGGACAGATATAGGTTTATGACAAGAAAATGGCCTAAGTGCTGTACATCTCTAACACTTACCTCAGCTATCCCCTCCATGTCCTTGTAGTCATAGCAACACAGGACCTTGTTGGTGGCTGGATCAACCTGGTTCAACGACCCCGCAGTCACCTGTAGTATTCAAAATATTATCATGTTAAGAAAAGACTACCAATGAACCAAGAAAGTCAAAAATTGATACTTACATGTGAGATAATATTCATAAAAAAGCTAGTGAGTCAGGAAACTGTAACTACCACAACAGGAGCATCATGGCGCAAGCTTCTTCCCCACAAACCACAGCACAAATATGAAATAGTGCAATGTTTCTTGTTCATTCTACTGACAGTGAAAATATTACAAACATTACTTTATTTCTAACTCTGAAAACCCACCTCCAGAAGTATCTGTACCCTGTTGTCACTCCAGTGGTGTTTGTAGGCATTAAACCTCTGCAGAAATATAAACACAAATTAGCATTGCAAAAAATCACTTTATTTGTCTCCAACAAAGCTGATACTCCTTCCCTACTTTCAAGATTTCCAGAATTTGACAAATTTGTAAATGTTCTAGTGCAGCATTACAAAAAATCACTTCATTTGTCATCTACAACCACAAGGAATGTTTAAACACCTTAAGAAAATGTGTACATGTACTTTACTTCAAAACCATTTAGAGTTCAATAAGATTAATGTAAATGTTTTAGTACAAATTACCTTTTCATTCTGTGCCTTTGAATCTGCAAACTGCTTTCTAAATCTCTGTAAAACAGAATGAACAATGTCTTTTTAACTTTATAACTAAAAACAATAGAGTTTCCAGAATGTTATTACATCCTTCAATCCCAAAGCTACATTGTATGTACATTGTGTAACATTCCTCCTATTAAAAAACATGGTTGTTCTAGTGAATTTACAATTTTACCATGTATGCTTAATACCTCGAACATACATGTTATAGTTGATGTATGTACTAGTAGACCGGTGCAATGGCCTAGTGGGTAGAGTGTTCGCCTTGCATGCGGTAGGTCGTGAGTTCGAACCCCGGCCGGGTCATACCAAAGACTAAAGAAATGGTACATACTGCTTTCTCTGCTTAGCACTCAGCATTTGGGAAAGGGTATGGACATTAAACACACTTCACTACCAGTGGACTAGCCCCCTGCTGTAGTGACTTGCACAAAAGTTGTGTGGCCCAGGGCTACAGAAATGGAGATGGGCGCCGCCTTATGCACCTTTGGTGCGGGGAGTACTTTAACTTTTAACTTAACTAGTAGGTTTACTGACCAGCTACCAGATGTTCAACCAAAAGGAAGGAAGAGTGAGTGTTTGGATGTTGACTAACCAGTGCCTCGGTGATGAGGTCAGCCCTGTAATCCGTGGAGAAGCGCATGCTGTCGTTCTTCTTGTTCTGTTTCTTCATGGTGATGATGAACTCACTGGCAGCTTTGGGGCTGGGTAGGATGCTCACAAAGTCTGAGTACGCCCACTAGAAGTAACAGTGGATGAACATACTCAGTCATATAAAGAGCTAGCATACCTCCCTGTATGCACGCACATGTACAAAACCTAGCTACACAAACAGTAACCACAGCCTGCTACCTTGGGGCTGGGCAGGATGCTCACAAAGTCTGAGTACGCCCACTAGAAGTAACAGGGAATCAACATACTCAGTCATATAAAGAGCTAGCAAACCTCCCTATATGCACGCACATGTACAAAACCTAGCTACACAAACAGTAACCACAGCCTGCTACCTTGGGGCTGGGCAGGATGCTCACAAAGTCTGAGTACGCCCACTAGAAGTAACAGTGGATGAACATACTCAGTCATATAAAGAGCTAGCATACCTCCCTGTATGCACGCACATGTACAAAACCTAGCTACACAAACAGTAACCACAGCCTGCTACCTTGGGGCTGGGCAGGATGCTCACAAAGTCCGAGTACGCCCACTAGAAGTAACAGGGAATCAACATACTCAGTCATATAAAGAGCTAGCATACCTCCCTGTATGCACGCACATGTACTACATCTGGCTACACAAACTGCAGGGACAACCTGCTGCCTTGGGGCTGGGCAGGATGCTCACAAAGTCTGAGTATGCCCACTTTGAGGGGAGGGGGGGCAACCAACAAACAAGCAACATACTCAGTATGCAAGTGGTTGTGTTGCCTGATTGAATCACGCTATAGTGGCGGGGAGGCGCCATCAAAGACCCTGACAGCAGAGTTTGCGTTACACATAGTGGTTGGGTGAAAGGCTAGCAATGTCTCCGTTTATGCATGCACATCATGTACATGTGAACCTCCAAAATGTACCTCCACAAACAGCAATGATAACATGCTGCCAGGTGTTAGCCTGGAGTTCAGATTTGTATAAGCTTTATAATTAGTCCACTTTCAAAGGTCGCTACCCCAATGTAGGGACCTTTGGCAGCGGACTAAAGCTAGCAACACCAGACTCCAATAAGGTAGGCCAGTGGAACAGTGGACAGGAAAGGAACTCAACAACAACACCAAGGAATACGAGTTGGTATCACATGTCACCCCCTGCAAGGAATAATAGAACATTCTGCCCTTTTGTCCACGTGAACAGATGGGGTTGGAGAAGCGATGAACAAATGGCCAACGTTACTATTAAAAATTCATGACACTGCAGCAATTCTGGGTATATGTAAACCACATTGTCTCAAAATTATATCATCCACTAGAGGAATGTCATCCAAATCTCCCCTTACTAAGCAATACTTGATGATGGAAAATATGAAAATATCAGCAACCTTACCTCATTATATTGTTAAGAATCTTAAATCAAAAGGTGCAATGTTGCAGGAAGCACCTGGTGATAATGTATATGGTACAGAAACATGAAGAAAATGGGATGGAAATATTGTATGACATGACAATGGTCATAATGTAAGTTGTATGTTGAATGTTGCACATACCTGATTGGTGACCTCCAGAGTTTGTGGGTTGTACGTTGTGATGCCTTTTGTGCCCACAGAGAAGATACGTTTGTACCTGAAGGGAAGAGAATCACATATTATACATTACTGCCAGAATGGGTTGGCTAGGTACGTGTTAATTGGAAATGTCCAACAAATTCAAAGCCACTTGAGCGTCAGTTGAATCAGTCAAATCACTTCCAAGCATTTGAAAGTAAGCTGCCTAATAAAATGTCACACAAATGAAACCATTCTAATGGGCAGCCATTAGGTCTTCTACATTTTAACATTTGTCTAATTATTTGCAATCTAGAGTAGAAGAAAATTTGCAATCATTCTCAATGGACTGATCAAGTTTTCATAAGTTCTATCACTGTAACTTTGTACAGGTAACATGTACAATGTCATACATGTATGGAATACATGGGTTATACTCCTTCCTTCATTTAGACACTTACTTGCCCCTCCATGAGTGCTTAGTTGTGAAGTAGGAGGCCACATCCTTGTTCTCAACAAGAACTGTCTTGTCAGCCATTCTGGATGGACTGAAACACAATTAAGAGAATTAATGAGCCTGGAAAAACAAATTATAATCTTGATATCATATAGCTGAACTTTTCTTTAAAGAAGGCTGGACGAGATGCCCCACTGGGGTTTTGTCCAGTATGATTAAGAAGATGATTAAGAAGAAGGCTTGACTGATATATTTTGATGACATAAAAACTGCCAAGGGTCAGAGTTGGGTATTGCTTTTTTCAAGCAGCCTTTGATTTTTCTTCAAATTCGGTTACATAGCCAGATAAAAGTATCATGGAATATCATCTATGAAAAACTTAACTCATAACATTTTCGAAATGTATTTATCATATTCAACAGGAAAGCTGACAACTTAATCTTCAGACAAACTTCTATTACTGCCTTCTGGTACAAGTTCTAGAAACTGGTACATGTAAATAATGAAATCTCAACACATATAGGCAAAAATGAAAGGACTGCACAAAATATTGAACTTTAGGTTGGACTTTGCCTTTGTAACAAGTATTTGGTACAGAACAATTATCATAACAATTTTTGACATTCATGATTCAGTTCCAGTATAAACAATGAATTTGACTTCAAGAAACGTAAGTGTAGACATGGATAACTCCTAAATTCTTAAGTCGTAGATTAGACACTTATCCGCGAACATTTACAAATTGAATGTCAAAAGCCAACACGGACGTCGACCTACTTATAAGTCTTAAGTAATGTTGAGCATAATTTATGATATCAGTGTTTCAGAAAACATTACAATATTGGATAACATTGTATTTCAGCCGAAAATTCTACCTCTGTGTCATTAGCGTTAGATAAGATGGATTTCTAGGAGGTTTTCCGCTGAGGTTTTATCATGAGATGTCACAAACGCGTCCTGGTATGGTGTATTTCCGGCAATTTATACACAGGTACCATTTGTAGTCATCTGACCCCACCCCCTCACATGATCATGATTTTACACCGCTACATTCTAATCGTACATGACGTAAACAACAGGTGAAGATGGCGCTAGCAAAACTCACGTTTACTTTCGTGTGTGCCACTTGACCTTGGCTTTCTCTGGGAGTCGCTAAACCGGACTTGCAGTGCGCGAGATCTCTTTAAAAGCTTCTTATTTGGGTCCGAAGTTCTTCCGACTTGGACGGAGCGCCATGTTGGCTCTTAGAAAGGTCCTACGCATGTCTGGTGACTTTTGACCTGGGGGAGGGAAATCGATTTAGAGGAGATCAATAATATATAGGGGAGAGAAAAGCTTTTTATTAAAATCGAATGAATACCACACATTAAGATTAATCAGGAATATTTTGGAATATTCATATATTTTCTTTACATATATGTATGTAAGTTGATACAAATAAATTCTGAAGAAGTAATCTTTTAAGATTAAAACACCCCTATTAAGTTGACATTGTATCTTCCCTAAAAGAGGATGCTGGGATAGACAAAAAGTCCGCCATCTTTGCACATTGCGTCAAGACTGTGAAACAAATTTTGCGGGAAAGAATTCGACAAAATGCCGCCCAAAAACAGGGGCAACAGTGGCGCCGCCAAGTCTAGAAAGGCAGAAGAGAAGAAGAAGGATAAGATTATAGAGGTGAGTGAAGATTTTTCGTTTTGTCTCCCAGCATATTTTATGTCACAGTATGGCCGGCCAGTTGGCAGCATGCCTTGGATTTTTTTCCATTCCTTCGTTGTCCTGTACACAGAACTACGATGTTTCTTTCTTTTTGTAGAGTTCTAAATTGTTCATGACTTACGTATGTTGTTGGTTCCCCTTTACTTGAATGTTCAATCAGATAGATTATGCGAAGGTGCGGTATGAATCAAACATAATCAGACCGTGGTATGGAATAAAAAAATTATTCAGGAAGTTGCAAAATCAGAGCAATTTCTATACCCCCCTCCCACAAGTTATCAATCAATCAATACCTTAATCAATAGCTTTAATACTTTCCATAGAGGTCTAAATTGACGCTCATTGGTTAGGAGAAAAAGTATTTTCTAGTGCCCAAAATTATGAACGGACACTTAATTACGTCATTGTGTAGTTTTGCTGATGAAACAAAATTTCTAGAAGTTATTTTGCCCCCCTTTTTGTTGTGAGAGCCACAAAATATTATGTTGTCACTTTAAGTTTAACTATGGCAAAGAACAACAAGCTTTTTGTGTCAAAGAGAGAGAAAGAAAATTGTTTATGGATTAAAAATGCTTGTGTAACTGTAACTTACTAAGTAAGAGTTAGAAAACATTGTCATTTATGTCAATGTGTGGTTATCTATTTTTAGAATCCCTAATAGTATAGCTCCCATGACATCTGCTCATCTTTTGTTTGTTTTTCACTCTGGATTAAAAATAAAATCATTTCTTTGATGAATGTAAATCAACGTTGGAGTGTAACACACTGCGTACATTGTTCCTCCCTCAAACCACCGAAGGGCAAGTTTGCTTCAGTTCTAGCTGTGGATACTTTCATTGTTGTAGAACTACATGTGTGCTTGTGAGAAATTTACTAGCGCTAGTAGGAGACGCAGTAAAAAATTGATATGTGTGACAGTAGATCTGTTTCTTCCAGGTTTAGAAGATCCCATTCTATTGTTTTCCAATCACTACAACAACATCAATGGCCCTTCCACTATAATTTATAAAACCTTTGGCCAGCAACAAGACGAAAAGGATATTTGTGTTACAATGTTGACCTGTTTGTATCGGATTCATCAATCCCATGCTAATGTCATGTACTATCAATAATCATGAATACCTCTTCCAGGATAGAATATTTGATCTGAAGGACAAAAGGATCCTTGTAGCAATGCTGACCTTTTTCTAGCAGTTTCAGTAATCCCAAGCTGTCATGTAACCAGGGTTCTCCCCAGAAATTCATAGTATACCGGAGGAGGGTGCGAAGCACCCGAGGCGTCGCGCCTTGGCGCGGCGTGGGGGGGTGGTCCGGAGGGGGGGTTTCCCCTCCTCCGGAGGATCCGTAGGAAGCTTTAGCATTTGTGCTGTTTTAAGTACAAATGGAGGCCATTTCCTGCAACTTAAGGTTAACTTCTTACCTACAATCACAAGTAAAAGAGGCAGGTAAAATCTTCAAGCCAACACGATTTATACACTTTATAACATATGTTTCTGATGTCATCTTGCTGGCTTTTGCTTAATCTACAGTAACATTGATAACCACAAATGCTTCCACTTCCAGGATAAAACATTTGGTCTGAAGAACAAGAAGAATATTTGTGGCAAGGTTGACCTGTTTCCACTGGTTTCGTTAATTCCATGCTATTGTTTGGTATCTACTGTACATGAAAATGTAACATCAATGACCATGAATGCCTCTTCCCCTTCCAGGACAAAACGTTTGGTCTGAAGAACAAGAAGGGCAACAAGCAGCAGAAGTTCGTCCAGATTGTCACCCACCAGGTCAAGGTCGGAGGAACGGCCAAGGACCTGCGGAAACTCCAGGAACAGAAAGAGCAGGAGAAGCTGGAGAAGGAGAGGAAGAAGAGGGAAGCAGAGGAGATAAACAAGCTCTTCAGACCGGCGGCCACCCAGAAAAAACTCGGAAAAGGTGGGCATAGTTGTAATAAGTATGATGGTTCTTTAGGATCAACTTTACATAAGCTCCAAATATCATATTTAGACTCATCTGCTGTTATTTCTTAGTATCTCATATTTTTACATTGTGGCCAAAAAGAATATGTAGAATTTTTTTTAAACATGTGAAATGTGAAGGAAATTTCTTGATACCTTTGTTTTTCAGTCTTCACATTGTTCACACTAATTACAGTTTTTACGCCTGTTGTTTGTATGTTTGTTTTGTATAATTGTGAATCATATTTTTAGACTACTTTTATCCGCCATGAATTTTACCCTAAGTATATTATAGTTTAATAAAGCTTCTTGCCTGAGTGTATTTCTCCCTAAAGAAACACAAAAAAAACCTCTGTCCGTAGGTGTGGACCCGAAGTCTGTGGTGTGTGCGTTCTTCAAGCAGGGTCTGTGTAAGAAGGGAGACAAGTGCAAGTTCTCCCACGACCTGAGCATTGAGAGGAAGAGCGAGAAGCGCAGTCTGTACGTGGATGTCAGGGACGATGAGCTGGAGAAAGGTGCGCTATATATATATATATATATCATATGCCATAATAGTCAACGAATTGACTGTGGGCATTAAGAAGAAGAAGAAGAAGATAACTGGCTGCTTATAATTAATGGATACATGACTCATTGAATTTTAGTGTATGGTACTACAGATTCCATACAAAAAAAACAGAATTGGTTCAATTTGTTTGCCACACATCCAATAATAAGTTGAAATGCAGAGCCTAAATTGCAGTGACTATGAAGTTTGATGAAATGACTTTTAAAATGATTGATTATTTTCAGACACGATGGAGAACTGGGACGAGGCCAAACTGCAGGAGGTTGTCAACCAGAAGCACGGAGAAGCCGACAAGAAGAAGGGCAACGAAACCAAGATTGTACGTAGGAGGGAACTTCTAAATATACATAGAACCAGAGAGGTCTATAGTATAGAACAAGGAGAGTGTGGATGGTTCTGAAGGAGGAAAGTTTGGCAAGTTCCATAGGACAAGAGATGTGTGGCAGGTTCCATGGAATAATAGAAGTGTGTAGGGTTCCATAGAACAGAGAAGTGTGGCAGGTTCTATAGAACTATATAAGTGTGTCATGTTCTATAGAACAAAAGAAGTGTTGCATGTTCTATAGAATGATAGAAATGTAACAGCTTCTATAGAACAGAAGTGTGGCAGGTTCCATGGAACAATAGAAGTGTGGAGGGTTCAATAGAAGTGTGTAGGGTTCCATAGAACAATAGAAGTGTGACAGGTTCCATAGAAGAGCTATGACAGATTCTATGAAACAATAGAAATGTTGAATGATGAGTGGTTCCTTAGAAATTAGTGTATTCTGCACATTCTATTGCAGGTATGTAAGTACTTCCTGGAAGCTATAGAACAGGAGAAGTACGGGTGGTTCTGGAGCTGTCCCAACGGAGAGGCGTGCATCTACAGACACGCCCTCCCGCCAGGCTTTGTGCTAAAGAAGAAGGAGAACAAGCTGGATAAGAAGGACGAGATCTCGCTGGAAGAACTCGTCGAGAGAGAGGTAAGAAGGTTTCTGTAAATGATGTTCACCCGGGTGTCTAACCTTTTCAACATAGTTGGGAAGCTCCTGTTGTATTTTCAAGGTAGAGAATTTGTGTATGAAACTATAAGGACTAGTTATAGATAAATGACATTCTGAAGGCTTCTCACATGTCAGTTACATGTAAATGGCTGTCAACCACCCACTGGCAGGTGACTTTTTATTCTAGAACTCTGAAATATGTTCAAGTGACACAATAGTATCTCTGTGCATGCACTGATTCCACCTTCTGCCTGCAGAGAGCTGCCTTAGGCCCCGACACCACCAGGGTCACCCTGGAGACCTTCATCGCCTGGAAGAAGAGGAAAATCCACGAGAAGAAGAAAAAACTGGAAGACAACAAGGCCAAGAAGAAAGCGGACTACAAATCTGGCAAGACCCTCATGGTAATAAGAGCATGTCGGAATTTATGTTTATTTTAAAAGTCTGTTCCTATCAAACCCTGTGTGCCTTCAAAAATGCATCAGTAAGATGACGTTCAAATACTGTAAAATAAGACTGGATTCAAAACAACCAATAAAGCAAAATGTCATGAAGGAATATTTACTGTCTTGTACATCTGAAAAATGTAATATCTCTTGATAATTACATAAATAGCTGTCATAGTGAGTTTTGAATTTGATCGACAGCTATAACATATGTATCTTGCTGACTGTTGATGTATGATTGACAGGTGTCAGGTCGTGAGGTGTTTGAGTTCAGACCTGAGCTTGTGGAGGAGGGAGATGACGATGAGGGAGGCACCTATGTGCATCAGAAACAGGAGGAGGAACAGGTTTGTTTGTTTGTTTGTTTGTTTGTTTGTTTTGTTTCACACATGGAATAGAATACTACAGTTGCATAACAAATATCTCGTGACAGAAACCTGTTAGGCTTATATTTGTACTTTGCCTTCCTCAATCTTATATAGTACATATATAAGAATTAGGTATGAATGGATAAATGATTATGCCTATCAATGGTTTATGTCATGCAGTGCATTGATAACCGAGTTACAGATGCATGCAAGTGGTTAGCAATTTAGGGGTGTGTACTTTATTGTACTTTAGATACAGGTACAGATACGGGTACAGGGGTCAGTTCAACAAGGTTCTTTGCTTGTTAAAGGTCATGTTTTGTTCCATGTAGGAGGAAACGGAGGCAACTGAGGTCAGCCTAGAGGCGTTTGCGATGGCTGCCAGGGAGGTCGATGGAACAGGGACGGTCGCGGGGAAGGACAGGAGACCCGGTGGAGGGGACCAAAACCCCAACCCCCTCCAAACCCAAGGTGGGCTCTTCCGGAAACCTAGAACTAGGAGTTTCATTCAATATTATTGGTAAAAAAGTCAACCCCTTCCAAACCCAAGGTGGGCTCTTCCAAAAACCTAGAACTAGGAATTTCATTCAATATTATTGGTAAAAAAGCCAACCCCTTGCAAACGCAAGGTGGGCTCTTCCAGAAACTTAGAACTTGACAGCTGAAATTGAGGATTTTCTTTGACTGTTGTGTAAATTTCAACGTAGACTTGCATAATCCTCTCTGGAAACTTTGGAATTATTCCTGGAGATTTATAAGATCTTGACTATTCTTTTATTTCATTCAGTCTACATTTCCTTTTTTTTCTAGTTTTAAAGACCTCGATGCATCTTTTTTTGCTAATAATATGCCTTATTTTGATGATGTCCATTAAATGATTTTTATCATACTTTCAGATGAATCCACTAAACTAGACCAGGCTGCAGCGATTGTTCCTGATAGCGAAAACCCCGTCACCAACGGCCCGTCCAACGGTCCTGTAGAAGAACTGACAAGCGAAGACGTGCCAATAGACGAAAACCTTTTCGACGCCGAAGACGACGACCTTCTAGAAATCGAGGAAGAATTAGACACCTTAGACATAGATGATTAACTGAGAAGTGCATGTAGGTAGAAAAATGCAGGAAAGGAACTCTAAAGATTTCAGAGAGGCTGTGAATACGGATGAACTGAATTTTACTCCATTACTGAGTGACGCAAAATAAAATAAAGGTCACAACATCGGCTTGCTGAGTTCTTCAGTGCATCAACCGCCACCCACCCACAGACTGGATAGAACTTACGCCGCCGCCTTAGATTTAAAGCTTGATTTTGTGAAAATTTGTTGTAAATGAATGAATTCTTCCCAAAGATTATCTTTTTGGCTTTCTGTCCATATAAACATGGTTTGAGGAAGACCCAGAAGAATTGACACCACAGACAAGAATAGATGTGATTGAGGATGGTTCTGTGTTTATATTAAACACTGCTCTTCAGCTGCAATGTTCCCAGTATCTTTCTCGGCTTCTGTATTGCAGGCTGTAGCAGCAGCTGCCTTTAAAACACCTGGAGCTTACTAGTAATACCTGAGAGATGCTTCGGAAGGACTAGAAAAAGCTGGGCTACTGATTCAGTGTCACCTGCTAGCAAACTGCAGGTGTAGCACCTGCAAAAGATGCTTTGTAACCAACTGACTGACAACACCTTTACTTGTTGTTACCAACAGATAGTCTGTGGACACTGGAATCAGCTTACATGTATGACACAACACCTGAAATACTGGAGCAGCAATAGTCATAGCAACAACTGAACAGTTTCATCCAAAGTCACAGTTTTACATATACTGTAAACGTGTTTTATATTTTTGAGAAAGGGCTGAACTCCAATAACCAGAGAACCATCTACAGCATGTCGAAAAACAGCAACTGAATCACCAAGACCTGAACAGAAGCTTAGCAGGTAGCAGTCATGTACACAGCAGTTAGTGTATAAGTAAGGGCTGAACTGCAATAACAAGAAGACTCAGTGGCATCATCTGAAGTGTAGTTTGAATACCAACAGTTGCAGTAGCTTACTGAAGATGCTGTATGTCAAGTTCAAGGACATCAGAAGGGTTTGAACAGCCACTTTAAGTCTTAGACAAAAACAAACATAGTATCAGAAGGAGAGCCTTTATTGAGAGATGGCAAGTCAGATATTACAATATGAAAAGTCAGTACCTTCGGTTGCATTTGAGTTTGATAATGGTATCCTCTTGTGTTGAAATTCAATAAACTATTATTTCATCATCTATGATTAATAGGAATTATTTGTCAAACAACTACTAGTGTAGGCAGATGAATTGCTTGCTTGAAGCTTAGTTTCACAGTGAGATAGTGTAATTTGCCCCCCCCCCCCCATTATTTATATCAGGCAACATCAATTTTATTTATTGGTTCTTGGATTATTTTAAAAATACCAGAGTAAATTCTAAACCTGGGTAGAGAAACTTAATGGAAAGTTTGTACCTTGGAACACAGTGTAGGAATGAATATAACTATAGTCAAGTTGTCCTTTTATAAGCCTCTATTTCCATCTTGTTCTCTTGCTGAATTGTTACTTAAGAAATGTTGACAAATTGGAGGTTAGCTTTCAACTAAAGCCAGCATATTTGCCTTTCTAGTTTCTTTATCTACCAGCAGCCATCTTGTAGTGTCTTAACATAGTCCAGTTTCTCCGGGTTGAGCCCCATGCTTATTGAGTCATTCAGGAGTTTCTCGGTGAGGTCTGGGTCTTGTGTGGGTTTGCGGGACAGGATGTGGATACAGTAGTTGAGCAGGCCGAACACAGACTGGCAGTCGTACTCCACAGCGTAGTCATCACCGATGTAGATGATGGTGTAGGTTTGCTGGATGGAGAAAGACATGGCACTCTAAGTTTAACTTACTAAAGCCAAGTTTTGGTTACTTGCCTGTTTGCCTGGAAGTCAGACTGTAGCCAGGGCTAACTCTTTGGCTCCGGGGCCAAAATGTCCCAACGAAAACAGTGCTTGGGCCGCCCTGAGAGGTGTATAGGGAAAGTTTCCTTGGGGGCATGTTTTTGCAGCAGAAGAATTTGCCAGTGTAGGTCCTGGCTACATTCTGGCATCCAGGCAATTTGAAAGTTGGAGAGAGATGGCAAATATTCTTTGTTCTTTATAGGATGATACAAGAAGGCTGTTATTTGGGATGTACTTGTTATTTATTATTAGGCCAAGGCCTCATAACACTTTGGCCCTTATCAACTTCCACTGGAACTGAAGTAATTGTTATATTTCCTAGTAAATGTGACCACTCACCGTGGGAGCGAAGGGGAAGAAGCTCTCCTGCCATATCCCCGGCACTGTCTCCTGGATCAGTTTGGCTGGGGGTGAACAGAAATAGGTCAAGTCTTGTAGTTGGGGATAAATCATCATGTTGTAAGGATGATAAAGAGTGAGATTCTAAATGTCTAATTAAACGCCTTGATTTAAAGTTGAAATTCCTATTTACGATAATCATTGTCCTTTTCCAGGCTGGAATTAGACACTATTTGAAAGGTGTGTTGTACACGAGTCATAATGTGCACTGGCTGTTTTTACTATGATATCCCCGACAGGTATAGAACAACATGTGTGTTACCTGTAGACCAAACAGATGTACATCTACAGGTGCATCACACAGGTGTACATCTACAGGTGTGTCACCTGTAGCACCGTCAGCTGTACATGTACAGGCGTATTACCTGTAGCGTTCAGGTATTGTCCCTGTGGAGTTTTCTTCCTGCAGCTGTTGGTAACCACGGCGTCTCCTTCCTTCCCGCTGGGGTCCGCCTTGATGGCGATGTTGGTACAGACACAGTCCTTTTCGAAGATAGCCCCGCCAGCTGTTTGTATCTAATATATCAGAAAGTAACAATGAAAGATTGAATGGTCCAAGAAAATCAGATCGCAGTGTCACCTACCTTTAGCAGGATGTACTGCAGCCTGTTCATTGAGACTATTCAAATCACATAGAAACTATCTAGCCGTTGTTTCTAGCATCTATAAGCAACGTGCCAGTTTTTTTTAAATGTTTTCAATACTAGTACTTCTAGATCTCTTATGAAAGATGATAATAAGAATATGTTTTTCTTCTTCATAACTAATTTTTGTTTTGCTTGCTTCCAAAGTTCCAAGTCAGTTTACCGATATTGCTCTGATGCCAACAATTGTTCGGTCTCAAGAAAAGGAGAACCACGAAACATCTCTATATTTTTTTAGGAAGGGCTACACATGGCTACAAGGGCTTTATACACGACTTAACATATATACATAACTATCGAGCCATTTACCTTGCCTATCTCATACCACAGCCCGTAGTAGCGCTCGTTGGTGAAGTTGGCGCCGGGCTTGGCGTCCACGCACTGCCCGGCGCTGGTGACGGGAACGAGCGCCGCGACCACCGCGACGGCAGCCGCCGTCAGCAGCATCGCGTATCTGTTCACCTGGAAATACAGGGAAATTCACTATCATCGGTTGAACCTCAGATTTTCAACTACAGTAAAGAGGCAATTGTTTTTCCATCGGTGTTGTTTGCTTGTTGTCAACATCTTACACATTGAGTTCGTGGATTTTTTACATGCGGTTGAAGGCCGCAGGACGTTGACAACCTTGTAAGAAAGCGACTTCATTTAGAAGAAAAAAACTTTTTAAACTTCGAAAAAGAGAGCATGTTGCTCGCACTTCTCGGCACAATGTAGATCAATTTGGTATTGTGCAATCGGCGAGTTACAGTTTAACAAGTCAGTAAACATTGACAGTTGTCTCACGTTGTGTGGCGCATGTGTGGGCTGTTCCGTGCATGTATTAAACAACGCTAAACAGCACCTAACACAAAACCAGCAATCCTATTTGTCTATCAGTCAAGACACATGTGAATCTCTATTCCTCACCTGTATAATCTAGCGTCAGGTCTGGTTGTGACGCTGTCGCCCGGTAATGATATCCGGTACGGATTGTAAAGACATGGCCTAGTTACTCGACCATTCTTCAGAAAAATATTTAAAGATCTAAAGTCATATTTTAGAATCTATCTTAAGTTATCTTAAGCTATCCCTTGCAAGATCTTAAGACGAAAAGAATCGCCACATGGTTGTGCTTCTGGTCAATATAACTATCTACTGCTTAACAGGCTAAAGTTGCGAACGCTCTGCGGAAGACTAACGTCAGTCTTCCATTGAACTTACAGTAACATTACGCACTCGTGTCAGCACTAAAGTGTCCTATTATCCGTAAAGAGTAAAGTTGCAAAACCGACTGTCTCTTACCGCCATTCCTGTGCCTGCCTGAGACTGTTAGCGCTGCTTTACGGCGACGTGATCGCTCTGTTAATAATCGACGTGTGTTAGTTTCTGGGTTGACCAAATTTACTCTCCTTACGTAACATACGCTGGCCTTCAAGATAACAGGCTATTGTTAATAGAATTCTCCTCACCAAATGTCCATCTATCTCGTTTTCAAACTTCCTAAATTGTCTTGATATACATACCTATATTTGGGGGGAAAAGATGTCTCGAAATCCACATAAAGAATTCTTTATTCAAGTGAAATGTAATCTTTACTAAGCGAAACTCTTCCTTTCTTGATGTGCAGTGCAGAAATTATGACATTTTGACCTTTGATCTGTTCCCACAGATCAAAAGATAGTTATGTGGTTATATAAGTAGTTATGAACTTTAACCTCGACCAGGTCGAATCTTGCCCTCTGTGTATTAACTTTACAACAATAGTGATATGCCACAAAAAATACCGTATGCTCTGCTCATATAGTTACGTTTTCGAGTTTGATTACGAACAATCATGATGTGTCGAATTCTCAAATCTACTTTTTTAACTATGAACTACCCCCCCCACACACACGCACACACACACGCGCACATACACGCGCACACACACACACACACACACACACACACACACACACACACACACACACACACACACACCTACACGCATGCGCACTGACGCAAATGCCGACACACATGCATCACACCATACACAGTAGGATATTGCCTTAACAATCACCCTAATATAAACATTGTCCTACAATCCTCGTCGAAACTTATGTCATTAGTGTTTGTTCAAAGCTAATCGTGCTGTCCCATACAACACTGACGGAGCGTTTCGAGTCCGTACTGTGATATATGGCACTGTTGACATAAGGGCCCACTTGTCAATACTGTAACAACAGTGCTGAGACCATTGAGCTTTGGGTATAGATAAAGTGGTATTGAAGAATCGGATACAAGTTACATTGGCGTGTTGATTCAATCAGGATTGTATCTTAACCTTTAGCACACAGAAGAATCCGTTTGGCACCCCATATGCATTCTCTACTAGTTACAAAGCTAGGCAGCAGGGAGAAGGTTAAGAAGTCATCTGTTTTGTTTTCTTTCTTAGTTTCTTTCTTTCTTTCTTTCTTTGCGCAATGGCATTATGTAATTCCCTTGCTTTGTGTCTCTCCTTCTGGCATCGCCTTCTTCTGTCAATCATTTGATCGCGATGAACTCCGATATGCTCTGATGTGTTGTTACAACAGACATAAAGTGGAAGTCTGAACTTTACGGACCGTTTTTTCTTGTCCGATCGGTCAAACGTTCTCAAAACGAATTACTCATTCCTTTGAAAAACACCACCTGTCGGACACGTAAAATAGACAATGGCCACTATAGATTTGTCCGTTAGGTCATCATGTCAGAAGTACTAGATCGTCAAGTCTATAGTAATAGGTGATTCATCGGGTGAAAGTACAATTATAAAACGTAACGTTTAAGAGAACTTTGTGGACACTACAAAATTTCAGGACTTTCCTAAGGTCTTCTTCAACTAACTATACTATAGGTACGCAAATGTAAATACAATGATTTTTTTCATAAAGCAATAACAAGGCTGCATCATCCGGGAAAGCGTTGAACCTTTCTCAGTGCAATCATGGCACTGCTGTGTAAAGACTTGATGTGCCTTGTACATGTGTATATTGACAACGGAAACCTAAGTGATGCATCATGTTGGTCTTTGGTCTCTGTTGCCTTTTGTTATCACGGGAGTGGCTTTTTCAATAGCCAAAGAAAAACAAAGGGACGTACCATTTACCAGGCAAATTGTGAGGGGTACACAGTAAGGGTTTGTTGCATATTTGGGTGTCTATAATTCAGTCAATGAAATGGCGTAGTGCTAGTACTACAGGTAGACTGATTTGGACAATTACATGATTACTCAAGCACAAATAGATTTATTTTGGCATCATCTCAAATTTCCAAGGACACACCCACCACAACACTTTGGTATCGCCCATGGGAAGGGTGGTGCGTTCAGAACCCGACCGAGGTAAAAGGTCAATAACGCCACCCAGCAACAGAAAACGGTCCCGCGGGCAAGAGGCTATTCTGACACCGCCCAAGATCTTAAATCTTTAATTTGTGCTGAATTTTCGATGTCAGTGAATAATCTACAACTGATTTTACAATACGAAAGACCAATAAAGAGCTTCTGCGTGCAAGAAAAATATTTACCTTTGCGTTGGCAATGTTTACTTATTTTGATAATACCGCATACTGTAAAACTCTAACACAGCCTCGCGTCTTGTCTTAGCCTACTTTCCGGACCGGACAACAGGATGGCGGCGCTGGGACATGGAGGTACGATAGGGGATACCGTTAGTAGGATTTATCCGTTACAGGACAGCGTTGTAGCTTTTATCGAAGAAGATAGGGAGCATAACATGTACAGGGAAGTCCAGGGAAGGGTTATAAGTCGTGGCACGCGCAGCGTAGGCGTGAACGGAAAAAAATTAAGGTTGGCAGTACGCTGGCCACTACCGGTATTTGTGCTAGTATGTCAGCGTAACCGAGGGAGGGTATACAATAGTTTCACGTATAGGGGTGAGAGGGAGGGTTGATCAGAAACGTGAGCATGATATTTACTGTGTTACGCTTGTTGTCTGTGTGATATGAATGTTGATTTGCGTGCCTCAGCGCGCGGATAGAGTCCCCAGGGCCCCGTGCTGTTGTTTGGGCCATACGTATATGGGCGTGTCTCCAACAGCGTACATAAATAATTTGTAGAACGATTATAAGCCCAGTAGATTGTCTTGCAAGCCGTTTTCTCAACCATTTTTTTTCCAAACGCCTTGGCATACTCTAGAGCGCTGTAACACTGCGCGACGTAAATTTAAACCAGGTCACTTGAGGCAGCAAGCGAACGCCGTGTAATAAGTGAGCCGCCCATCCCCTTGAGGGCTTAATTTGTTTGTAAGCAGATGTAAGTGTTGTACTACTAAATGCCTTATAGACTCGCCTTGTAGCTTACCCGGGATGTGTAGGATTTTATCCAGTAGGGCTCTGGTTTGTTTGTGTTAAACATTGACTATAATATGGTGTACGACAGAATAAAACATGTTGAACGTTCTTATCTGGACGACAATCTCTCACCAGACGACTGAAACATTCAGCGTTTCCATCCACGCCAAGCCCTGCATGGCATCGTGCCAACATTACTACTACTACTACGTGAAATTCTCCGCGTGTCTTCTTTCTGGTTGTCTGATTTTTCCCCGTAAATTCCGCAGACCATGATGTCACGAACCATGATTTACATGTTGAAGTATTCATGAATCGTGAAGTATGTTGTGACTATCATTTCCGCTTCAACGGTGCTCTGCGCAATATCTATATCTATCAGTCTTGTTAAAATGCATGACAGGTTGGTGTGTGTGTGTGTATTATGTTTTGCGAATGGTAGAAAATATACGAATGGAATACTAGTAACGCAAATTATGCCCTACGTTGTGTGTCCTTTGTGGCACTCTAAGCATGTGATGATATGCAGTATATGCTAAAAATATTTCCTTAATTTTACGGGTCACGGCTCATTTGGTTCCAGGGACGCGAGTCGCGTTCAAGGTCCTTTGTACAGCGTCAAAAGGGCTCTAATCATATCTTAGGGAGCAACCATGTGTGATCGTCGGGTCGGAGTGAAAGGCTTACCTTTTTTATTAAAAGGAGCTCGAGGGCAACTGTCCTTGCAAATTTTAGTTTGTCTATACAATGATGTTTAAAACTCCTTGGTCTATACGGTTTACCGCATTTTCTTTCCAAAGGGTATATCCTATCTATCTAAATTCCGCATCGACATATCTTTAGCTGTATAGCATCCAATAGGATTGATCCATCTAAATATCCATGTCTATGTATGTATGTAAATTGAAATAAGCATGGAAAATATACGCTATTACGTATACACGTTATCACAGTATACGCTATTACATTATGTAATATGATTTGATATGATATGACATTATATCACTATGATATTGTCGTCCCGAAGAAAGGCACACACCCCTACCCCCATCCTTTTTGATTCGCCCCTAAGTTGGTGACGCGAATGTTTGTCGCGCAGTTAAGTGTAAGAGGCGTAAGGAATTTTATTGTGGTCCGATGTGTACAATTAACTAAGCAACGATTGAGAGTGTATCTAAGGCCCTATGCCAAAGGTACGGTCAACACCTGTAAACACAGAGGCTGTGTTAGGGGTTAAAAAGATGCCCGCTGTCGTGCACCTGCTGTAATCTCCAAGCATATACGAGTAGAGTTACTCGTTAGATCTTTCCAGCGTTATGAAATGAAACACGAATGGAAAAATATATGCTGCGGCTCTTTCAGCTGTTCTACCGTGAGGTTTAAATGGGATAGTCCCCCGTTTCCGGCTTCGAAGGGCAATGGGCCAGAATATGTCAAGTAGGAGATATATATATATCCTTTGACATGCTTAGTTGGGCACAAATCTAAATTCAACGGCGTTTGCACATTTTCAAAACACGTATTGATTTGTACCGCTGTATCTGTTTACATTCACAGGAGAACAAGGGTTAAGGTACAAAGCCTTTCCGATATCGTCTGGATAAATATTTGGAGTAGCTGCTGCTTATTCAGGCTTATCGTTACATAAACACGTTCTTCTGTTGATATCGATCGTGACTCCAGTCATGTAATGATGTATGAAAATAGAAAAATCAATTACCAAACAGCTGAGGCAACAACAACAGACTACGTCTATGAGTCATACATTTGTAAGATGATTTCCCATAAAATGCGGGGAGGTTGAGATTTAACCTCCTCGCAAAATGTTTAGACGTCTACATGCTTGGCTACACGGCAAGGAAAAAAGGAAATATTGTTGGAGGATTGTAACAACAGACTTGAACAGAGGAATGGAAAATACTAATTAAAAGAATAAAGATACTACCATTGCTTCGGTGTCAAACTGTTGTCTTGCACTAATATATTTTGTTTACTTAGACATTATGTGAACTTCAATTTGTGAATTTCAGACTTGCAATTTACTTGTTAGATTATTCCCGCCCAAATAGTTACCAAAAAAGCACCGTTAAAAGGTTTATGTTATTCATCGATCGATTTATGTATTTATTGATTGATTGATTGATTGATTATGTGACAATGAAAATCGATCAGCTGGAAAGATTTGCGTCACAGTTGGCCCTTTGAGGTCGCTTGAGTGATCTTAAGAACAGTCCTTCCACGAATCACCATAAATGAATAATGAGTGCTGTGGAGTCGATCATAAACAGATCAGGGTGTACCGACTCTCTCAGGAGGTTTGGGGCGGCGGTACAATTTCCTTCTCGTCTGTGACAATTGCCAGGTTGTATGATTTTTCTTTAACAACAAACTCCCTGGTTTGATGCAGCATTAGTACTAATAGTTAACTGTCGGAGCCTGTGAAACCTATTGTTAAAAGCCTAGTATCAAAAACGATGTAACAGAACTAAATGTTTTTTTAACAAATCTAAAGAAAGAGGATGTGAAATCCTAACTTTTCCTGACTGCCACATTTTTGTATTCTCCAAGCAGATGTTTGGGTGGGTGGGGGTTAGTAGTGGCGGTGATTTTTAACGTCTCCCTCACTCCACCAGACGTTAAAATTCGCGGCCACTACTACCGATACTACCCCGACCAAAACCTATGCTTGGAGAATAGTTTTTTTCGACATACTAGCAAAACTGAACAGATTAGAAGATGCATTTTACGATATTCCGTCATGTTATAAGTATAGCGCTCTATCGTATCATCCCAGCCCACATGTTGCGGCCGTTTCCTGTCTCATTCCTGCCGCTCCAGACACGCCACGGCCGCGGGGCCGGGTCCTGAACTTGGCACGATGTTTAGCTTACACAGGAAGGATGCAGGGAAGAGGGCGAAAGATATAACGATAATCATCCATGCTAGCTAGACATCGTTATCTTCTTGTTGCAACATCAAGAAATAGATCGTGTGGGGTGGGGTCGTGTGGCCCAACGGCAGCATGTTCCGCTCAGAACCAAGGGGTCCCGGGTTCGAATCCTGCCTTGTCACCGATCTTGTGCCCTTGGGAAAGGCACTTTACACGACTTTCCCAACATGCCAAAAGGGTCATCATCAAGACCGTGGGCATTAAAGGCAAGAAGAAGAAGAGATCCGAATATAGATAGTATCATCATCCTGGTAAATCAATTCAACAATCACTTTATAGTCCCGTTGATAAACCAAACCAAACGTTCAAGAATGCATCCTTGTCGTGATAATAATGTCTCAAGGAGTAACGTGACAGTGACAAGGAGGAAGTTCACATCGCCCTGATGTAGACAGCAGATCTAGAGTATCTACCGAAACGTCGGCAGAGAAAGTAGGGTTGCGTGCCAAAGAAAACTACTTCTATGTTGAATCATAAGATAGAAAGACGCAGCATATCCCGGGTCGTAATTCGGGGGACCTGCTATTAATAATATATCGCGGGAACACAACAATGACACAGGTCCTGGCGGCTTTATTCAGCAATCGTGGCACCGCAGAAACCCCATGTTCGTCCCCAAAGTCAACGTCATAAGTCAAAGATTCGTCCCAAGGGGAACATCTCAGAAATCACGCCACAACAGGGGACAGTCCATTACTGCCGGGACGCAATGTCGAAATCGTCTAGCTTGTGATCCAGTTTTAATCTAGATGTACTAAGAATGTATTTCACAGTCAAACCCATGAAATGAATAAATAAACAAATGACTATAACGTTAGATCAAAATATGATTGGACGTATTGAGAACTTGGCTTTTTTGAGAAGTCAAATTAGAAATTTGTTTCCCGCAGGTCTATTTTTACGATACCCGGTCTGCCGAGGAATGAAAAACGATCGATCTTATCACATCGAAGCCAGCGCAGCGGCGTCACACTGTAATCATTTCGGTACAAAGTAGTGGGAATTTGCCGGGCATAACTCAATTTAACGGTACGGAACTGAGTGAACTATGAGTCACTCTGTCTGGGAACCACTAATGGGTCGTACGGATAACATTAACAGACGTGCTCAGAATTCTGAATGCACTCTTCATACTATGATCGATAGTCATTAGGCCACCTAGATTTAGTATTAATCATACATTCCGTGCGCACTGATTTGGGCATGTATCCTGGAAAAAAACGTAGTCTTTTATGTGGAAGGTGACGTCACATGGAACGCGAGTTCTGTTCGAATTACGCAAGATCGAACACGGTTCGGGTTCTAAAACACCAGGGAAAGATTGGAAAATTAATACAATTGAACAAAAGAGACACACCATCACCTTGGGCCTTTTGAAGTTGATTAAACTACTACAAAATCAACTAATATGTCATGATTGACATTCGTTTTGCAGTTTTTATCATGAAACGGGTCAAAAGTAGCGTTAGATGCCATACCTGAAATCAGTTTTCTGAAGCTTAAAGTCCATTTCTTGATAACTGCTGAGGTTATCTGAGGTCATCTTATCACCTTTTAAAGATCTCAGGTCACCTCAGTAAGAGGTCTGCTGTGCTGGCATCGCGAACAGAGACATTTCTATTCTATTGTGAAGAAAATAAGATTAAGCGGTAGGTGCGACTGGCCAGGAATATTGATAATGTTGCTAGTTTACGGCTTTCCGGTTGTTGTTTTTCGGGTGCCAAGAGCTGAGGGAAGTTAATAGAATAGGCAATGATCTATGATGGTTGACAATGT
The DNA here is from genome assembly GCA_035149815.1 of Branchiostoma lanceolatum. Classification (NCBI taxonomy): domain Eukaryota; kingdom Metazoa; phylum Chordata; class Leptocardii; order Amphioxiformes; family Branchiostomatidae; genus Branchiostoma; species Branchiostoma lanceolatum. The sequence goes on from CM068880.1 coordinate 2,501,133, forward strand.
GAGGTGTGTTACTAAGTAATGATAAGTTTTTAGGTACAAAAAATTGAATTCCAAAACAAAAGCATTACTCGACAATCAGACAGTAGTACATGTACTTAACACGTAGATAATGTGTAAGAGAAAAGTCAATTGCAACCTCTTGTAAGTGGGGTATATTTTCGATTCTGTTGGTTTGTGCATATGTGTGTATATCACTATATGTGTGCGTTTGTGCGTTGATAGTGTTCAGCACCAAGGACAGGTGTATTTATAAATGTGTCTGTGTTTAAAAGCAGTACAACTTTAGAACAACTGTTTTTGACACATGAATTCAATATGCTGTTTCCCTTTCCAGTCCTCATGGACGGCGAAGCCTGCGTTCAGGCTATGATGAACGAGACGACCATGACGAAACTCCGCGCTGGAAAAAAGAAGTTCAAACGTTCATACCGCCTGCAGAAGGACCGGGAAACCATCGTGTACAGCCCGACCCGTCACAGCGCCCTACCCGAGTGTAAGTAGCGTGTTGGTCTTACACAAGTACTACAAACACGACAGGGCTTGAACATTGGAGCAAACACTAACAATTTTACATCCAATGGAACACTCTAACCATTTTGATGAAATTAGAAGATTCATACTGACATGAAATACCTCTCTTTCTTGATTTTTTTTACAATGATTGTACTGATAATCTCAGAGAATGATCATTCCTTTGAGATTGATGTACACAACAAATCTAGTCTCCATTGCTTGTGCCATATTATTGACAAAACCCGAGCTACATTTCAGAGACCTACAAAAGAGTAACAACTACAAAAGGATGCTTTTCAGCCCTACACATGTGCAACGTCATCATGATTGACACCTTGGCATCAGCATCATGATGAACAGGATGTGCGCATCATTTTGTCATCAATTCATCATCAACATGGATGACGTATATCTTACGTCATCATCGCAATGACTGCCGTGACGTACTTGTAAATGTTATGCTGTGATGTAACTTACGTAATCGTTAGCATGTATGATGTAACACAATACATCATATCATACGCATGACTTCGTGACGTCATCAATATGGCAAGCGTGACGTTTCATCAGCATGGGTGACGTAGAGTGTCCGTGTTGTGATGTGTTGTCATCAGCATGGTGATAAAAAATGGTACGAAGTGTGACATAGCGATACACATAAAACCTCACGCTTCGAGTCCCATTGCGTGAATTGATGTAAGATACGTACGTAGACTATGTAGAGTTGTGACATGTGTCGACTTTGTTTTTGAAGGTACCAAACGACTCCCAGCCGAACAGGCATGTAAGTAGAGGTTTACTGACGCCTTCCAGGACTTGTGCATCGCCTCAACCAATAACGGAAAGCCCTTCAATCACGTGATCGACTCACAGCGAATAATTCAGGACACACAAATGTGATCTTATGGATATGGATAGCATCCCCTATAAACTTCCTATCGTTTGCCAAAGTATGAAAGAAAACAAATTTGGCTCGTTCCTCAATATCTTACAACCAATATGGTCATTTAGCGAACGTTTTATTGAGACAAATTCTTTCTATTCTAGCAAATTGATAATGTGGTTAATGGCAATTCTTCCACTGGCAGCAACTTGTTGCTGGGATGTGACATTGCTCCTTGTTGCTTTCTATGGCGGGAAACAATCTCTGGTAGAGTGTACATGTAGATGTCAATCCATGAAATCAAGTTTGTGTGTGCTAAATGTGTGATTTTGCAGCATATTCTAAATAAAGTGTAGAATGACTTTGTCGTGATTGTTGAATGTCCTAACTGAGAGTCCTTTGGCGATGAACTAAGCGTGAAAAACGTGAATATTCTGCACTGACTGTCAAATCATTCGCTTTTGAGTAAAGTAACAAACTACAAAACTCTGCTCTTTGGCTTCTACTGCGTTCAGTATGTTGTCTCAGAGCTGTAACGGGAAAATTGGTCAGGGAGATACTGAATTGACGCAAGCAAATACATATACATAGTTTTGATTACAGGCCTTTGGATGAAAATGCTACTATTCAGGCCTAGCATTTACAGAAAAGTTAAAGAGTGACTCCTCCCTGGACCAATTTTCTTGTGGCTCTACTAACCAGGTTGAGGTGTGTCGTGTATTGTAAAGCTGTGCTGTACATGTACTAACATTCATCTGTCTGTTCATTTAACCCTGACTGTGCCCATTATTAACCGTGTGTCTTTCTGTTGCCTGTCATAGTCATTGTCTTTTACTTCTGGTAGAATCATTAACGGTGTTTTTCGGTGGTTTGGGGTTCTTAGTCTATCACTAAAATCATCATGAAAGCAGGAATTTAGCACAGAGTAGTTAATTTTCAAGCAAAATCCCATAACCGTACCCAGCTTTGCATTGTTAGGGAACATTTCTTTCTGCATGCTGCAAATAACATATTACATCACCGCTTTGACACAGGTGCCCATCACAAGCCGTCACAAAATTTGGTTGGTTGTAACCGATGATCACATGATTCTAACTAAAAGAAATTAACCGCGAGTGCAACAATTTAAACGACGATGGTTGGTCAGCTGATAGCCAATCAGCAGCTGGTTCTTCAAGTAATCGCCAACTGCAATCAGAACCTTCATCTCATCTGCAACAAGGACTTCCTAAAATTGTTTGATTTGCAATAATAATGTGATATATTGCAACTTCTGACAAATGAATACAATATTAACATTTTTCCCGATTTGCTTCCGACGTGTAGGTAGGCCGATCGATCATAGGTATAGATTGACGAGACCTTCCTTCAGCCGTGCTTCTTAGCCTTTGGAAGGAACACCACCACCTTACGAAACACCTTATGATCGATGAAGTGTCCTTTGATTTCTTTGACTTTTTACTAAATGTTTGTACCATAGTCTACACCGATTTTTGTGCTGTCAGTCAACACTCAATATTACTGTTTAGTATTGTGGTTTATCTTTCACACACATATTTACAAACACGTGAAGGCCTTCACGCCTGATACATCTAACGTTAAACCCTTTGTGAAACATTGACGACGTGTTTATAGACTTCTTGAATGACGGGGAGAATCAGAATGATTAGCGGAAGTGTTAATCGCTTACAGATGACGTGTCCAACATCCTGGAGGTGTTTCTCAGCACGCTGACGTCACGGAGCTCGCGCGTAGACAGGGAGAAGGCTGTCGGGCCATCCAACTGTTTCAGCATCTCCTACAAAGATCAGACTGTGAGTTGATTTTCGTCACTGTGTTCTTTTTTATTTCATTGATTAGGCTGACTTGTGGCCAAAACCTACCAGCTAGCCAGGTGCTTTTGCTAATTATCAAGGATTGCCTGGACTGAAAGTTCTTTGTGGTACTCAATGCAGCTTTACTTGTCCTCTAAAAGACTACAATGTTGGATTTGAAATACATGTGATTGTGTATCTTCAATGTTTGTATCTCCATACCGATTAAGCCTGGAGCCCTGATCGGTTATTATCTATTCATTGAGATGAATGGCAGAATACTCATTGTCAACCCCAAAAAAAAGTTCTATTGGTTCAATGGCCATTAAAGTAAGCATTTTCATTGAACTTGCACTCTAGTTGGATTTGGGGAATTTCCATGAGACGTTATGTGAATACCATACAGCTGACTTGGAGATGCCTGTCTCATCTTCCCACAGCCCACCCTGGACCTGATATGTACCAACCCAGAGACAGCGCAGACTTGGGTGCGCGGCATCCAGCACCTCATACAGTCCCGGACGGGAGAGACCATCATCAACAAGAAGGAGAGGTTAGTACGGATTCTTTCGCTTGTAAATCTTTATTTCTTATGCTGAAGGTAGGTGATCTCCTCCAACCCCACCAACCATAATGGTTGACCTATCAGACATTCAGCAGCCTTCCCAAACCTTTAGTCTGAGCACTTGTAAATTTTATTCATGTTAGTCTTGCTTCCAGACACCCAAAGGCAAATTTTAAAGTACTGGACACACTCCTTTACATAATGAACACGTGATTCTAGTGGTGGGTCACAGGTGTCTGGTTGTTTGTATCCCCTCAGTTGAGTGATAGTTAATCTCCTTCACAAAGCAATCCCCTTCAGTGTTCAGTATACTAGTAGTAACTGTGGTTCAATATCAATCAATCTTTTGTGAGACTCTAAACTAAAAATAGGTCGATAGCTTGCCGATACTTTCTTTCTGTGCTGCCCATTTGCTGTCAACCATAAGTGAACATACATATGGCTTCTGTATTAACCCATACACTTAATCTTTAGCACACTTAAGTAGCTGTTTGACACCCCATTCCCTATAGGTTACTGAGTTAGGCAGCAGGGAGAAGGTTGATGTGGCTTTATTCATGATGTCTTATACAGATGGATCTCAGAGTTCTTTCACGCCGCCGACAAGAACCAGAACGAGCGGCTGGACCTGAAGGAGGCGACCGGCCTGCTGAAGAGGATGAACGTGCCGATCAGCAGTTCTCACATCAAGGAAAGGTTCCAGGTATGGACACAACAACTTTTACACTTCTCTTTCCTATCTGGAAATGGATACTGTACTGGTCATACTGTACTTTATTCTCTCTTTTACCAGTTGTGGCTTCTTCTCAAAGTGTATGACAGTTACACTTGCTTTGTCTGAAGCGCCGCATGATCTTCTAGATGATGCATATTTTTTCATAACACTTTTTAAGAGATGTGAGACAAATGTGGGCACTCGCAAAATCAAAACAATGGTTTTGAAATATTTTCTTTATTTCATTTCTCGTGATTGTCATTTTAATCTGAAAAGAACGAGGTTTGGAAGAAGAGTGCAAGAGGTTTATAAGCGTTGGGTATTGCTCATTGATGTTTGTAATAAGCACCATATCTACTATACTGTTGTATGGTAGATATGGTGCTTATATTGCATGAGTAGGTTGGTCTCCTTTTCCCTACTTTTGTACTCAGCAACCGGTCTTCTTTGCAACTTGGTTACTGTGTACACCTTTCCTTTCTAAGTTGGTACAGGGTAGTAGTATGGAAGTAAAGCCATACAGAACATATGAAACGGGTGCCGGGCCTTCCTCTGCACCTTCTTCCGTGGTAACGGTGAGGGAACGTATCAAAGACTCATTATTGCTACTAAATACAATCAGTTTCATTAAAACGGTAACCTTAACAGTTGTTTTTTTCAAAGCAATTTATTCCATCGCCTAAACTAGAGCTTCTGATACATGGTGATGATTGTCATTGATAACATCATATTGGGATTTGGGAGTATATCTGAAATGGGATCACACTTCATTGGCTTTGCAAAGGAAACTCAATGTTTTAATCTGACTACACTTTTGTGTAAGATCAATAGAAGACGTTTGTTTTGCTTGTTTCTTTGTTTTTTTATTCATAATGTTTGACTAATTATATAATAACCTGCAACGTGGTTCTCTTTTAAGAACGTTTGCAGATTTAGTGTTGTTGCAAATGCTTTTTCTTAGACAAAGTACAGGAATATAAATGTTTTTGTTGGTCTTTTTGTGCTAATTCAATATTCTCCGATGACCTACAGGAAGTGGATCAAAACGGAAATGGTGACCTTGATCTGGAGGAGTTCGGGCAGCTCTACAGGCAGCTGACTTTCCGTCAAGAGGTGGAGGATCTCTTCAATAGGTAACCCTGTCTACACAGTCATACATTATTTCACGCAGAAGCACTCACACTATACAGGATTATAAACAAAATTACAAAATGTCCAGCCAACCGCATTCATGCCAACACGGTAAATGATGAGAAACAGTCATGGTTATACATTTCGGCATTGTCTACTCAGAACCTCCAATGACTCTTCAATTGCATTGATTTTGCATAGACCTTTACTAACTAAAGTTTGAACTTGATTCATCTTGATTTATTCATCACTAGAATTTGCCACATTTGTGTAAAGATTGAGATAAAAGCTGACTACCAAGTTAGATATGCAGAATCGAGATTAACAATGTTGCTCTAAAATTAAATACATGCATTTTTTCTAACTTCAGGGTCTCCTCGCCTGGAGGAACCATGACCATGCAGGACTTGCACAGGTTCCTAACGCAGGAGCAAAAGGTAACCCAAACATATGTCATCCCTTACATGCTTCAATCTTTCTGTAGAAAATAAAGATTTACATCTGAAGGAGGCAATTGAAGCATTCCTTGGTTCTTGTTGACCGCAACTACTGCATTTAGAAATTTGTTGCAGGCAAGCAACGATGTTACCGTCTATTGTCAATCTGTAAAGGTTTAGAAAATAGCTACTACATCAAGCGTTATGTACGAATAAGAACTTTCCATGTATTTCCATTTATTCTTTCAAATGTATTCTCTCATAAACAGGTTCAGGCAGATGCGGAAACTTGCAAGAGGATCATCAACACTTATGAACAGATCGGTGACGTGAAGGCCAATGATTGTCTAAGTTTGCAAGGTATGGTCTCTATATCATGGTATGGCATCGCCATAATTGTCGCTGTGAGAAATAATGTAGTATTACATATTACAGTTGGTTACCAGTGATACAATTACAATAATAACACACAAAAAGTGATCTGAAGACGCTCAGCTACAAGTTTACCAGTCAGCTACAACACAGATATCTCGAAAATAACTGCATGTAATTGCCTGAGGGCAGTACCATATAATACCATTAAATTGACATAAGCCTTTTCTTTTTCTGTGTTTATTTACTTTAACTCAATAACTGATTACTACGTATTTCAGTAAAAGTGTTTGTTTTTCATTTTCAAATTATCGTTTTTAATCTTTTATGCTTATCATAACTTTTTCAGAAATGTCTCTATCGTTTTCACTACACATTTCTAACATATTGCGTTTCCTGCAGGCTTCACCCTGTATTTAGAGTCGAAAGACGGCGACATCTATAACCATGCGCACGACCAGGAGTACCAGGACATGACCCAGCCGCTCAGTCACTACTTCATCGCGTCTTCTCACAACACCTACCTTCTGGAGGACCAGCTGAGAGGCCCCAGCAGCAAGGAGGGCTACATCAGGGCCCTGCAGAAGGTGGGATTTACAGGGATTTTGTTCAAGTAGACATGTTGTCTCTATGGGGATGTCCGGCTTTGGCTTGTTGCATGCAGTTTTTTTTAGTCAGACACAACTTGAGGGCACAACTTAAGAGACACACAGCTTTGATTGTGATTCATAGATTACAAGTACACCATACAAAGTTCGTTTAAGAAGAGCAGAAAGATATGTCTACTAGACTCATTTCTTTTAGCTTTTATATCATAATTTTGACATGATCTTTTGTATTCAGGCGGTTTACAGTAGTTCTACATACGCTTTTCTATCTCATTCCCTACATTCCTTCCTGCAAAATTTCTAAATGTGAATGACATGCATGTACTAAACCTATTGTTACAGGGATCGCGTTTTCTGGAGTTGGACTGTTGGGACGGGGAAGGCGGCGAACCTGTTATCTACCACGGCCACACCCTCACCTCCAAGGTGCTGTTCAAGGAGGTGATCGAGGCCATCAATGACTACGCCTTTAAGGCGTCACCGTGAGTACATCTACATGTCTTATAGGGTGTCTTACTTCTTTAGAGTTAATAACAAGTTTGTACGGATGGCAATTTGACTCAATCAAACCATGAAGGAAAAAACGAATCTACTGTTGCTAAGTTTTAGATATCCACTATGTTTGTGCTACGGCGAGCACCTTTCTACCTCCTTCTATGTCTTTGGCTCCTATCATCTATTTCATATACAGTGACTGAACCTCCTTATTTACACTTTGAAAAATGCTGACCCTTTCTACAACAAGTGTTTATGTGAATTTCTTGACATTTTTTAAACATTGTCTCATTTGTGCGTACTAAGTTTTCTATGTGACTCACATTTACCTTCTTGATCTGTACCAACGTGAAGTAGAAATTTACTGGATGAGATCGGAAAAACCAGTACTTGCATGAAATCAATTTTGTTTCATAAAACAAAAGGTAACTGTGCTGCATCTTTTGGGTTCTAGCTACCCAGTGTTCTTGTCGCTGGAGAACCACTGCAGCGTGGAGCAGCAGCGGACCATGTCGGCACACATGCGGCGGATCCTCGGCAGCCAGATCTGCTCCGACTCCGACACGCCCGACCCCACCGTGCTGCCTTCACCCCACAGTCTCAGGGGGAAAATCATCATCAAGGTTCATATTACCAAAACTAATGTTTCTTTGTTCCAACCTTTTGCGGATTTACTAATTCACGAGAAGCTCACGGACTAGCCTGCAGGTCAGCTGCTGCAGGTTGCTTTTTATTGAGGTTATGAGGGAGGCGGTAAGGATCATACAAAGAATGGCAAAAAAAAAAGAGAAGAAGAACATGCATGCACAGGTAGCTTTTAAGTCGTTTGTTGGTTTAAATGAACAGGCCCCTTCGAAACATTAATCTGATTAATCTAATAGTTGTTTTATTGATATAGATCAACACCAGACTGTTTTAATCAAATAACACCACCACGATATTGAAGAAGTAAATCCACAAAGTAAGGCTGTTCAGAGTTACTACATTTTGCTATGCCTGATAAACGTGTTTGCCCTTCAGAACAAGAAGCTCCCGCCTGATGTGCTGGAGGATGAGGTCAGCGACGAGGACGAGGCTGCGGAGATCGAGGATCCGGAGGTGCAGGCTCGCATGCAGGCGGAAAAGGTGCCTGATACAAAATATAGGGTGTTCACAATTTAGGTGCCAAGATATATGGGGTTCACAATTCATGACTATATATAAAGTAAAGGCATAGGTAGCATGGTATTCATCCTAGTCTACATTATGCTCCTCTGATAGCTTCTACGAAGAATAGTCTGACAGTTGTTAATAGAGGTGCAGAATACAAGAGATAGGGTGTTGACAAGTCATGAATATAGATTAAGCTACCAACACACAGGCGGAAAAGGTGCCTGATACAAAAATAGGGTGTTCACACTTCATGGCTAACAGCCTCCAGTCTAATTCGGGAATTCCAGTTTAATTATGGACTACCTCCCACATTCAAGCAATCTTAAACCTAAATTTTCATTTCATTTCATCAACCCAAATGGCTTCATATCCCATCTGGTATATATGTACAAATGAAGGTAGAAATATGTAGCAGCCATTGATGACCCTCTGGGGATTAGCCAAATTGTTCAGAATTTTGCAGAATTCGGAAAATTGGAGGCAGAATTCTGAAAATTGGAGACCGAATTCTGAAAATTGGAGGCACTGAGGCAGAATTCTGAAAAATGGAGGCAGAATTTTAGACAATGGTGCCAGAAGTCTGCAGAAGTCTGCAGAAGTCTGGTAAATGGAGCCAGAATTTTTCAGAATTATACCTTTCAACACTCCGATATAGGCACGAATCATTTTTTGTTTTGTTATTTTGTTAATCATGTGTTGAGAGATACATTCAGTTTTCTATTTGTTTTTTGGTCAAGTTATTAGATTGAATATTTTTAAATCATATTTTCTATGGAATGCTCTATACAATGGACAGAAAAAAACACAAAAATCAAACGTGAGTCTTCTAAGTTTTATATTTCTAATAATCTGTTATCTTAATTCAATACAGTACAACTTCTTTTGGCATGATGCCTGTTGCTTACATTTCTGGACAATATTTCTTCTCATAATGATATGAATGTACTTTCCAGTTTGTTATATTCCCCTTCCAGTGGGAAGGGGGATATACTGTTTTTGCTTGCCTGTTCTTCTTCTTCTTTCTTCTTCTTCTTCTTTCTTCTTCTGCCAAAAACCAAGTAGATGTGCGGTGGTAGCTCTACTAGTGGTATTGCAGCAAGTTATATGTACCTTATGTTACAATGTACGGATGTTATATTTAAGATGTAGGTACCTATAGGAAAGGTGAATACACCTGACTATAAATTATGCTAATGAGGACATCATTTGCATAATTTATGCAAAGACTTGTATTGCGTTGACAGTAAAAGCTGCAGATGTCATATTTGAGATGTAGATAAATTTGGGAAAGGTAAACAAACCTGACCATGAATTATGCTAATGAGGACCTCATTTGCATAATTTATGCAGAAACTTGTATTTCCCTTACCGTAAAAGCTACAGATGTCATATTTGAGATGTAGGTATCTGTAGGAAAGGTGAACACACCTGGACATAAATTATGCTAATGAGGACCTCATTTGCATAATTTATGCAAAAAACTTGTATTGCGTTTACAGTAAAAGCTGCAGATGCCATATTTGAGAAGTAGATAAATTTAGGAAAGGTAAACACACCTGGCCATGAATTATGCTAATGAGGACCTCATTTGCATAATTTATGCAGAAACTTGTATTTCCCTTACCGTAAAAGCTACAGATGTCATATTTGAGATGTAGGTATATTTAGGAAAGGTGAACACACCTGGACATAAATTATGCTAATGAGGACCTCATTTGCATAATTTATGTATTTCCCTTACCGTAAAGACTACAGATGGCATATTTCAGATGTAGGTACCTTAAAGAGAGGTGAACACACCTGTACATAAATTATGCTAATGCGGACCTCATTTGCATAATGTATGTATATCCCTTACCGTAAAGACTACGGATGGCATATTTCAGATGTAGGTACCTTTAGGAGAGGTGAACACACCTGTACATAAATTATGCTAATGCGGACCTCATTTGCATAATTTATGCATAAACTTGTTTTCCCCTTACTGTAAAGGCTACGGATGAGATGCAGGTACCTTTAGGAAAGGTCAGAAAACCTGGCCATAACTTATGCTAATGAGTGCATTATGCATAATTTATGCATATCCCTAACCATAAAAGCTAAGGATGTCATATTTGAGATGTAGGTACCTTTAGGAAAGGCCGAACACACCTGGCCATAAATTATGCTAATGCCGACCTCCTTTGCATAATTTAGGCAGAAACTTCGTCATATCCTTGCAGTCAATGCTAAGGATGTCATATTTGAGGTGTAGGTAATGGGAGGGGAATATTCTGCATTTTCCCGAAAATGTTGCCATTCTAGTTCTCTTTGTCTTCTTTTGCCCAATATGAAAATCTAAAGTTGAACATTCTTTCTCCAAAATTTTCACGAATTGTCATGATCAGTATGAATTTATGTGAATTTTAATCTCACAATTGCTTCTCAATTGCTTGTTATTTTGGAAGGCTAGTGAAAAGGGTTCTACATCACTTGTGATTTTCGATGGCTAAGTGAAAAGGGTCCCTTTAGTTGCTGCACTCTCTCCATGCTTACGTATAGTTTAATGCATGCATGATTGTGCTTTTTCCATGGTGAACGTACAACTGAAATGCCCATACGTAGATACTATTTATCGTATTATGTTGATAACTATCATTATGTTCATGCACTCTGTTCGCTGGTGTTTGGTTCTTCTCTGTGCTGTGGTGATGGAAAATGCTCTACCTTACTTACACAGGAGAAAAGGAGAAAAGAGCTGGAGAAAAAGGTAACGTTTATGAGATCATGCCTTCTTATTCTTCTCCTTGGCACGACTAGCTACCTTTAACATGCTCTTTCAACGTTTCCTCCAATTATCCACCCTTATTGGACCTGACATACTCTCTGTGATATTTCCTGTTTCAGCACAGAGTATTCACAACAGTGAAGTTTGCACTGAAACAATAAACTAATGGTACATTGTGTACCTGTTTCTACTAGTGATCACCTGTTTCTACTAGTGATCCCATTATTAGTATCTATACTATCACCTATCTTTTTTGGATTTTTAGGAGGAAATAACTAAGATTTCTGTTACGACACACTAATGGATTTATTCGTTCTTTAGCAGGAAACATTGCTTTTTTGTTCAAAAAGAGAAACTTTGTTGGGGAATTCCTGATCAATAAAAGAAGATCAATGTAGATTTTGTGGTTTGCTGTGGCTATAGAACATGTCCTGAAGAATCCCTAAATACGATACTGCCAAAGCTCTCGTATAATCGTGCCTTATGTGTCACTGTTACAGAAGAAAAAGATCAAGTTGGCCAAAGAGTTGTCGGATCTTGTCAACGTCAGCCAGGCGAAACATTTCCACAGCTTCCAACATTCACAGGAGAAAGGTACGTCACATCGTCTGGAAAAATGATACTAGTATTCTAATAGCGTATTTGATTACTCTGGTCACGTTAGATTTAGAAAGATGCAATTTGTAATCTCCAACAATCAAAGACTCTAGTTTGGCTCACACACTTCGAAAACCTCATTTCCCCTCCTACAGCGAAATTAAGTTCCGGTGAAAATCAGTATTATAAATCTTGAAATGTCTGTAGTATTAGACGTGTCCTGACATCGTGACATCGCGAATATGCGTTTCCATTGAAGAATGTCTTCAACCACGAACTTCAAACACTGTGAAAACCTCTTTTCCCCTCCTGTATCATGAAATTGAGTCCCGATTAAATGAATGACTTAACAGTATTGTGCTTTCAATATTTGTGCTTAGACTGTTGATGTGTGATTTGTATGTATTTTGGCCTTGGAAATGTTTTCATCTGTGTACCACTGTTTATCTATGTATGTATGTATGTATGTATGTATGTATGTATGTATGTATGTATGTATGTATGAATATACGAACCCTAGAAGACTATCCCCTTGGTGGCTAAGGGATATCTCAATAAATTACTAAACTACTACTTTTACAGACATGGCCTGCAACATGTCCTCCATTACCGAGAACAAGGCCATGGACCTGGTCAAGCGCCATGCCGCAGACTTCATCAACCACACCAAGCGGCAGCTGGTCAAGATCTACCCGGCCGGCGGCAGGGTGGACTCCAGCAACATGGACCCGCACATCTTCTGGTCCGCCGGATGCCAAATAGGTACTTTTGTCTTTTTTTTATGAAAACGTGAGCCGTAGAGAAGCCGCATTGCACTACCACTAGCTACTTGAAAATTATCATGCTTCACCTCAATTGAGGAAAACTGCTTTACCTTTTTTTTACAATCTGATTTATGATGTCTCTCTTCGGCTTTTGTCATCTTAGTAGACGATCTAGACAGCAGTTCCAATAATGGCAGTGTATCTCTCTCTTTCCACCTGCTTTATGCAATCCTGGTTTCTTTGGCAGTTCTGTACATTCTAGCATTACAAATTCATCTGTACAACGAGCCAGTATAGGTGCTTTGCAATGTAATACCTTGTCCTTGTTGTTCCATTTGCATGTTGTACCAGATGCAGATTCTCAATGTTTGTCGACCTCTAAGTAATCAGGGGGAAGAATGGATGATTTTGGCTGTTTGGACACTTTCTCAATTTGTATTATAATCCTGGACACTGCTACATGACTCTAGCTAGCTTTCATTGAGGGTACAGCCCCTTTACATTGAAGTAAAATTAACATTTTTAACTAGCTTTATGGTGAGGTCCGTACTACAACAATAATGGAATTCTGTTGAAGGACCTAAGTCCTAATGGCTTCATGCCAATATTATGATTCCAGTTGCTATGAACTACCAAACCCCGTGTGACCAGATGGACCTGAATCTCGGCAAGTTTCGACAGAACGGAGGCTGTGGGTATATCCTTAAGCCGGAGGTCCTCAGGAAAGGTAGGAAATGGGTGTTTCTGTGTGTGTATGTGTGTGCGCGCATGTGTGTGCGTGCGTGTGCGTGTGCGTGTGTGTGTGTGTGTGTGTGTGTGTGTGTGTGTGAATAAGTCACTGAGAAATTGCTTTTCAAAGGTTGCTACCAAGAGGACTGACATCTGTTTTGCTTTGTCATATCTTGGTTTACTGTATTGTCGGCCTGTTATATGAACCATTTTTGTTTTTGTCCAGATTACTTGAAGATTGACACTTCAGGGCAGATCCCTGCTAAATACAGAAAGAACCTGACTGTCAGGGTGAGTTGAGAATGAAGATTTGTGCAATTTAGGCATATGGAGATATACTTATAAAATCATTAAAGAAAATGTATTTTAATTGGCTTATTTTACCTACATCTAATGATTTGATCATTAGATTTGTCCATGTGGCTTTCCTCAAACATGGCTTTACACCCCATCCAAGAGACCGTCATTCTCACCTGAGTGGAGTGAGGAAATTTGTAAGAAGAGATCTTCTCGTTGACACAATATCTGGATGTGTGTTTGGGATTTGAACCCATGACCTTGACATTTTTTCTTCCTTGCAGGTGATCAGTAGCTTCCAGCTGCCCAGTCCGTCCGAGAAGAGCACCAGCTCAGCGGACCCGTACGTCAAGGTGCAGATCTGTGGCATTCCGGCCGACTGCGCCGAGCAGAGGACCGAGTGGAAAAAGAACAGCGGTGAGTGTTGGGTTTGGGCCAGACATTTAGATTTCGTCTTTTAGATATCTAATACCAGCTCAGAAAGTAGGAGTATCCAGTATTTTGATTAAACTGCTGCCGGTGTCCCTGACACAGGGATGGGCAGCAGCCGGCTAGTCGTCACACCCCTCTTCCATGCAGCTCTATCCAGGGGGTTCACGCTGGTCAGGCCGCACACCTTCAAAAGAAAAGAAAAAAAAATACAAAAACACAAGCATGCCTTCAAGTGGCAGCGTTATAGCTATTATTAATCCATGATAGAGGTGTTTAGAATTTCGTTTTCTTTCCTTGAACAACGTTGCCACCATTTACAGTAGGATCATCCTCACTAAATTGCTTTAAACCACGCTTGCAGCTAGATGTGGAAAGGTTAGGTGTGACAAGTCGTTCACTGTAATGTAACCAGATGATATCGTTTCGTGTGCCTGCGAAGCTGTTGTGTTATACCGAAGGGCGATTATTCTGGCTATTCATGATCAGTTACAGAAAAGTATTAGTCATCGGCAAATAATTCATAAAAAAGTTGAGTCCTTATGGTAAGGTTACGATTCCAGCACTGACTATTCTGGATTTGTTTAGTACTTCTTTCTATGACTTTGGACATGACTTCACCCTGCAGGGGGGTGTCCCTGTGGTGTAGTGGTCTGCGCTTCTGTCTCTCACCACATCTGGTTGGACCAGAAGGACTGGGGTTCAAGCCCCAGGTAGGACACCTCTGGACAAGAGGTGCATTGAGTCATACCACAGACTTTATAAAAATGGTACATACTTCTGAAACAGTATGGAAGTTAAACACACTTCACTGCCAGTGGACTAGCCCCTGCTGCAGTGATTGCACCACAGTGTGGCCCAGGGAGATGGAGAAACGGAGATGGGCACCGCCCTATACATCAATAATGGTGTGGGAGGATTTTAACTAACTAACTTAACTCACCCTACAGGGTTCCATGCGGTGTGGAATGTGGCCATGACGTTCCCGCTGGCCCTGCCCGAGCTGGCCATGCTGCGGTTTGAAGTAAAGGATCACGACAGTATGACGGCCAGCGACATGCTGGGACAGTTCGCGTTACCCGTGGACTCTATACAACAGGGTGAGCAGAAATGCACCATTACATGTGGAACGTTGTCACCAAGTGCAGTAGAAGCATCCTCATTAGACAGCTTTTGATAAGGCTTGCTGCTAGATGTGCAAAGGTTAGGTGGGACAGGTCGTTTGGTGCAATATAACCACCTGCTGCTTGCCTGCCTGCGAAGCTGGTGTGTTATACGGGCTATGAAAAGCTGTTGTAGATATATACAGAGAGGTTTCACTCATTTTGAATGAATGGTTTTATTTGATCATTTTGATCAGCCATGGGCTGAATTGCATTCCTCTGGTATTCAAAGAAAATAATACCAGAAAATTATTATTTATTATAATTTTCTGGTATTCTTTTCTTTGAACTGTAGACATTCAATATTTGAAAAGGGTCAGTTGACCTGTGAAGCACCTGCAGGCTAAAGCGATTGGTAATCTGTATATACAGCTGTTGAGAGTCACGGTTGTTGGAACCTCTGACGGTTTTAGAAAACTGAATCATAAATATCATCACATTGTAAGCAGTTGTGAAGAATCTTTTGAAATCCATTACTCTTTACGGAATAACAGACTCTTGATATCACATTCTTTGTTGCTGTAGGCTACCGTCACGTCCATCTACTAGACAAGAGGGGAGGAGACATCAGCCCAGCCTCCCTGTTTGTTTACATCAGTCTACAGGCACCATAAGTTTGACCATCGCTCCATTACACCACATAAACGTGATTTAATGGATGACATTTTCTTAAGACCTTCATGAAAAAGTGCGAAGGAAAGTCCTGGAAATATCCTGACGTTACTCAACAATATGGCTAAAACATATTAGTATTTAATTATCTAAATGAATTGCTTTGAAAAGGCTAACAGGCTTTGTGTAGTAGAGGACTGTAAGCTTTGTTGGCCATCGTTGCAACGGATGCAATGTTTCTTCTTCAGGATTTGGAACACGTACGTTACTGGATGTCATCCGTTGATTCAGGTTAGTGTGGTATGTAAACTTACCTGTGGTCAACACTGTAAATACAATCTTCCATCTACCCCTCATCCCAATAAGCACATTCCTTTGGTATAGTGTCTGTGGGTGTTGGGACAATTTTTCCTGACAGTTGCATAAGTTTTGGAGGATGGTGTGCACAAAAAATTCAAACTTTGGAGATTTGAACCGCTTGAAGTTGAATGTTTGCTTACTGTTGCAAAATTGCAGTACAACCAGTCTAACTCTGCATAACATGTTTCAAAAGAACTTCATGATAAACCACCGAGGACTACAATTACTGAATACAAACTATCCAGAAATGCCTCTGAATATACGTGAATGTATGAAATCAAGCATATCCTCAACCTACATCCTCCATAATTGTGACAGATACCGAAGCTGCCTGTGAGTTTTAGTGTGACGGTGATTCGCAAAGCCTTGGAAAAAAAAAAAAACTTTGAGGGACCCGCTTTGGGGAAAGGTTTTCATGTATAGAATGATTCAATATGTCCCTCCCCACCCCAACCCCTAACTCCAATTTCAAGAGAGTGTAGAAAATGTTTAGGATCATGGAAGAATCCAACTATTCATGCCACCATTTTACGATTTGTTACCATTGTTAAACGTCAACATAATTTGTATAATTGTATCTATATTCTCTTGTCATTGATTCGCGTACTGGTACGCAGAATAAAACAGCAGTATCATATATAAAGGAGTCCACATTTTAAAAAAATAAAAATTTAAAAAAAAAGAAGCCTTGAACAATGAGACCACGTCTTTTATCTATTCTCAAACACTCTACTTGTACAGCGTTTTTCATAAATATTGATGAAAAACTGTCCTTCCGTAAGGTCAATCGTCAATAACACTTTTCTGTTGTATAGGGGGAAAGTATGTGGGGACTTTGGAAAAACTTAGACAAGCTAACTGTGTACACAACAAACAAAACAAATCGTGCCTCAGTCTCCATTGTATTAATTCCAAGCTGTATTAGTGAACCAAGTACCGCTCATGCGATGGTTGTAGTTGAATGTTATAGAATATTCTATATTATGATATATTGAGCCCTGTTGAACGATATGAAATCCTGCTACTCTTGAAACATGTAGCTGACTAATTGTTGACATGACGCGCTTATTGTGTTAACATCATTCCTGGCACAGATGGAAAAGCCACGTGACTTGTTGAAGGAAGTAGTATGCTGTGTTTACAATGGGGTCGGATGATAGTAACTGTTATATTGATGAAGGTTAGACATCCAGGTAATAAGATAAACCAAAAATAGTTTCTCAAGCTACAGTGACGAAAGACAGTGGATGCTGTCTGAAACGCCTGTTTCAAAATTTTATCCAGTTGCTTGAGTAACTATTTGTAGAGTAACTGTAATGATCATTCGAAAACGTGTTAGTAGCAGATGAAATTGTAAGTTTGGTATGTCGACTACAGTTGTACCATATTTGATGGTGAAATGATAAATCTATCATGTGCTATTATTGTAGTCTATATTCTGGGACAACAATGCACGACATGGCATACTATTCACAGAAATGTTGCATGGTAATATTCATGAACTAAAGGCCTTTCGGAGTTTGTAGCATGTGATTATTCGATAGAAAGCCCCAGACGTAAAATTGGTAAGTAAAGGTTACGGTTAAAATAGTATTGAACACTCATGTCCATATAGCCAACATTATATCACATCAAATAGGAAAGGAAGTATAGCTGGGAGGGAATTCGATTCAGGATAACGCTGTGTCGCTGAAGTATACGTCATTGAATTTAGTATAAAATACAGATAGAAAAAAGCCAGGCTTACCCTTTGATTGTGCTTATGATTGTTTGCTGTTGATTTTTACCAAATACATTTCTCTGTACATTTTGCAGAAAAACAATGCCTTTTTGATTCACATGAAACCGACGAGTCACTACTCTTCTTTACATTGTCCTTTAAATTAAAGTCAATTTTAGCCCAGGATTTTTGCCAGGGTTTTGGCCTAAATAGCTCACTTCGCCGATATGTGCCACATGTGGAGATTGGTTGTCTGCGCTGCATTGTTAGCTGAAAGTTCCGTCTGGTATTATTTTGCCGGTGTCTGCGAATCTCCGCCCTACTTATTTCCGTGACCAGGAACCAAAAGAAAGACACCAGACAATATCTGAATAGCTTTCCTGTCCGTAGCTGCCACGCGTTGTGATTTGTTGTCCATGCTACACTGTAAGCTGTATGGTCAATCTAAGATTACTCCTTCTCCATGTCAACGAAATGCATCAGACAATATCTGACGAGCCCCGCACAAACACGGCCAGTGCAGCTGAGCATTGTCGTACATGCACGCAGACTCTGTTGCTACTGCACCCATGCTATTCAGTCTCTGGTGCGCCACGAAGTCGACAATGTGTGTTTCTATTCGCCCACTTTTCATCGTTCTAGGGTGATGTCAGGCGTCTACGCCATCCCGCACAACAAACAGGTACATCAGCATCGTTTATTTCAGACTTAGATATTTCGGAGCTTCTGGACTCTTTCTTATGGTGGCACACGCTCATTTGTAGTCCACTGTGTTCTGCTGCTGCAATGGTCAGAACACCCTGCAGCCGCAATAAGTCTTGGTTGTAAAGGTAGTGTTTTATGCTATCATGCTTGTGAATAATAGCCCATGAGATGATAGCACTATGTAGTTCTCGAACTTTAGCTGAATGTTCCGTCTGGTATTATTTTGCCAGTGTCTGCGAATCTCCGCCCTACTTATTTCCGTGACCATGAACCAAAAGAAAGACACCAGACAATATCTGGCAAGCCCTGAAGCAACACGACTAGTCCTAGTTACACCAATCACCGTCGAGTGGGATATAATAGTCTGCTGCTGCCTCATCTCTTACATTCAATCTCTGCTTCACCATGAAGGCAGCAGTGTAGGATTCTATTCGCCCACAGGTCGTTATTCTGAGATGATGCCAAGCATCCACACCATTCAGGAAAACAGACAGGTACGCCGGCATTGTTTCTTTCAAACCTAAATACTTCAGAGCCTGCTGATTTTGCATCTTTCACATTCAGTCTCTGGCTCACCA
Source organism: Branchiostoma lanceolatum (assembly GCA_035149815.1). NCBI lineage: Eukaryota > Metazoa > Chordata > Leptocardii > Amphioxiformes > Branchiostomatidae > Branchiostoma > Branchiostoma lanceolatum. The sequence goes on from CM068880.1 coordinate 2,520,539, forward strand.
TGAACGCAGCAGTGACCAGTGTGAGATTCGATTCGCCGACTGATCGTATTCTAAGATGATGCCTCGCGTCCACTCCATCCAGGAAAACAGACAGGTACACAAGCATTGTTTCTTTTAAAGTTAAAAATTTCAGAGCATTTGGATTCTTTTTCAAGGTGGTATAGCTTGTATCCTTGGTGCTTCCAGTTATCATGCTTGTAAAAAGACGGTCGTGAGATGATGATAGTTCTCGCCCTGGTAGTGTCTACGCTTTCAGTCGAAGCCTCCTTTCCGGGCTGCAAAGTAACAGACATTCAGCGCTGCGTTCCGAATGGTAAACCATGGAATAGGCACGCCACTCTCTTCAATACGCCCCCAACATACTTCAAAAGTCCCCTGATTTCAAGGTCTTGTATCTTATGCACACAACAATTAGAGCGTTCAGTTGGTTTGCAGCAGGACGTCGTTTTCTACCCATTGACGAGCCCCTTGTTAGCTGTAAGAGGTCTTCCCTTCGGAGTGTTGTCAGTACAGAAGCTTGGTTCGTTCCATAACTGGGGAGTGAACTACCTTAGTCTTGTAGAAGGAAGTATCACAGACTTGGGACCTGGAAGTCTTAGTGCGTTTCTGAGTTTGCAGCTTTTGTACCTAGACTATAACAACTTGACGCATGTCAAAAAAGATTGGTTTGCCAACCTGCGGTCTCCATATACACTTATAGTTTTGTCTTTGTCACACAACAAGATTGTGGACATCGAGCCGGAAAGCTTTGCACGACTTGGCCTGCTAAAAGGCCTGCTCCTCAAAAACAACAGTTTAAGGCATCTGAGTCCTGACTGGCTCCATGGGTTGACAAACCTGACTCGGCTTGTCTTGTCCTATAACCGACTTGAGACCCTTCCAAAGAATGCGTTTGTGTCTCTGACAAAATTGAGCTCATTAGACATGGTAAACAATGGTTTTACGGGTCTTCCCAATGACTTCCGCTGGGCAACGATAGACCCAGTAACATACAACCTCAACGGGAATCGGCTCGGAAGTGTTCACACGATTAAATGGCGAGCCTTATTGATATCTGACCTGTCTTACACACAAATCACGGTTACCAGCCAGACTCAAACAAACTGCTTCACACATGGCGATAACACATCAGGGTTTGCAAGGTTGCAATACAGCATGGACATAAAAGACGCGAAACGTGGTACACGTTATGTCTACCACTGTGGTCCATGGTACAGCAGCCGAATCATCAACCACTCCTACCGGTCTCCGCTTGTTATCATGACTGTGATGAACGGTGCAGACTCGGAACGAGAGGACGTCATCATACCCTGGTGTGAACGCTTCTGGTTTGGCAAAGAAACGGTCAGTGTTAATCTGTCCGGGAGTAAAGAAGCTATGATGCAACTGGCTGCCTTAGCCGCGAAGAAGAACAACAACAATGCCGTAACACTGGTTTCTACAGTGTTCGATCCCGTCCCCTACGGAACTAAAGACGAGGCTTCGATACAGACCAACCGCGCATGGGCAGGGGAAGGCACTAAAAACGTAACCTGCATCCTGGTCACGGAGAAGAAAGTATACAAGTCTTACTTTTTCACGTCAAATCGGGAAGAGTCACTCGTCACCAACGAGCATCGGGAAGAGTCACTGCTCGCTAACAAGACCCTCGTCAACAAGACAGGGGATGTCAGGGTTAGATTTTCATCAGAGAATAGCACGATTTCCCTACCAGCAGTTGATGTGAACGGGACACTGACGCCTACGGAGATGGATATCAGTACTGTAGCAACAAAAGTACGGCCTACAGACATGTACGTTACTACTATAACAACAATACGCCAAGAATCGGGCGAAGATCAACATCAAACGTCAATACTGATTGTATCTTCTCTGACGTTGTCAGTAGGGACTTTTGTAGCCGTGGTGATTGTCAGACACCTTGTAAGGAAGTGGCGCATATCCCGATGTTATGACGACCAGAACGCCGATTCTCCGAACTACTGTGAGATATCCAATAGCGCCGTCGATCCTTTGGCCCGGCCTGTTCTCTCTGTCAGAGACTGGGCGATGCCCATCGGCACCACCGTCCACGTGAGAGACTCTGCGCACGTCCCCGACACCCAAGTAGGCCAGGCCTTGAGCCCAGCTGCAGAAGAGCATGTTGAAATCCACATGCCCTGGACAATCCCAGAGGACGACTATAACATCAACAACCCTGGGTATCGATATCGGCGCTCCTCGCTACCAACAGACGAAAATCCCTACTGTCAGATCTCAGACGAGTACTACGGCTACGAGAACACCGCGCGACAAGCGAACTGGCGCCCGTCCTCCCTGCCCCTGACGCTTATGAAGACGTACGAAAATGTCGCCCAGGACGAGACCGTGGAACGCTGGCAGTGGCAGCCCTCCGACCTTGACGCTGAAGACGAAGACGATGACGTCTTTACCTTCTACGTAGCAGAAGCAGAGGTGGCCCTGCCTGCCGAGACGAGGTCTGGTACCAAACACCGACGCTACGAGAATCCCGCTCGCTTGTCCAAAGCCCTACGCTTCCTAAGAGAGACTGGGGAAGTAGAGAAGAAGGCAGGTGTTGCCGCCTATGGGAGACCAGCAGGGCAAAAGTCTCTTGACATGGTGGAACGTGGAGCATACGGCACAAAGCCCGAGTATTGGAAGGTGGTCTCGTACGGAGGACGTAGCGTCAAGTCCAAAGAGCAAAACAACATATCTTACGAGACTGCAGACCGGCTTCATCACGTATCAATGTCTACTGGTCAGTTGTATAGAGAAAGTAAGGTAGACCGTCTTAAGACGTCTTGGAGCCAGGAAGTGCAATCGACTAGAGAGAGAATATTAGTTTCACCAAAAGTGGCCGTTGGGCGCCGCCGCCATAGTGTGTGAAGAGGCAAACTTGTATACTTGAACACGAACCAATAGACCTGGTAGGAACAAGGACATACAACAGTTACAAGGTCTGTTTTTCTATCCACAACAAAAGATCATGAACTATTTTCTTTGCTTATTCAAACGCAACTTTTGCAGGTTCTACTGACATCCATGATTATTGGCGCATTCTAACAATGTAATGGTCTGGACGAGAAAAATGGATAGCCGTAGGCTAGCAGACACAAACAGTCGCGACACAAAGAATTTGTCGCTCCTGCCATTCCTTATCTGCTTTTCATTCAACTTAAGTGACGTATTCAAACCTAGAACTACAATCGCACCTGTGTGACCTAGGATCGCAATATGCCTGCAATCATACAATCATCCGGAATGAAACCCTTCTACTACGGGAATTACAAGCTTCTGCCCTGCATACTTCTTTCTTCACAAATATGCACACTGTCTCTGATTAGTTTCTTGTCAGAAACTTGTCCAATGCCCTTAGGTTATGTAGACCATTTAGAGATGTTTCTGGCGGTGTGTAAAAGCCTGTCTTGCATACCAACGAAGGGATACCAGACAGTGTCTGATGAGCAGCATAATTACGCCGTCTGTACTTCTTACCATCAGTGCGTAAGAAGAGGGCGCGGCTGCAATATTCCTCCATTTATTTGTTCCTAAATCACAACCAAGAGGATTAAAATGCGTTTTTGGGTAACATTGATCATCATTACGACCACCCCACGCGGCAAGGTAAGCAGTAATAGAAGCATGACCTTTCTTTAAAAGTGAGCAGTTGAGAGCAGACGATGACCAATCAGATGGTGGCACCGCCATAATTTGTAAGGCCCAGGTCTTTTCTCATAGTACACATAGTGACAAGTACTTTTTCTGTTTGTACTTTTCATCTTTTTCAAAATGCTGTTCGTTTTAAACTTTGCAACAATAATGTTTTTGAGCCACTTGAAACTGACGAGTCTGTTCGTCACATTGTGTGGATCGGAGGATCGGTGAAAAACATAAACATACTGGCCAGATCACCAAATATTTTCCACCACAGTGCAATCAGTGCGCCAATACTGTCTAAAAACGCCAGGCCTTTACTATAAGATAAAGAATTACAGCCACACAGAGATGTAAACACTACCGGTACACAAATACAGCCCTGCTGAATATTCAAAAGGCATTCTGCTCATCTGAAGCCCTTAGGCTTATCTTCGGTCTTATTGTACTTGGAAAGTCCCTTTCAAGCTGGCTGTGTTTTGCGAGTTTCCAATCATCCACTAAACTAGATAGACGAAAACAACAGATTTGAGGGGATATGTTACTTCATGTACCCAGCTTCAGTCCCAAAGAGCTTTCCTGTCCGTATCTGCCACACGTTGTGATTGGTTGTCCATGCTACACTGTAAGCTGTATGGTCAATCTAAGATTACTCCTTCTCCATGTCAACGAAATGCACCAGACAATATCTGACGAGCCCCGCACAAACACGGCCAGTGCAGCTGAGCATTGTCGTACATGCAAGCAGACTCTTTTGCTACTGCACCCATGCTATTCAGTCTCTGGTCCACCACGAAGTCGACAATGTGTGTTTCTATTCGCCCACTGTTCATCGTTCTAGGGTGATGTCAGGCGTCCACGCCATCCCGCACAACAAACAGGTGCATCAGCATCGTTTATTTCAGACTTAGATATTTCGGAGCTTCTGGACTCTTTCTTAAGGTGGCACACCCTCATTTGTAGTCCACTGTGTTCTAGATATGCTGCTGCTGTGGTCAGAACACCATACAGCCGCAATAAGTCTTGGTTGAAGAGGTAGTGTTTTATGCTATCATGCTTGTAAATAATAGCCCATGAGATAATAGTGCTACGTAGTTCTCGCCCTGGTACTTTCTACAACATTAGCCAAAGCCTGCCTACCGGGCTGCACAGTAACAAACATTCAGTGCTGTATTCCAAATGCCGTGCTTCTAGACAATGACATGAGGATATTTCTCATACTGACGGCTTATGCAAAGACTAACATTGCAAACTCTCACTCCTGTCTTTCTTTGATAGTGATGCCTTGAATAATTGAGTTAGTAGGATGTAAATCAGGAGGATGTAAATCATTTAGGGCTGATTTTGCATCATCAAAATCAGCCTGCCGCAGCCTGTACTTGTAGGGTATGTGAAGCACGCATGTGTTGTGTATCATCGTAGATGTCTTGCTTCTGGACGATGGTTTGTGGCATGAGGATACTTCTCACCCTGACGGTTTGTGCGGTCTTAGCCCACGCCTGTATTCCCGGCTGCAAAGTAACAGAAATCCAGAAATGTATACCCAATGGTTTGTCGTGGCTTGCGGGGCGTTTGCAGTACCAAAGCACCCAGCGGTTAACAGCTTCAGAAGGCCCCTTCGAGCAGAATTCTTGTATCTTATGCACGGACAAATCGGGCACCACAGCTGTTGGTTTAAACGAGAACTCTGTTGCCTACCCTCGAGATAGCAGATGGCTAGCAGTAAGAGGCCATTCGTTTAAAGTTTTATCTGCACAGGCACTTGGAATGTGCAACAATTCAGAGGTAAGTTACCTTACTCTTGTAGAGGGAGGCATCGTAGACTTAGAGCCAAGCAGCCTTAGTTTGTTTCAATACCTGAAATCATTGTATCTTGACTTCAACAACCTAACTCACATCAAAACCGAGTATTTTGCCGAGTTAAGATCTCCGTGTGACCTGGCCATTCTGTCTCTGTCCCACAACAAGATCGTAGATATTGAGTCAGACAGCTTTGCAGGACTGGTCGGGTTGGAATTCCTGAATCTCAAACATAATCTGTTACGGTATATGCGTGCCGACTGGTTCCACGGGTTGACAAAATTAGAGGAACTTATTTTTACCTCTAACCGACTTCAGACCCTTCAAAGGGATGCGCTGGTATCTCTAATCAAACTCAGATACTTAGACATAAGCGACAATACTCTTATATCCCTTCCTACTGAATATCGCTGGCTACCAAATCAGTCAGTAGCGTTCAAACTTGGTGAGAATGAGATGTTCAGTGCGCATGATGGAATTCACCGCACCCTGAAATGGCAAGCCGTGCTGTTCTCAGATTTGTCTTTCGTACAAGTTAGATTGGGCAGATTTGGCATGTGCTCCTCGCGTTCTGATTCGTCCACAGAGTACCACGTGTGGCTGCATCACGACACACTCACACAGCACATACTCCCCAAGACAGAGTATGACTACATCTGCGGAAAACTGCTCTTTAGCAGCCGTGTCATCATAAGGAGCCAGACCTACCGCTCTCCGTTCGTCATAATGTTCGTGACGGAGGGAACAGAGCACGGAAACACCGTCATCCCCTGGTGTCGGCGCTTTTGGTTGGGCGGAGACACAGCAAGTGTGAACGTGGCTGCGAGTAAGGCATCTACAGTAGAGCTAGCTACAATTTCTGTGAGGGAGAACAACAGGACCGTACGGCTGGTCTCTACTGTGTTTGACTCCACCCCATCAGCAGAAATGGACGCCCCAGATGTAGACTCAGCCAACAGCACAAAGAATGTGACGTGCGTCCTGGTCAGGGGAAACAAAGTAACCCGGTCCTTCTTGACTGCGACAGAACGGAGAAAGCCAGACACCAACGTACACAGAGCAATCGGAGAAGACATCGGAAACAACACCACATCCCCCAACAAGACAGGTGACGTCAGAGAGGAGTCATGGCCAACCAACATAACTGATGACGTCAATTCTGATGACGTCATAACTGATGACGTCAACATAACTGATGACGTCAGTTCAACGACGAACAGCACGACTCAAAGTGGCAGCACCGTGACGTTACGGCCTCAACCAAAACAAGGTCAATACGACATACTGGCCATAGCGATCTCGGCAGCAGCGACTTTGACCGCCGTGGCTATCATCTACATTGTAATAAGACGGGTCTTAGTTCGCCATGGCGACGAGACAGCAGAGGAAGATGCCGGGAACTACTGTGAGATACCCGATGACGCAATCGATCCTTTAGCCCGGCCTGTCGCCACCATAAGCAACTGGATGATACCAAACCGTCGCTATGGCAACGATGTGGGCGCAACCGTCATTGAGGCAGAAGAAGGCGAAATCCCAGCAGCTTATTGGGAAATTCCAGACGACTACTTTGACTTCAACAACCCTGGATATCGACATCGGTGCTCCTCGCTACCAACGGACGAAAATTCCTATTGTCAGATCTCAGACGAGTACTACGGCTACGAGAACACCGCGCGACAAGCGAACTGGCGCCCGTCCTCACTACCTCTGACACTAGACGTGACGTACGAAAACCTCAGACAGGACGAGAACGTAGAACGCTTTCAGTGGCAGCCGTCCGACCTTGATGCTCATGACGACGACGATGACGTCACTACCTTCTATGCGGCGGCAGCAGAAGTGACGCTTCCCGAGTTGAGAAAGATGAGCACCGAGCATGCGCACTACAAGAGTCCCGTTCGCCTGCCCAAGTGTGATGGTTACACAAATAGGGCTGCAGATATAAGGGAAAAGACAGGTGGCGCTGCGCATGGAACACCGCTTTCGAAGAAGCTAAGACCATTTGAGCTGCTTGCAAGAAGGGCATATGGGTCGAGAGCTTTACAGATAAGGTCCATGGATCAGAGGATGGCTGAATATGGTACCCGCAGAATCAAACTTCCTCAGTACGAGAATCTCATTCGCAGTCAGAAGATTACGGCAATCAAAGCCAGGAGAATCAAGCACCGAAATCGAGACAACAGAGCATACATATCTACAGACCAGCCCATAGCGTCTCAAATGTCCAGGAGTGCTCCCGTCTTAAAGTCGTCTGGAAAGATCTTGAAGACATACCAGCAACGCGATAGGTTTCGTCCTCACAAGTCTTGGAGCCAAGAAATCCCCCAAGCTGACGAAAGAGAAACAACGCATGCAAGAGAGGTCGCTTGGCGCCGTCTTAGCCTGTAAGGGCCCGGTGTAAACTCGTCCAATGACAGGTTTTCAATTATCTTACTTGCCAGCATTTTGACGACTGCTTAGCAATCAGGTACTGAGACTGACTGTAGACAAAATGTGCTGAACTTTTCTAACTGCTCATACGTCGCACGAGGTGGGAGTCTCTAAATCTAAGTCCAAGCACTAGCAAATCTTTATAAGCGCTACCTTGCGATTAGCAGTAGCAAAGCAATGCGGTGGCACGAGGCTGTTAGATGCAGTACTTTGTCTGATGGAAACACAGGCAGCAGCTGCAACAGAGAAGGGAATTGGACATCTCCCAGGGAATTAGCAGTCCCTTAAGTTGTTACGTACTTATCCGTTGTGGAGTACAGATAGACAAAAATGAAAACTTGCCCTCATGCCATTCTATGGACGCTACTTAAGTTTTATCTCATAGTTTTGGACCCTGTTTTCATAACATACGTTTTCGATGTAGATCATTGCTGATGTCTAGTGACACATCAAGCTAACTTTGTCGGTATACACTTGAATGTAAAAGTTACAAGCGGGAATTTCTCCAATGACGTCATGTTGTCTAGTCAATAGACAATCTATGTACACTGGGTGTTTCTGGGCTGACGTAAGATTTTCTTACTCTTTGGACCCCATATCGATGTAGCGTTTTGCTGGCATTGAACCATATATTCACAACGCAGGTAAAATTACTCATAACATTTAACATTTACTCGGATCCTTTTTTTCTGGTGTAAAGAAGACCCCTGGGGGACGGTGGCAGAGAAGGGTGGCTGGACGTCTCCGAGACAATTTAACTGTGCCTGATGGCGCTACGTTATCCGGTGTGCACTACAGATACACACATTAATGAGAACTTCCTGTAAAAGCGTTCTATGGTTCACAAGACGATCAACTGTGCCTAAATCTGATCTAATAGTTTTAAACCTTGTTTCGATGTAGATTTTTGATGGTATCTATCAGCATTCAAAGTAAAAGCTACGAACGGAAAGGTTCGTCGTTTTGTTGACTATTCAAAAGGCATTCAACGGACACGATAATTAGAACTTTTCCTCACGCTTTTCCATTGTTCAAAAGAAGATCAACCGTGACAAAGTCTGATATTATGGTTTTGAGCCCAAGCTATTTTATTGTAGATGTTTGCTGGTGTCTAGTCTAGTCGACTATACAACTAGTCATGATTCAAAACGAGTCAGTAGCGTCAGACACTTTGATGTAAAAGCTGAAATAAAAAAGCTACTAGGCCAAATTTCCTTCCAGGCCATCTTGTTGACTATTCAAAAGATAATCTAATCATCATGGTTTTTCTGGGCTAATCGTTGGACCTATATCGATATAGCTTTCTTGCTGGTATTGTCATATATTCACAACCAGGTAAAATGACTCAACGTCTCTGGGGAAATAAAGAAAGCTTCTGTCCTAAATAACTTCCACAAGCAACCTGTGTCGGATATAAATACAGTTACGTCTCTGGTGGAGGAAAATCCCCAGGGGACCTTAATAAAGAAAGGTGGCTGGCCGTCTCCCATACCATTTAACAGTGCCTTAAGGTTAATCCTCTGTAATGTGTCCGGTGCTAAGGAAGCTAGTCCTTCACGCTAACATACAAACACCAGACAATATCCCCCAGCACAGCCGCTTCAAGGCCGGCCTTGGTGCGTCTGGCTGTATATAACGATGTGTTTATGCGCACGTCTAAACACGTTCAGGAATGAAGCATGTGCTAAGAACATGTGAAGAGGGTGCGCACGTATCCGCTCCACTGTCTTGACCACCCCGGCAAGTGCTCCAGTGGCAAGGAGGACCGAGACGATGTGTCTGCCTGTCTAGAATCTGACTGGCCAGCCACAGCAGAACACATAAGGAATGACGTTATCGTCGGCAACGACGGCCAGCCATAAGCAAGTAAGCAATGATGTGTAACAGCAGCCTGCCACACATACTCAGTTTCTGATTAACCTCTGCACAGACGACAGATTGGCTTTGTCTTCTCCACTCGACATCGTTCCAGAAGTTCACCATGTAGCAAGATGACCAGGTTTTCAAGTGTTAACTTATTTATCACTTTAGCTGGATATCTTCAGAACACAAACCGATAACGGATTGCAGGGTTTTAGTTGGTCGTTTTGTGTTTGGTGTTAGTGTTTTCGTAGGACATTTTGAACGGTAGATTTGGTTAGTTTCCATTGTTTTAGAACAGAGCGAGAGATGCATATTGCCTTTTACACCCGCATTTGTGAAATTAAACTTGTGGCATAAATGGTGATGCTGCAAGAAGTAGCAGACGATGCACTAAGACATTGGCGGATTAACTTGTGAACCAGCTCTTTACCAACCTCATGAAACTACATCACGGGTGATACTACAACTTTCCTCGGTGGTGCCTGGCCTGGTGTTATCGTATCATTTCCCAGTCTGGTTAGAGAAGAATGCCTTATTTTTATGTTTCGAGTAAAAACTAGTGCTACGCTTATAATCAATGGGGCATCGGGTAATGACAATTCTCGCCTTGGCGGCTCGTATTGCCTTGGTCCAAGCCTGTTTCCCCAACTGCAAAGTAACAAACATCGAGAGCTGCATTTCCTATGATCTCGTATGGTATAGAGATATATTGATAAACTTAATGACCGGTCAGTTCCACCAGCTTTGTATCTTATGCGCGGAACAAGCAGAGAGTTTAGATGGTTCGCACGAGGACAGAGTTTCCTACGACGGAGATGGTCTCTTGTTTGCTTTAGAACGCAACGGAGTGCTATCCCCACAGACACTCGGTTCATGTAATAACTCAGGAGTTAACTATCTAAGTCTTGTAGGACAAGGCGTTACAGACTTAGACCCCAACGGCCTTAGTGTGTTTCTGAGTTTGCAGCTTTTGTCCCTAGATCATAACAACTTGACTCGGGTCAAGAAAGATTGGTTCGCCACGTTAAAGCAGCCAGATGTACTGCTCATTCTGTCTTTGTCACACAATAATATCGCACACATTGAGCCAGAAAGCTTCTTGGGCCTGATCCAGTTAGAAAGACTGATGCTCGAACATAATCTGCTACGCTTCGTCTGTCCTGACTCGTTCCTGGGGTTGACAAACTTAAAGGTGCTTCACTTGGACTCCAACCGGCTTGAGATTCTCCCGAAGAACGTGTTTGTGCCCCTTGTCAACCTGGACAGGTTGGACCTGAGATATAATGCTTTCTTATGCCTGCCTAAGAACATCAGCTGGGTGCAGAAAAGTACGGCTAAGTACAGTCTTGGTGGGAATAAGTTGTTCGGTGGTCGAGTTCACCAGAGGTTCAAATGGCAGGCTCTGCTTGTGTCCGATCTGTCTTGGGTACAAGTTAGAGTTACCGGCATGGACACAAGATTAACACATGCTAACACAGCAGAGACCACGTGGCTACATTACTACCACACAACGACCCAAGGCGCTGCGCGAACGACAACTTATAACTTCGGCTGTGGAGGGTTGCAGTACGGCAGGGAACAGGTGACGGGAGGTCAGGCCTCGTACGTCGTCATGGCTGTCATGGAAGCGAACCACGAAGGACACAACGACAACGTCACTTCCTGGTGTAAGCGGTTTTGGTTGGGAACGGAAACTGCCTATGTTAATCTGGCTTCTACCGGAGAATCAAGGAAACAACTGGCTGCTTTTACTGCGCAGAGCAACGAGACGTCACTTCTGGTGTCCTTTATTGTCGACCCCGTCTCACCTCCCGTATCAGGTGACAAGACACTGATCCCGAAGAATGTGAGGTGCGTTCTGTTCAGCGGGAAGAAGACATTCAGGTCTTCCTTCGAATTCGCTGCGACAAGGCGAGAAGGGTCGGACACTCACGACGCCTGCCCGGACACAGACGTCTGCCAGGCTGGCGAAGAGCAAGGCCCGGCAAACAACACTGCCGGCAACCACACCGCCTACGCCGTCGATGGGCCACGGACGAGCAACGAAACTGTCGGCAACAAGACGGCTGAGGTCGGGGGCAGCAAAGACGCGGAACTGGAGACGAAGTACAGCACAGCCCGTCTCCAAACGATTCAAGCAACGACTCACAAGGACAGACCAACCACAACACGACCCCTGTCCGAACAAAGCGATGAGCTACCCACAACCATTCTACGAATCTCTGCGGGAATCGTTGTGAGCGTAGCAGTCGCCATCTGCATAGTAAAGAGGCGGCGTTTCTGTCGTCATGACGACCAGACCATACCCGATGACACAGTCGACCCTTCAGCCCGACCTGTCGTCTCCATCAGCAGTTGGATTGTACCATCTGGTAGCCATGGCGACGATGGGGGCGCAACCGCCTATGCGGCAGAAGAAGGCGAAGTTCCAGCCTATTCGGAAATTCCAGACGACTACTTCGACTTCAACAATCCTGGATATCGACATCAGTGTTCCTCGCTGCCAACCGACGACAATCCCTACTGGCAGATCCCAGACGATTACTACAAGTACCAAAATACCGCGCTACAAGCGAACTGGCGCCCGTCCTCCCTGCCTCTGACGCTTGACGTGACGTACGAAAACCTCAGACAGGACGAGACCGTGGAACGCTTTCAGTGGCAGCCGTCTGACCTTGACGCTCCAGACGAAGACGATGACGTCACTACCTTCTACGCGGCAGGAGCGGAGGTAGCGCTTCCTACCGAGACCAGGTCCGGCACTAAACACCGACGCTACGAGGATCCCGGTCGCATATCCAAATCTCTGCGCTACCTAAGAATGGCTGGGGAAATAGAGAAGGCAGTCGGTATCACCTATGGGAGACCAGCTGGGCTAGCGTCGCTGGGCGTGGTGGAACGAGGGGCATATTGCACGAAGCCCGCGGTGGTCGCAGAGGTGTCCCTCCCCGATGTGAACAAGACGAGAGCTGGACATGCCAACTACGGCAATTCCATGGCCATTCGCCTGTCTATACCCCGGCTGGACCTAAGAGGCGGGAGAGAACAGAAGAAAACTGACGTCACCACGTATGGGAGGACCTCGACTAGGGATGAGCTTGTCTCAAGGTTCGCTGGTGATGTCCTAGAGACGTACCAGGAACATGGTGCAGCGCATGCGCACAGGTCCCGGAGTCAGGAGATGCTGCCGCCTGAAGACATGGGTGCGTCGTTTGCAAGGATGGCCGTAGGGCGCCGCCATAGTATTTAAAGATGAAAGCTCGTTTACCCAAAGAAAAGTAAAATACGTCCCGATTTCTGGTGTTGGTCCTCATTCATAAGGAAGTTTGTGTTATGGCTCAGTGATATCAGTATTCATTAGAAAGGTGGTATGGAAAGAAACCCAAATTTTCCGACCTACAAGAAAGCTAGGAACGACCACAGAATATCGCGTTCGTTTCGGCCCAGGCACACAAAACACACGTTAACAGAAAACGCAAAGAATCCAAATTTGATTCCATTCAGATATTCGAGAAACTTAAAAAATTTTCCAGTATCTACTTATTCTAAAATTCAAAAGATGCATTGGCCTTAAAGGGCTTCAAGCGGAGGTCAAATTGCCACCTGATGTTACCCGTCCTAATCTTAAATAATCGGATTTAATGAAAGACTCTTGCGGAATGAGCTGTCCTGATCTACGGATTGTGCCACCCTACGAAAAGGTGAGTCAACAGCGAGCAGATTAATATTGGAATGAGCAGAGCACTTTGGACTAATGCTTCTAACCATTTACAGCTTAAAGGAACATATCCAATATTTTGTGTAACACTTCTCTGTTACACAACGGATCATAATGACCCCCAGCGGGGGTCTTCACGCTTCGTTGAAAATGAAGAAATCTCAAGATTTATTCCAATGATCTCAAGACTTTATGTTTAATCTTGAGATTTTATGAGACATTCTTGAGATTTTCTATAGACATCTCAAGATGTTTCATAAAATCTCAAGATGAAAAAGAAAAAGTCCTAAGACTTTTCCGAGTTGCTTTCAGGACATCTCAAGATTTTTTATAGCATCTCGTGATGCTTTGAAAAAAATCTCAAGATGTACATGTAAGATGCTTCATCTCAAGATGTCTCTTAAAAAATCTGTACAAAGTTTGGTGTCGGTCTGTAGATGCACGGAAATTCCAGGGTACACACACCGGTTGCTTGTGGCATAAAAGTATATTACGTATCTATACTTGGTAATTGTAGCCCTGCATGATTATCGTCCTAGATGAGTAGACAACAGGAGTCAGGAGTCACAGCATTGCCAGAACTACTAGGGTGGCATAAAGACTAGGACAGTCGTCTGAATTACGCGCTGTTGCTTATCATTCTTCTTAATCCTAAAGTTCGAAGTCACGACTTGTACCGAACAAAAACTCCTTATGCGTTTCGACATTTCCAGTTTTAAACAACCCTATTTGAAATGTTTTGAGTAAGAAAGGTATGGGTACGAGTCTAGACAAAAATCTTAAAAGGCTTCGTGGTGGCCACAAAACAAATGTAGACATGTTAGTAGTGATAGTAGTTGTGGCGGTTCTTCTGTAGCAGTTGTAGCACTTAGCATCAGAAGTGGCGGTTGCAGAAAATATAAGTAGTGGTAGTAACGTTACATGTAGTAGTAGTAGATGTATCAGTAGTAGTAGTGGAGGTGGTTGTAGAATCGTGATAGTCGTACCGTTAGAGGTAGAGTGTACAACTGATTGAATGAGTGATATAGTCTTGCCTTCAGGTTTATCATTGGTAACACAGAAGCTGTAGTAGCAATGGTTGTGGTAACGGCATAGTGGAGTTGGTGTGTTGTCTCATGTATGTGTCTAATTATTGAGACGTCATTAACATTTGAACACCATAGAGTTGAATGGAATAATTATTTCTGTTTCTTTGTAACGCCCACAATGAAGTCTGTGGAAGAATGTCATGATCTTAGACAATACTTTGAAGAGCTTTAAAGCTTGGTGGTGGTCACAAACAAATTAAAAATGTCAGTATTAACATTGGCAGTAATGTTTTTGTGTGTGTTGACAGTGTTTTAGAAGCTGTATCATAATGGTGGCTTTTAGTGGCGGTAGTATTAATAGATATAGTGGTAGAAATTGTAATTGTCGCACCAGTAGAAGTAGTTGTTGATATGCTGACTATGGGTAATATTGTTTCCTGTAAAAGTAGCAAGAGCACATGTAGAAGATGTAGTGAGAATGGTAGCAGTGATATTTTGGTAGTGGGAGTGAAAAAACAATGTGATAGCACTGGAGATGGATCTTGGTTCACTGTAAAATGCTCGATAACAATGGTAATGACTTTATCATGACTCTAAAAGATTCTGTAGGATTTTGTTCCTCCGTCCAAATTTGTCTGAGGTACTTTGTGCTCATCCACATACATTGTATAACACCACAATTCGAGAAATTCTGAAGAATTTTATTACGGTATTTTAACAAAAATGCCTCAATGTTTAGCTTGATCAATTTCCTCAGAAGCAGTCGTAGGTTGCATACACCAAATGTGTTCATTTCGAAAAGATGTTCTTTTTACAGGCTTCAAACATTTTCAAAACTCAACTTTTCATTCACTTTCTTTAATTTGTTATAAAGACATTTGCAGTATGGAATTGTATCATGCAGACCCTACTGCTGTTATTATAACCTGTTACGTGTGACTGAAACATTAAAAACGACATATTTTGAAAAGAGAATAATAATCACTTCTTGCCTGAGATTCCGCGAAGGCAAAAAGTGTTCCTGACCTTGGTGCTGATCATATAATCCGGAGCAAAAAACACCGTGCGCTTTGCAAATGGATCGCTAGGGGCCGCTGCTGCATGGTGGTTTTCAAAACGTGACATTGACAGGTGCACGGTCTAGTAGCGACCTCCAGCGATCCTAATATAACGCAAACGAGGACATTCATGTCAATCAATCTGTACAATATATTCTAAATATTGTTTCAATGCTGAAATGTTAGACTATTCGTTATATGCCTTGTTACACCTTTTCGTTGGAAAAAGGTTCGATTTGACTCTGGTCCCGTAAAATGTACGGATCCAAATTGAAACTGCAAAACTAAAATGCTCTACCGCTATTTCATTTCCAAAATATCCTGTTAAAAAGCTATTCTGATGATGAAAACACACTCCCGGCTTCACGACAAAGCTGGTAACGGTAGAGCATTCAGTCTTTTTTGGGTCACTTTCAATGATTGTCTGTGAGCACAGGAAGGGAGCCTTATTAATATTCAGGAGTTCTGTAGACGCATTAGAGTAGATCTGCTCATGTGATAATACTGTATATAACATTCAAGTCTGAGTGCTTTTTTAGTAATATGTTGATGAAGGTTAGACATCCAGGTAGTAAGATACGCCAAAAACATTAACTCAAGCAACTGGAATTTTATCCAGTTGCTTGAGTAACTATTTTTGGCTAGCTTAGTTTGTTTAATGGGGCTCCCATACTTTCCCTTAACCAACAGTTACCCATGGGAGAGTATTGGGGCCCGGGTAAACTAACTATTAAGGCACCCCGACTGATAGCTTTTAAAGTTTATCATGTTCATTAAAATGTGGTCTCTGATTGTCGGATATTGTATTCAAATTGTTCATGATTATCCTACGTGAAAGTACCTTGTGCTTTCCAGTTATTCCGAATAGCTTCTAGCTTCATATATGATATTTCTACACACAGATTTTCATCACGCTCTACTGTAACATGCAGTCACACGTATCAGTTTATGTAGCCTATCTTATAACAATGTGCTAACGTTGGAGAAAAAGAACACGTACTATAAGGTGTATTTACAAACTGGCAATGTCCGCAGCGCAGACAGACTTGACTTAATGATAAATAATCGTATGCAATATCAGCAGTTCATGAAAGTTTAGATGAACGTGTTATATAGTGATAAACCGTTTTAGGAAAAAATATTGTCTCGTATTGCAAATATGTACATTGTAAAGATACGTTTAACAAAGTAATTGAGAGGTGTACTGTGTGGTTATATGTGAAGCCATTCAAAAGGAACTGAATGCCTGGAAGGGGCTTGAATGTGTGGCTATTCTGAAGACAATGATAGCCTGCGACAGGCCAGATTTATAGGCGATCCTGATGAAACTGATAACCTGGAATAAGACTGAACGTGAGGGCATTCTAAAGAAACTGATAGCCTACAACAGGCCTCTCCGAGCAGCGATTCAAACGGACCTGGAAATCTGAAACAGACCTGACCGAGTGACCTCTAAAAAGGAACTCATAGCCTGGAACAGACCTGACTGAAAGGCCATTCTGAAGGTTCTGATAGCCCGGAACAAGCCTCATCCTGTGGCCTTCCAAAAGACCGTATAGCCTGGAAAATGCTTTATCATGCGGCAATGCCAAACGAACTGATAGCCTGGAAAAGGCCTGGACATGTGGCTATAAAACGGAGCTTACAGCAAGGAACGGGCTTGATTGTGTGGCCAATCTAAAGGAACTGATAGCCTACAACAGACCTCTCCGTGCGGCCATTCAAATGGAACAGAAAACCAGAAACAAGACCTGACCGACTGACCTCTTAAAAGGAACTCATAGCCTGGATCAGACGTGACCATGTGGCCATTCGAAAGGAACCGATAGCCTGGAACAGGCCTAACTGGGTGGCCATCAAAATGAACTCATGGACTGGAAGAGGCCTGGCCGCGAGGACATTCCAAAGGAACTGATAGCCTCGATCAGACCTGACAGTATGGTCACCGAAAAGCAATCGATAGCCTGGAATAGGCTTGACCCCGCGGCCGTTCACTGATGTCCTGGAACAGACCTGGCATAGCCTACAACAGACCTCACCCTGTGGTCATTCGAAAAGAACTGATAGCCTGGAACAGGCCTAACTGTGTGGCCAGTCCATAGGACATTATAGCCTGACTAGTGTGACTATTCGAACGTAACTGTTAGCCTGGAACAGACTTGACCATGTGGTGACTCAGAAGAAACTGTTAACCTGGAACAGGCCTGGTGCTTAAGGCGCTCTAAAAGGAAGTGATAGCCTCGATCGGACATAACTGTGTGGCCATTCAAAAATAACTTATAGCCTGGAACAGGCTTGACCATGAGGCCTTTCAGAAGAAACTCATAGTCTAAAACAGACCTGGTTGTAGAACCACTCAAAGCTAACTGACAACCCGGAACACTTTATACTTTGACAACATCAATAATTATATTTCGTGTTAATATCAATGTTAACGTTATCCGGTATTGTATTCTTATTATAGCATCAGGTTATTGCATGATGAAAATCTGTGTGTATCATATCATATATCATATATCATTTCATATACCATAACATTTCATATCATATAATCTAATACCATATATATCATATCATTTTATATCATATTATACCATATTATTTCATATATAATTTTTCATCTTTCATATCAAAGTATATTATTACAAATTGAATCGTTTATCTAACATGTATTCGTTTTACCACATTGCGACTAGAACAATGCAGCAAAATGTAAAGTTTTGAAATCACAGATCACATGTTAGAAATATACATCGTTAGAAACAGACAGAGGTATTTCTCGTATTTTCTATTATATCTAGCCTTATTCTCAATATACGCGGATATTATGTGGTATCTAATGTAGTAATTGTAGAAAAAGTAACTTCAAAAACATTCAGAATTTGTAACATATTAGGCATAATTTAATAAATCGTATTAAGTTGAAACCTTACGGTGCTGGTTTATATTTGTGTGATTGTTCTTGGATGTAAATGAATAAGTCAATGAATTAATCAATGAATGGATGGATGGATGAATTGAGGAATAGATTAATTAATGAATGAATGAATGGGCTCTCTATCAAACTAGTTATGTACATCTAAATGATATGCATCTGCAACGCTTCTGAAGTTCAAGATTCAACAGCGTTGTGACGCTTAGATTCAGAAATATGTATATTGCACTTCACATATATATCGCATGAGGACGCTACTGTGTGGTCTGTATGGTGTGGATCAACACATTCACAACTGCTGTAGTTTTGAAGCTAATAGTAGGAAATAAAGTGTATAACAGCGTATCTAGATACTTATCCTAACGCTAAGGCTGTTTTCAGCGACGTAACTTCAGTATTTGGCACAAGTACGACGTTCTTCACAAAGACCAGCGCGCAACTCCACTGCACCAGCCGTAGTGTGAGCCTGCACTTTGCAACAAAATCGCTTAAGGACACTGCTGCGTGTTCTAACGTTACATGTACT
Source organism: Branchiostoma lanceolatum (assembly GCA_035149815.1). Taxonomy (NCBI): domain Eukaryota; kingdom Metazoa; phylum Chordata; class Leptocardii; order Amphioxiformes; family Branchiostomatidae; genus Branchiostoma; species Branchiostoma lanceolatum. The sequence goes on from CM068880.1 coordinate 2,539,554, forward strand.
TGGTGTTGTTCTAAAGGTGACAATAGTTTTACCTGATGATGAAAGTTAGCTACTTAGGTGGCAATTAATATGCATGATGATAAAGTCTAACACTCCCATACAATGGGGGTAATCCTGAATGGACGGGGTTGTCAATAATAGGAGATTATTAGACCAGCTTGTATTGCCTATGGTGATATTAGGAGGTAAACATTGGCAAATCGCCAAATGGTTAGCGAGAAAATATTTATGGGGGAGGGGGGTGGCGTTCTCCGTCAGGGTCGAGCATTGTCGTAGACAGGCGCGTTTGTGTCGATTTTTACAATCTTTCTCAAACCACAGCAAGAGAAGACTTACAGGTGACTTACGGTGTTGTCAGAAAGTTATTATCTATCAACGCGCAACAGCGCGGGAAAGACACATATGCATCCGATTCGGTATATGAATCACTGGAATGGTGGACCACGCAGCAACGGCCTCTAGCGGTCCATATCCAAAGTGCATGCCACCCTATACGGATGGCATGGTCAGCACCGAGGTCAGCACCAGCTAACGTTCGGAACCGGCCATGCCGTGCGGCGCTTCCTAAAGAATTAGTAGCCTTAAACAGGCCTGGACGTGTGGCTATTCAAAAGGAACGTATGGCCTAGAAAACTATTGACTGTGAGGCCATTTAGACTGTTAGCCTTGTACAGACTCGCCCGAGGGGCCGCCAAAAACGAATTGCTAACCAGGAACAGGCCTGACCGTGTGGACAAAAGAACTGTCTAAAGGTTCATTTGTAATCCTGAATTGACGAGATAGTACAACCATAGATTGGGAGGGGGCTCGGGGGGGGGGGTATTGTTGTAAGACTCGAATCATGGTAGTCAAAGACGATAGGAGACGAATGTGACGGGAAGAAGGTCTGTAATCAGGAACACAACATGAACAAAGAATCTCTCCTTTCTGGGTCGTACCACTCTCCGCCCGGGGGGTGGCGGCTTCAACTATTCGACCTTTACATTGTCAATGTCAATGTTGAGCATTTTACACAGGCACATTTTGGACCTTTTTCATAATTTCTTTCAAATAAAGTAACATGTTACAGGAACAAAGATTGTTATAAACTCGTTATAAAACTGTTACAGTGATTACCATGCAGCTGAATAGCTACAGTGTAAGGTAGAAAGTACAGTTTGTATATCAATCGTTGGAGGTCGCTGCTAGACCGTCCACCGACCTCGAGGTGTCACGAGTAAACGGGCCTCCCCGGGATAGTAAGCGTCTATTACCATATATGGATATCTTTACCATAAATGGTGAGGATCCATAGTCGGGGAGGCCTGATTGCACGTGACACACGGAATCAACAACACCATGCAGCAGCGGCCTCTAGCGAATAATGTACAAAGCGCACTGTGTTCTCCACTCGGGATGATGTAATCAGCACTAAGGTCGGGACCACGCTGTATTTTTGTGGAAGCACAGCTAATAGCAATGCGGCTTTATCCAACTTACAGCGACTGGGTACCATTCTAGTAAGTATAGAATGTAATTTATTCATAAGCCAAGACTTTGAATTGGTTGTCGTTCTCTAAAAAAAACGTATCGAGTTGCTACGAACAGCCGAAAAGTTGCTTGCTTCCGCTATCGCAAACTTTTCCCCTTCTCTTTGGACCGTTTTCTCCCTTCGTGTGTTACAAAATTCCAGACTTTGCCGGATGGTCAACTGACTTAGACATTCTTACTATTTTCAAACGATTTTTACGCCTTCAAATGGCTTCTTTACGGAGCAAGAAAAAGAAATATCAACTAAGTTTCGATGCATTATTTTCTACCGTTAGCTGACCGAAGGGGGAGGGGGGCGCGTTCGATCGAAGTTTGTTCGATTTCTCTCGAACTTTGTCGTTGTTTTCCGAACGTGTCTTTGAAATTTTCAGACAACAGCGAGCGGTTTGCACAGAGAAGCCTTGTAATCTTGGCCCTGGAGATATAGCAACGTGTTTGCGGTGTTGAACTTGGATTTGTTCGGCTGAGAGTCTGAGACACGCTCTACAACAATGTAAACAAGGTAAGGCTTCATTTAGATGATGGCAAATGTAATTGATTTGTTATGTTTCGATTTCATATAAGCCCTTTGTATGGCACATAAAATTATATCAGTTGTTACCTTATTATGAATAAACCGTTATGTATGATTATTTCATACTTTTGCCATATCAACTTTGTTGAACTTTTAGTTTCTCACTTTCTGTCAGATACAGAATATACCCTGCACACCAATGACCAGTGACCATATTCAAGTACAGCTTCACAGCTGGTAACACGGAAGAGACGAAAGGCCAGTCTCCTAAAGGCTTCAATCTACCTTCTGGACAAGATGGGAGTTTCACTTTCAATCCAAAATGTGGAAAACTTTCAAAAGCTGCAGGTACATTTTTGCTCCTTTAGAATTGTTTTTGTAACAGTGTGATATATGACAAAGTGCAACTTTGGTACACCAACACAAAGTGGAAATATCTACTTGTTGAAAGTTATCACATTAATTAAGTCAAGGGGACAGTTTGAAAATCAAGACAGTTATGACTGCATTTTTTCCAAAATTGCAAGCATTGTCTTTTTCTCTTGACGAATATAAACATGTAGGTTTCTGACTGATATAAATTTTATTGTGGGCTGACTATTGTGGGCCTAAACCACTCTCATTGTCCACTGCAGGCCCAGCCTAAGACTGCTCAAGGCTGCTAGAAGCCCCTCAGCTTTAACTTGCTCAGCCACAAGAGAAAAATGGCCATGAAGCAGGGTCTAGGGCTGAGGTGAAATAAGGCTGGAATCAAATGATGTAAACCAGGTTAGAATATAACATACACACACCGACTTTGTAAATAGCTTTGATAAGCAAGATCTTTTACAACTGCTACTAAAACTCTTACAATGCACTATGCTAAGTCTTTGATATGTGCTTTTTTGCTTAAAGTTCTAAATGTTGCTCTCTACACTGTATCTTCTATTAATACAGAACTTCAGAAGTTCTATCGGTGACATCATAATTGCTCTACTTGTACACTGAAGATTAACCAAGACCTGGACAACACTTCATTTCTCTGAGTTCTTCAGGGCCAGAAAGCCTTCAGTAAGTGAAAAGCCAAGTGCACATGATTGTGGTAGGAGAAATACAATAATGCATTATACATGTATCATATAATTTCCTGAGATTTGTTATATTCAGGCCCTGTATGTGACAAAGCTAGATTGTTTCAATTCAGACTCCAGCCACAAAGTAAAATGTTTCCAACAGCATGATATTGTCATGATTTTGTCAAGGAGCAAACACATTCTGAGGGAAATTCCAAATGTTATCTTTTGTCCTTCATACAGAATTTCTGAAATCCTTGCGCAGAGAAGCACAACATCATGTGGTGTCTACTTGTGCACAGAAGAGAACAGGATCCTGAGATGGTACACAGCTTCTGAGTCCTTCAGCACCAGGCAGCCTTTCTGTGAGCAGGTCTACAGCCAAGTGTTCCTGAATGTGGTAGGACAAACATACAGTACCTGACCTGTCCTGTAGGCCCTTACACAACAATCAAATATATTGTCCAGGGGTTTTACAGCAAGACTGTTACTTTGATTATTCCATGCTTGCTTTGCTAAACAGTGAGCAACAAATTAGAAGCAAGAAAGGATCTTCTGAACAAAGATCCAGCTGCTACAGTATGCCCTTTTCGGTGGTTTGATGACATTATATATGACATATTTTGTCATTTTCTTAGGTTTATTTTTATTGGGGGGTTAGATCAAAATCAATGCACATGACCTTTGTTTTCTATATAGCTAGTACAATGTCAGATTCACAAGAGAAAGAAAGCGGTTGGCTGTCATGATATAATTATAATGCTTATCATTGTCTGTAGTATTGCTGCATGTATTAGATTATTGACTGAGTAAGAATTAGACCTGTTCAGTTTGTTGCTTTCCACAAATAGTATCTTTTCAAACTTATCCTGTAGGGGTTATAAAAGAAATCTGTAAAATACTTGAAGTGCAAGCAACTGCATAGAAAAGGCAAATTTGCCACTGATCAATTTGGGTGCCATGGCCCTGGAATAGTGAGAAGTTGTTAAAATTTGAAGCAGTGTTGTGGGTTGGTAATTTTTTCTTGAAATTGTAAAAAGATCTCTGAAAGACAACAGGGAGATATCTGTAGATATTTACATTTGTCTTTGCATCTGATCCATCATCATCATCTTAAGAATTCCAGATCTCAACTGATGATAGTTGATGCCTATTTTCCCATTTCTTTGGTGGGTAACCTTTCAGAGTAAGCAACTTATCACTGTTTTTTTTTTATCACATATGAATTTTCTTTAGACAAGGAAAATCACCTTGACCAAAAGCTCTTACTCCAATCTGAGATATGCACTGCTTATCATCATCAATCATAAATCTTTAGAAAGTTCTAGCCCAGACACTGAGCTTGTATTTCTCTTTCTTCGGCTCATACCTGAAAGAAATCTTGTACAATCAAACATGTTACTCTGACAAATAATCTCATTTCTTGACAAAACCTTATACCAGAGTATGTCATCAATATTTTCTGCAGAAAGATAAAATCCTTTGTGCCTATAGAAGTGCACTAAATCATTAGTGAGTTGGAGTTTTATCAAGAATCAGATAAAAGTGACTTAGAATAGAAGATTTTGTTGACTCTCTCATGATTGATTTCAATCTATAAAATTCTATTACATTACTATATTGACACTATTGTATTCTTCTCTGAAAGTCTATCTGGTCTCATCTTGGGTGATGCATCTACCTCTGCATCTGACAAACTCTGAGCTTTGCCTTCTTCAGTCAGTCTCAGCTATCTACTATGTTGTGGTGACATGACAAAAACTTGAAATGAAATTCTTCTCTCCTATATTCCACTCTCATCCATGATGCAGGCCATTGCATCTGAGTCACGTTGACGTCTAGCTTAATGCACAGCTGGATTAGACACTGTACCCTCAGCTGTCAGACTTTGTCATGGTCATGTTTTCAGAACTTTCACTCTTTTTTTGGAATGCTCGTGGAGTGTTACTTGAAAATACTTGAATTTCAAATAACTGTAGGCATTGAAAACTTCTTTAAATGATTGTGAAAAGCTCAGCTTTTCTTTGAAGCATCAGTTTATTTCGGGTGGCTCAAATTTCTTCAATCCTTGACGTTAATTCTTCCAAGTAATTTACCAATGGTAAATTATTAAACTTGAAAAAAGAATATGCTTCTCATGATCGGGAACTTGCCATGATCTGATGTTTTGAGAAACAATGTTCCGTCACTCTTCGTCTGAAATGCTTGTAGTGTTACTTAACTAAATAACTGTCAACATTGAAAAGTGTCTCAGCTTGTCATATTGATTGTTCACATTTTGTGACACTTGTTTACATAATCGTGAAAGGCTCTGAGTCAGCTTTTCTGGAATCCCAGGCCTGTCTTTATATGATTACTCAAATTTTTTTCTATCCTTAATTGTGATTCTTCCAAATAGGTTGAATGGCAAATAATCTTTCAATTCAAAATATGGATTGTGCTTCGATGACCCTTCTTAGAACTTGCCATAATTAGTCACTCTTTTTCTTCCTGATAACAATTTGATTACATTTTGATATTTCTCTCCTAGTTTGAAATACGGCACTGACAGTCTGCTTGATTCACGAGTGTCTACCTGGAATGTAATTTCCAATAACAAATCAAGAGTTTGTTCTCTAAATAATGAGAACAAAGGCTGAATACCATGAGCGACAACTATAATCCTGTGTTGATCATCAATATTTTGTCTGCGACATAGTAAGAAGAAATTAAAAAGTGACATTGATGTGGTTCCATACATACCTAAGGGAAGAGCTAACAGAAATCATCTCTTTTTCTGTCTTCCCTTTTCTTCTAAATTTCTTTTTAATTACTCTTTGCCCCAAAGGATGTTAAGGAATATGGATTGTTAGGCAAAGTACCAGCTGAGGTTTATGGTCCTTTGACTGTCCACTTCTCAGTAAAATAAATGTTTAGGAAATTATTACTTTTATTGAGCTAGCGCTCCTTTGAATTTTTTTACAATGCGCTTTAGAGTTTAAAATGTCAGTCTATAGTCTTTTGAATGATGATGTTTTCCTGGTCTTGAACTTGATGCAAGGATGAACCATTGCTGCAAAACAACTTATCATCTTGCTTATCCCCTGGCATCCAACTTTAAGTCAACAAGTAACTTTAAATTTATTCAGATTGAAAGATTCCACAAATAGGGAAATAGAACTGTTTGACAAACATACTTTGAGTTTGACTTCCTTCATTTTTGTCCTTGCTATGCATTAGCAACCTGGTAACTTTTTGTTTTGAGATTCTATTAAGGGCTAAGGAATATTCCGTGAGAAAGAGCTGTGGCAATGTATTTATAGTTTGTTCTCATCATTGATTATATATAGTGATGCATTTAGCTCTCTCTCAGTCTATTTCCTATGTAGAAAGAAAAGAACACCCATACAAATGCTCACGTCAATGGTCTTACTGGGGACTGTTAACTCAGGAAAGATTTGTTTTCTTTTTCTGATTTCTTAACAGCATCCAGGATAACCACGATTCCTCAGCAGCTGATGGAGATGCATTTGTTTAATTCTTCTTAACCAAAATGGTGCAAAAGTGCCTCATGATTACATTGATTGGACCTGCTACATATACTTTCGACATTTTGTTTTTTTGCTTTAAAGATTTGCTATTATCACCAATGAGTTGGCAAACAGAGTGCTACCATTTGTTATCTGTCACTCGTCCCTTAGTCATGTCAGGGACTAGGTGTTGCTTCTTGGATCACGTGGGAGATGGTCACTGATGTTTTCTGCTCCTTCTTGTAAGAAATTTGCCTCATTTTAGGCTTGGCCTTGCTCAGAGTATCACCTATCATCTCTCCATCTTCATAAATGTGCAACATGTTGTAAATGAGCTGTGCTGCAGAAAAAAAACATTCTTCTCTTTAAAGTAAACTAAGTTTTTTTTCAAAATCAAAATTCTTAAATTGTCTTCAAATTTGTAAACTTTCAGACTGCTAACCTTGGACCGCACTCACCACTTAAGCAGTTTTCTAATTCCTTGTGTTTTCTGTCTCAGAAGATACTAAATCTGAAATGTCTACATTTTTGTAGTGAAACTCTGAATGATATCTCCTTCTTTACAAACTTCTACTGCATGCATACAACCACTGATAAAGATTTGCTGCTTCATTTAGTTCACCTGCTTTGAGGGCTTATTATTACAGCTTGGTTGGATTCCTCTGATAAAGCTTGTTCAGTAATTTTTGATTGGATCTCTCTTTGCTAAGAAAATGTAGCTAGGCTGACATTAGAATTGCAAGTTCGAACGTTTCTTTTGTATGCAAATTGTCTTTATTATCTAACTCAACTAAGTGTAATGCTTTGTCTTCATGTGTGGTTACTGATAGGCTTAAAGTTTACCACACTTGAACAGCATACTACATTATACAAATTTTCTTAACTTTTCTAGACAAGGAAAAAATCACCTTTACGCTCTTGCTCTAAACCTGTGACAAACATTACTGAATCCTTTAGTGCATGCTAGGCTCCAAAAAGCCTCTGAGAATGCACAGACTGTTGATTGACCATAGCAGGTCTAGGTTTATCGTATCGATGTCCTTTTTACTGAGTCCTTTTTTCTGAGGTGGAACTGTCATGGGAAGTTCAACGTGCGGTTCCTACATACGTCGTCGCTCTGTTAATTGCCTCCATTTGAATGTGCGCTTTTATTCTAAACTCATGGTTTTCATGCTTCATTTTTAAGAATAACAAATGTCTATCTGATAAGTAAAAATCTGCAGTGGCTATGGACTGCTTCTTCTGGAGTAATGTGAAGAGTGTTTTGTTCCTAAAATGGACAACATTTCATGATTTACTTTGTACGTCATGATCATTGTGCTCAGAATAAGGAACTCCATATCTGCCCATAATCCTAGGTGATAAAAGTACATTAGGATGTGCCATATACATTGTAGTTGAGCAATCACTCTTGATGAAAAACATTGATTTAAGTCTCTGTAGACTGTTAGGCTTCTTGGGAATCCTCCTAGCCAGTTTTCTTGTGACTGATAGATTTAAGTCTGAGTCTGTTTTTTCTGGATTTCATTCAATTCTTCAATTGTTTCTAAGTGGAGATTTGCCTCTTTTATATTTTTTAACTTTCATGACAGGAAAATGTCATCTTATTGCTGTCAAATTTCATAACACTACTTTCTGCCAATTCTCCAGACAATTTCCTTTCTTGCACCCCTCAGCCATTCTTGATATTCCTGCCGAAGATGCACAAGGGTCAAATTTCTCTTTTGCCAAAATTCTGGCTTCCTTGATCCAGTTACAGATCTAGATATTCAATATGATTCTCTCTTCTACTTTTCAGTGTGTCTGCTGAATTTGATAGATTTGTTTCTGATGAAAGACAATATTACCATCATGATGTTGATGATCTTTCATCATTATTTTTAATTTCCTGATCTTTTCACAACTGATCTCAACACACTCACTTTCAGAACACCATGAGTGACAAACAGAATCCTGTGTCAAGGTTTCGTCTGTGACATAGAGGGAAGAGATGAAAAATGGCATTGATGTGATGCTATTACCTCAGGATGGAGCCACGGAAATCATCTCTTCTTCCTGTACTTTTTCTTTTATTTTTGCCTCAAAGGATGTTATGAAATATGCAAGTACCCACAGGGTTGTGGTTTTAAGTCGCTTCTCCAGTCTTTGCAGAGTCATTGTTATGAAATTTTTTATCCAGGGCTTCTTTGAATTCTTCTACAATGTTCTTAGGAGTTGAAGTAGTTCACATAGTCTTTTGAATGATGATATTCTCCTGGTTTTGAAGTGGAAGCAAAAATGAATTGTTGCTTGAGAGTCGTCTCTTTTCCTGGAGGAACCAACTTTAAAAGTCACCCAGTCACTTGAGAATCTATGTTCATTTTGAATATTCCTCAGATAGTGAAATATAATTTGTTTGATGACTTAACTTTGAGTTCCTTAATTTTTCTCCTAAAGGAATTTGAAGGATGTCTCTGCGAGTATGCTTTTTGCACTCACTCAATAAGTACATTGGCAACCGAGTTACTTTGGGTCCTGAGCTATTAGAATTCTCTGAAGATCTATGAGTCCTGCAAGCTTTTACAAAGCTGTACAGTTGCAATTTACATTTAATTTGGTGTCATTGAGATATGCTTGTTTTATACTTTAAAAATCTCTTGCATTATGAAATGAAAAAAAACTTGCATGTACAGTCTAATACTAATAGTGGTGCCAATGTCAAGGTTTTGTTGATACTGAATTTTTTTTATCACTCGGACACTGGAATATTACGTTGAGAGCTATACTTTGTCTTCAACTTGTTTGCTGCTTAGCTGGATTTCTGACCCCTCGACTGCTGATGAAGATGAATTTGTTTTGTTTGTCATTTCTCTAGTAGCATCTGCTACAGATCTGAAGGCGGTGATGATGACTTGTACCATCGAATGTCTTGTTTGGCTTTGTAATCTTTTAGCCTAGGAAGGAGAAGCTGAAATGTGCCGAATTTTTGTGTGGCAAGTTTGATATCCAAAATATTAAGTTGAGCTCTGAAAATGCCTCAGTCTACAAGATCCAGTTCTTCCCACAGAGTCTAAGACAGTCCAACTGTTCCTGCCTTCAATGTTAGTTTTGGTTGCATCCTTTTGAAATGAAAAAAATTTACTGCAGCAGATTTTGCACCTTGCTGCTTTTCACCTTCTTCCCCTCCTGGCACATCCAAAATCAAACCTGTTTGCCCACTGTGTTCCATGAGTTATGAAGTTGATCTAAATTGTTTTACCTTTGAATCATATTCCATCATCTACAAGTTGCCATTTCTGTGTCTCTGACTTTCTAAAGATCTGGACAAAAAGTTACTTTTGAAACTACTTTCCTCAATTTGTGGACCTTTTTGCAGAGCTCTTTGATGTGACTACTGAGGGCATAGCTTGTATTGATGTCAAATATATGCCTGAAATAGCTGATCACCAAGTTTTAATTTTGGTGTACAACACTTCCGTGCCCTGAGCTCTCATTGCTAGATCTACTTGAATGAAATAACTGTCAACATCGCAAAACTTTCTCATCATTGGCTTCCCACTTTGATACCATTTTGTGAAATCTTCTTTGAATGGTTCTTATTTTCACAATCTCTGTTTACACAGGAAAGCATCGATCGCATTCTGCCTTTAATGGCTGTGACATTCAACGCTTCAGCGTAGAATCCCAGATTGTGATTCCTCGGCAGCTGATGAAGATGCGTTTGTTCATTTCTTTGTCAATGACTAATTCACAGGCTCGTTACTGAGCTGACATTGGTTTGGCTCACTGGTCCTAAAAAGAGCAGCTCATTGACAAATGAATCCTTTGTTTTTCCTTATGTGAAGATCACTATCTTTTATTTATGAAGGGTGGAACTTACACACAACTGTTACAGTGCCCGTTTTAAGAATGTTGGTTGCCCTATATTAGTTTGACTGTCTATTCATGCATTTCTTGAGCCTTTTTGTTCCTTTTCTGGACAGGTGCTAATTTCAACTTACTGTATCTTCTAACGATACTGCTAACTGTTGCTGATGAAATACGACTTTATCTAACAACTTTTTCAAGGATCCAACTGATCTAAACATTAATGATGCCAAATTTTGTGTAAGTGACAATCTTAATTGTATTATGGATCTGCTACTTTCTTCATTTTGTTTTTTGTTAAGACTTTTATGCATAAATGAGTATTACCCATGAGTTGGCAAACAGAACGTTGTCGCTGTGACGCTTGTCCCCTGAATCATGGACTGTTTCTGTTCACGTTGAAGATCAGGTAAAGTATTTTCTGCTTCATCTGCCTCATTGTAGGCTCACATTTCATGAATGTACCAGAAAAATATTCTAGATTCTTCCTGAAAAAAATCATCCACTGCATCTCTGCAATAGACATATTGTGCAGCAAATTATGCAACAGTACTATGTTGCTTCACTCCCATTCCATTGGTTTCATCTTCAGAAATCAAAATTGTTGAGTTCAACCCTTAAATCCTCAAAGTTGTAAAGTCCGCAGAGCAACTTCAACTTGACCAAAACATTGCGTAAGTGCCTCTTGGTTGCATTACCATGGATCTGCTACTTTCTACATTTTGTTCTTTTCTTTAAAACTTTTACAGCACTGCATGCATAGCCACAATTACCAGTGAGTTGGCAAACAGAACATAACTAACTGTGATCTGTTGCGTGTCCCTTGTATCAGGGACTGTTTCTTTCGATTGATATGGATCATATGGAAAATATTTTCTGTTCCGAAATTTGCCTCACTTTAGGCTCCTTCTGGCTGCCACTATCATATTCTCTCGTCATTTTCAGGAATGTACAGTTTATGTTTAACTATATATATTAATTATGTACAGTAGCCTAAAACATTTGACTACATCTGACTCTGATAGATGTATCGTGTACTTGATTTATGCAACTATGTTGCTCAGCTATTCCCATTCCATTCGCTGGTTTCAACTAAATGAATTCTTCAGAAATCAAAATTGTTGAGCTAAATCTTTAAATCCTCAAAGTTGTAAAGTCCGCAGAGCAACTTCAACTTGACCAAAACATTGCGTAAGTGCCTCTTGGTTGCATTACCAAATTGGATCTACTACTTTCTACATTTTGTTCTTTAAGATTCCTATTAATTAAGATTACTAAGATTACTATTTATTTTGATGTATTTTCCATGATTGTATTGATATCGGTTACGTTAAGTTTACGTTAAGTTTATTTTTGTACCGTGACTCCTGCCCCTCCTTTTCACTTTGACCTTGTCAAAAAGCGGCCATATTATGGCCGAACAAGCATTCGAAGTAAAATAAAGGCCTTGACTTGACTTTGACTAAAACTTTAACTGTATGGCCACAATTACCAGTGAGTTGGCAAACAGAACATAACTAACTGTGATCTGTTGTGTGTCCCTTGTATCAGGGACTGTTTCTTTCGATTGACATGGAAAATATCTTCTGTTCCATCCTGCAGAAAATTTGCCTCTGCTCGCTCTGCTTACTTCTACCATCTCTCGTCATTTCTTATTAAATGTACAGTTTAAATGTAGTCTGCTGCATAATATATTTAAAAAAAATTAGTTTAAAGCATCCACTGCTTCTCTCTGATAGATATCTTGTGTAGCAACTTATGCGACGTACCTATGAAATAATCATAATGTCAGTTGCTTCACTCTCTCTCTCCATCAGCTGCTACTTTCTGTATGTTGTTTCTCTTTAAAACTTTAAGTGTATGGCCAGTGTTACCATGAATGGTAAACAGATGGTTTACTGCTGTGATCTGTCACTCGTTCCTCATAGCAGGGCCTAGGGGTTGCTTCTTGGATCATGTGTGACATGGTCAAATATTTCCTGTTCCTTATCTTGTAAGAAAATTGCCTCATTTGAGGCTTCATCGGCCATTTTCCTTCGTCTTCTCATCATTTTCATGAATATACAGTTCAAATGGCTCTGCAGCCTAAAAAACATTCTAAATGTTCTTCCCTGAAAAAAACAAGAAGTATTGACTACATCCCTCTGATAGATACATCTATATTGTTTTATGCAACTCGTGCAACTATGTTGCTTCACTACCAGAGACTAAACATCATTTGAAGTTATGAATTTATGCTCAGAAATCAAAATTTTTGGCCCTGATCCTCAAAGTTGTACCGTCCAAAGAACAACAACTTAGAAGCTGACATTCCCTCTTTTTTTGTTGAAATTAGAATATTTTGTTTGTCACTCTTGAAAGATTCAAGATTCTGGACTAAGATATTGCCTTGAGACTGCTTTCAGTAATCTTTTGGTTCATGCAATGGTTAGAAAGTGTTATACTTAAAGCTTAAAGCTTGTACATGACTAAAGTTACAGTGCAGTAGACTGTATTTTCACAATCTAATTGATCTGCATTTTGCACAAGAGGTGATCGCCTTACGATCAAAGCTTGAATTTCTTGATAAACTTAAACAACTGACACTGTATGATATGTTAAGTTATTTTTCATGAGTGGTCAATAGTGTGCTGAGTAATAGTTTGCCCCTCCTAGAAAGATTCAAATCTTTCTTCATACGCAATGCTTTTCCATGATTGTATTCTCAAGCTGTTCCCTCCATGAACTTTATGATCATAAGTAACTGCACCTCTCTTATGATATGCGTAATGATATTCTCTTCCTGCCACTATGTTGCTTTCTGAGTGACTCCTAGTCAGTGTTACAATGTCTATCAGGGATTACATCCCTCTGATAGACTTATTGTGCAGCAGCTATATGCAACTTTTAATGTTGCTTCACTCTCTCTCCGTCAGCTAATGGTTTCAAGTTATTATGAGTTGATATTACACATTCAATATCTCACTGCTGGGGACTAAGGGTCCAGCTGCATAGGGAGGCCATTTAGGAGGAAGATTTAGCCACGCAATTTTCAGCCTGAGCCTCTTTGTCTTAAGGCTTTTGGTACAAAATCCTTGAATAATAGATTTTTAAAAATCAGAATCGTTTGCCTTTCTTTGTTGTAAAGACATAATTTCAAGTTAAGTCCCAGGATAGGGTCAACCACACATTGCATCTCTCTTACAATGCATAATATGATATTCTGTTGCTCTCGGAGTTACTTCTAACCTGTTCTTCACAATCTCTCGCTGCCGGGGACTAGGGGCCGGCTGGATTAGAGGGAAGCCATTCAGTAGCAGACTTAAAGTCAGACAACTCTTCCTCCCTTACTCTCTTAATGCTATTGGTTAGATTAAGCTTGAATAACAGATTTTTTTCAATCAGAATTGTTGGCCTGAGTTGTGAAGACTACTTCTGAACCACTTGAGTCCCATGATAGGGTGAACACACTCCATCTTTAAGTAGTTGTCTATTTTCTTGTTTTCCACTCTCAGTCTCAAAAGATAGATAATCAAAATGTCTTCATTTTTGTAGTGAAAGTTTGAAGGATGTCTCCTTCTAGAAGTCTTTTGTATGCCATGTAGTTAAGGATAGTCAGATTTATGTTGATATGTACAAGTTGACGTTAAGTTTACCTATTTTGAGGGCTATTTAGCAAGGCATAGCTTGTCCTTTACTCAGGCAGGAAAGAGCAGTAAGTTGCACGATTGCATTTAGTAAGTCAATTTTTCCATTCTTGCCATCTCACGTGGCTATAGAAAAAATTTTTATTCAAACTTTAAGTTGACTAAAGTAAGTTCCTTCCCAGAACCCAGGGGACTGGGTTGTCTGAAATTGTTTTTGAGTTTTATTGCAACTTTTGTATGAAAGCAAGTTTGAATGGATTACTCTTCTGGGTCAGCTGGGTTGCGATCTGCCTTTTCATTCTGACCAATTTCTGCAAGAAAGTTCACTCATTTTGCTCTGTCTGTATTATTTTTGGGAAATGTCACGCTTTGTCCTCATTCAGTGATTGGTCACATAACTTTTACTGTTACCTCTTTGGAACAACTGAATTCAAAACACTCAGAATTCTTCCTCCCTTACTAGATTTGCTGATTTGAAATAGCAATCAGCTCTGCTTCATAAATACAAATTGGTTTGCAAATGCCATATTTAGTCCTCTCTTTCAGCAAATTCTTAAATGTTTGCAATATCCATGGCATCAACTTGCTTAAGTCTCTGGCTGGTGGCTGTCCTCAAAGCCAGAGCTAATCCTCCAGGCACCTGTGTTTAAATCCTCAAGTCTATGTAGCATTAGACTCCGACTACACTCTCCTTTTGCAACAAGATATAAAGTGTGATGAGTTTAGATATCTGGTCCATTTTCAATGCCTCTCTCTCTTTTCCTCCCCCCTCTCTCTCTCTCTCTCTCTCTCTCTCTCTCTCTATTTCTCTCCCTCTCTATTTCTCTCTCTATTTCTCTCTCTCTCTTCATTATATCAGCAATGCTTTAGACAATAAGCTGACTGTTCTCTTTTTCTCAGGATTATGAGCAGCAGTTGAGCAAATACAGCTTCTAATGTTTTCTCTCTCCGAGGTACTGAAAGCAGTCTGTGACATTGTGACAGATTTTTGTATTCTTACTTTATTTATGTTGCTCACTTACTCACTAGCTAAATGACATTGTACTCTGGCTCTTTTTGTTTGTTTGTTTTCCAGTTCTGCCCTTCTCTAAAGCCTGCTTTTTACCCAGGGTGTAACAATGAGTGCATCGCATTGTGATTCTTTTACTTGAAATCCTGTGATATTTCCAATCCTATGTGACAGACAAACTGGGTTGCAAACTGCTGTCTTGTAAGCTCTAACTCTAACTCTAAGCTATTGATATTCTATGAATTTGCCTTTGAGTCATTGAAGGCTGTATTAACACAGTTTTAACCATCTTCCTGCCTGGGCTTCTCGAACTGGATTAGATATAAAGTGATCTCCAGCAGCATATAGGCATTGTCAACCCAACAATAATGTTTAAACGTCATCGTTTCTTGCCTTAATTATGATTAATGCTCAAAAGACTGAGCTGTGTATTCCGTTTATTGCCACTGTTGTTCTGAGGTTCAGAATACTATAGAGGGCATCTTACAATTCAATCAAAGCTGGTATTTTTTTCAAAATTGTGATGAGATGAAAAATTCTGATTCTCTTCTGCCCTACCATACAGGATAATAAACAATTATCTAGAACGAAACTTATGGTGGATCGGAACCTACCTTTAGATTGAATACTTTCCTTGTGGATTATTATGAAATTGAATGTGATTTGTGTATTCAATGTAACATGAACATTTCTGTAAGATAAGGTATGGTTTATTTGTTGACTTTGAATACTCGGCATGTAAGAGAAAATGAGATATTTTTCTTTGTCCTTTGATCGTATTAAAACTAAACTCCCTGCACTCAGTGAGTGATTATGCTGGACCAGGCATTTTCACCAAGACTCACATTATCATATGGATCCTTTCCTTGTGCCTGACTTGAACAGTTTGTTCAATAGGATTAGGAGAAGCTTTAGCCACACATGCTGAACAAAAAGATTGTCATGATTGTCTCTTTTGAAGCTATGAAGTTCACATTTCCTTTTTGTACATAACCCTGATGTATAACATAGTAAGAACTTGTGATGCAATTTTACTTGAGACATCACATCTTGTCTCTCGGAGATGTATGATAGGTTTTCTCACTCTGCAAATCCTTTCAAAAACTTAAACATTGTTACTATAGCTCTCTTTTGTCTCTCATAGACTGAGACTCTTTGGGGAATATCGCTGACTTCACTTTTACTGGAATCCAATATTCAGTTTTCAGATTTGACTTAGTACATGTAATGCAGATGATTTTCAATATGAGATGATGATGTTTTTGTGTCTCTTTTGATACTGTTAGGTTCACTTGCCCTTTCTCATCGTTACTGCTGAAAATAAAGAATGATGCCCTTTTCTTCATGATCAGCAGTTAAGTACTTTCTTGAGTTGTTAGGTCCAGTCCTCTGGCCATCTGAGCGCTGACAGCAATTCAGTCTAAATATGCGATAAAGATCCATCCAACAGGTCTCTTTTTTGTACAATGTATCTTTATTGTTGATAAGTTTCTGGCTGATTGTACCCCTAAAGCCTAATCGGTAATTGTCCTCCAGACATTTGCTTAAAAATCCTCAAGTCTAACATTAGACTGCACGAATATCCATGCTGTTCTTTTCGAACAATACTTCTTTTTATTCAAATTTATTTCAGGATTGATAGAACTGTACTCAGCATATCAGTTGCACATGTTACAGTTTCTTGCTGAAATCCAGCTTCTCTTGGATAAAACGTCTGATCAAGTCTTAGATCAAAAGAACCTGCATTCAATCTGATAATCTGTATGATGTACGTACAAATCAGTGATGATCGTCATTGATCATCTAGTTACTTCCACCTTTCCACATCTACATTTTATTCTTCTTCTGAACCCTTAAACTGACTTGTCATGTATTATAATTAATTATGTTTTACTGGGTTGGACACACGGGTCCCTGCCTCCATCTTAAACCTGGTATCAAATTGCTACTGTGAATGTACATCACTGTCATGTGACTTTTTCTGCCCGCAAAACCACCCTTCTTTGCACTGATTATAAGTTGTTTCTCATATTTGTGAGCAACTAAGTAATCTATCTTTTTTTAACCTCACCTCTTACTGTTGCTCTTTAGGTATGAGCTGGCCTTATGGTGTTACCCAATATCTTTACTATGGCATCAGGAGTCTTCCATGCTGAGTTGATTCGAGGTTCCCAATATCGAGTTTCAGCATATATTATAGACTAATCTATATATCATCTAATATTCCGCAAACAGTATTGACTTTATTTAAAAATTTTCTTCAGGTTTCTTCCAGTTCTTCTTTAACACTTTCTGTTTTCTTCTGCACCTTTCCTTGACAGCCTCCTCTGCAATCTTGTTAATATCTGTAGTTTCCAAGGCTTCAGTTTGGCTTGTTTATGATAATCATTCTCCTGATAATTGCCTTTATCATTTTCTAGACCTGCAGTTTACCTGCTACACATGTATTGATCTTTGTCTCAGTTCAGCATTCACAAATCTGCAGTTTTTTTGTCTCAATCGCAGAAAGGAGGTCTTAGAGACTTTGAGCAACAGCTTTGAATCATTTTGATTAAGGCGTCTTCATATAGCCCTCAAATCTGCCAGCCTGTGTTTTTCTGACTTGGAAGTCTTGATTTACTTTCTTCCCAATTTATGAATTATTTTCTGTATCTACAGCTGAGGTCCTATTCATCATCTGTATATAGTAGTATAATAATTGTACTCTGCTGGAGTGTCTAGTCCGGGTCCTCTGTAGCTTGTTCCAGTTGTGACTGCTGCTCTCAGTCTGATCGAAAACTAAGGGATGTCTATTGGCATCTTTAGCTTGCTTCAGTTGCCGGTCAATTGCTCCTCTCAAAACCTTGACTAGTCTTCCAGACACCTGTTTTGAATCCTCAGGTCCAGCATTATCTACACTGATCCATAGAAGCACTGCTGTCATTTGCAACAAGATGTATTCAGTTTCATGCATGAAATATTTGTCTCCCTGCCTTAATCTTCAATTGAGTTTCAAACTGCTCCTGTGACTGTACATCAATATAGTACATGTCTTGATCTCTCCCCTTTCAATATCAGTATTCTTCTCACTTAAGTTGTGACTGCTCTTCTTAGATTTGTGTGCAACAGCTTAGCATGAAGCCTTTTTACTTAGTCTATCATTTTTTCTTTCATTTCTATCTCCAATGTCTTGATGTTGATATTGAAGTTATGAAATCTTTAATACTCGCTTGTTGACAGTAACTGATAAATTTGTGACTAAATCATCTTCAAGATCTTGATCATCTTATGATTATGAAGCCGTTTTTCGGGTCCTGCTATACTTTTTCCAGTCTGAATAATACTAGACTTCCGAATATGGAATGACAATGATGTCTATAAAGTATTATTATAGCACAGACCTTTAGAGACTGCATAATCTGCAATGCTAAGAAAATATTTTGCAGATGGTACATGTACTGTCTGGTATTTGACTAAAAATCATTATTTATAATCAAATATAGTAATTTATCAGATATTTTACTGATGTGTGATATATCAAATGCATACAGCTTCAATCTGCCTTATCCATTATTCTCCTTACATGTACAAATGTACATGCTATCTTTGTCTTCTTGGGTTCTTGTTTCAAATTTTCTGCTGATCCTAAACTGCCTTCTCCAGCCATTCAACGTCAACTGTTTTATTTCCTTCTGGCCTTTCTACTATTCTGGTGTGCTTGCAGTTTTCCTGCTGGTTATCTTTGCTGACCGTTGACTGGTTTATGCAGTTGTCTGTCACCATCTCATCATGGTGGTTTCAACAAATCTTGGCTTTGTTAGCGACCTCAGCAGACGTCTTTGAGACTTTTGAAATCAAGTTTGTTCTCATAGATATATTCCTCAAACCTGCCTGTCTCTGATTTGGTGACTTGAAAGTCTTGATTATCTCTTCTCATGGCTTAAAAATCTTCCCCGACTTTTGTTTGTCTTCATCTCTTTCATTCTGTGACTTAAAACTTAAAGTCTTGGTGTCTTCTGATGATATTCAAATCTTCTCTCATGATATTCAAATCTTCTCCAACTTCTTTTGAATCAGACCCACATGTCCTCTGTCTCCATCTGAGAGACTTCTTTGTGGCGATGTGTAGTTTACGTGGAGTTTGAAATCAAGTTGTACTCATATAGCCACCAGATCTGCCTGTCTCTGGTTTTGTAACTTGAAAGTCTACATTTATTTTCTGCCTGACTTACAAATCATCTTGAACTTTTTTCCAACTACTGATGTCGAAGTAGCAGATTTAACAAAGATCTTCCCTTAGCTTACACTGTAATCGGACTGAATGTAGGGAAATTGACTGAATCAGGACATCTGTTATGGCTTGTTCATCTTTAAATTTGTCTGTACTATCATAGCTATTCCATTCCCTTCTCTACTTAGCAATGACATTACCCGAGAGTATAGCATGGTTATTAGCACCTATCCCATCTTTTTCTCTGCTTTGCCTCTGCATGTTTCTGTGGGTTGCTGTTCTCTGTCCCTATATGAGAGACTCTTAAATTGAGATGGAGTAAGAATTATGTGGAGTTTTGATTTAATTTCTTCCTGACTTACGAACCTTCTCAAAATCTTTTCCAACTACTATTGTCGAGGCAGCAAATCTAAAAAAGGCTGCCCCTGACTAAATGGGCTAAATATTGCGTCTGACTCTCAGGACCACCTTCTGTTGTTAATATGATCATGTGTCATCTTATGCTCTACATGGTCTTAGATATCATAAGTAACTGTAACAGTATTCTTTATTAATTATTCATCTTTTAAGTTAGTCTGTACGTACTGTACATGTAGCTTAAATACCATTGGCTGTTCCATTCCCTTCTCTACTTTAAAGCACTCAGCATTTACCTGATATAGGTGAGTACATGTATGGCACCCGTCCGGTCTTTCTCTGCTCCAATGCTTGTCCAAGTTTGTATTCAGCCTTAGCTGTTCATCACCTTCTAGTCTTTCTAAACCTGCAGTTTGCCTGCTAGAGCTTTTCTTGTTCAGGTTTTGGCCTCCACATATCTGTGCAGGTTGCTGTTGCCTGTCTCTATCTGAGAGACTCTTCGAAGATGGATATGTTGAGCCTAAAAGCAAATTTGTCCTCATATAGCCCTCAAATCTGCCTCCCTAGCTCTGGTTTTGTGACTTGAAAGTCTTGATTCACTTTCTGTATGCGTTCTCTTGACTGAAAACCATTGCCAGCTTGTTTCCAACTATGAATGTGAAAGCAGAAAAAAAACTGCCCTGGACTAATTTGACTGTAAATTTGTCTCAACTTTCCTTTATAGCCTCTCCTTATGTTCCTGCAGGTTTGCTTTTAATTGATATCTCAGAAACAGTTTTTGGAGTTTGACATGGGCTTCTTCTGTTCTAAATCAGTGTGACAGTTAGGATCTATCTACCCTTATACAGTCCATCAAACTTAATGATAAATCTTGTCCTTGTTCAGGTTATTCAACCTATTTGACCTACATGACATTGTACTTGCTGGAAAACTGCACTGCCAAACTTTAGGATGCAAACTGTGAAAACACAGTACTCTAGCATGCTGTTCATTCAGGCCGGTGCAGATTTCTCTGCTGCTCAGAATGCAAGCCAAGAGAGGCAGGGAGAAAACTTCTTACCATGTCTACATTTTTTCAAATCTTTTTATTCAAATTTATTTCAGGATTGATAGAACTGTACTCAGCATATCAGTTGCACGTTGTACAGTCTTCTGCTGATATCCAGCTTCTCACGGATATTGTACAGTTTCTTGCTGATGCTAGTCATAGCCAGCTTCTCTTGGGTAGACTTTAGTGTGTGCAAGTTGTAGATCAGAAGAGCCAGCATTCAATCTGATAACCTGTATGGTGTACTTATGCATCAGTGATGATTGATCATCTAGTAATTCCACCTTTCAACATCAGACACTTTATTATTCTTCTGAACCCTTAAAACTGACTCGTCATGTATTACTGGGTAGGGCACACGAGTCATTCAGGTACATCCAATCATGGCATGACTGTATCAGACACAGTCTAAGCGGTACTTTCTCAACTTGACTTTCATTACTTGTGGTAATAGATAGATACCTTTATTGGTAGACTTTGTGAAAGATAGATCTTATGCCTCCAATGTATCTTGATTTTCATTTAAGGTTGCTATTCTTATAATCTTATGAAGCAGAAATATGTTTTCTGGAACAACTGATTCAATGTACTTGGCTCCTGAGACTTCTGCATTCCTCAGACACTTTCTTCAGCTGTGTACTGACATCATATTGATACAACTCTAAGGTTCTCACCTTTGGACTGACTCTTCAGTCTTGGCTTTTAGTCCTGTCCATTATTGCAGTTTTCCAACATTGCTAGAGCCAGTACGAAAAGGATCCTCTCACTTTCACATGACTGTCCTCATTTAACATGCATTACTCTTACTCATAAGACCTTCCTCCAATTGTTTTGTAAATTGTTTGTTGATTGATTGAATGATTTCTTGACTTTTTCACTGATATTGACATTGTGCAGATGACTGTCTACTACTTGCTCCTTTACATTGGTCTCAAGCCTTCACTGTTTGAGGATTAGGAAATATATTCTAGCTATATCTGTTTATTTCTTCTTACAACCCTTTGTATAGATGAAAAATAAAACACAGTGTATTCCGCATCATCCTTGGTCCCACGGGTCAGATTGACCTCTGGCCTCCCGGCAATTCAAGGCATGTTAAACCTACCCAAAAAATGCAAAGTGCACATTTTTGCTGGCTCAGTATCTCCCTTCAAGGTACTCATACAGTTTATCGTATTTGCTGTCTCGTGCGCAGCTCCTTGTGAGTTTTGGACTGCCTTTTTCTGACGTAAATTCTTGACCAAAATTCCACTCTCTTGCTTGACTCAGCTTTTCAGTGACTTCTTTCTACCTTCCATAACTGCAGTCAATGTAAGACCAAAATGCCTCCAGGTAATATGTAGGCTATGTTGAACTGTCCAAAAACTGTCCTGATTAGTGACCTCAGTATGTAGTTTGCCTGTGCGAACTTCCTCTCCTAATTGTGCTTTATATCAGAATCTACTGTATTTCATATGAGGGCCTGTTTTTACATATAATGTGATTGACTAAGAAACATCTGTCGTCTTTCTGGTGCACAATTTATGTTGCCAGCTTCTCTTGTTTCTTCCTTGATGCAGTTCTTTTTCAAACGTTTCGGTAATTCCTTCACCAGCAGTATGAGAGTCAAAGTCATACTTGTGCACTTTTTTTTCCTCCGAATCTTAAATGGTGACCTTTTAATCAGAGCAAGCAGTTCTCTGACAGTCAAGGTTGATGTTTTTGACCCTTAATGCTTCGTTTCCTCCTTGTCATCCAGAGGCACATTTCAACTTTTAGAACAATCTGCAACAACTTAGAACAATCTGCCACACAGATTATGATCTAGAGGTGATCTATTGTGCATACCGTCATCAGGGTTGACAGGAAAAGTCAGGATTAGATTTAGGAATAGATTTAGGGTTGGGTTAGGATTAGACTTGAGGTTATGTATTGTCCTAACGGTTTAACGTCTTGGTGTCAAAATGTCTAGAAACTGTCACTTCTGGTATGTCCTTGGTGCTGAACGCCGGGTTGCTTTGTCCAACTTCTTTGACTGATTTCCGTCTCTACTGGCTTGATATTACTTTGGTTTATTGCCAAAGCCTTTAAGTCATCATATCATCAGTGTTGTGGTTGAGTTCTTAGTTCTTATATGATATCAACGGGAGTATCTGTGTTTGAGCTACCCTTTATACCAACAGTATGATTCAACCTTTTCTTAGATATCTAGTGTTAGGTACTAGTGTAAGTCAAGTATATGATATTCTGTGCTATGATGCGACTCTTGAAGTATTTGAATCACTTTTTAAAGTTACCGACTTAAGTTCTCCTTGTTAATATTTTCTCTTCTTTTCTTATGAAACAGCCATTTGCTGGACTAAATTGCCTCGAATTTCTCCCCATTCTCCAGATACTTTCTTCAGCTGTGTACTGAGACTGTATACATGTATTTTGTGCGAGAAGAACACTGACAGTCATTTTTTGCCATTATTCCTCCTTTTGTGAGAAACCAGACAGACACATTGTTATTGAAAGATGTGATATGGTGTGATGGGTAGACTACTACCATCTAAGAGCCATGATTAATAAATAGCAACAACATAAATCTGGAGCAGGTGATACTCTTCTTCCTACAGATTTTCGAAAATCCTTGTCTTTGTTCCACTATAGCAGTGGTGAACCTGACCCTCCTTCGCATGTAACTCTTTGTACATTATTAATAGTATTATTGAGTCAAAATGGGCCTTCGAGGTCAGAGGTGTCACCTATCTTTGTTGATAATCATAATCCCTCATCATCGCATCTCTTTGTCCATCCCAACCAGTTTTCATCTACGCTGTGATGGTCTGGTTCCTTGGTAGGACAATCCTTGGAAGTTGTTTGTCTTGCTACTCTCCTGCATTCTATCTTTAGCTCTGTTGACAGTGTTTTCATCAAGTTTAAACTACAGAATTTGGTCCCCTACCTATTTCAGTGGCATTACCTTTGAGTAACAATATATTAGTTAATACAATACTCAAGGACATGTAGATGATAATGATAACATTATGATGATAGATGTGACTTATGAGTGCCTCGTGTTACATGACTTGGTAGATTCTTCCTTGGTTTGTCTCTAACGCTTCAATCAATGATAAATTGACTGACTTGCGCAAAAATCTTGTCAACCTGAAAAACATGTTGCCCTTCATGACTAAAAGGGCTGTCTTGAGCTGGTGTCCTCTTGCCGTCTTGGTTCACATGTACAGTCTACTTGACATTCTGTTTGTGTTCCAGTTGATTTTTGTTACTGAAATGATCTTACACTCATATTTTATTTCTTGGAATGTTCTTCCTAGATTGATTTCTATTTAGGCTTCAGTCACTGACAAATTGCCTTACTTGTGCAAAAATGTTGATGTCAAGCTGAATGAAATGTTGCCCTTCATAAATGGGCTATAATATGAGAGGTGGAATCTCGGGTCATAAGCTTGACACTCTGTAAGTCTTCCAGTTGCCTTTTTTTACAGAAATGATCTTACACTCATATAAGGTGTTCACGGGTAAGTTTTCAGAATTCTCACTTCTTCAACTTATTGATCCTTAAGATTTCCTCAGTTTGTGATATGTGCACATTTTCTGTGCTTCGCCTCCTTTTTAATTCTGGAAAACCGTTAAGTCTTGAAACACTCCTATTAGTCAATATTGATTGTTCTCAATCACTTTGCTTTTGCTATAGATAATCGTTCAAAATTTTGATTTAGAGCAAAGTCCTGGAACCATTCTTTTGATTAAACTTATAGCACCAATTTTCCTATGTATTCCTACATTAAATTTTATCTCAGCTTTCTGCCTTAATAGAAAACACACATTTAACAGGCACTTTTTCTGTGAAACTTTATCATTCTGAGGTTGCCTGATGGTGTGATATTTATGTTAGAGGGTAACATGTTGTAGTAATGTTCCCAGAGCGTAAAGAAGCCCTTTTATTTTTCACTCAATATTTCTTGCTTCATTTCTGATTAGAATAAGAAAACAGTATCTATCTGATCAGTAAAAATCTGCAGTGGCTATGGACTGCTTCTTCTGGAGCAATGTGAAGAGTGTTTTGTTCCTAAAATGGGCAACATTTATCAATATATCCTCTTTCCCTGGTCTTATTTCCTATTCAAACTATGTTTTTAGTTAAATCATAAGTGAGATACAAGTAGGATAACTTTCTAATTTTCTAAGAAGCTGTGAGTTTGGATAAATGCATTATCTCAGTATAGATGAGTAATAACGTCTGCTTTACTTGTTACAACTTGATCATAATGCTCACAATAAGAAAGCCCTGTAACAGAGCACTTTCTGTGACAATTAGAAGTTATGGAAATGTTCTTTGCTAGTGTGACTCATTGACTATGAGTCTATGTAGGCTTCTTGGGAAACTTCCTACCTTTGCTTGTGACTCAGAGATTTACGTCTGAGTTTGTATGTTCTTTCTTATTGCAATTGTTGTAACTTTCATGACAGGAAAATGTTATAATCTTATTTCTGTCAGCTTTCATGACTATTCTGCCAACTCTTGTGCCAATTTCCTTTCTGTACACCGCCTACCATTCTTGACATTCCTGCCTGAAATGCAACAGATGTTCTCTTTTGCCAAAATACTGGCTTCGTTGACCCATATGTCATACAGGTTAAATAATCATTTTCTCTCCTCAGGATTTCAGTGTGTACTGGTCTGGTGAATTTGATAGATCAATTTGTTTCCGATGAAAGACAATGTTGCTGCCTTCCATTATGATTTTCCATTCTTTTTACTTGATCTTTTCTCAGATTCTTCTTCCTAACCTGAGGTCACTTAATATCCATCTCATTTAATTTACCCTCTTTTTCATGTTGATATGCCTTTTGATAAAATCAAAGCATTGCTCATCCAACTACTCCAATTTGACATTGTCTTGACTCATGGCCCTTATTGAATCTAAATGTTTATTAAGTTACTGAATGGTATTGCTGGATTCGCACTCAGTGCAACAGTTTTAGTTTTTCTTGATGAGGAATGAATCCAGTAAACAAATTGCTTTACTAGCATGGATCTTACTCATATTTGCGTCTTGAACCCAAACAATCTTGGCAGTCTAGTACTGACAAGGCTTCATCAGAAATAAGCTTGTTCAGTCGTTTTTCATTGATATGTATACTATAGCACACGTTGTATGTCAAATGGCTACTAAATAAATGCTTGCCCTGATGGTACTTGGTGTTGAGACTTTCCTCCATCCATGAAAATTTCTTCACAATTAAAGGTGAAAACACACTTGAGTGAAGCAAAAAAGCTTTGAGTTGCATAAGTTTGCTGTCATAACACTAATACTGAAAATATTTTTTTCTTCTCTTTCTACACTATGATTAATCTGTTCCTCAAGTTCTGAGTGTATCCAAGATTTGAGTCTTCCTGCTGATTTTCTAAAATGTGCAAAAGAAAATGGAGTGAGCTTACATGTTGAATACCGGTAGCACTGTAACAGTTCCTCTGCTTTATATAGGTTGTTAATTGTGAAAAGGACAAGGATAATGTTACATGTAGACTATTTCTATCTACTCGATTGTGACATTATCGGTGTGGGTGACTTTCCTGTCTCAATATGTGATGGCTGATAATCAGGCATGTTAGTGATAGATTTAAACTTATGCACAATATTCTGAATTCAGTTTCTTCTCTCCTGCAGTAGCTCTAAATTCCCTCTCCTGCTCTATTAGAGTTGCATTTGGTTTCCAAGTATACAGTCAAATAATACCATCACACTGTAATCACGAAATCTCTTCAACTCAGTTGTTTGTCATTGTTTGGACCTTATGCATAAGATCTTTACAGTATTGAAATGAATGTTAAGGACATTTTACCGAAATTTATTACTTTTGTCCTAAATGTGTATGAAAATTCTTCTTCCAAACATTCTGTTTGAAGCGCAATTTCTTTGACCTATTTCTAATTTCGTCTTTCTAAACGCCACTGTTTCAATTGTATCTAATGGTAGATACTGTAACTGAGCTCAGGAGGAAAGTTAAACTGCCGGATATGTCAGCTCATTAATGAGTGCACCAAAACTTATTGAAATTCTTGTTGTTCAGCTGTATTTGAAAACAATGTCATGAAAAGTTTGGTTCAGCATTCTCTCATTTTTTTTCTTCCTACTGTCAATCTTGAATAATTTCCAATGTATCTTGGTTCCCAGTATGAGAGTCAGAGTCATACTAACTTTTCTGCCTTCTTGTGGGACAGCAGACAAACATTTTGACCTTACTGATAAGTAATTTATTATCTGAGACTCAGTCATCAGTTCATTGACTTTCATGGATGATGTTTCTTCCCTCTTCTTTTCCTTGATACAGTCACACAGCTAGAGCCACATTTCAACAATCTGTCGGGTATGTATCTGTCAAAAATGATGTACAGTACATGGTGTCTATGAGGTATGGAATGAATCATCCTTTGAGCGTTTAAGTCGCAAACTCTCCCTGCAAAATCTTGTGTTCCACTCTTTGGATTCTTAACCTCCATTTCAGCTCACTGATTCTTAAATTCCTTTCTTTCCCACAGATCCACTTTTAATGTAAAGTTGGTCTGTAAGGAACTGAAATTGGTGAAGATGTGACTTCTTCTGTTCTTTGTAATCATATTTCATGAAATCCTTTTTACAAGTGGGATGAATTTAACCCACTACTAGCGGGGGGTCATTTCTGCAGGTTTTCCCCCTATTCCTGTGTTCTGATTGTCTGTATTTGCTTCCGCTTATGGAGAGTCGCATTTTGACTTTTGAAATGGTCAGTGCTTAACTCACTAGAATGGGTGAGGAAGTATTTTCTTATGTTGTTTGATATCTGCATTCAATTCTTCTTTAAGAAAAAGTGGGATCATTCTGTCCCTGCACTCTTTCCATCTACTTCTCCAGTTTTTCAGTCTACCAAGACTTCACTATGTAGCCATATCATAACATCTCTTCTTGGCCTTTCATAAGTCTTGAGCTTGTACTATGGTAAACTTTCAAATAATTTCTTCGAAATTTGGTTTCTAAAATCTGTTCTTTCCTAATCTGATAGATTTTTCTTCTAAATAATTGATAAGACTAGTAAGTGTTTGAATGTGTAAATTCTTTGACTCAGTTCAGAATCACAGTTTGACTTTTGAAATAGTCAGTGCTACTAACTGGAATGCATGTGGAAGCAACTCCTTATGGTGACACATGTGATATCTGCATTAATTCTTCTGTGAGAAAAAGTGGGATCATTCATTCCCTGCACTTTTTGTCCTCTCTCTTGTCTCAGGCTACATCATAACTCTTCTCGGCTTGTCATAACAAATCTTTAGCTTGCGCACTGGTGAAAACCTTCAAACTACTTTTATAAAATTTGGTTTCTAAAATTCGTTTTTTTCTAACCTGAACTTGACTAATGTATACTGATTCTTCTTCATTGTTAATTAGACTAGTAAGTGTTTGTGTAAAGTCTTTGACTCAGTTCAGAGTCACATTTTGACTTTTGAAATAGTCAGTGCTACTAACTGGAATAGGTGAGGAAGTGACCCCTGTGATATCTGCATGAAATCTTCAGTAGTAAAGTGGGATCATTCATCCATTCAGTCTTTTTTCTCCTTAAAACAAGTGTCTTGGGCTCTTAAGTCTGACATCATAATCATAGAGATACAAATCCCCTTCTCTCTATTAGTATAAGTTACTATAAGCAGTCTTCAGTTTGCACTCCAGATGAAAATTCTAAATCATTTTCTTGAAAAAGTCTCCAGATTCTATTCTTTTCTAACTTCAATTTCAAGATTCTTCTTCCAAAGAATTCATAACGGTAGACTAAGTGTTAAAGACTTTGATTCAGTTAAGAATCTAACATGTTCAGTTACGCCATGACCAGACTGGAATGGGTTAGGAAGGGATTCCTTGTGATGTGTGATATTTTTCAATTTTCACGAATTCCCTTTCTCTTCTGAAAAACATTTCCCCAAAGTTGCATGTATATGGTTCCTGACTATTTATCTTAAGTTACATGCTGAACTTCTCTGTATCAATGTTCACGAATTCCCCTTCTCTTCTTCCCGTCTGCCAGTAGTCTAATGTTGGACACAATCCATGAACATCCATTCGTCAAATGTTCTTTGAAACAGTGTTGGCCACATTTGTGTCGCACCTGTCTCCAAATATGTATTTAGTTCTACTCAAATCTGCATCTAGATTAAGATGCTGCCTTTTCATCTCTTTGGTACCTGTGGGCTCCAATATCAGAAATGACCTTGGTGCTGAATTCCTGGTTTCTGGTAATGTGTCTGAGCTGTCTACAATTTCTTTGAATAATTTCCATCTCTATTGGCAAGAGATTTTTGTTTGTTGCCACATTAAGTTCTGTCTGCTATCCTCTTCAGAACTTATCCTTGAATTCTAGTACAGGATTTAGAATCTTTCAACAACTAAACCACTTTGATCTCTGAATTTTAATGCACCGGACTCAATACCAACTAAATGTTAAGTGTCACTGTTGATATATTTATAAAAAGCGGTGTTGATTTTGTTTATTGCTGTTACAAAGAACCACATCTTGACTTTGAAATAGTCTGAACTTTGCGACATGACTTACCCTCTGAACCTGATGCTCCAATTCTTTCTGCTATCTATTTCCAACTTGTCTTTGATGTGTTTGTCCTTCTGAGCTTTTTGTGGAATGACTTTAATCCACTAGGCATGTGTGCGTGCATGTGTGTGTGTGTGTGTGTGTGAATGTGTGTGGTTCAAGACTCCTAATTCTCTCTTCTATCTGTATCACACCTTGTCTTTGATTTGCAGTGTGAGAGTGATTCAATCATTCATTATAAAAGCTAAGCTTCAGTAATCTTTGAATATCATTTACTTCTCCCAGATTTGATAAGTTACCAGCCAAATGATTGTCAAATGATTGTGCATGTTTTCCTATAAATGTGGAAAAATACGATGATTTTTCATTGCCATCACAGAGAACCACATTTTAATCATGACTTTTGAAATAGTCTGGAAAGTTTTTGTATTCACATCTATTTTGACTGGTCCAGTTCTCTCTTCTATCTATTTCATAACTTGTCTTTAATTGATATGACTATGATAGCGATAATTGTACTGATTTAATGCTGATGATTTAAGTTATCTTTGAAATATTGTCTTACAAGTTCCTGACTTCTCCTATTGGACAGCTAATTGTCATTGTTGGCATTCTCAAAATAACTTTAAGATTGCTAGTCTTTGTTATTTTTCATTGCGGTTACAAAGAACCACATGTTGACTTTTGAAATAGTCTTCCATAACTTCTTTGAAGCGTAGGAGACGATCCATTGTGAGGTTGTATCCTTCTACCACTATGTTTATGATTTATATATAAAGTGAAACGAATTGTCTGTTTGTCATTTCCAGCTGAACAGTTAGATTCTGTCCATCACCACGGAGAGAAAAATCATTCTAAAACTGAACTATTTTTTCTTAGTATTTGACCATCTTCTACCAGTTCATTGATTGTCCTGTCTTTGATGATAAGTTGTTACTTGATTCTTATCGTAGCACAGAGCCACATTTTGACTTTGGAAAGTCTACTACAGTGCGATGTTGCTACACATATCTCCTTCAGTACAGTGTGGTGTACGTCCCTCTGTGAGATAAGATTTATAAGTTTCACACTGAATGTTTGGTGCTACTCTTATATATATAGGATCTCTGCAACACTCTTTCCTTCAGAATCTATAATTCCTTATCCAAGTTCACTGCCCTTCACAATGTGTGTTTCTATAGTCTTTTTTCTGAGTGATGATCACTACTTTACATTAAAACCTAAGTCTTATAGACCTCAAAGCAGGCACCTCTTTTTTTAATATGTGTCCAACAGCTTCTGAGAGAAGCTTTTTCTGGAGATGATACGGTAACCTTAAGTCAAACTTTAAGACTGACTCATTTTTTTTCCAAAAGCCAAAAGAGTTGAATACGTCTTGGCAATCAAAAAGCATTATAGCTCCTACATAATGATTGTTTGTTGTTTGCCAATGACCAAGACATCTTGGAGAAAGAAAACTTAACCCACTTAAAGTTGCTGAGACTCTCTCCTTGCCAATAGTATTCTGAGACACTTTTCTTGCTTTTCTTCTGCATTGGGCATACTGTGTAGTATATGAGTGTGCAGAGTTTTTTTTCATACAATCAGTGTGTGCCCCATTTTTACAGAATTCCCCATACAGGGGATGCGTTCTTTGCCACACGCTTTCTTCACTCTCGAGGTTCCAACATTGTGTCTATCCTTCGTGTTCTGAAAGAATGACTGTTCTATAGCTTGAACAGAGAAAAAATTTTGTTCTCTTTTTTTCTTCCCTTCTGTCTATATCCTCATACTGTTCACAATATTGTATCACTTATCATAGTTGAAGATCTGAATTAAAACGAACCTTACCAAGTCTATAGATAAATAATGTTTGTCAGAAATCACAGTGTTGAACAATCCTCTCAAGACATCCATAGTCCCCAGGTACTGTTTGCTAGCTCTTGTATATTTACTCCACTCCATATGTGGGCTCCAGGTGAATTTGAATCCTCAGTGCTAAATGTGGGCTTACAAAGAGAGTAAGCTAGAACTTAGCTTCAGATCGTGCCCCACATGTGTGTTCCACGTGTGCCTGTCCTTGGTCAAGATCTGCAGTCACTATTTATGCTGCTGTAAGATGTTTCCTCACGAATTGTTCCCAATAATGTTAACAGCTCCAATATATTCAGAGTCTTATATATACAGAGCTCAAGGATCTACAGGACAATCAATGAATACAGCTTCTTGTTATTGATCAGATATAGTGGAGTTAGTCCAAGTGAAATGTGAAATGATAAGACTGTAAAAACTTGACCCACTTTGAAGCTGCTCCTTCTGAGACACTACTCTGTAGTCTATGAATGTGCAAAGTTCTTTGCGTTCATCAGTGTCTGCCCCATTTTTACAGATTTCCCCATACAGGGGATTTGTTCTTTGCTGCACACTTTCTTCACTCTCTAGGTTCCAACATGTGTGTTCCATGTGGGCCTGTCCTTGGTGCTGAACACCAGGTTACGTATAGTGTGATTTATTTGTGTCTTACCTTCTTTTGAAATTCTTTCCCTGCTGGCTCTTTTTCTACCACAGATCCTGCATCACTGCATGCTGATTTGCTCTTCTGTCACCAAATACATTACTGTGATAGTTTTTAATTCTAATAAACCTTCCAAATACCAAGACGATGCATTTCCCCATCTTGTTCTTGGTCTATCCCTACCACTGTTCCTGTCTGCCTGAATCATATCCTGATTCTGTTCACAATAGTGTACATTGCACTTTTCCCAAGCCTCTTACATGTAGTCATCAGATCATAGGTATTGTAGTTGAATTTCTGTTTGTAATTTGATATCAGGTATATCTCTGCTAGAGCTTTTAATTCATCAGTGCCCGTCCCATTTCTCTAGATTTCCTCATCTGGAGGATGCCTTCTTGCAGAAAAGTTTTCAAAAGACCCGTGGGTTTTAACATTGTGTCATGACTGAATGCAGGGCTGTGAAGAGCATGACTCTTCTTTGTCTGCCTTGGACTGAGATCCGATTTTCTTCTCTTTTTTCCTTCTGCCCATGTCCCAAAATTGAGCATAATCTTTGAATGCTAGATGCAGTTTATTTTAATTACTGGAATTGGGTATGCACTACAAACAAACAAAAAATGCACACAAGTTATCAGAACTTATACAGGACTGGTCCACATTTGCATCTGGCTAAAGATGCTAGACAGCGGGAAGAACAGTTTTCTGGATACTTGTGGGTTCCAAACTTTGATGCAGTATACATGGATGCTGAGATCCTGACTGTCCCAATTTAGTTTGGACAGAGAAACAATATTGATGTCTTTTCGTCTTCCCTTCTGCCCATATACTGATTCCATGCATGACATTGAGTCGCTGATAAAGATCTCAATGCCTTAAAAACCAAACCAATACTATGCATCTTTGTCTAGTAGGCATCCTAATGTTGGCCTTTTTAAAGTTTCTAACTGGCTTTCTTCCTTCGGGAACCAATTTTGTTCTTCTCGTCTGCCAAACATTGAGTAGAAGCAATTAATCTATGAATGCAAATAAGTTCTTACAAGTCAGTGAAAGACCCCTATCACTGGCACCTGTCCCGATATATGGCCTGTTGTTCATACATCTGTATCTATATTAAGATGCTACTTTAGGGTATGTGTGTATATGGTCAACATTGTTCTCTGTTCTTTTGCCTTTAAGTTTATCCAATCATAGGCAACATCTATGGATCATGGAATCTACATAATTTTTCTAAAGGCTGCTCAAAGTCCTAAGTTTTAGCCCCTTTGTTCAGCCCCACCCTTATTGTATACTCTTGTGGATGTTTTGCCTTAATCTCCATATTGGAAAAAGCTTACCTCCTCACAGATTGAACCTAGTACATGTTTCTTAATTCTTTACCCTTCTTTTCTATCTACTCCAGACATCACAGTAGGAAGCCCATTCCTCCAGAAGTTCCCATGTGTACTGACTCATCAAATCAGCATCGAGATCACGATGCTCTACATGTAGTTAACCTGACTGAGGCTTGTTCTCAAAATGCATTTTGCAAAATGTTTGAATGAATATCCTTGCTATGATTTAAGCATGCAAATTGTTTCCTGCAGCATACCTTTGTCACATAAGAAAATGAATTACTAACAGAATGAGCAGAATTAAGGATGTTAGTCTGCTTTCCTGATTAGCACCATTTAGGCCTCTCCAGCTAGTCAAGACAGACTATTGCCCTGTCCCATTGCAGTTTGATATGTAGTCAGAAGAGACATTATCCTACTTTTGGAATGGTTTGAAACTACTGATTTCAGTATTGTTGTACAGTTGCAACTACCTACCTCCTCCTCTGTGAGCCGTCTGATGAGGGACTAACTGATACACAGAATGCCACTGTGGCTATATGGTTGCTCAATAAACCAGTCATACATATCCTGTCTTAGGGTGTTCATCTGGAGCAGAGTCCCCTTGTTTTTGATATGCCTATACCCCAATATTGAAGTCTAGCATCAGGCAGGGGTAAACTAATGTATCCCTTCTCCTCACATTGTATATAGATCATGGTTTTCATTTTCTCTTCCTCTTTGAGCTTCTGATGGAAGGCACTTTTTCCAAGGTGCAGCATGCTGTAGTGCTAAGAAGGTGACAGATCAACTGAGTGTCTGATTTAGGAATAAATTTTTAACGCTAACTGTTTTGTCTCTAACTCTGTTCCTGTTTGCCAACAAGATTCTACCAGGTAACCAATAGTGTTGAAGTTTCCCAACCCTCCTATATATGGTGCATGGCTATGATATTGTTTTTGTCTGGGTTTATTAATATTTAGTCACATGTCTTGAAGATAGCAAGTTTCCACCTGAGATTGTTTCTGGCAGCAATGCTGTTTATCTGTGCTGTGTAGGAAGCTACACTAGTGTTATGTTCCTCGGCCTGCTGACGATATCATGTACATATCTGAATTCCGTCCGTATCACAGACTGATCCGGCAGCATATTTTTTTCTGTGCGAGCTTTTAGATGCAATTTGCAGTCAGCCTACTCAGCAAAGTACACAAACTGACACCGACTTGTGGCTAGTTCAGGTGTTAAGAAATTCTTTCCCTATTTGTGTTTGGTACTCTCCTGGCATCCAAAGCTACATTTTTTAATCTACCAAGGGACCTAATTGCTCTTGTCTCTTCTTTTTAAAGGAGGGTTGGAAGAAATCGTCAGCGAGACTGTCAATCCAATTCTACCAGTTTCAACTTTTCATTAGAAAAGTCTTATTCAGAATCACAAGATAGAGAGTGATTATGCTTTAATTTGCTTTTCTACCATCTAGTACTTTCCTTCCATTGGTTGTCAATTTCTAAGCAGGGCAGGGTACTCTTGAAATAGCCAATCAGCATTGGAAATTACAGTTGACGCTGACTAGATTAGCTGATCGTCATGGATCTTAGGCGTTGACTGCCCTGTTTTCTTTTTTTTAGTTTGTCACACTATCTAATTCCTCGGTCAGTGTGTCCAGTGGCTCCATTTTACTTGACTGAATTTCCTCACATTTGCCTCCAAATCAGGAAGCTTTCAATCTATCTTTAGCCACTGGATGATACTGTTTTTCCCAATAACTAAATTAAATGTTCTTATAATGATAAAAGTATTGCAAATGAAAAATTTTCTGTTATATTTCCCTCAAGACTTTAGAAAGCAGAGACCAATTTGCATTGCATTTGTGCTCACTTTTGTTTCATAAAGCAAATGGCTCTTCTACGCAGACTGCCACAAACTTGTTCTTATGAATAGCTTTGAACCTGTAGCTACAAACTACTAATCGTCGAAGACATGATGGAATTCGGAATCCTTTCTCTTGTTCTTTCTTCTATTTCTTAGTTTCTCACTCTCTTCTATGCATATATTCCTTTCCCCACCAGTGGCTCTACCCATTCCCAGTATGCATGAGGATTGTTTTCCTCACATTGCCTCCAGGTCTGGATGCTAAGTTCACACTTTCATAACTTTGTATGTTTGTTTGGGATGCTCATCCTTAAGATACTCAATGGACATCAGAATCCTTTCTTTTGCTCTCTTTCCTTTATCTTTTTCTCATTATGATTCCTTTCCCCACCAGTGTCTGCAACATTCCCTATTATGAATTAGAATTGTTTTCCTCATGTTGAGTCCATTTCTGGATACTAAGTTGTGTATCAATGTATCATGATTGTTTGTTTCGGATGCTCATCCTTCAGATATATTACACAGTGGACATTGAAATCCTTTCTTTTTGCTCTCTTTCCTTAATTTTTTTCTCATTCTACATGCATCTCTTTCCTCTCCAGTGTTTGCTGCATTCTCCAGTATGAATGAGGCTAGTGTTTTTCTCCCATTGCCTCCAGATCTGGATGCTAAGTTCACATTTTCATGTATCATTGTTTGTATGGGATGCTCATTCTTAAGATACTCAATGGACATCGGAATCCTTTCTTACTCTTTCCTTTATTTTTTTCTCATTCTCCATGTATTCCTTTCCCCACTAGTGTCTGCAACATTCCTTAGAACAAATGAGGATGGTTTTCCTCACATTGCCTCCAGATCTGGATGCTAATTTCACATTTTCATGTATCATTTATTGTTTGTGATGCTCATTGTTTAAACAGTGCAAAATATCTCCACTGTCACTGGTTGTATGTCCGCATCCTACCTGCATCATAATACATTATGTGAAAAAGTGTCAAAGTCGTAATCCCTGATCAATCAAAATTTTTGAGACCCCCTTAAATCTGTGAAGCCCTGTGTGGTGCAAATGGGACAATTTGCTTCATCCTTGTAGTCAAGGCATCTCGCTCGTGAAAATATTCTGGCCAGTATCTATTTTTCATTTCAGTCTTTGAGAACTCTTGATGGCACAAAGATGAAAGTGCCTGTCAGGGAAATGCATCGGTTGAAGAGCTCTCATGACAAAACTGTCAACCCTGTATAAAAAATGTCTATTTCTCTTTACACTAAAAAGGGCAGAATCTATATGGATTTGGTGACATCTTACAGAATATCCGTGAATAGTTTCATCAGGTTGGTAAGTCACTGGAGAAAAAGACTCTTTTTACACAACCAAGGGATTTATTCAACCGACGTTTCGGTGACCCTCTGTCACCTTCTTCAAGGCAATTCTGACTGGTTCACATAGCAATGCAGCACAGGTGTTGCTGCTTATACATATTAATGAGATGCAAACGCAAAATATTTACATATGTACAAACACAGGGGATGACATCACTATGCGGTCCCAAACGTACAGAAGTGTAACACATACACAACTACATATCGATCAACAAACCATGCAACGATTACTTCTTTAGGATGCGGTCCCAAATGTGACTGGGTCACCGAAACGTCGGTTGAATAAATCCCTTGGTTGTGTAAAAAGAGTCTTTTTCTCCATCTTACAGAATATGTTAGAATTAAGTCCATTCCACACCAGATCAGGTGCACAGGGTGATGCCGATCTCCACTTCAAGAGCCCTTGGGCCATGCAACTTTGTTTCATATCCTAGGTAGTCTTGAATTACTGCATTAAGTTTTCTCCAGTTTGACTGTTGACTTGATGTCCTTGTTCTCTTACCTAAATGATTGAATCATTCTAAGTTAAGAATTTGTTGGCTGCTTTCCACATGTGTATTTGAAATGACCAGACCAGTATCCTGACCCTTTTTTCCAGTTTTTAAAATCTTTTTATGTATTGCACATTATTATCATTGACATCATCTTTTCTTCACCCTCTATCTTTGCTCTGTCGACTGCTATATTCTATGTGTGTCTCTTACACTGACTGCAATCTATACATAAGAGTACATTTTTAAACTGATGATGACTGTTAACTGCATGGTTTAATAACCGTTCGCCAACATCATTGTGACTATCATGATCATTGGTAGTTTCAGTCCTCATCGATCCACTTTCCATTTGCTATGATCTCTTCCTTTAGTTTGACCATATTTGGTATGTACTTTGGTACAGATAGTACTTTGTCATGTTTCATGTCATGATGACTCAAGCTGTACATGGATTTGATCCATGGAGGCATCCACGATCATAGAGATTGTCAGTAATTTGTAGATATTAGTTTCAGTTTGAGTGTTAAGTAACATATTTCTTTTCCTGTCATAATTGTGCAATGTAGGGGTGAGCCATCCTTTGATGATCTGATTATGAAAGGTCTGAACATTCAGACTCAGATTATAAATAATATAATGACATGGACGTTGTTATGTAGAGAAACTAGCAAGCCCCTTACAGACGGTACTTTTTAGATCTGTGAAGTCAAATAAATAGATATAACTGTACTCAAGAGTACTATAGATCTGGCTCTTTTGCTGTCTTCAGAAACTTCTGCAGCTTCTTTGAAAACATTTACTAGGTTTTGGGTCACCACCAGCACCGTAACAGTTGTTATAAGCACCACAGTAACTGTTAGTCTGTCATACATTAATTCTGACTTGTAATATTTTCCCTGTGCTCTGACCAGGCAGACTGGTTGGTTGCTTTATACTATAATAGCCCTGGCACCAATGCGCCTGCTGCAGGCTTCTTCTTGACTATTGTAATTGATGTAACTGCCGGAGTTCAAAGTTTGTGTTTGTTCTCTATTCAAGACTCTTGAAGTCCCTTTTTGTCATGATGAAGCCGTCCCACTGTAGCTTAACTGTTACTTCCGGTATCTTGAGTGTACTTGATGTATAACCTGACGCCATTTGAACCTAAGGAGCTCTAGATACTCATGATCAGCGCACCTAGGTTCACAGCTTGATACCTTATATGAACCCTACACTTTTTTTTCTTTTTTTTTTTTTAACTCTGGAGGATTTTTTTAATACATGATAGAATGAGACTACACGTCTGTACAAATAAGTTACACTGTATGTACAAAAGATATTGTGTGCTGCAATATAAAGTTGAGAAGTTGAGAGTCCAGGATGACCATGCCTGATAGGTTAAAATCCTGCCACGTAGTCGTTGCATGGCAGTTATTTACAATGAGAAGTCGGCTCATCCTTATGATAGTATCTACTTGAACTGCAAGTCTGAATATGGAAGACTATATTCCAATGCCAAAGTGCTACTCATTTTGTATACTGTACACTACTGATTTTTTCTGTTCCAAAACTTTCCATCTAGTAGCAATTGTTGTTCTTTATTAGGCTAATGCCTGTCGTAAATAGAGGTATAAGATCTCTACTGTTCGTCTCGAACGCTCATGATTTGGCGCTCCTTATACCTCAACTTTTCTCTTTAAGATTTTCAGTCTCACAATATATAATGTCCAAATCAAAGATACTACTCATTTGATGTTCTTAAACTTTCCATCTATGAGTTGTTATCTCCTTGTTGTACACTTAGTCTGATATCTGTTGTTAGTAGTGGTAGTTGCATGCTCCACAATGATCCACAAATACTAATTTGAAAACAAAATGCTCAGCAAGCAGCAATGAAATAGTTTGACTTAGACATCGCAGCAATACATTTCCAGTTATGGTTCTACTTCTAGACATTAAACTAAGAATCTGTGCGCAGTCTCAGAATAGAGGCTTGAGATTTTATACGTATTTTGTGCAATTGATGTACACAGACTTTTTCTGCACTAGATTTGGTGCTGGATGCTGTATTGAGCCTTTACTTTTCCTCATCTTTAAATCTCAAAGATTATCACTTGTCTCTAGCTCTTTCAAATTGTAAGACTTATCGCTTTTCTGTAAGAATAACAATCTTTGGCCAGCACCAGGGGCAGTGATTGCAGTGTCTGTATGAATGTAATTCAGCACCAAGGACAGGGATGGCAGTGTTAGTGTCAATGTAATTCAGCACCAAGGACAGGGATGGCAGTGTTAGTGTCAATGTCATTCAGCACCAAGGACAGGGATAGCAGTGTAGGTGTGAATGTTATTCAGTGCCAAGAATTTTATTTTTATAATCTACAGGTAGCTGATGACTACAAACGATTGATTGTGGCTATATTCAGTGTTGATTTTAGTCAATGCAGAAAAGTCTGTAGTGTTTGACATTATCCCTTCTGTCAGTTGTTATCTGACTTAGTCGACTTCTCATCTTTGATAGAGCTACCCCTGGTATTTGTGCTTGTTCTTTGCTACATAACAATGCACAATTTCGACCTATGATATGAAATCCTAAAATCTAATGGATTACAACGCCATTTACTACTCGCAGATTCCCTTCGACTTCCACTTTCCACAGGGTGTTTGAGTGTTTAACTCTCGACTATGAACAAGTTATTAATATTTTCAACCAAATTAAGTATTTCTCACTTACTTACTAACCTAAGGTGTTTTCATTCCTTTATATTAGTACTTCTCCTTATAGTCAAATCCTTTACATGATATGGTATTCTGACCAAAACACAACAACCTGTCCAATGGACTGTTCTATTTGTGATTTTCTTCGGCATTATGAGACTGACATTTGTACTGAAAACTTAACATCATGTTTTACATATTATGGTATACCCTACACTGTATGGCAGAGTCCAGCAGGAAATAGTAGTTCAACTCAATCTTGATACAGTACAGCAGGTCCTATAAGCATTTATATTTATTTAGTGAATCTTACAGAGTCTTGGCTTTATTTAGTGAATCTTACAGAGTCTTGGCTGCATTTCAGTTGAACCAATAAATGAATAGTATACTAATCAATTGCTTATAGGACCTGCTGTACTGTATCAAGATTGAGTTGAACTACTATTTCCTGCTGGACTCTCCTATTTGACTATCATCCTCTTTTCCCTAGTTGTCAACTTCATCAATTTGCCCAATGTAGCTTGGAGCCTTAACATACAGGCTGGAACATCATGGCTCTTGTATGTGCAGTTGATGTGGTTTGCAAGATCCTGAAGAAATGAGACGAAACATTTCTGATTCGTGGTGGCTTCTGTGGTTTGAAAGAGACTTCTGATATTCGATAACTAACAAATTGCTTGCTTCCTTATCTCAGGTCCTATTCTCATGATAATTTGTGAAATCTATGTAAAAGCCTGGGACGGTCTTGTATTTCTGTTGGTCCCTTTCTCTTTCTATAGCAGCTCCACTTGTGGAGTAGGAGAGACCTCTGGCAACGCTTTGTGTGCAGGTAACTGTCAACCTGAGGGCTTAAAGTTTCCTTTTCTATGGAAATATACCCTGAAACTCTATAGACCTTTGTATAATTCTTTGGGTTCACTGGGGCTTGACTTAATGCCAATCTACTGACAGTGTTCTCAAATAACTTACTCGCACCAACGCAAACCGACACACACTGTAAACATCTATTAGACTCCATACATGTACATGGACACATCCTCGTGCCTAAAATGGTACTCAGCATTTTAAGTAGCTAACACTTGACCGCTCCTTTGACCCTCAATGTTGACTACTGAGATGATGGATTTCTTGTGTCTGTGTATAACAGTTGTTAGAACTGCATGTGACCCCAATGCTTTCAGAGTTTGGGAATAGGGAGGTGGCAACTTCCAAGCAGATATATTGGTCAGAGTTCACAGATGGTCAGTCATAATGCTTTGGCTGTCTTGTTATGTTTGCTGTTCTACACAGCTTGGCTGAGGTCTTGAAATTTCTCGGTTTTAAGTCTCTGTAGTGCTTCCCTTTCGGTTTTGTTGCCACCGACTATAAGTTATAATCTTCATGTCTGTGGAAATGGTGAGGATAGTGGTCACAACCATGAATGAGGACAGACACTGTGATCATATCCCTGCATCAGTCAGATCGATGTAGCTTCCACATAAGTCCATCACTTCCTGCTTCAATTAGTTTTCACGTAACTGTATTTAACTTTGCAGATTTCTCTCTTCTTTCATCGTCCCTTCTCTCGTAACCACAATAAAGTTGTTTGGCAGAAGTATCCATCTCTTTGCCTGAATACAGTATCACTCCATCCACTATTAGATAGAAAAAGTGGTAACTGTTGGCTTGCTAAAAACACCAGTTGAATACAACCTCACAAAATAGATATTGCTCACAAAAAATATTCTTCTTCAAGTTCTAACTTAAATCTTCCCGTCTGAGTTTTTTTCATTAGATCAAAGACTTTCAGCTTGTTCCATGTACTAAATGCTAGCTTGAGGTGCCTCTAACACTGACTCATTGGTGACTCACAATTGTAAGATATAATGCTTACTTTGAGTTGAAGCTTCTCTTGGCTTTTCTTGTCACTTGTTTTACCTCTTCAAATCCTCAAATACTAGTAATTATTATAATTACTTCCGAGACTACAAGTAGCAGTTTTGTAAAATCTTTCGCAGCAAACTTTGATTTGAATTCAATCATTCATTTCTTATAATTCTTTTAAGCTTTTCGATTGAGAAGTCTTTACGCTATAGGAGCCCTGCAATATTTCTTTACTCCTATGTAAAATTTGGACCCATAACAAGAGATGTTCTCAGGCAGACAACAGTGGTTATCCTGGTTATCCGTATATGAAGCAGATGCTTCTGCATGTCTTGTTCGACTGTTGTCATTGGTACTTTTTCTCCACACGAAAATTCTTCAGAAAGTGAAAAAGACTGATTACATTTGCATTGGACAAGAGATTGACATCACTCTCACGACTGATATTTCAGAATGTTGCAATGTAAATGTTATTGAATCAAATGCTACTAAGTTGAGACTGACTGAGTGTACATTCTAGTACTAGCTTTTTGTCTTTTCTTATTTTGGGGAGTCCTGCAAGTTACAGGACTGGTTATGGCATCATGCAGAAACTTTCCATACCAGTAAATATTGCCTGAACTCAATAACTTCTTCCCTGTACCATTTGCTGGAGTATATGTACAGAATGCATATTAGGAATTTGTTTTGTTCCAGTTCTTCTCTTGCATTCTTGCTATTATCAACCTCTATCCAAACATATAGTTACTGGAGTATGTGTGCTATGTATTATAAACCTGCTTCTGAACCAATTGTTGGGCATTCTTCTCACGTCGGGATAGTATTCTGCATTTGATATGCTGGGAAGATACGAATGTACCCTAAATAGCTCATGCTAACTGACATACGCACTTAGACAACTGTCCCTGGTGCTGAATGACATTCTCACCGAGACACCCATCCCTGTCCCTGGTGCTGAATGTCATGTTAGCTTTGAGGCGTTTTGTTTGTCCTCCTTTCTTGTCTTTGCTGAAGTGTGATCTCTAGTTAAACCTGTTGTTCTGATATCCTGCTATATTTTTCTTGCATTGCACAATACAAATCTTTGCTGATATAATGAGATTGTCTTGTCTACCCTTGGCTACCTGTCTTGTGCAGCCTTGGTCTTGTGGCTATCCAGCTCTGTTTCATGGATGAAAAAGTATATTTAGCAGCCCCGTTTTCTGCTGCATTCCCAAACAAATTGTGTACATTCTTTTCACTGCCAGGGTAGTATTCTGCATCTTATATGCTTGGAAAGGTACATTCCCCATAGAGCTGATGCAGAATGACATTCTCACCGAGACAACCAACCCTGTCCCTGGTGCTGAATGACATTTCCTCTTTTCTTCTCTTTGCTGAAGTGTGGTGTCTAGTTTAGTACCTGAAGTTCTGAAATCCATCTTCACACAGGTCCGCTTTCATTGCCACCATTATGGGTCCTATATACATGAGGACCTTACTTTTAGATCTTGACATGTTTCTGCTGTTTCCAAATACTGATGCCATTCAGTTTAAAATTGGGAGCTATCATGGCACAAGTGACAAACTTCTCTATCCATCTCTTTTTAAGAGACCTTTTTTCTAGTCATGAAGATATCATTTGTTAGAAACTTTTAGACATTGACATCTTGATAATTAGAAAAAAAGAGGCTTTATGCTTGGCTTCTCTAATGAAGCTACTTCTTTTCGGCCTTCTCTCTTTCTTCTAATTATCAAGATGTTATTTGTAGGACTTTTAGACATCGATTCTATGTTTGGATTGTCTATAAATGAAGCTACATATCAACTACTAGTACCATGGGCTCTTGAACATTTCTGTATGTCACATGCAGCTCATTGTCACATGTTGTTTTAACGACAAATTTGATGCAGCTATACTATAGATTTGCATCCTGAGATTTTAAGTTAAACCTGCATTGTGGTTAATCAATCATTGATTTTTTGGATAAAGTGGTTGGAGTTTACCACTAGTCACCAGTCCCTGTTACCTCTTCTGGCCCTCAAAGATACAGCCTTAAAACTTTTATTGTTCACTTTTGGTCTTTAAATTTTCTGTCTCAGACATTTGAATTGCTTGAAATTCCCCTCCCCCCTCTCTCTCTAAGATGACAAATTCCACTGCTTGTCATTGCTATTTGATCATGATTTCACGATGCCCTGTGATGGGCTAGAGCTATCCCACATATTTCTCGGAAACAAGTCCAGAGACACACATACAGATCCTGCTTATATGACCTTTCTATTCTTCTCTCGCCAAAATACTAACTTAAACTCTTTGTCCTTTTCCCTGTTTCTTATTAAACAAATACTGAATGCTAATGGCTACCAGTCTAATACATGTATGTAGCCTAAGTATATCCTCTATTTCTATGCCATTGTAAAGCTATGAAATCTGTGGCCTAACTTTATTGAAGTCTGCATGTTTCATGCTCCTTACGCAGAATTAGGATCAGTGAGTCAGAGTTGTTGTGGCCGGCATACAAAAACAAGACTTTATTCAGAATTGCACCTCTCTCCTCTTTGTTCCTTAACTGTTGTTATTCAGGACTGCCGACTCAATACAGATTCTTCTCTTGGTGTCTTTGACGGGTGATTAAAGTTATTCTACATTCTTCAGGCTGACCCAGCCACCCTATGTTCTTTCTGCCTCTATTTCTAAATCTTCTGAGATTTTTGTTGATGCTTATAAGCTTGAGGTTGACCTGTGCCCAGACTAATTCTTAGCTTCTCCTACATCTATGTCCTTACAAGACTCAGACTCAGCTTTTTAATGCAATGTTCGTGTGTTTCTAAGAAGCACATCCAGAGAGATACATCCAGACCCTTCTTACATGTACCTTTCAATTGTTCTGTTGCCACAACATCCTTTGTCCTACTTTCTTTTTCTCTCTTTTTGAGGACTGTGAAGCCTGAAATATATGATACAGTATGTTTAC
This sequence comes from Branchiostoma lanceolatum, assembly GCA_035149815.1. NCBI lineage: Eukaryota > Metazoa > Chordata > Leptocardii > Amphioxiformes > Branchiostomatidae > Branchiostoma > Branchiostoma lanceolatum. The sequence continues at coordinate 2,583,878 of CM068880.1, forward strand.
TGTTAACTTCTTTTCATTGAAGTGAATGAACTTCTTATTCCGAAAATAATATGTCAACAAATGTTCTAAACATTTTATGCCATCAAAATAATTTTGTTGCTTCTAACTTTTCTGTAAACTGAAATTTAGAGAACATCATCTCTCATCATCTTTCCTTATCAGTTCAGAGCTACATGATGATTATCTTTTCTCTCTCTATTTGAGGACATTGAAGCCTGAAAAGTTAACTACATTGTCCAGCTTACTGTTGACTTCTTTTCATTGAAGTGAATAAACTTCTAAATTCCTTCGAGAGTACAGCCGGAAATAAAATGTCAACAAGTGACAAGTTCTAAACATTTTATGCCATCAAAGTATCTTTCTTCAGCTTGTAACTTTTCTGTGAACCCACATTTTGTGAACATCCAAACTTCTCATTGAAGTTCATAAACTTCTTGTCTTATTCCTTTGACAGAATTGCCAAAAATGAAATGTCAGCAAATGACAAGTTCTAATATTTCATGCCATAAAACGTTTCTGTGAACGGAAATTTTTTGAACATCCAACTTCTCAGCATCTTTTCTTATCAAGTTTATAGCTATGAGGATGATGATGAAGATGATTGTGATAATGATGATGATGATGATGATTGTGATAATGATGATGATGCAGGAATAGAAAAAAATATATTTGTACACTTTTACATCAATACCTTGTGATGTAATCATATCATATTACATTGCATCATATCATATTGCATATTGAATTATATCATACGATCAGTAATCTTTTTCAAAGAGTTTGTGCCCAGAGTTTATACCAGATAACCAGACCAGATATTGCGACATATTGACATGTAGCATTACTGCAATGTAAGCCACTACCGGTAGATGTAGAAAAAGTCCATGGCAACAGATAGCTCATTTTGTATTTACCATTAACACTGAGGACCAACAAAATTTCTTTTTTGAAACATAATATGTTCTTGTGTATTGAAGTGGATGTGAATTTGTCAGTTGTAAACTTACCATATTATAGAAAAACTTGAATATCTATATCTCTTCATAATCTCATCTATCTATTGCATTTCTTGGACAGAAAACTTGAAAACAGACAAAAAGAGCTACTTTATTGATAGATTGAATTAGATAATTTTGCAATGATGTATCAAGCATATCATTCTTACATGCTGGACAATGTAATGTTTAATTCATATTCAATGATGATATCATATATTGACCCTTGTTATATAATTGATCTTTATGTGAACATTGTACATTTTGAAAAGGGAATAAAAGCATGAACTTGAGGCGATGTGTCTGTCCTGTTTGTCTGCTTTTCATTTCAGAATGATTAAGAGACTAAGATTGATAGATTCAACTATAACCACTTTCTCTCTATCCCCCTCTCCCCCTCTCCCCCCTCTCTCTCTCTCTCTCACTCTCTTTCTCTCTCTCTCTCTCTCTCTCTCTCTCTCTCTATCTCTCTCTCTCTCTCTCTCTCTCTCTCTCTGATTGCTTTTAGGCCACACCAGTTGAATTTTTGGGTTCTCAGATTACAAAATAATGATGCACAGGAAAATAATGACAAAGACAGAGTCTGACCAGGTAAATATTTGTACTTTGGTAAACACTCTATAATGGATAGCTAGAGTCAAGTTTTTCTCCCAACTGCTTGTTTCCATTTTGACATCTTGTTGAATTTTGGCTGAGAATCAGTCACTGTGAGAACCAAGAAAACAGATTGGTGTGGCCTTAGTGAAAGGAAATCTTCGTCAGCTAGCTTCAATTCGTTTTGTATCAATAATGCTAGACTACAATTAGATTCTAATTTCTTATTAGTACTGTAAATGCAGAAATGTTCGCGGTTTTTGTGGTGAACTCTTTACCGCAAACTTAAAACCACCACGAAAAGCCGCTACATTGTGTGACTGTAGCGCTACTATTGTTTAAAACGCGAACTCAAAACCATCACGACCACTCCATTTTCTCCCTACCGCGAAATTAAATTCCCGCGAACATTTCTGCATTTACAGTAATTCATGGAGTACTTGATGATATAAGCTAATCTTTAAGATCAGGTGTGTAGAGGCATCATTTTCACTTCTTTCATCAAATTCAACAAAGGCCTGGTGCATGGTGTTACCTTTATTTGAAAGTAAATGCGTTAGGGCCTTACAGCTTTTCTTTCTACTTTGTAACATTTTTCCAGGTCGTTTCATTTGTACAAATTCACAAGAGCCAACAGGTGGTTGGACTGATTCGCTAGTTTTCTAACACCATGCAGCAGCGCCACCTACTGATTCTTACAGAAGTGCATAGCAAACAACGAGTAAATACTGATGCCATCCAAACGATCTCGTCGATGTTAAATATGACACATCGACTACAAATCGTCTTTTATAAAAGCTAGAACGTAATATTTATCGATATGTAGAAATATGATGTGTTATTATCGACTTTAAGAATACCATTTTATGTTTTTTTCTTAATTTAGGGTAAAATACTTTACCGCTGCATGCGGTGTATTAACCTTTGACATCCACATGTGCAAGCACGAACAAATTTCTTCCCGTTTCTTCCGGCAAATTCCTTCCCAAAAACCATCAAAATGAAGAAAACCACCGCCTCGAAAACGTCTGAAGATCCCAATTCCTTCGTACGACTGTGTCGGGACTTTTCGGTGAGCGGTTTTTCCGCGATCCCGGTGAAATTCAGCTCCGCGTGTGAGGCGTGCCATCTGCTGTACTACAAGCCGCACCAGGTCCGGGGGGCAGACGACAGCCGGCCGGCGGGAAGGACGCTGTTCGTGCTGAACGTGCCGCCCTACTGCACACAGGACTGTCTCAACAGGCTCTTCTCAAGGTGAACAACGTAATCTGTGCAGAAACTGTCGTTTTATGTGCTATATGTGCGTGGGAACATGCAAAACAATCTGGTCTAAAATGGGGGAGGGGGGCTTTCACTCTAGCCCTCTAGCATCATAGAGATTTGGTTAGGCAGACTAATTTGATACAAATTATGATAGCGTTGAATTCATTGATACAAAATTTTGAAAAAAAGGAAGACAGTATTGTACTACTAGTAATGATACAGAAAAAAAAGATATGTTGTTATTTTTAGCTAGCTGAAGTCATTCGAATTTGAAATTTACATATAACATTAGGGTGTTTGCACTTAACTTTGTAAATTTGAATTTCAATCATGTGAAAACAACACTACGCTGTAGAAAGGTTTGCTTTTCCTATTAACTTGTTGTCTTTAAACCCAGCATTAGATGAGGGTTGAAATTTTTTTAATTTGAAAATGACTCAAACAGTGTTTATACCATTGCAGATGTGGGAAGGTGGAGGCCGTCCATTTCTGTGAGCGCCCGGGAGGACAGATCCACACAGACGACACGAGCACATTTTTCCCAACCACGCAGGAAATCAGAACATTCAAGGTCGCGTACGTCGTGTTTGAGAAGCCGTCGGGGTTGAAGAAAGCCGCGGGGCTGAAGCTGTCCGAACCATTCGTGTTGTCGACCAGAGATCAGCCTGTCGTCACCGGCATGAGGAAATGGTGCCAGAAGTACACACAGGACAGGCCTGATGTAGCAGAATTACAGGTAAGGTCAGGGGGCAAACTTACAGGTCAAAGGTAGGGTCAGGGGGCACAAGGTAGGGTTATGGGGCAAACTTACAGAAACCAGCCTGTTGTCACCGGCATAGAAAATGGTGCCAGAAGTACACACAGGACAGGCCTGATGTAGCAGAATTACAGGTAAGGTCAGGGGGCAAACTTACAGGTCAAAGGTAGGGTCAGGGGGCACAAGGTAGGGTTATGGGGCAAACTTACAGAAACCAGCCTGTTGTCACCGGCATAGAAAATGGTGCCAGAAGTACAAACAGGACAGGCTGGAGTTGCAGGTAGGGTAGGGGCAAAAATTTCGAGTCAAAGGTAGGGCCAGAGGGATGACATAAAAATCAAAGATATGGTCAGGCGGCAAACTTACTGGTCAAAGGAAGGGTTAGAAGACCCAAACCTGTGGGGTATAGGTTGGTTTTTAAGGTTAAATTATAAGGTCAAAGATATAAACTTTGTACAATGTCTGTCACAGATATTTCTATCACATCACTAGAAAGTTACTTCATGGTCATACTTTGTTTCTCTTAACAAGTGATCTTTGCTGTCTTCTTTTCAGTGAAATGCTGTGCTAACTATACTTTTAATCCCTTTATGTCCAGTTGCATTCTGTTGCCATGTTTACTGATGTTATTTGTGTGTTAAGAGTGAGCTTGACAGTTAAATGTGTATTTGAGGGATGGGACTTTTGCATGTATTGATCTGTATGTGACTATGTTCAGTTATTTGCTCTGTTGCCATGGTTACTGATGTTATTTGTATCTTCAGAGTGAGCTGGACAGTTTCATGTCAGAGTACGACAAGCATAAGAAGGATGAGCTGGAGAGAGAGAAGGCCCGCGGGGAGGAGCCAGACGAGGAGGGATGGGTAACGGTGAGTCACTCTCACAAAACTTGTTTTTACAGGAGTAGTTTATGTGTATGTATGTACGTATGTGTGCTGTGCATGTTTTTTTTATCTATTTGTGTGTATGTATGTATGTGTGCTGTGCATGTTTGTTTTATTTCTTTGTGTGTATGTATGTGTGTGTGCTGTGCATGTTTTTTTATTTATTTGTGTGTATTTATGTATGTATGTGTGCTGTGCAATGTGCATGTATGTTTTATTTTTGTGTGTGTGTGTGTGTGTGTGTGTGTGTGTGTGTGTGTGTGTGTGTGTGTGTGTGTGTGTGTTTTCGCTTGTGACAATGTGTACAACACATCAATTTGTTTTTAGTTATTTATCTCACTTGGAGCACTCCTTGCTCTGACCAAATTGCTGTTAGATTCTCTTTGGAAAGGTTGAATCAAAAGTGTTAAACCTGCTGTTTCATTTTTCCCAGGTCACTCGTCACGGCCGGACCCCCGGCGCGCCGCGTACAGAAGCCATGGAGAAGAAGGCGCTAAAGCGAGAGAAGAAGAAACGGTCGCGCCGAGAGCTGATGAACTTCTACACGTTCCAGATCCGAGAGGGCAAACGGGAACACATCGCGCAGCTCAGGAAAAAGTTTGAGGAAGACAAGGATAAGATAGCAGCAATGAAGGCGAATAGGAGGTTTAGACCCTACTAGGTATTGTTTTTGATATGTTGAATCATGAAATATTTGCCATGGTTTCATGTTGACCATTTTCACAGTATCATAAGCTGTCACCATTAAATCATGACACCGCTAAACATATGTTCTGTCTTGCCCTGCATTACTACAGCTGTTTCAACCACAAAGTTTACCTAAAACACCACAAAAGCCTCCTTTGCCCTACTACCAGAATATTAAGTTCATGAAATCATTTTAACTGTTATCGATTCAGATAATGATCTTTGGTGTACGATTTTACTTTAATACATCAACAGAGTTTTCGTTTCCTGAAGGTTACACTAGAAAGTTAGGTTTCCTTATTTAAAAAAAAAACATCAGTGAGGAATGACGGACCTTAGAATCTTACTAACATTGACATGATTAAGCTTTCATAAGTATAATCTTCTGAAGCAGGAAGTTTTAACAAAAGATGAATGTTGCAAACTGATTCCTTTTTTCCCATTTTATGTAGATACCTTGCATCCTTCATTGTATCCTCCATAGCTGATACTACATAAACACTTCATACACATTTCATGCATATACAGTCTGGTTCACCATTACAGGACTATGATATTTCAAAATTGTAACAAAATGTATGTAATTGATGCATGATATAACATGATATTCATACACTAGTCTTTCTACTCTTAAATCTAAGATGATAATAGAGATAGAATTGAAGCTGTACTTTTATACATATATCAAAAAAGGTATTTTTGATACATCGACCTGCACTAACTCAAGAAAAAAATTGCTTCAACAACTTGCAATTGATTCAGAAAAGGGATTGAACTGCTACATCCATGTGAATTGGTTTGACTTCAATCATTATTTCTGTAGAGAATCATGTGATTGATAATGAAAGAAGTCGTAATAATGTGCTAATAATCAAAACTAAATCTTAGAGCTAAATACACCTACCGGTAAGCAGTAAAATTGCAAAATACATGTGATAGGTACTCGACACACCATGTTATATGTACAAGTACAGTATAACTGATCTTATAGCTAAATACAGCTAAGCACTAAAATTACAAAATACATGTTAATTGACACATTACGCTATATGTACAGCAGTCTTTCTACGTACTCTTTAGCTTTCTATTGTACCATCTCTATGATACATGTATACGAGAACAGATGCCTTTTTTTTTTACTCAATAATCACCACGTAACAAGACCCAAAGGTCACCTCATGGTGTGACGCAAAGGCCACCCTACAGGTTACATATATAACAGCGATTCTTCTCCCAAGGTCAGAAACATTGTGAGGCTAGCTCCACTGCTCACTAAGATTGAGGACTAACGGACGAACTGAAATGTAAACATGGAATTTGCTAACAGAAATGACTTTCACACATGGAAGATATATAATTTGGAAGAAGAAATTTGGAGAAGATAACCATTCAAAATATGTTATGCTAATTACAGCCTCTTTGAATGATGAATGAGACAAGCTGAAACATGAAATTTACAAAAGCTCTAAATATTTCATGTAGGTATGAGGTTTCCGAACTCTTTTCTTTTTCTAAGCAGAGGTATCTGAACTCTTTTTCCAAGCAGAGGTGGTTTTTTTTGGGTGGGTGGGGGGGTAGTAGTGGCCGCGATATCTTTGGGTTGCCTTCCTCCTCAAAGAATCGTTGATCGCAAGAGGAAGACATTGTGTTTTTTGGCAATGACCGAAATTTGTACACGATTGCAAGAAAAAGTCCTTGTACGATATTTCCATTAATACTAATTACATTTTCTGGTGCTATGCTGTCGACATGTCTAAAATCACACCAGTTTCCACCCATTTATATCCTTTATAGATATTTCACATCAAATCACCTTGACTTGGAAACAATTATGTCATGATCACGTTGCTATGTTGAGTGGAGCCTCTTTAAGCCAATCGACAACAAGGCCCCCATGGCGGGTTTTAGTCGTTTGACTGTAATATATAAGCATATTTTGCATAATTGTACTTTTCAATAGAATCAATGTTGACTTTCACGAAAACATACATGAGATGGCAATCAGTTAATACAGATGCGGAAAAAGGGCTGCTATTCTGGAAATTCCATATGTCACTGAATGGATCAATTTTCGTGTGGTAAAATTTGAGCTCAAGAAATTGAAACAATAAGGCAACCACGGTAACTATAAGCGAGGTCATGTTTGCCCCCCACGCAATCCGGTACAGAGAGGCAGAAGACACAGTGCATTCTACAGGGAGTTCTTGGCTCACGGTACATGTAAAGTTGTCCTGAATGTTTTGTACACCGCCGGGCTGAATAAAACTAAAAAGCAAAATGAAAATAACTGCCAAGACTAACAAGGATGTCCTCTTCCCTCGATAAGACTTGACTATTTTCCTATTATTAAACCAGCCTTCGATAGCCCCTATCAAGCCCGATTTCTCAAAGCTCATTTTTGACCGAGAGCCATGCTTAGATCTGAATTGTTCATATAAAACATCTAGATCATGTTTTATGAATCTAAGATTACAAATAACCTCCCTGCCTCTTGTTATGTCCCAGACCAGATGTGGCACGAACATGACCACAGACTGTGCTACTAACATCATGACAAACACCCGATAGTTAAAGGTTGTCTGTTGTCCACAATAAGCAGTCACAAACTTATCCATCTGTGATGAGTACAACCTTGGGTCCCTGACGACCTCAGATGAGGATTCGTTAGTGTCATCTGCCGTTATGGTTACAGCAACCTCGAGGTGCTTCGGGAAGCACTCCAAGCTGGAACCTGTACAAAAGAAATAATCACAAAAGAATAAGTGTGGCAATTAAAAATTATTGCCATAGCGAAGGTGTCTGGGTTGATCTTACTTCACTGTAAGGAAAGTACCAACGTAGCACTCTTAGTTCTGCCATAATATTTGTTCAAAACGCACTTAGAAAACAGAAAGGCATCTGCCAAGCAGATATAGAAAGGCACCATAACTCGAGAAGTTCCTAACGTTAGCAGATATCGAAATGCCGGAGCACACTCCCGTTGTAGTGTCCTTTCTCTGCCATTTTTGGATAGGTGCAAAAATCTTGGCGAATCTTGGCCAGAAGTTTAGAAATTCGGTTTGCTGGGGGCTTCTATGATCGCTTTGGTTGTTATTCTAGCTCTGTAGGATGTGTTTTCGAGGAGTTACTGTTGTTTTTCCGACACCGCACCCCTCCACTTAAAGCGTTCAGTGTAGACTGCCCACGCGGTAACCAAGTTATCTATCATTCCGTTAAAAACCTTTGCAATGCCTTTCTATATATGCTTGGATCTCCTCAAGTTTTGGTGTTCACATAGGTTTCTTGGTGGGAGGCATGATGTTCAGCACGTTCTTGTGATAATAGATCAACTGGGGTAGGTTCAAAGCTAGAATACTAGATTCGATGAACTCCCTGACACACTCCCACCATTACGAAATCGGACACCACGTAAGTAGGTCATCTGTCATGTGCTAACGAAGTATAGAGTGACAGGCGGACGGATGGATTCCTGAAATTCCTGTGGAATTCTGGGAATTCTTGCAAAGCGGGCGTAAAATATACTATTAAGCTCGCTCCTAAAGCTTTGCTAAAAACATTCAGTCATGATCAGGAGGCCTGAAATTTATCCCAAGACCTACCCCCATACCAAATATCATTACAATCTATTCAGAGCTTCTTGAGTAACTGTTATTGCTGGCCGAAATATACGAAAACACAACCGTGCAGGCAGACCTAATCAGATGCAGAAAGGTCATTTTACTGCCACTGCAACCGAAGGGATAAAAATCTCCATGCAATTGTTAATTAAGATCGTTGCGTGGAACAGTGTCAAGTTCAGGCATACATTGCAGATTTGCATGTGGCACCTGACTTTCCAGAATGCAGTTGAATGTGGAATTATCCTCTCTATGATCATTTTCCAATGCTTCGGCCATGTTGATTTGATTATATGGATGACATCCACGCGCGCATCAATTTTTCGCCCGTTTCCACAAACAACGGCCATATTCTTAATTTGTAAAAAGCAGCATCACGAGAAAATACATGCTGTAAATAGCAACAAAAATGTTTCAGAAAACAGTTACCAAAATGTCGTAGAATGCCAAAGTCAATTCCAAAGTCAAAGAAGGTTTCAAATAACAAGAATGAAGAACCTATATTTCAGTATACCACACTTTGTGTGTCTAATTTTGTTCATCCTAGCCTGAGTACCAACCTCCGTAGTGACCGCTGGCTCAAAAGAATTCGCTTGCTAACTGTTCATCCTTCCTGACCACGTAGATTTCATAATGAAGGCAACTTTTTTCACTCGCTCGCTCGCATCAGTTTTGGGGTCCCAAGAGTATGTCATCAATATATTCAAATCAACATGGTCTAATACTGATAATGGTTACTGGACCTACCTAGAATACTCCCTGCAACCACGGATGTTGCCAGCGCGATGGGGACCCAGCATGACAAGATCTTGGTCATGACGTCAGCCCATAACTCGGCCCGTAAGATTCCTTCCTTCGACGGCGTTTCTGACCCTATGGACGCCGTACTGAACGTGCGTTCGGTGTTCTCCATGTCACCACGACTGCAAGAAATGGTAGATAAGATCAATGAGAGACGCTTCGATACTTTGACAGTTTATCAGAAAATTCATTGCCCGGGGGTATCCTATTCCAAATGATCATTATGGTCTATGTATACGCATTATCATTATGGTTCAGGTGTAAGCATCAGGCGTCGTCAAACTTGTTTATTATTGGGTGGGCCGACTACTCTCTCTTCGCAGCCAGGGGCTGAATTACAAGGAGCGCACAATTGGTGGGGCAAGATCGCAAGGGTCTGGAGTGGCTGCCATTCGGCGCTAACTCAGTTGACCTCTTGGAGTCATGGAGTCTGATGGAGACTCAGGTGACCCGGTGCGCTTGACTAAAAACGAAAGCTGCCGCGAGGCTTCACTGCATTGTTCGCTATCGAAAAAGCGTTACGCAATCGTCACGAGACAGACGACCTTCGGTCCGTACCCGCGTACCACGCCCTAACAGAGTTATCTGAGTAACGGTCAAGTTGTACTTAAATCTATCTCATGGTGGGCAAATCCTCCTCTGAAATGTATTAATATGTACACAGTTGGCCTGAAAAACATCAACACCTCAAACTATAGCCATCTTTACCAACATTGATATCGGTTTCGTTACTTTACCTTGTATGCTACGCAGACAGCTTTCAGGACAGGTGTGGTTCGTTCAGTGTGTTTGGCGTAACTGACACATAAGATGTAACAAAAGTAATGCGCCAAATCCAACAGACTGTTATAAATTACTGCTCGACGTAGATATCACCATAATGGTTATGGTTATCTCAAGTTCAAATATCATCAATATGGAAGTAATTGATAATTGTCACACTTAGGGAAAGTATCTAACTAACCAAGGACTATTTGCTACAAGTACAAAGTGCGTACGTGCCGCGTACGTGTATAAGAAGTGCACAGGCGGAAGGAAACATTTTGGCCTTTGGACATTGGCCTTGTAAATATGTTGTCCAAAGTATGAAAGTCTTATCAGAGTTCAAAATACCCTGTTGTCCAGTTGCGCCGCGCAACCAAATATTTGTTTGGCGCAACTTATTTGCAAACGCAGGCTAGCGCAGCGCGATACATACCTGTTTTGAAGGGCAAAGACTATATCAGCCATGCATGGTGAAGAACTTACGCATGCTTTCTTTCAACAAGAAGCTTCGATAATTGCTTGCCACAAATTCAAACTTAGAGTATCATGTTCTTTACTTGTTTGTATCGAGGGCGCAATCAGTCCTGTTTGGGACCATAGCGAGAAATCCAAGACCCATTGAACAAATATACATGTATGAACTGTTCGCAAAGTCATCCAATTTTGTTGGTGAAAGTCGTTGACAAAAGACACTGAAAAGAAGATCAATGTGTAGACTGATTATTTGAGCTAGCAAGTTCTTCAGGTTTAGCCTGGAATCTACCCTATTCCAGCTCCGACTCGCTCCTTCCATTACTTTCCTGTCAGCCCCCGTCACAAATCAAGCGAACCCCGTCTCGGCCGGATTTGTAGATCGGCCGAAGCTCGTCGAATTTCAGAATCGCCCGAGCGTCGACAGTATTTTTCGATGAAAATCTAATCCGTTACATATTGGTCGAGGCTCGTCCGTCGAGCACTAAATGATTATAGATCCCGCATGAGACGGTACTATATCGTAGACACGGACGAAGTCAGAATCGACTAATCTAGTAAGAAGCCAAGTATTTGGATCAACTTTGATTTCTGGGTTGTGGGAAATACGTAGGGCGTGGGTGGTGGAGTGGACGGGGAGGATGAAAATGGCTAGCTTAATCTGAAAATACAGCAGTGAGAAATGACTGAACTTAAAATCGTATCAACATTGACAAAGATTGGGCTATTTACGTACAGTCTTCTGAAGCATGAAGTCTTGACAAAAGACAAATGTTACAATTTGATTCCTTTTTTTTTCTTTCTTTTTTTTACTCAGATACCTTTAATCATTCCTAAGCTAATCTTCCATGGTTGATACTACATTAACAATTCATACACAAGTAAAACACGCACATTCAGTCTGGTTCACCCTTTGTTTACATACATAAATATGCAGAGCTATGATACCTACAAATTATGATAAGATACATGTTATTCATGCACAACGCAAAAATCTCTGAAATCTAAGATAATGCCTCTTCTTGTGATATGATATAAGCAGTATTACGTCACTCTATAAGTCTACAAATGATGTAAAAATCTATGTCTATAAATCAAACGCAAGACATTGGAAACTCCACAGATCTTAATAACTTGCAGCCACTCAAGGCCTTTGGGCACAGTGCCCAATACAATCTACCTCGTTCCTTTTTCTTGTTCATGGCGTATTTTAGTATGAATCGCTACATAACTGTATTTTTCAATAGAATCGATGTTGGCCTTCAGGAAAGTATACATAAGATGGCAATCAGTTACTTTGTCACCTGTTTTGATTTTGATACCGACATCTGTGAATGGATAACAGTCAAGGCGATAGTGGAGGTAAAACATATGAACAAATAACGTGAGCCCACTTACGATAAGCAAGCACATATTTGTCCACCATGCGATTCCGTACAGAGAGGCAGCGGGTACAGAGCAGTCTACGGTGAATTCTTGGCTCACTGTACATCTAAAGTTGTTCTGAATGCTACGCACATAGCCAGATTCAACAACACAAAATACCAACATGAAAACTACGATCAAGATTGCAGTGCATACGTGTATAGATATATAACGGCGGTATATCTTATTTTTGTCGAGCAAATCTTCAACAAATTTGGTTAACTCTCTATCATCAAAAACTGCTCGGTGATCTTCGTTGCCATCCTCCGACCTGTAGGTCTTAAATTTCAATTCAATATTTTGTCTTATGAAGCTCAGATTACAAATTACCTCCCTAGCTCTTGTTATGTTCCAGAGCAAGTGCGGTGCGAACATAACAACAGACTGTGCCACTAGCATCATGGTAAATACCCTGTAATTAAAGACTGTCTGCTGTCCGCAATAAGCTTTCACAAACTTGTAAAGCTGTTTGGAGTACATCCGTGGGTCCCTGACGGCCTCAGCTGACGACCCGTTGACGTTATGTGCAGCTACCGCGCTCACAAGGTGCATCGGGAAACACTCTAAGCTGGGACCTGGGGAAAGGAAAGAATCACAGATATAGCATTGTTCAAATTGTTTAGATTTGTTAGTGTCTTCTAACCAGCATTTCTTGGTTGGTGGTTAAGATGGGCATCTAGGAGATTTTCACTGTGTGATAGGGCAGTCTCATTTAAAAAGGCAGGTTACAGGCATGTAATTTTTTTGCTTCAAATACAAAACTTAGCTGTCTTGTTACGGAAAAGGCTATCTTAGATTCATATCGGCAGTTAGTTCTGTCAGCATCTGCTGAAAAATGCCACGCCAAAACCGTACGACGAATGCACTGAAGTGTAGATTATGAAAGCTAACTTTCCGTGGAGAAACGCAGCCAATACTAGTATAGTATACGCGTACGGATACTATATGATCATTTTCCCGATATATTGAATAGAATGATGAATACTAGCATTCTAGCAATGCTGACCATCGCTACCAGACCTACCAAGATAATTGCCCCCAACCACGAAAGTTGCCAGTGCGATGGGGATCCAGCATGACAAGATCTTGATCATGGCGTCAGCCCACAGCTCGGCCCGAAAGGTACCGTCAGACGACGGCGTACTTAATAAACGCCCGATGGCGTCTCCCATGTCGCCACAACTGCAACGAGATATCAAAACAGGAAGTTCCACTGCAGTACCGTAACAAAACGCTATTCAAAAATCTACTCATTTCCAGGTCTCATCATGACCTACCCACATACCAAATATCAAGACAGTCCATCCAAACCTTTTCGAGTTATATTAGTCTTCTATATGCATCCATACATACATACATACTTACATACATACATACATACATACAAACGCTACCGAATACGTAACCTTCTTGGCGAAGGTAAAAACGAGCAGATAAGTTCAGTGAGAGTCCCTTAATTAGTTTATTAGAAATTGATAAAGGGCAGCTCTTGTTCAAACGTGAACAGATGCGAATCATACAAAATATGAGTCTAATTTGCATAATTAGTACAATTTCAGTCATAATGATAATGACATATTTCTAGCCGTGGGATCATGCAGGACGGGAAAAGAGAGAACATATATATAGAATTCCGATCTCACATCGTACAGCGAGTCGGCGGCGATTCTTAAGTCTATCAAGGGGCAACTTTTGTTAAGCCTGGAGTCCAGCATTGCTAGCCAGGTAGCGACGTTGGGAGCGGACCAAAGCTGGAGGCTGGACGCCAGGCTAGCTTTTGTTCAAAGCGTTATTACCTTTACGATGTGCTCTGCATACAAAGGCCCTTATTGTTGATGATTATTAACGCTAGAAATCATATACCGATCAATGTCACCGTTTCACAATGTAAAATGTACGTGTTCGGGCGCAAATACCAGTTTGTAAGTTTGACATGACGGTTACTAGAGAAACACTACTGATACTTGTCGGCCAATAGCGTCATAAACATGCATAAAGTGTCAAATATCACACATGTTGTATGCCATGGCACGTCAAAACATCATCCCAGATCATGACGTTACTCCATTCACGTGTAAAAAAAGGATAGCGTCGCGAATGGCCATCTATCAAAAGCTGCCACACCCAACGTAGGTGACAGACCAAGGTCATTGACTGGTGAGAAAATGAGTGTCCATTATCGGAGATGTTAGCCTATGTTTGGCTTCTCAGCTCGAATAATTCCAACCTAGCATCACCGCCCATACGTTCTATGTGAACTTGATAAGCAAAAGCTAAATTTCTATTGATGATAGAAGTTAACATCTTCTAGGAAACCCAGAAATAGTGAAATTTGGGTACACGTCTTTCGTGGCTGGTCTATACCTTATCTCCAAGCAGATCTATCGGTGGCAATGACAGTGTGCAAAGGGCAAAAGCAGTATTATTAGCTGCGTGGCCAATAATAATAATGATAATACTGCTTTTGCCTTTCGGATACTGTCATTGCCACTGATGGATCTGCTTGGAGATTAGTCTTCAGTAACTCACGCCCACTCTCAAACACGGGACAGCCTTAGAAAAGAGAACTGAAACTACCTTGACTTGAACAACACTCAGTGTCCACAAAACTGGTTGTTTGTAGTTGATGACGTTGAACCTTCAAATTCGGGAAGTTCCTGCGGAATCGTTCAGTCTTCACCAGGCATATAAGAATCGTGGACGTCCACCGCGAGTCAGCAATGTCTGTGTGGGCGTTTCTGGCGGTTTCGTCACAGCGATGGCCAAACACGCCGCTATATACATACCTGAGTTGCTGTTGTTACTGTTGCAACTGACCTGTGATAATTGACCTATGATGATTAATATTTTTCTTCTTCTTCATTACCCCCAAATGACCCCACCAAGGACGAGGAGGGAGGGCTGTTGTTAGGGTGAGCAAGCCTCCATCCTGGTACGGAACGTCTTAACTGTGGAAGAAGACACAACCTTTCCACTGGGTAATAGTACGGGTGGTGTACGGGTCCCAGATGATGGCACCATATCCCACTATTCCATAGCATTGAGAATAGCCTGGGTGCCTAAAAATGGTCCCTGGTTTTTCACTGGTTGAGGGGCGACTCCTGCGACTGAACTCCGCTTTTGAAATGGAAACTGTCGTGTAGAACTGGCCATGGGTAAAAGTTTTCTTTCAACACAACCAAGCGTTTCTACCTAGCTGACGTGTCGTTCGACTGTCGAAATTCACCATCCTATTGGCGATTTTGACTGGTTCTGCTTGGTACTGCAGCTAGGTGTCGCTGCTGCAGTGCGAAGGATGTGGTCCCAAATGTGATTGATTTTGTAGCCCCCTCGTCCGAGTTCAGTGATATATCAACCTGATGAAACTATTCACGTAGTCTTGTATCTTTTAGAGCGTTTATCAACAAGCCCGTTAAGCTGTTCTAGTCTAGTCTATCTCCTGTTAGCCCAAAAGACTTAAGATAAATCAAAGAAAATATGTATGAAACTTTAATCCCGGTACAGGACATTATATTGTAGCCTGAAAAAATTGCGCTCCTAGCGGCCGGTCGGTCCTGTAACCGCCATTAACCTCCGACCGAGAGCTTGTGTAAACACAGGCTAATTATATTGTGGTTGCAAGGGCTTTCCAAAAATGTATACATCCTGTTTTGAGTGATAAATAGTTTTAAACTATAAATAAGCGTTCTTAGATAACTATTTTTCTGCACACATTTGAACTTAGATAATAGTGCAGATAATGACTTTGAAAACAAAATATGCAGGACAAGAATGATCTTTATTCAATCATTAAAAAACCAAGTAACAATTCCAGTTTGCTTCTTCCTGAGTTCTAACAAATGAAGGCAGTTACTTGGTTGATAAACTTGATTGTTCCACAGTTTATTCAATATCTGTACACTCACAAAGTCACGGAAAGCAAGTCAAAAATAATGTACACCGTTTTACATTCAAACATTGTTCCAAGGGAAGGCAGAGGAGTTTTTCACTAATATTGCTGCCGTGCTATACTTAACCATCTCCTAAAGATGATATTTCAATGTCCTGAACTGTTAGATAGTATAAAAGTACATCATTATGAAATGCTAGATGTTTTAAACTGCATCTATAGAAAATATGTTATTCATTCTCTAATTTCTTTGGTGATATGATCAGTTTTCTACTCAGCAAACATCTGTTATTAGTACAAAGGCACAATCTAAAATAGTTTTCAAAGTGATCATTCCAAGTAATGTATGCAAGTGCAGTGAGAAGAAAACCAAAATTCAGACATTGACAAAAATACAAAGAATACCAGTCTAATCACAAAATACAAACGATTATCTAACACCTCTCTTCCAAAAATGTCAGATTCTTACAAAATGTATTAATTCACATGTAGAATATTGCATATCAGCTTTTGCTGTTAGTATAGAAGTGTGGAAATATAAATTCTTTATAAGCACGATCCCACCATTAACACATATGTACAACAATACATTCCTTCTCCTCAACTCTTGGGGGACAAATTCAATAAGTACAAAAAACCCTGGTATGTCCAACACCCCCTTCATATTAAGCCTTCCATAGCCAGTTGAATCAAATCAAAAAGTTACCCGCCTATTTAGCCGGCTATTTTAGGCTGATATGAAAGGAAATTAACCGGCTAAATAAGGGTTTTAGCAGGGTAAATTGAATCCACCTCACGATTGGGCATACCCTGCTAAAACCCCTTATTTACTAGCCGGTTAATTTGTGTTCATATCAGGCTAAAATAGCCGGCTAAATTAGCCAGGTAACTTTTCTTACGATAGGCTTGATATGAACGGGGTCAAAGAGGTATGTGAGGTGACCATGTCAAGGTGTTTCTCCCAGGTAGGCTGTCTTGGCCGGCGCCTTCACACCTGCGTACACGGGGTTCTTGGAGGAGCCTGGAAGGAAATAAACACCAACATCAGCCTCAGAATTAAACAAGACAGCTTCAAACAACTTTTACAGCTAGATGTGCAAAGGTTCAAGTGTGACAGGTGGACCAGCTGCTGTTGGGCCATGCACCTGCGAAACTGGTACGTTCATCGATGGGTGGTTATACCGGCTATATATTGATGATGATAAAGATAATTACTGATAGCTCGCGAACGTACACCTCTGTAAGCCAGGAAGCCCTCTGTGGTGATGCCCTTGACTTTGGATAATGTTGGGGTTTGGGTTACAAATGTAAGTTTAGGGATGGATGCCTAATAGGTTAAGGGGATGATGGTTGTAAGGTTTATGCACTTACTGATAGCTTGTACACCCATATGCATGTAGGCCAGGAAGCCCTCTGTGGTGAGGCCCTGACGCTGAATAATGGTGGCGTAGGGTTTGAGTTGGGGACAGATGCCTATGGGGTTAAGAGACTGATGGCTGTAAGGTTTGTATACTTACTGATAGCTCGTACACCCATGTAAGCCAGGAAGCCCTCGGTGGTGAGGCCCTGTCGCTGGATGATGGTGGCGTAGGTGTCAGCCTCCGTCTCGTACTCATTCAGGATGGCCGCTGCCTCTGCCTCCGCTCTGGGGGGAGGGAACAGTCCATATTGAGTGGCTAACCAAGAACACGTATTTGCTCTGCTGAGGTAGCCTTTTTGGTACCAAGTTTGATTTAGATACAGAGTTGATCAAAAGGTAAAACCAAGGAAATTAACACATCCAGGTCAATAAACATTCTATATTTGTCAAATGGTTTTAACTCCTTTCAACACTTGACCAATTTTAAAACTAAGAATGACAGACTTCTTAAACAAAACAAAACCTTTTAGTTGTCTTCCAGAAAGCTAGCTAAGCTTGGACTAACCCTAAATAAGCCAAAGGCCCAAGAGCTGAACTTTATCTTGCTTCTGGTTAAACTCTGACCTTCCTATGAACTACAGTGACCTCCCATGCCCCCTGCCCTGCCCATGACCATTGACCTGTGTGCCCCCTGACCTGCTGATGGCTATCCTGGCGTCAGACTGCGCCTTGTTGATGGCGATCTGAGCCTGAGTCTCTGCTTCTCTCCTGGAGGTCCTAGCCTGGGTCAGCAGCCGCGGACGCTCGTTCTCTGCAACCTGATGTAAAAATACTTTGTTGCATTATCACTGGCTTCACAATGTTTTGTTGTTATTATGTAATATGGCCCCCAAACTGTGTACCAGTCAATGTAATTCCCATCATGAGGTTGACTGGTTTGTGAGTGAAATATGACATTTTGAAAAAATTCAAGGGTAAACCAGGTTCATTTGGGCTTTGATATGGCATTGATATGTCTACAAAATAAATTACAGTGAAACGTGGCCATGGCAAGCCAACTGGAATTGCAAACCATTTCTAGCCGTAAGTCACAGTGAAACATTTCTCCCAATTTTACATAGATAAGACCCTCAGCGTTTAATCTATGTAAACTTGGGAGGACAGCGCCTCTCATGTTATTATTGAGAGTGGTTTGGTTTGTCAAACTGACATTTGGAAAATTCTAGTCTGAAAACTTTTTCAAGGTTAAACCATTTCGTGTGAGCTTTTTACCTCACATTACCACATTTTTACCACCTATGGGTCTACAATGATAGGTACACAATCGTACACATGGACATTTGCTAACTGTGTACAGTCAACAGAAATGTGTATAAAGAGCAGGATTTGAAAATTGATAAAAATCAGCAGGACAAAGCATATTGTGCTACTGGTAGCATCAACAATAGCTGAAAGTTAAGTAATTTAGGCAGGCAGGTTAAGGATGATAAAATGTCAAAAGATTTGTGAAATGTAATTAAGAAACATTAATTGTTGTTGATCTTCTTCATTGTTCAGCTTCCGTTGCAGCAAAAGTTTATAGTCAGAGCAGCATAAAACTAATTCAAGCAAGAATTAGTTCAGAATCAGTGGACAGTCAGTGTATCATGCTGTCAAGGGATTGGATGAAATGTTTGATGACGATCATGATGCCAGCCAATCAGACGCAGCGTCAATGCGAGGATACCATGTCAAACGTTACCTGGATGTTTTCCCGAGCGGCTTCCTTGGCGCGTACGGCACTTTCGTACTCAGCAGGTCTCGTAATGTCGTTGACCTAGATAGAGAGTTAACACACTGCATGCAGAACCAACACCAGAGAGAGAGAGAGAGGGTCGGAGAAAATGGACAGGTTCCTCATGTACTACAAATAACAATGTTGTCTCTAGATTCAAAATCCAGACTTTTAATGGCTTAAGTATAGTTTTCAACTTTTTGAGCACAAATTCCTTTCAAAGTTCAGGGATTCAAAGGTTGTTAAAGAAAAACCCTTTCACAAGGTTTGCACTCCTTTCTGTATGCTGAAATGGAGTCTGTATTTGTTCATAACAACCATTCCATTTTAATTCACATTTAGCCAAACAAACATTGTACCTTTTTTTTACAACACATCGCGATTGTAGTACATGAAGAACCCTCCTCTTCTCCATATGTACTTGTCAATGTCAAACCAAAGGGGATGCCATATTCATTAGAGACTAGTCAAATTAGGTCTGAGTCATTGTTCTGAATACTTTCACATTTCAGGCCCTAAATCCTTATGAACATGCTTTTTTAAATGAAGAGTGACTACAGGAGTTTGTTCCATTTTCTCCCAAACAAAACGTAAAACTGGAGACAGGCCTGATTCAACTTAACCTCCCTTGTGGTTTACATTGACAAATGCACACATCCACGTCCACATCCAACAACACCCGACGATCGAAGCGAACCTGAATATTTTCACGCGCCGCCTCCTTGTCCCTGACGGCAGATTCATACTCACTGGGACGAGCAATGTTATTCACCTGGTACGGACAGAACACAAGCTTCATTTCTTATTACTATTATATTAGTTATACAATTAATCATAGCAATCCAAATACTCTCAACTGGCATAGACAGAACACAAGCTTCATTTCTTATACGCACAACTCTTCTCTGGCATAGAAGACAACGCTTCATTTCTTATTACTTACAAACAACCAAACTTCTGCTTATGGGAAAGAGGGCCCTTTGTACAGGATGATCAAGTAAAAGTTCAAGATTCAAGATAAGTCAAAATTCATGATAAACAACTTCACTCTGTAGCTCTTGAACATTAATCTGTTGTGCTAGACAAATACTAAATCTAATGTTATACAAGTTTTGTGAATATAAATTTTCCCTCCTTTCCTCACTTGTTTATGAGAAATGCAAAAGACTCCCAGCAACGTTTTGATCACAGGTTAAGTGCAAGCATTTGTATGTTACTGTTGCAAGAAATATCTGTTTTCTGGGGAATAGGACATAGCAGCCAGCTTTCTGCTGCTCTGCAGAAACGGGAGTTTGAGAAACGTTATGATTTTTCCTTTCTACATCTTCTTGGAGATTAGATAAAATCCTTTGGAACAGAGGATGATACTTATACTCGAGCTCTTGGAAGAAACCATTTTTGTGAATGGGGGCACACAGCTACCTACCTGCAAGTCTGTGATGTCAGAGCTGAGGTCGTTGAACCTGAGGCTCAGGGTTTCCCGGACCTTCTCCGTGAAGAGAGCTCGCGCCGACTGGAACTCGGACGTGTTGAACTGGCTACAGGCCTCGTGCAGGGCTGCCTCACCTGTGGGAAAAACAACCGCATAAAGTCAAGTTTCATTTCCAAATGTCTGCTTCTTTTCTGTGAATAGTCTCATCAGGATGGTAAATTATTGGATAACATAGTTCTTTGTACAGAACCAAGTGTTTATACATAGCTGACGTTTTGGTGACCATCTGTCACCTTCCTCAAGGCAATACTAAACTGGTTCTGAAGCTACAGGTGTGCAGCAGTGTGAACAATGCAGCCCCAAAAGTGACTGAGTTCATATTCTTCTTCTTTTCCACATCATCTAGTTTTTTTGGTATCAAAATTTTGGAGGTACACTCTCTTTATTTCTGTCAGAGATACTGATCAAATTTCTGACATTTTTCAGAATTCAGTGAATAAATACAGATACAAATACATACCAACGTTTCTGAGCACAGTGACATAATTGTCATGATCCCTGAACTCCGTCACGATCCTGTTCAGGTCCGAGGGTCGAGCCAGATACTGGAACGCCACATCAAGCACTATGGGGACTCCATCCTGTAACAAACATGTTTCTGCATGTTTCAAATCACCCAGTATCGCACATTATGACAAAATTTTTTAGGAAAAAGCAAAATATTAAAATCAAGAACTGTTTACAGTTATTAGATTTTCTTAAACCATGACATAAAATGAAGGATGTTTGGACTCAAGTTAGCTTGAGATCTTACCACCGTATGGCAACTAAGTCTTGTACTCCAAAGTCTTAAGAGGAACTTTACCTTGCTAAGACAGGTGAGATAACTAAAAATGTTGAAGTTAAGTCTTGAGGACAGAAGGAAACTTTACTTTATTAATACAGGTGAGATACTTGAATATTAGAAGAAGACTACTGTTCTCAGAAGACTTGAAGATTGAAGGAAACTTTGCCTAAGACAGGCGACATGACTGTGCTAATGTCTTAAAGATCCATGGACATCTTACCTTGTTTAAGCAGGTGAGGCCAGCGTACTCCAGTGTCTTGAAGACAGAAGGAAACTTGATGAACCTGTATCCGACCGGTCCGGTGTGCAGGCCTTCCTCCTTCACATCTGAGCCCAGGTGCTTCTGTATGGTGTCGTACGCAATACCGACTGGGAACACAAGAACAGAGTTTATCTAATCATCAACCAGCCAGCATTGGCCTGAGGAATTGGTCACCAAAATGTCGGCTAGAATGACATACTATGTTATTCAGAATTCATTCTTCCTCCAAAATCTTCTGTTCGTGCATAATACTAGGAATAAAAGGATAATTTCTCAACGGGCAAAAGTGGTCAAAACATCTACATCATTGCGATTCTTGTTTCCTCTTTAACCACTCTTACTAGTACTTTTAGACAACTACTTGTTTCCTATACAGAATACAAAATCCATGTAGACAGTGGCAAAATTAACTTGGGGGCAGGAATCGTATTAAAGCTTGTAGCTTATATTGACCGTTCCTTGTTCTTTTTTGGTTTAACATAAGCTAAGTCTCAGTGGTACATGTAAAAGCTTTAAATAATATGACTTTGAATGTACCAGAGACTGCCATTCTCGTATAGGGCTGTTTAGTCATAGTCAATGCTGTAGGGCTGTTGTGAATTAGGATTTTACCATGGTCAATACTGACCGACGGAGGCCATATATATGAATGTACTAGCTTCTCCATACTGCCTGACTCCATAACCAATGGAGAATTGGTAGCCAAATGGCTACTAACAGTAACTTCAGTGTAGCTAC
Source organism: Branchiostoma lanceolatum (assembly GCA_035149815.1). Lineage (NCBI taxonomy): Eukaryota > Metazoa > Chordata > Leptocardii > Amphioxiformes > Branchiostomatidae > Branchiostoma > Branchiostoma lanceolatum. Next base: position 2,606,439 of record CM068880.1, read on the forward strand.
AGGTTAAGCTGTTTACCCACTTTCATCAGACTCCAGGCGCTGGAAGGAGCTGGCCACCAGCGCGATGATCATCACGATCACGGCCACCACAAAGAACCCGATCACATACTTCTTATGTTCCTCCCCCATGATGGTAGATCAGGTCTGGAATACAACACAACACAAACATACATATAATTGTATAATATCAATAATACATGTAATGTTGTCACACAAAATTGTCTGCCTGGAATGGAGATTGAACTCAATTTGTAATCATTTCAGCTCAAATGATTACAAAGAAACAAGCCAGTCAGAGATGGCAGACTTCACCCCCTTTCCTTTACAGTTTTGCAAACATTCTAGCTCCAAAAATAGCAGGACTGAGAAATGTGATAATGGATGGCAACACCTGCATTGCGAGGAATACCAAGAACTCACAAACACATGCAGAAAAACAGGCATTGAGCCAAAAACAATACTTCTCCCTATGGGAAGTAAACAAGTGTATATATTAGCTATAACATAACATTTTTTAATACATGTAAAATATATACAGACTTACAAACATGCATAGTACAATACCTGGATAACTTTAAGTACAAGCTGCCTCAGGTACAAGTTGTTCAGCACCCCAGTCTGTCAGCACAGCCCAGGACCACAGCTCACTCCTCCTAGTCCTAATAGTAATACAGGATACAGAAGTGATGTAACACCAACAGTTACCAATCCTAATGGACCAGATCAAAGCAACATTTCACCATGTCTGTCTCACCATGACCTAATCTGTCACCACAGGGGAACCAGACAAGTTCTCATTTCCTCATCTGCTTTCTGATAAAACTGTGTGTATTAATGGTACAACTCAATGTTCCTAAATTATACCAACCTGTACAGTATAACATCTTAACAGCTCCAAGCATATGTAAGGAGGCTAAATTGTTACGATTTCCTGGCCGAGCATTTTTGTGACGAAACACGTCCAAATGTGTGGATCTGGCTAAATGCTCTGCATGTTTTTGCAGTGCGTTCAAAATGGCAAGGTCTCTGTTGGACAGCCGAGAGGTTTCAGACATGACAAAGTTCGATCCCTGTTACCTCCCTTACTAGCCTGTGATAACACAATCCCTCGCTGGCTGGGGTTAATGACTCCCTCCCCCAAAAGGGCGGTACCAAGTTGGAAGCTTGATATTGTCAGGTTACTTGTCTTACCTTCTTTCAGTGTTTCACAAAAGCATTTGCAGGGAGGACAAATTATGGACGAAATGGAGAATTTGAAGCTTGGGTATCAGGCTAACAAATCTGACACAGCCTATATAATCTCTGCCCACAGGGGAAACCAGGGGAGGTTTTCATTTCCTGATCCCCTTTCACACCAGGGTCGATGACTCATCATCAGGGGAGATAATCATCATGGAAACTTACCTAACCCCGGCCTAACCCCAGAGTGACCTACTGGTTAAAATGGAAATAGACCCTATCTGTGCAGCTATCAAGGTACAGCCTTAAGGGTCGCTGAAACACAAGTTCGACACTAGTACTCTTGTCAGGAGGGATGTAGAATATGTATGGTAACACCTCTTCCATTGATAAAACAGCCAAGAAAACTGCTTTTACAGTGTGTGTTTTTATGGATTGTCTGAAGAGTTGTTGACTTACTGATTCAACAGGGCCAGCATATACAACACTTTAGACAAGCTAACATGCAATAAACCAGGTAAATGATTAACCAGGATCTGTTATTAAAAGACTTGCTCCCAACAACATGACATCATAAATGATATAGAAAATTATAGCGTGTGGCTTATGATAGAAATATTACGCTACTAGCTATAGCACGTTTACCACGACCAGATATTTTGAGCAACCAGCTGCAGCAGTCTCGAGCTCTATGGTATACAACTTACAAGCAGATGGTGGAAGATTGGTAGATTTTTCGGCTTCTATACTGGTGGATCCGGATGGCTACCAGAGAAACCGGGCAGTCAGAAAATGTTACGATCTAAATCCCACAACATCTGCTTGAGGACTTGTTCTGAACGTCGACGTGGTGCCACACCACAGAACAGAACCAAGATGGCCTCGGGTCGGGTTACAACAACACGGATCGGCGTGTTTCTCATCACGCGATGCCGTCAGGTGTGTTTACGTGTTTTTAGATAACACGTCAGCCTGGCATGCTCATACCAGCACTATCATAATTTGAAGAAACGCAATTCTATTCCCAATCCTATCGTTAGAATGGCAACAAAAAGCAGGCGTTGTTGATGTAAATTTAAGTTGCGATCCAGTACGTACACAACACGGCAAGAGAGGCTGCAAAATGCCTCCAAGCTGACCACTTCTGTTTCCATCGTACAAAAGCACATCAATAACGCATCAATCATTGCGATCATTTGCTGTGCATTTGTGCGGGTTCTTCACTAAACATTCAGAGATTCAAACTCACCTTAAAAGCGGGAACGCGGGACAGAGACGTAGATACCTGGATGAAGATCTGAGTAACAGGACAGGACGTCCCGCCCAACTTGTCACACAAGACGTGAGGTCAGAGGTCACCAGGACGTGGGCGGTCAGGATCAATCTGTTCATGTTTCCCAGGCTGTGGAATTCAATTTGTTCCCAACGGACCTCATTGCGTTACAAAAGGTCAATGGTGGCAAAACTAGTGATGAGGTGCTGGTGCTGAAAGCTAGCCATGGCTAAGGTCGCCGTTTGTTTTCTTTTTGATTTTTTCCAGACAGAAAATTCTCAAGGGAGAGTCAGAGAGAAAGCCACGCCCTTCTGTGTGCCCATTCAGATCCTAATGTTTTCAATGCTAAGCAGATTGGAGATACAGTAATAACACAGACTGGGTCCCGTGGAGTTACATGTTACAGGCGTCCCCGTCGTGTTTGTTTGAACCGGATCTTGTCAGCGGTGTTTTGAGAAAAACATTTTCTAGATCTAACGTTATTTCTAGATGAATATTTTGAACCCCCAAGTCCAGATAGATCGATATGTGAAAAAAAAAAAAAAAAGCTAACCCTACACAGGGCCCTACAGCACTGGCACCCAGTGGCTAGTCTTTGCTATCTACATCAGGCAGTCATGCGGGACTGTTTACATTCAGACAGGTGGTTCAAGGCCACGCCCACCCAAGGACGTAGGCAAAGCCCGACCGAAAAACAACAAAGTAAACTCATATGGTAAAGTCTTCTACCAATTCTAAGAGAGCGGAAAGCGTTCAACTCTTTTCTCATTGCTTGGGCAGATAAAATGTTCTTACATAACGTTATATATAAACTTATTCTTATTATATAGACGTCAATGGCATATCTTGAATAATCATCATATTCCCTTCGGAAAGTGACAAATGATGCATGACGTTTCGCTGTTGCTTTTCACCCCATGACGAGTGCTAATAAGGAACGCTCAAAGCGCTCAGGGAAGGTCCCAAGTCCCAACAGACAATACGTCTGTCATCGGAATGTTGTTCCATTTAGTAAGATTAGCCGTCCGAGGAACGTTTCAATGGAGGCTAACCGACGAAGGGGTGCGATTTTCCAGACGCTTTTCTTCCACAGTTCCCTATTTTAGCTATGTTTTTATGAGCCTAGACATTTTTCATTCATAAGATGTGTTCTGCAATGCTTCGTTTCATCTTTTCTTTATCAATATTTCGCATTTTCGTTGTTCTTTTCTTGCTCCGCCTTCTGAGATAAGAAAAATCTCCGCACGCACTTTGAACTGCAAACCTAATTTCTTGTATTTCGATTGTATTTTTCTCTTAGTTGATTCTTAATGATCGTGGGAACTAGTACATAAACTTGAAATGGACGGTGTAACGTGATAACGTTTACAGTAATTCGTGGAGAACGGCCCTAGTTCGGTAAAGTGTAACGTTGACGCTAAATGTCTTTTTTTTTCTCAAGAATCCAGACGCACCTTACATCAAAGCAAGGAGGTTTGATTAAAATAGATATATTTCTGGTTAGTTTTGGGCAAAGGGTGGGGTTGAAAAGTACCCCTTTTAGAGAGCATTGATGGGTGCGTCATCAGTTGCCATGGTGATCCGCCTGGGGGGCAGGGATAGACTGCATACAAACGTACCAAAATATTGTATTCACTTCTAAATTCACGCATTGGTATCGATGGCATCCTGGATACTTTGAAAAAAAAGTAAATGTATATTTTTTAATGATATGCTAGTGTTGGTTTGAGTCTGTCACGGACTTTGATAATTTGAGGCTCATTTTTGGTGATGAACTCATATTCAAGCTTGTTCCGTTTTGTTGCATTCTTAAATTTGCGAGGGAGACGAAAGAAACCGAGAGGGCGATCGTGAAGGTGTGTCCCAACTATGAACACGTCCTAGCAGCGCTTAGACTGGACTTTCTGGTAAGTTTAAGGCCTGTTCGTTAGGATGGCCGGTAACCTGCTTAGCTTTAGACATATTCTTTGGAAAAAATGTAGCTTGTACGTCTATCAAAACACAAAAGACTAGATGTTTGTAACCGTGTGGCCTAGTAAAAAATCATGATGGCTTGACGCTTGTGTTTTGAAAGCGGCATTGAAAGCAAACATGGGTGCAGACAGTAGTTCCTGTTGCATGTTTTAGGAACAAAACTCATGTACAGGAGGGCTGATTAGTTTTTATTCCATTTTACGACGTTTGTTTTCATGTTTTTATCATCCCTGAAATATGATATGCTGTTCATAACCTTATGTCAAAAGGATTGGATCAAAACAGCCACCAGACAAAAATGCACCAAAAAACAAGAAATTTTTTGACATTGATAAGACATCACGAGATAAGCAAAGTTTTTTGCTGTGAATTATTATCCATGAAGTGAGAAGAATTGAAAACTGTTCTGAGACTCATACTCAAAGCAATTGAGAAAAACAGCAGCATGTAGGCTGCACAGATGTATTTGAGTCATGAGCACATATTATGTTTTCTGCTTGTGGCGCTTGAACCCCACTGTTGCACTGTATCTGTATAGCCAGTATAACTGCCATTTTGGCGTAACACATCAGCTTTGCAGGCACGCGGTGCGGCAGCAGCTGGTTATATTACACTGAACGACCTGCGTTGCGTAAGCGTTGTTTATAGCTATCCAGTTATAGTCAGGGTGCCCCCACTGTAATTGATGGTAACGAGTTCCACTTTAGAATAGTTCCACTCTACGATAGTTCTAGGAAAAAGGAATTTCTTCTTATATGTGTGCTGTTTTCCGGTCTCTGCTAGAAGTTTCCGTGCCTTAGATTGAGCCTGAAGCATCATGGGAGACGCGAGTAAATGGGCCTATATCATCGGGATTCCGGTCGGCATCATCGCCCTGCTGGCCGTCATCCTCATCCCACTCAGCTTCTCCGATCTACAATACTATCAGGTAATGTTCACTGGTTTACGAAAAGGCTGGGCCGTCTACTAGGCCTGTCTACCACGTCGGGCTACTCAGATCCCCTCATTCATACCCCCTACATGGCCCAGCCTTTTCAGTGAACCCAATGTTCACAGCCTTGAAGGTTAAGCTTTTTGTTTGTTTTGTATAACCGGTAGAATAGATGCTGAAACTGCCTTTAATTAGGTGGAGCAAATGGTAACCTGTCCAGATTTGTACAGTAGGTACAAGCTGTGTAAGACCGACTGTAAGGTTTGATCCACTCACACCAGGAAGCACCCCAGAGCCTACTCTTTTCCAAGTGAGGTGGGTTCTCTAAGTGACTCCCCTCAAACCTAGACCTCTGGCTTCACATTCCCATCCAAGAGGACATCACTGAACTGGTGCAGCTAAAGACTTGTTTTCACCAGAGTAGAGTGACGAAAGTGGCTTTCCCAAGGGTAAAACATTGGGACTTACTTGGGATTTGAACTCAGAACCTTTAGATGCTAATTTCTATTTGAGCAGAGTGAGGAAAATGATCCAAATCTTTCCCAAGGGCACAAAATTGAGACCTGCTAGGGATTGGAACCTAGAACCTTTAGATTCTAAGTCACGAACTGTAACCACATGTCCACCCTGCCATCTGACCGTAATGTCTTCCTTCCACAGTATGGCTTCATAAAGAGAAAGTCGACAGGTGCGGTCAGTCTTGAGAAGGTGTACAGCAGCGGAAGACACTTCGTCGGACCAGACTATGAGTTTAAGGTGTTCCAGGCCGACGCCCACTTTGAGGAGCTCACAAACATTGCCATTTTCTCCTTTGACAAACTGGAGGTGAGTCAAGTTGCCCTTACGGCTCTCTGATGGTTTGAAAACGTACCTTATTAGGAACTAAGGTAACATATTTTTCAAAACAAAAGAAAATGTTGAAGCAAGAAGGGAGTGATGAAGAAAAGTTGTCAGATTTCTGAAGTTTGAAGTGTTTAAACTCTCTCAACCGATGGTAAAAATGAGATTGCCATCAAGCAACTAATAAGTTTTCGGACTATAGACAGTCTTTTATCAAAACAAAACATGCTGAACAGCACCTCAGTGGAATTGCAGTACATCTTGTGTGACATTCAGTATTTTAAAAATGACTCGATTTGTTATAAAGTTTGGTAATTCCCTGCTATCAGATCCAGGTGACGTGTCGGTTCCAGTACTTCCTGCGTAAGGACGACATGCCGCTGCTTCACGACACGTACGACCGGTTCTACCAGCCCGTCATCAGGACCAGCGCTATCGATGCCATCAAGGTTGGTGCCTGTGTAAAAACCCAAAGGGGCGAGGGCCAGTGTGGGAACCACTGTAAAAACCCAAAGGGGCGGGATTCGAACTCACCCCAATCCCAATCCGCACGGCTTGGGAATCCAACACGCTAACCACTTAAGGCAGGTCTGGACCAGTTAGACTGGTCAGTTAGTGGAGGTTGAGATCCCCACCGTTACACCTGAACTGTCAGTTATAATAGGGATCTGAATTATAATAATAGTAGTGTGAAAAGACAGAATACCCCATTCTACACCAATTGCAAGAGCAAAACTGGCATAAGTAAGAACTTATAATGTAAGCAGTATCTGAGATTTTGCTATGACACACAGGGACACATCAGCCAACCCTAAATAATCTCAGCCTAACATCTTGTGTTGGGTATTTCTTTGTGTCATACTGAATTTTAGTTCAAATTCCTTGCAGACTGAATGGATTTCATGTTGTCACACTGTGCTACCATTCAGGAAAGTTAAGATTAAAACATGCACATGGTCATTCAAAACATTACCACAGCAGAAGACTGCAGTTTAGCAATCAGTCAGTCATGGTGTGGAGGGGACATTAAGGCTTTGGTCCTGATATAGGTGAGCTTCTGGTGTCAACCCCTCTACACATCAAAGAAAATTACCCATGATCATCTTCTCCCCACTCTCTAGGGCGCCGCCCCCCAGTTCAACACCCGACAGTACATCGGGCAGAGGAAGATTGTGGAGGACACACTGGCGGACGCCGTCAAACTCAGGCTGGGGGGGACCTGCTGTAAAAGGGACTGTGCTGACTCAACAGAAGGTAACAGCGTTCCAACATTTTAACTCCTCTGTGGGGTCGTGTGGTGTAACGGCAGGGTTTTCGGCCCAGAACCCAGTGGTCCCAGGTTTGAATTCACTGATGCCACTGATCTTGTGCCCTTGGGAAAAGGCACTTAACACGACTTTCCTCACTCCACCCAACTGTAAAAACGGCTATATCATGTGTATAGGTCACGACATCAGTAATTAGCTGCTTGTGTCCCACATGTATTGCACTGTTGCAGTTGTAATAAAATAAGATTTAAAAAATCAAATCAAATCAATATTTTTGTAGAATTTGACCTATTTTGAATCCACCATTCTGAGCGGTACATACCTGAACATGTAGGTATACATATGCTATACTTATGTTTTATTGTATTCAGAGTTTGTTGTTGTATTTCCAGGCTGTGTATCAGGCTGTAAGCCTTACGACACCTGCACTAAAGAGGACAAGGGGCTATTTGTGGACGTCAAGTACTTCCAAATTGGGAGGGTAAGTACACAACGGGGCCTTTTACAAACAAGTACATCAAGTAATTTTCACAACACTTCTTGTTTCACCATATCTTCCTCATTTGCTTTTAAATCATGTTACTAGTTCTACAGAAGCAGAAGTTGTGTGTAAAATGTGCACACCCTTGTTCTAGTCTCCCAAACAGATCTAGAAAGGGTCATTAACCTCTACCTTCCGTTCCTTTGGCGTCTTGCTGTGTGTTGTATGCTGACCCTGACATAGCTGTCCCATTGCTGTCCTAAACATAGCTGTTATTTGCTGCCTTTTATGCTGTCCCTGATGCAGCCTGATGTTGCTGTTACTGTTACATGACTACTGATACCCAGTGCCAGTGGTGTAAAATACAGGTTTCTGCTATCCCTGACACAAATGTCTATTTGCTGTCTTAAAGTAGCTATTCTTTTGTGATCCCATGTGCTGTCCCTAACTCAGCTGTACTTTGCTGTTCCAGGTGCTGATCCCCAATGATGTGCAGGGCAGGTTTCTGCTGTCCCTAACTCAGCTGTTGGATGCTGAACAGGAACAGTATTTGCAGGATGCCACCATTGTTAGGAAAGAGACAGAGGCAGAGGTGGGTTTGCTTAATTGTTGACACATTAGCAGTTTTACTGGAATCCTCTTCATGATCATATTGTTCATGTCTGGTGGTGGAAAACGACCATGTAGAGACATGGTTGTCTAGCATGTTGGACATAGATAGGCGATTCTACTACTTTTGTCAGTGGAACTCTCGGGAAGGGCCCTGAAGAAGTGTGGGTAAAGGGGTGAAGTCTGCCATTTCCTATCGTCTTCTTTTTCTTTTCTCCGAGGTGACATCTTGTTTTTCTTCTCTCAGGTGGAACAGATCGAAAACGAAGCCAGGGAGATCTCCCAGAATGCCACGGCCCAGTCCGGCCTCATCACGTCGCGTGCGAATGCACAGGCGGTGGCTGTCGTGGAGGACGCCCGGAACAGCGGTCTCTCGCTGATCTACACCCGGCTGGGCCTCTCGAGCGACGACCATAAGGCCTCGTTTAACTACATCCGCACACTGCGGGACCATGAGAGCGTCTACATGTCTGTGAACTACAACACTCTCATCTCTGGGCTCACAGCTACGGGAGGGGGATAGGCAATACTTTAAAGGGAGTGGTTTTAAAAAATCTTTCCCATTTAGAAATAAGTTATTCAAAAGATACCACTTATCTTTTGTTTTCAACTTTAACAATCTGAACTGTGTCTTGTTTAAATAAGAGAAATATTTCTTCCCTGTCTTATGAACTAAACTTTCACTCAGGTCAAGGACAAGAAGATGTTTTGACGAACCAATCATGTCGTTTCAATTCAGGCTCTAATTGTAAGTTAGTATTTCATGTCTAGATCTAAATTCTAATAACATAGAACTAAATTAACTTGCATAACATAGAATGGAAATAATTCACACTAATTGCACTGCAAATTAATGATGATGAACTGAATTGCAAGTTACTGGTATGAATAATTAATGAATGCCATACTTCTCAGTCCCAGGTAACTGCTGGAGAGATGACCCTACAATGTATCTTAAAGTTGTCAAATATTTTTTTTTAAATCCCCAGGGCTTTATTTTCTCTAAAATTCAATCATTCATTCTTGAAAGCAGGGTTTAATCAGCAAATAAGAGTTGACTCATTTTTAATCATGCTCTCTGTATACCAAACGAAATGGATGAAATAAGCTTTCTTGTTGTCATAGTCATAACTCTGTTCAAATCTACATAGAAAAAACAACCTCAGGTAACCTGATGTACCTATGCAACATGGAGAAATGAATCTACTGTAGACCTGTGAATACCACCAGAAATGTGGTCATACATGTAGATTCAAACATGACATACTTGCCCAACAGTGGCTTCGTGAATGTGTAGTGAAGACAAGAGGAAATTTGGAAACCTTTCAGCACATTTGTGTTCAGGTTGTTTTGAAATCCTCAAATGGACAAATTTGCAAACTACAGGGTGTATTTATTGCCAGAACTACTGTACAAATATTGATGGAAACGTAAATATTTTGGTGTTCTATCAACACGAAGGGGTTTTATCCAAACAGAACTTTTTTTAAATGTAACATAAAGATACATATTTTTATGTGTACTATACGGTGAGTCTAGATCTGGTCATTCAAGTGGGCCTAATAGCAACTAATAAACTGTTAACGTTTCTTGCACATTGTACCAAGGAGGTTATTCTTGTCTGCTTTTTATTGTGGTTTTCTTCTACTGTTGTCTACCTAGAGATAACATGAATTTGGTACAGAAGGCTGTTAAATGTGTCTTTTCATTTTTTAGTGGTTATTGCACAATGTGCCAGCTTCGGAGAACCCAGAGTTTAGGTATTGTTTTTTTTTAGACCAAAAACAAATGCTGCTGAACATCTCTTTTCTACACCCAACATGTTTCTATCATGTCAGATTTGTAGGATTCGAGCATACATTCCTGTCTGCTGGGGGATACCTACATCGCTTCATTAGGAAAGCTGAACCAAGAAAATAAAGACCACACAGATGAAGTATATTTACAAGATTTAATAAAGAGTAAATATTGCTAATTCCAACATTGACATCATGTTACTTGATTACAGCACAACGCACAGTCCTGGGTATATTGACTTGAGTTTATCAAGAAATCAGTGTTCGAACAACGTTTCTTTATCGATTTCACTACCCACAGACTTTCTAACACAGTTCAGTTCAGTCCAAGCAGTCTTTTGACAGAGTCCTTGTAGCCCTGTACTTGTTCAGAACTCTCTCCCAGGTTTTTCTGATTGACCACAGCCTGTTTATACAGTTGCACATCCGGGTTCTGTACAATCTCCTCCTCTGTTGCATCGCTGCTTCCCTTCTCAGCCTCCTGGATAGCTCTGATGGTGCTGACGATGTTTTGTTCCGACGGACTCCCCTCCCACAGAAACTCGTCGCGATCCTCCGGCGTGATGCCCGCTTCCCAGGGCTCCGTCTTCCAGGCCTCGAGGTAGAGCACGGTCAGGAGGTACTGCGTGTAGTCGTAGTTCTGCTTGCGGTGGGGACAGCGGTCGGCTGTGATGGTCAGGGTGTCGGTTTCCTTATCGTACCGGTCGCCGACAAGCTTCAGGAGTTTCTTCCTGGCGTGGTCGTCGAGCTCCAGCTGGGACAGTTTGAGCTGTGAGGATGGAAGAGGAAGAAAACTTGTTTAGTTCACACTAGCTGGTTTGACGGAGGTTTTTCTATAGACCTGGCATTTTTCTACCACAAAAAAAGGAAAGGGTGATTTTGCTACTTAACAGGACATTATACAAAAAGGCTTACTAGTATCGGTTACTCTGATCATCTGAAAAATCAAATTTTTATGCTTGTATGTTTACTTTTGCTACTAAATGTAATGGTAAAGTTTCACATATCACACTTGAGTAACTAGTACTTCCATCCTATTGCATCTTTATTCTAACTTAAAGTCAACCAGTTTTTTCCAAAATCAGTGTCTTCTCAAAAGCCAAGTGACCTGTTGTTTTGAAAACTGATTTTGTACCTTTAACGTGACAATCCTGGCTTCGGGATGCCGTAGTGACGGCCCAGACAGCACATAGTCTATCGTGATGACCTCCAACGGGAAATGTTCCTCGCATGCCTCGTCCGTCTCCAGCGCTGCCGGCCAGTCCGTGCAGAACTGCTTTAGAACCTCGCAGTGCCTCTTCACCGCTACTGGCGTCAGGTGGAGGAAGTTGGGGATCTTACGGAGCTCGTTGTTGCCGATTTTGTCTGGCTGCACTCCTCTGTTCGGGAATAACTGTATTAGTTATGGACCAAAGTATAGCAAAACACTTTAGAACGCCAGTTCCTTCTACAAACAGGCTTAACATTAAATACAGTGACCTACTGGTAATTAGATCAATAATTGCTTTTATTCTGTGCAGGAATACTACTTGTAACCAAGGAGGTTTTCTATATAAAACCTCCTTGTTGTAAGGTAGCAGTATGCAGTGGCCTAGTGGTCGGGAATGCCACTCCTGGATCAGAAAGGTTGGGGTTCAAAACCTACAAGTTTATAGCTGAAACTAACAACACTTGAAGTTCAGATTGAAGAAGAAAATGTTGCAATAAAAAAAATATATAGCAAGTGACCTGTCTTCTGAATTTATTGACCACCAGAGGAGAGCGATGAAACCTATGAATTATCACAACAGTTATGTCCTAACGACACAAAAGAAACCCTACCTGTTGAGAGGAAAGCCCATCCGCACAGGCAGCGGCACAGCAGACGGTTTGAACGTGGCCGCAGTCGGCCAAACACTGGGCCAGTCCTTGTCCTCCGCCATCCTCGCTGCCCTTGGCACCATGGGCCGTCTGCTCGGACTCGCCGGCCCGTCGTCCCTTCTTCTTCTGCCCCTCTGTGGCCCTCGCTGGTTCCCTGGCGTCTGTGCTATCGAAGACGCTCGTTGTAAAGAGCTGTAGTTGATGCATAGTGATGTTTGTAACCTTCGGGACCAGCAAGGAAACGTGTTTCGGCAAACGGCAGCCATGATGGTCACTGGTGGGATCTCGCACCAGAGTTTCTGGCTGGCAGTCTGAGTAGACCAGTCAGCAGCGACCTTTAGCGGACAGTACCTCCGCTGCAGTAAAAGCTCACTGAGAGCCTGTAACGTTGACAGGAGTGCGTCAATCAGCCTGGTTTTCGGCCCGCCAAACATCTTTACAGTCTTGGACAGCGGAGTTTGCGTTACACAGACCAAGGAAGTTGAATTTGACCTCCTTGTACAGACTACGCGCCAACAATCCCAAATTTCGTGTATTTTGCGGAGCTCCGCTCTGTTTTCTGAGAACTTGGATTTGAATTTGAGTCAAGGATCCTCAACTCCTCGGCAACGCTTCGCGTTACAACAATTCTGGGGCAGAGACGCACATGCTCAACGTTATTTTTCCGGCAGTGCTTTTGACAATGCGTAAGACGTTGATACAAACTTTTTTTATTGCAATCTATCGCACTTTCACACATAACAAACGCTAACGTTATACACATAGCAACTTGCGCGTAGTTAACGTTAACAGTAACATGTTACAGCGTTGCAGCCTCGTAGACTTTGTGACGTTAACTTTGTAAATTTTACTTTTTTACAAATGCTGCTGAATGATAACGTTACTCCATTTTTTTCCATCTTGATATTTATGAATTTGGTGGTGTTGGAAATTAAAGTAAAGTTTGGAAATCAACGCTCTTTCCCTGCACAATATAAACGTTACGCAACCACTTCCGTCTGTCCCAAATGGCCTCCTTCTCACACCGCCTGCTGAGTCAATATTGACACCTGAGAACGTCACCTTCCCCAACCCACGCTCAGGTGTCTGACATCACCTGCTGAGGAAACTGACTCATTCCATTGTAATTCCTTCAATTGTGTGGGAGGGAAACCTAAACGGTGTCGTGTTTCCTTTTATTGACGATTTTTCCTCCGCGAATGCTTCGGGAATGAATGGAGAGGAAAAGAGAATTCCTGTGCCGAAGCCAGGAAGTACAGGCCACGAAGGTCAGGAACCTGAGAAGTCTGGAACACCTGAAAGAAGGTCACATGACTAACCAAAACAAGGACAGGAAAATATTAAAAGTAAATAGTTTTCTTCATTATTTGGGCAGGAAATAAATAGGACACATAAACGGAATCTTTCTGTGAGGAATTGTTCAAGAAAATTGTGTATTTTTGGTCAGATTTTTGGAAATTTGGTGTTTTAAACATTCCTTTGTTTGCAGCCGCTGTCGCATTCCAATCGACTGAGTGGGCTCGTCCAAGATATAGTTTACAATAAAGAAGGGGAGATTACGCTATTTGCTAGCAAAAGATACATATAAATGCCTTTTTCAAGCAAAACAGTTGTTTATTGGAGTATGAATACTATTGCTCATTTTAAATACAGATGATTTAAGTATATTCTGTAAGTTGATGGAATTTTTAGGTTTCTTTTCTGTACCAATCATCAACACCTTCCCTGTTGTCTGCAAAATGGACGGGTCCCAATTAGTATCGTGAAGCGGTCGGGTCATAGAACCATCCGCATTTGTATGGTGCCTGAAAATCCATAATTTCACACAAAAAGGCCTGCATATGAGCTACAAACTTATTAACTTATAAGAAAAGATCAGGTTTGATATAATCTTTGTGTTAATTATTTGATTTAGGGGACAAAGAAGACAGAAAGAAGGATTGTTTCGTGGGACTATTTTCTAGCGGAGGGTTATTGGGTGCATGCCCCGGTTCGTTAGACCACGCCATCTTGGGTTTGAATTTTCTGGCTGGCTGCGGAGAGAGGTGGGAAACTCGACTTGTTGCGCGCTTCAACCTCGGCAAAGCAAGAAAACGTCCCTCAACCTCCATACCTAGGGTCCTTTGGGACAGGTAAGACAAGTTTGAATGCTATTTTGAGGAACGAACCTAGTAGTTTTTAAACATTTCGTGTCGAAGGTTCGCCGCCCGCTTGGCTGCAAATTTTGTATACAATCTCGACTCGAGTGGTGTCGCCTTTCGGCTTCTTTGTGCAGATTTGCTCCGAGTCGGTACAATTTTGAGCTCTAATCCGGCGAAAGAGCTTCAAACACTAAAGTTTCTAGCTTCTACAACTTCTTTTCCACTCCGTAAACGTAGTTTTAGTGTCTTTGAACAGTGAAAACGTGGAGAAATCGGTGCTAGACGTTTAGGGTGTGGAGGGGCCAAAACCTCTCGAGATTTGAGTGGTCGAGTTTTCTGGGATTTTTGCGTCCAAACAGAGTCGGGACGCCGCAACCTGAGGTAAAATGTGCTCTTCTAGCTTTCCTCAGGTTAAATTGTATAATAAATATCCATTGTATGTATCCTTGGTGTCACATTTGTGACATTGGTGGGCAGTTTCTGAGGTAGACATGTCGTCTGAAAGCGATTTCTGGTCGCCATATGTTGGACGTTCCTGCCCCGGATTGACGTTTTGCATGGCTTATTTTTCTAACCCCAGACTTCGCATTCCCAGGGACCTGAACATTTCCTGTCGTCATAGACGCTGTGATTTTTCCCCAGGAAGTCGTAGATTCGGTCTGAGTTGTCTAGAACAAATATGTACAGTTTCACAACGAACTGAAGTACTGAGTTTGGAAGGAAAATGCAGTTTTCCTTGTAAAAATTGTTGGAATATTGTGCCCTAAAAGACGCCATGTTGCAACCGAATACATTTACACAGATTTTTGCAACAACAAAACGCAGTGTGTATTATTTTAAAAAGAAGTGTCCGTTCTAGGTTTTAGGCAATCTTATTTTAAGGAAAATGAATTTAGTGTTTTTTTTTATTGCAGAAGAAAATACTTTCAAGTTTGTAATGAAATGTTTAGGTCAATGTTTTGTATAATATTGACCTAGAATTGAGAGATTCCCACTATGCTATTGTAATTGTGTCAGACTGTGTATTTCTTTTTCAGTTAGGTTTTGCTCGTCATTTTAGTCATTGTTTTGCCATTTTGATTTTCTGTTTAGTTCCTCCGTGACAGCTGTGATTAAAAGTCGATGTAATTACTAGTCTGCTTTTTAAAAATTCCACCAATGCTGCAGGAACAAATGCTTACAACCATCCCTGGTATTTGTTTTCCCATTTCTAGACTATGCGGCATACACACAGAAATTGTCTCCTGCAAATTTGTACCACTTGTAGCCAACCCAGCAGTTTTGTGGTTTCCACAATTCCATTATGAATCATTGAAAGGTCCACAGGGGCAATTAATTGTAATAATTGACATCACAGCCCTGTAGTGATTTGCAAGGGCAGTAAACCATGTCAAATTGCACTGAATAGCCAAGTCATGGGCAATTTCACGCAGAGAAGATGTTTTAAATCAAATATTGTGGTTCAGGGTTACATAGTTTGTTAACTCTCTATATATAATAATGAAGCCATGTAGACAGTACAAGGGAAAACGGCTTGTTCTTGTGGAAGAAGGCATGCATAATTTCTGATGTCAAAATGGATTTTTGATGTACCTTCCCGAAGTGCTTGTGGGATTTGGGAATCCTAATGGTGAATATTTCATTTTTGGTCCAAAACCTTATGAATTAGGACTCTCCTGTTCATCTTGAACAGTCATGTGTACTGGTTAATTTTGAAATGGCAGCAAACATGCTGGCTTACGTAATTATAAGGTTGAGCGAGTATTTTCTGCAGGAGCTTCTAGTAAATGTTAATTTTGCTAGTGCGTAGTGACAAGCCCTGAGACAGAAGTACTATGGCAGACAGGTCAAATATAACTTTAATTTTAAGGGTTGAGTGACAGGCATTTTCTGCAGGAGCTTCTAGTAAATGTAAATTTTGCTGGTGCTTAGTGACATGAGCTAAGACAGATGTACTGTGGCAGACAGGTCAGGTTGACAGAAAGCAGTCTGAGCCTGGGTGTTTACATTGGTCAGGTGCCAACAAGACTGCTGTCTTATTTCTTCTCTTCTCATCCATCTGGACCTTTAAAGTCTCCTTCTGGCTTTGATGCCGTTTTAAATGCTTTCTTGTGAAATTCATACCCTAAAATTGTAGGAGCAAAAAGAAATTTGGGTGGCGTGCACGACATCACAAAAATGGCAGCAAAGCATAACTACCAAGTAACCAGCCTTGCTGCCCCTTGTCAGACGAAAGCTTGAATCTAATTTTCCTATTGTTTACCTGCTTCAATTATTTTATTTTTTATACTTAAATATCAAGAATATGTTGTATACTGTTGATTTTGCTTGAATGTTAGTGATTCAGTGGTTCACTTTCTGAAAGGGAAGTTGCATGTGAATCACATGGTCAGAAGGAGATAACAGTACATGCCAACATGGTGAATGTGTTGGATTTTGATATTTCCTTGTTTACTATTATAACAAAATGTGTAGCACAGAAATTTTCCAAAGTCATTGATGCATTGCAGAAAAATCTCAATTTGTTTCTTTGATGTTGCCAAAGCTATCCATCATCGCAATAGTGCAAGGTATAGATCATGTTGAAATTGATGAATTTCTATTGAAAACATGCGTTTGTAAAGATGACAGTAGATAGTTTGAAAGTCTATAACCTTAAAACTGACTTGCTAAGTACTGGATGTATCATATGTCTTGGAAGGTCCAACACACTGCTATTCCAAGGGTTTGTTGTAAATTTGTCCCACAATATCTTTGCTGTCAAAGAAAAATGTCATACACTCTATAACGTTACATAATTGAACAGTTATGTTGAAATTACGCCATTCTTTCATGCCTGGTGGATTAGTGGAAATTAAACTCAAGTGACCGCACATGCCAAGCTTGCATTTTTAGGTGAGTCCCTGTAGAAATTATCCTGATAAAAAGTCCATTAGATTCTGATATCATCTGGTTTGCAGAGCTCTGGGGAAGGAAACTAGGAAGGTGGATAATTTGAGCTGACAGGGCTGCCCCTGCATGTATGCATAACAAAGTAGGGTCTGTCAGCTCGCATTTTCTAGGGTCCCAGGGACAAGAAACCTAAGCATTGTTGTAGAAAGGGTAGCAAATAGAGGCCATGTGTGCTGCTGATGGGGGCAGCGGTACACAGATGGAGAGTGCAGATGGTTTGTTTCACTGGAATTTATTTTCGTCACAATTGAAACTGTATTCTGCGCTGAACTTGCATGTTTGTTGGACCTTTTGGACTTGAGCCATTTTGTGTAGTATGGGCACAGTGAGCAGGATTAAGCTGCTTCTGAAGCCTATCAGCTGCCAAAAATGATTAAAAGTTATTGACATTTCTTTAGTTTGGAAAATTAACTTTCATGTTAGATCTAATAAGTAAAAAGATTACAGTCCTCTTCTTTTGTTGCCTTTGCTATCATCATTGAATGTAACTTATGAAATTGGCGTCAACAAACAATTTTTTTACTATAAAGCAAATTTCAAAAGTTGTGCTGTTAACTGCTGTGCCATTGGCATCAATGTTGTGATATCTTTAACAAACAAGTTTGTATCATCTGGCAAGTATAAAATGTAGTAACCGTTCTTAGAAATGAGGGTAGTTTTTGGTAGCCATCCCAGATTGGACCACTGACAGATATAAAAGAGAGTCCCATACTGTTCCCTGTTGGCTTGATGGGCTGGTCTTGATTTGCTTGACACTAACCAGGTCCTGTCCAAAAGGCTTGGTGAGAGGACCAGCTACATGTAGCCTGAGTGCCAGCCTTTTTAGCTTACATGGGTAGCTACTAGTCCTACCCTCGCCGGCAATTACGGCAATTACCCAAGCTTGGGTAGTGCACGGAAGCTAAAAAGGCTGGCACTCAGGCTAAGCTACATGTCCATCTCCTGTGTTGCTGACAGTTGTAACTCAGCTGTTGTGTCTTCCAGAGAAAGATATGCAGATCTGAAAGTGTAGCACAGCATAGTGAAAACTTGAATGAAGCCCTTTTTGTACTGTTTCCACTTATAATATATAGATGTGTAGATTTCCAAAAGCCCTGGTGAGAAGCACATTTTGTGTCTTGTTGACTGTTGTGAATCCTGTCTTCTTGAAAAAGATATGCAGACCTGTAACTACTTACAGTAACAAGGTATGACACAGCATTAGGATGAAGTTAGTGAAAACTTGAATGAAGTCCTTTCTGTTGAGCTCCTATTGGTATGGATGTTCACAGTTTGATTGCTAGAATTCCGCTACTTCTTGGTTGTGTATTTTTCGATGCTGCCTGAAACCCAATCCTCACAGCAAAATTTAGACCTTGTTTTGTGTGCGAAAAATGTAAACAAAGCTACCCTTGTGGCCTGGAATCTCGCCAGCTGTATCATATTTTTACTACATGAAAAATATGTAGTGTCAAATTTTAATGGCATAAAAATGTGGTTTATTTGAACCCTTTGTATAATGTTTCTGTCATAAAAAAAGGGGAATACAGCATTTGATTTGGGCCAGTTGTACAAGAATAGCTGTCAAACCAAATCAAAGCCTGGACATGTTTATCATTCATGTTAAATGTCAGGGGAGTTCAGTGCCCATAGATTGTCACAACAGATCAGTTTTGTCTGAACGGATATGAAAACAGATACATATGCCAACCTTGAGGTTCATATAACTCAGCTATAATACAATCAGTATGGGGATGTAGTGCTACAGCTAGATTTGATGTATAGCAAAGCGAAACCACATGTCTTATCTAGGCTTGGATACATTACCAGTAGTGAATTTTATACCGAAGTTATACTTGCATGTGGCAAGAATATTCAAGCATAAATTTAAAACTGAATTAATCTGTAACAGAATATAATTTTAGTATCACCCCCTTTTTTGTTCTCTAGTATTTTGTGTTCAGTGTAATAGATCTAACATTGTATAAATGATAATGTTTTCAATGGTGTCACATGCACTGGCCACAGGGCTTTCTTTCAATCCCTTATTCTTCAATATTAGAAAAATATGATCAAAATACAAAATTGATAATACTGAAGATTAGGCCTACGTGCGAAATTACCTGTGGTATCTCGTGAAAGGGGAGTAGACAACCTACATACAGTGTAAGGTTGCGTGCGTTGTGCCCATTATGACATTTGAGTCACACTGGTGCAGTATTGTGGTGCCAATTTGTACCGTTGAGCCCATAATTAGGGCAATTTTGGTGATGAAAACATGAGTGACATCATTCGCCCACAGTTCGCAGGTTATGTTATTATCAGGTGTAGTCACATGGACGGAAAAACGTGATCTTCATGTCACCTGCGTAGGTTTAGGTTAGGCTGAACTGGTTTTGTGGATTTTGTTAGCGCTATTCAATTTTGAGATAATGGGCCGGGTCAGAAACTGAATCATCTCCTGGAATTACGTTATTCCAACAAGAAGGAAATAACTTGATAGGTAAGGGATCAATGACTGGCTTCCAGTCTTCCAAATCCTTTTAGCATCATTTGGTGTTGTCATCGTAATCTTATAGTGTGAATTTTTCACCAGATATTTTTCATCAGATCCCTTTAATTTTGCTGCTATGTATGAGTCGATCGCTCAGTCAGAACTCTTTTGGCAAAAATATAAGTCCCATATAATGCACAACTTTTCTTGAAACCACTGTTAGTACTGGTAGTGGGTAAGCCATTGACTTAGTTTTTTTGTTGTATCAGAATAACATTCAAGCAACAAAAGTAACAAAAGTAAAGGTATATTCTTCAAAACAGTAGCCTCTTCAGGTGTTTAAATGGTCTGTTTTCCTGTAAAGAATCAGAAGTGTGATTCAACTGGCCCTGCAAGCCTGTCCAGTTAGGGCTCGTTAGCATAACAAAAGCGGCTCGTTTTCCATGTCCCTTCATACCTGGGTGCAGGGCGTTAGAGTGCCGATGACATCACAGGTGATGCATTCATAGGCAAACATGGTGCACAAACAGGACCTACCATATATGGGCATGCCCCCTTCCAAATATGGGCATGGGTATGTAACTGAAATCCCCCAAGGGTGAAAGGTAGAGTAAAAACGGTAGAGCGACGAGAAAGGTGTCTTTTGTAGTTTCCGATTCCTGCTGGCCAGGACTTACTGCTGAGACCAAAGAAACTTACTTTCCTGTGTTTTAACAAGGTAAGGTTGGCTCCAGACTTCTATTGTAGTCCGAAAAGTTTGAGGATTTGTAAAGTAGGTTTTTGAGAGGAAAAGTTACTTTGCAAGGTTTGTTGTCTGTGGAAGTTGTTGCAGTTGATATGGGACATGTATCCCTCTCAGTGTATTTAGTTTCTCACCTTTTCAAAACTTGTTGGAATGGTTTGTGTCATGGTAGGTTTCTGATCGATTTGGACTTTTTAACCAAAGTTATATAAAGAAGAAATCCTTACAACTTCTAAATGGTGTGCCCCCCTCCCTCCCTCTTGTGCCAGTTGGGGATTCTACAGTTGATTTTTAAACCACAAAGTACCAGTGGATTCTTTTACAGTCCTGGTAAATGATCCAAGTACATGTTTGGTTAATGTTACTTCATGGAAATAGTGGTTTATTTGCCATGTTACATAGAGGTTTATAAGGTTCTCAGAAAGCTGAAGTCTGTTTATCAATGGATCCCACCTTTTAGAATTTTCTACATGACCAGTCAAAGGAGAGGATTATGGGACAGCTTTATCTGTGTCCGTCCCAGCGAAAGGGATGAAATCTGTGTAGAAGCCTGTTGCTTCGAGGACAACAACTGTTCTCCCTGGCTTTGTCCAGTTCCTGTGAAAACAATTTTCATATCAAAGCAGATAAATCTTGGCTTTAACATCACAATACTTCAACAGACTGAACAGTAGTAGTTATAGCAATCATGTATGAAACACCTTCCGGTTCTGTTGTGTTATGAGGCAAGCAACATGCAATTTTTATAAGCTTTTCTTGTATGAAACTCAGCACAAAGATCCAGTGTAACACGTCAGTGTGGATACTTGACTATGTAATCTATTTTGTCCTTTTATACAAAATTTGTGGGGAAATCTATGCACAAAGGTAGCATTAGTACACTCATACTAGTCATAGTTAGCTTAGCATTCAAAAATTTTGATATGATATCATTACTATCCACTCTATTAGTCTAATCAAAAGAAATTATAACAGCATAGATAGGTTGAAAACAAGCTGGAAATGTCTTAGAATCAAATTTCCTTTCCCGGTTTAGGTAGGAAAAAAGGATACAGTGGCAAATCGGTTGACAAAAGCTTTTCAACTCTTACTTAAGTTCCTCTACTAGAACATAACCTACATAAGTCAACTACACCTGAAAGGTGTGCCCTCTTTTGCAGGTGAGAAATTGACCACCTGACAAACGCGACAATGGCGGCGGAAGTCAGCTTTGCGTCCACTACTATGGACGAGAGGGTAAGGGTTGATCCAATGTGTGGAGGCTTTCTGTCCATCAAAAGGTGTAAAAACTGTCTGTCCCTTGCTTTGCTTCAAATCATGAGGGTCTTTATTCATCCTAGCTGGATTGTCATGATTCTGGACTACACATCACTATCTTTCCAATCAAGGTACTCTTTCTTTGGGTAAGGGTTGATTGAATGTGTGGAGGCTTTCTGTCAATCAAAAGGAGTAAAAACTGTCTGTCCCTTGCTTTGCTTCAAATCACCAGGGTCTTTTTTCATCCTACCTCGATTGTTATAATTCTGCATATCACTGTCTTTCCTATCAAGGTTTTCTTTTTTGGGTAAGGGTTTGCCTGAATGTGTGGAGGCTTTCTGTCAATCAAAAGGTGTAAAAACTGTCTGTCCCTTGCTTTAAAACATCAGGGTCTTTTTTTCTTGTCTTAGTTCGTGTGTAGTAATTCTGCTTACGGTAAAGTTGTAATTCCAATATCAAAATTTCTCTTACTGGTGAAGGCTTTCCTGTCAATAAAAGTTGAAAAGACTTTAAATTATCAGGGTCTTTTTTCTTCCAAGCTTGATTGTCATAATTCTGCATATCATTTTCTAATCAATCTTTTCTTTGGGTACGGGTTAAACTGGATCAGCTCTCTGTCCCTTGCTTTAGATCGTTCTGGACCTTCTCCTTTGAGTCCATCATCCTAACTGGATTGTCATAATTCAGTCATCTTTCCAATCACTGAATCAGGCAGTCTTTCCATTGTGTGTTATAGTAGATTTTAGACATTGGTGTGTTACACGTAAACAATTTTCAACCTTCAATTTTCAAACAACTTTCCTTAGTCACTGACGAAAGATGCAAATGCTGTCTGAAACGTCTGTTTCAAAATTTTATTCAGTTGCTGGAGTAACTATTTTTGGCGTAAATTTTTAACCTGTTTGTATTTTAAAAGAAGGTGCTAGACAACTGTGCAAAATCACATTTCAACTCAATAATACAACTGTACCATGGGAAGAGCAAGCTTTGTCCCGATAGCAACCAAATATTTGGCTTAAGAATTACTTTGTAAATGATCTATTTGCCCAGACTGGTGTAGTTACAGCCCCTTTGTGTTGTGTCCCTAACAGGCTACTGTCTGGCTAATGTTTAACTTTGTCCCTTTATTGAGGATGTCAGTGTAGAATTTTCTCACAGTCGAAGTTTTTGGTAAAAATAACATTGAAAGTAATGATGACTTCATCTATTGTTTGCAGGGCATGGTTATTAGATCTACTGGAAAAGAGAAAATAGCCTTTTTAAGAATGGTTGTGAACTGTTCTGGACATGCCAAGAAAAATCTACCATTCTTTCAGCATCACAAATTTGGGATGTTGATATTAAGTCTGATACAATCTTGCAGAATACATAAATGAAGAAACTTCTCAACCAGTGCAGAACGGTGTATGCCTGTGTATTTGTAGCCATTCAGGTGTTGCTTTCTGGTTTTCTTTATTCCAAGGTCTTTTGAATAGTCTTATCTTGAAGTAGGATTCAAGTAGGACAAGGAGAGAGATTTATCTCCTTAGATGTCAAGCTTTGAGTGTCTTATTTCTTGGCCTTGATGCCTGAGACTGATAAAGGTACTTTTCTTGTCCAGCCATGCCTGACACTTTCCTGTGCCTGGGGAAGTGTCAGCTTTCATTGGGGACATTTGTAGCCATTTCAGTGTGTACAAACACACCTGTAATAAGCAGTTTGTATGTGATAACTAGCTAACATTACAGGTAGAAGTATACAAACCTGCTACTACTAGTATTTCTTACTTCTTAGGCCCCCAAAAAATCTGAAATTTGACCAAGTTATAAACAAAATTCTAGCTTTAGTAGTAGAGTGCTCCAGGTTTACAGAAAACAGCAAAGAGTATTACCGGTAAGTTGCTTTTAGAAAGATTTCTACATTTTGCTTCACGTAGATCTACCACTAGCTTAAATGTTATGTTACCATGGAAATCCTTGTGTTTCACAGGTATTGTAATACCTGCTACAAGGTTGAGTGAAAACACTTGTGTCCCACTCAAGTAGATTGAGTCATTTCTAGATGGGAAGTCCGTTTCTGAATCATGGCTTTGGCTGGATTACTACATGTACTCTGAAAGCAAAGCTCTGAAAGAAGAATTTCACATGGCCTAGAAGTATCTTAGAAGTTGTTGAAGGTTTTGAATAATTTTCATGAATGTTTTAGTTACGACGTCGTATGGGAGTAAGGAAAAGTGTCAAAACTGTTACAGATGCATGAAGAAATACTTTTGAATGTGATAGCAACCAGCTGTAAGAATTATGTTACTAAACTTTTGCGTTGATGAAGTTCCATGTTCAAGCAGAGGCAAGGATTGTAGCTTGCTGTAGGAAGTACTTTTTTTACTTAAGTTTCATCTCTACGCAGACCCAAAAGTGCCACGTTTTGGTGTGAGTTTAAGTAGAGCGCAGAACCTTCCTGTTTAAACAGTTGCCTCAGGTTGCCAGTTTCCTTCACCAACACATGGTCGTGTAAACACAGCATTCCACGGGAGACAGTCACAAACTTCAGCTTTCTGGGTTGGGGGAATTTTATCGTCTAGGGTTCATTGAAATGTGTACAGAAAAGTTTGATATTTACCTCTGTGTAGCAGAAATGGTAAACAAAGTTCTATGGCTCCGAGTTACAAGATGAAAGTTATAGTTTTACTACTATGGTTTTACTTCATCCATTGGTGTCGTTGACACAGTATTGTCCGAATATCTAAACAAATCAGCTGATACTAGTACTGTATTTGAATGTGTTGAGCTTGCTCCAAACAGGTGTAATGGTTTGAATTAGCCAAGTTTTTACCGGTAGTCATGGTGCTGGCTAAATTTTGAGTTGAAGACAACTCAATGTTTCGAGTAGGTCCCCTCCAGATGTCTGTCCTGTATCCTCTGTTGTCCAGTCAACCCTGCGGTCCTGACCTTCCTCTCCGCAAATATTTCTCACTTCTCTTCAACCATCGCTCAGAATGTACAAACTTCATCCAACATCAGTCAAAACTTCAGCAAACATCAGGCACTGAATTGCTACCAAATGTCAAAAGAAGAGGTGCTACTAGTATCTCTTACTTATTCAGCCAAGAGCTTGAAATATCACCTGCATTTTCTCTTTGATGTGTGCAAAATATAGGAGCCTTGCGGTATGAAAATATTCAGGCTTAGGCTTTATTCTATGAGTCACAAATTATAGGGAAACAGAGCTCTCTTAGCTCTATACCCAATGATAAGGTGTGTTTTAGTTGAAGGTGAAAATGTTCAAGTACATGATAAGTGTAGTCTTCTCTTGCACATAGTTGGGGCTGATATGTGAAGATATGGAAGCCTGATTTAAAGTTAAAATGCTGAAACTAGAGTATAGTGCAATGTGAACATCTAAACTTGGGTCTTCTTTGAAGCTTGCTCCAGCTTCCTCTCCCCAAACAAGTGGATTTCCTCTGAAATGTGTTGGCTCAAGGCGAGAAGGAGTGGTTTGTGTTGGGACCCGGAGCCAAAATTGTTAAATGGCATTCCAGTCGGCTGATTCAAAGCTTTGGTTGGAAGTTAGCGGATTAAGCCGTGTGTGATCACTGGTGTGACTCGAGTTCCTTTAGATGCTCTTGGCCTTGGGAATAAAAGCAGAAACAGCTATTATGGTAGTGTTGGTATTTTTAGGTTTTATCAATGGTGGACTTCGGTTACACTGTTTCAGCTTTTTTTTAAGTCAGAAGTTATGAATGAGTGGTCTCTGTTGTGCAAGTTGATCATTGTCTCATCTTGGGTCTTTTCCTTGCTAATCCCAACCAGAAGGTTGAGAGTTCTAATCCCAGTGAGCAGTCATTTTGATAACAGACCAAACAACTGGAATCAGTTACAGTCCTTAGGATGTAAGATTGACAACTCTATTCCCTTGTTGAGTTGTTCATTATACTTGTTGAATCTGTATCACAGTGTATGTTTATAATAACACCTAACAACCAGAGTCTGAACATTATTCGTTGACAG
This sequence comes from Branchiostoma lanceolatum, assembly GCA_035149815.1. Classification (NCBI taxonomy): domain Eukaryota; kingdom Metazoa; phylum Chordata; class Leptocardii; order Amphioxiformes; family Branchiostomatidae; genus Branchiostoma; species Branchiostoma lanceolatum. Next base: position 2,632,201 of record CM068880.1, read on the forward strand.
GATAAGCAAAACAAGATGGAGGTTGGAGAGTTTGTCTGACCAAATGTTCCTCCGTTGTTTTGCAGGACCTGAGAGAGACTGAGCAGCACCTCCTGCAGATTCTAGGCGACAAGCGGCAGCGCCTTGTGAACCAGCTGCAGCAAAACCCCGACAGGAGGGAACACATTCAAGCAGAGATCAGGTGAGGAAGGGTTTTATAATCATTGCCTAGAAGGTTATGTTTTCGTCAGCGTTCGTGTGTGTGTCTGTGTGTGTGTCTGTGTGTGTGTCTCACGATAACTGAAGAATGCCTTGATTGTCATGATACTTGGTATATGGGTAGGTCTTCTTGAGACCTCTAAATGATTTTAGATTTTGGACCCCCTAGTTATTGTATGGAATGATAAAATGGTAATGAATTCAGTTAGTTGCTATCAATTGGTGTTTGTCTAATTCAGATCATACAATTAATTAAACTGTAAAGACATCTTTATAGGCCTGATATTTCAACTTGTTGACAAATGTTTAGTTTCTTTTGTCGATCAAAAGAGCATGCTTTGCTCTTTGTTCTAGCGCCTTTATCTCAGTTGCAATATGTGCAGCTACAGAATTGTATATACACTTCTATATTGATTGCCTATTCGCAGTTTCTTTAGAACTTATGAATGATTTTGTGTTTCAGATCTGTGGAAAGCGAGATGCAGCAAGTACGAGACCGGCAGGGTGGGACCTCCCACACCATCACCTACCAGACAGTTACGACCACCAAGACTAGTAAGTCTTCCTAATAATGCCTCACAAACTTCAATTTATGGACCACTGTATCCATTGGTTTTGGTCAGTTTTCCCTCAGGAAAAGAAACCTTGATTTTGCGCTAACAATTTACTGGACATCAAAAACTTCCTATAAACCTTTTTCCAAAACTGCAAACAAAGAGACCACATGTACAGAAATTGTTGTGTATATCACAAAGGGAACTAGTACCAACCTTCTTGTTTCTTCCTTCGTATATGGCAACATGATCCATTGGCATAATTCTGGTTTGTGCCTGGTATCATGCCTCAGCTTATCTTTACTTGGTTCTGACGTTTGTCTTGTATCTCCCCTCCAGACCAGGGTAACTACATGGACCTGAGCGGCATGCCAGCCATGGACCCCAAGCAGCAGACCATGGAGTGGCAGCAGCAGTCCTACCTGGACTCTGGCATCCAATCAGGCGCCACCACACAGGTGAGCTTAGGCTTCTCTTCAAATTTGTAACAAGGATTGTGGTTGGTTATTGTTTGAAAGTCAATAGCATTGGTGTATTGTCTTGCTGCAAATGCTCTTGACATCTGATTCCTATTGCTTCATTTTGGTACCAGTTTACAAACATCATCATCAGGTCGTGACATGTTCACGAGCGTTCATGGCCAAACAAAAAGATATCAACTTGCATGTTGGTAGGAATGGTTGCATTCCATTGGCCGAGATGCTAAAATAGCTTTCTGTTGTAATACCACGCCATATTGCAGTTAGATTTTACAACGTTTTTACCTTCACAGAGAAGGTTCTGTTTTTGATGCTTTTTGTTGATTTGTAAACAGAGTAACTCAAGAAGTTGGTATGTTGGTAGGGGTGGGCAAAAGAAGGACAAGGTACAGTATGGGCATCCTAGCTGCTTTCTATGATACTGCAGCTATGTGTTGAGGCATCTGCCTAACTGTACCTGTGTTTCCTGTAGGCTCCGTCCCTGAGCAGTCGGCAGGGCCCTGATGACCTGGATGATGACGGGATGGACACGTCCCACATGCTGATGGAGTGGAACCAGGGCTTCCAGGAGGGATTCACCCAGGAGCAGGTCAATGGTGAGGATCAATTAATCAATAACCTTTATTTTATACATACTAGGTGGCCCTGTCGGCCTGCTCTTACCAGAGGTCCAATGGGGAGGGGGGTTTGGTGTTTTCGGGAAAGTGGTATTTCATTTGTCTTGTATTTTGTTGTGCCCTAAAGTGTAGAAAAAGTGTTATTTTCCACTCTCAAATGAGCTTGCAAATCTTAGTGTGCTGGAAGCTTTACATAAGTTTTGGGTCTGGAACCATTCTTACTGGAACCCCAACTCTCAAACAGAAAGCATGCCAAAACATAAGGCATGAGAAAAACAAACATTTGTATGCTCAGATCAAGCAGTTTCCAAACAACTTTTAATTTTACCAGAACAGTGATCATATTTAGCAAATAGAAGTGAACAAACACAATGAAAGCTTATAGGTCTCACATCTTTTGCTGACTTGAATGCTTACTTTGCTTCTTTCCTTCCCCACTCCAGAGATGAACCAGCAGTTGATCCAGACGCGTTCCCAGCGCGTGCGTGCCGCCATGTTCCCGGAGACGCTGGACGAGGGAACCCAGATCCCGTCCACCCAGTTCGACCCCAACCAGCCCACCGCCGTGCAGCGCCTGGCAGAACCCTCGCAGATGCTCAAGCACGCCGTGGTTAACCTCATCAACTACCAGGTATGGGCTGTTACATCATACAGTTGTCCCAGCTATTCCTATTTCTATGTTGCTTAGGGCATTCTGCAAATGTATGTAAGTTCTCTTGTTTTTTATTTCATGTTTCTTACATTGCACAGTACTTTCTACCTTAGTTCTGTTTAAACATGATGAATGCAAAGAGGATAGAGTGATAATGGGTGAATAATGAAGGTATGGATAAAATTTAAAATCAAAAATGCATTTCATTTGATGACTTCAATCAAGCATACTTTTGATGCTATATTTTTGAAATAGAGGAGTTCTTGAAAAAGGGGACCTGTTTCCCTGATATGTAGTATATCATTCTCCCACAAATTTGTAATATGAAGTTTTATGGTGCGGGAAAAAACTTGAATATGAACCTGAATATGAACGGCTTCTTACTTGAGAATGATTCTTAATTGTCAGAAAACATCACATACTCTTTTCTATCTGTGCACTTGCATTCCTAACTGTATCACAACAAGTGCAAGACAAAGTGTTGACAAACTACTTTGTTTCTCTCAGGATGATGCTGACCTTGCGACCCGCGCCATCCCCGAGCTGACGAAGCTCCTGAACGATGAGGACCAGGTCGTGGTGAGCCAGGCCGCCATGATGGTCCACCAGCTGTCCAAGAAGGAGGCCAGCCGCCACGCCATCATGAACTCTCCACAGGTAGGACTATCCTTCCTTACATGTTTCTGGAAACCTTCTTTAGGGCATATTTGTGTCTCAAAAATATCACAGACATCTAAAGTAAATGTAAAGCTGCTACTTTTTATTTGACTTGACTTCAGTACTGACCTAAAATGTTGAAGTACTGCTTGTTACTGATTGTGTTAAAGAATGAAGCATGCATTGAATGATAGCCTGATTAGAAAATGGTATGAAATAATGCTCCGAACAAGATGGTTTCTTTGTAAGTAGGATTTTCACTTATGCCTAGCAAAACTTATTTAGTAAGATTACAATGTCTAAATGCAGTAACGTGATATGAGCTCCAAGACAATACCTGACATTTTGGTAAGAAAAAGACAGCAAAAACCTAGAAAGTCTCCAACAACTAGTGGACTTCGTTGTGTGTTATTGTATCGCATCTTGTCAACAATGTCTAAATGTCTTGTCTACCCCCCTGTAGATGGTGGCCGCCCTGGTGCGCGCCATGCAGACCACTAACGACGTGGAGACGACCCGCTGTGCTGCCGGCACGCTGCACAACCTGTCCCACCACCGACAGGGCCTCCTCTCCATCTTCAAGTCCGGAGGCATCCCAGCTCTCGTCAAGCTTCTCGGGTAAGGGTTTGCTTATTACCTGCGGCGAGAAGGTTATATTTTCGTCAGCATTCGTGTGTATGAAAACTAGATATCTCAAGAATGCTCGGATTGATTGTCTTCATACTTGGTATGCGGGTAGGTCGAAATGATTAGATTTTGGGCCCCCTAGTGGCTTGTTCGCTCTTGCCTTTTTTTTGCAGAACTTGATCTAATCATACTTCAGAATTGTACTTCAAGCAACTGTCCAACTTCAAAGTTACAAATTGAAAGAAGTATCTTTCTATCACTGTTTATTATAACAGCCCTGCTTTAGTTGTACCAAGATTGCAAGTTCTGTCTTGCTAACTACTTGATTTGCCAGGAGCAAAACTTTCCTGGGTGGGCTTTTGTTACTATGCTACCTTTTTGTTTTCAAAGGCAGAAGTTTTGACAGAAGTATGTCGTGATAGGTCCTCTCCAGCTCAAAGTTCATGACGCGAATGTTTGTCAACCAGGACAGCAGCAAGATGGCAGCACCTGATGTCACATGTTCAGCTCATGATCATCACATGATCGTAACTTTCCGTTTCCCCTCCCAGCTCCCAGGTGGAGTCCGTGCTGTTCTACGCCATCACGACCCTCCACAACCTGCTGTTGCACCAGGAGGGCTCCAAGATGGCTGTTCATGTTCACATGATCGCATGATCGTAACTTCGATTTCCCCTCCCAGCTCCCAGGTGGAGTCCGTGCTGTTCTACGCCATCACCACCCTCCACAACCTGCTGTTGCACCAGGAGGGCTCCAAGATGGCTGTTCATGTTCACATGATCGCATGATCGTAACTTCGATTTCCCCTCCCAGCTCCCAGGTGGAGTCCGTGCTGTTCTACGCCATCACCACCCTCCACAACCTGCTGTTGCACCAGGAGAACAGCAAATGATTGTCACATGTTTACTGCATGATCATCACATGTGCATCACATGTTCACCACATGATCGTAACTTTCCGTTCTCCCCTCCCAGCTCCCAGGTGGAGTCCGTGCTGTTCTACGCCATCACCACCCTCCACAACCTGCTGTTGCACCAGGAGGGCTCCAAATAATTGTCACATGTTTACCGCATGATCATCACATGTTTATCACATGATCACCGCATGATCGTAACTTTCCGTTTTCCCTCCCAGCTCCCAGGTGGAGTCCGTGCTGTTCTACGCCATCACGACCCTCCACAACCTGCTGTTGCACCAGGAGGGCTCCAAAATGACACATGCTTGTCACATGTTCACCACATGATTGTTACACTCCCATCACATGATCGTAACTTTCCGTTTTCTGTTTAGCTCCCAGGTGGAGTCCGTGCTGTTCTACGCCATCACGACCCTCCACAACCTGCTGTTGCACCAGGAGGGCTCCAAGATGGCTGTGCGCCTGGCCGGCGGCCTGCAGAAGATGGTGGCTCTGCTCCAGAGGAACAACGTGAAGTTTCTGGCCATCGTGACTGACTGCCTCCAGATCCTGGCCTACGGAAACCAGGAGAGCAAGGTGAGAGGGCAAAGTTCATGTGCAGTGCCAAATGGTTATATCTTAATAAACTAAATGCCAGTCTTTGTAGTTGCCTTTCTTCTTTCTTGGACTACATAAGGTTCACTGTACACATTTTTGTTACCATTGGCTGAAAAAATGTTCCCAAAGTATTGGCCGTTCAAGTCTTTGGAGCAGTCGCTTTCAGGTTATGAGTTTGATCAAATGACTGATTGGTACTAATATAGAGGAGATGAAACAATACATTTGAGTTGGAAAAGTATTTTGTCTGGAAGAAAATGCTCATCTAGTGTTGACTGTCTTGTCCCTGTAGCTGATCATCCTTGCAAGCGGTGGTCCCGGCGAGCTTGTGCGCATCATGCGTACATACACCTACGAGAAACTGCTGTGGACCACCAGCCGCGTGCTCAAGGTGCTGTCCGTCTGCTCCAGTAACAAACCTGCCATCGTGGAAGCTGGTAAGTAGTTGGACCCTTAGATTCTGTTGAATCGTGTATGTCTACCTTTGGTAAAACTGCTGTGGACCAATAACAAACCTGTCATGTTCCCTTAGAAGATTAAGTTGATGTGGTTAGAGGAATGTACACTGAAAACAGAAAGCCATGGAGACAGCTGAAGTTGACTTTTCTTTGATAAGGAGAGGACACAAATCAACCGATCTGTTTTTTGCTTCTCCAAAGTATGTCATCCCTGTATCTATTTAGTTGGAATAACTGCCCTTCAGTTTAAAACACCATCTTACTCTCAACACACCTAATCTTTGCACATCTTACTGGAAGCATTAGTGAGGATGCCCCTGATGTGGTTTGAGTAATTATTAGGAGTTCGGCTCTGTGATAGTTCTAGGACAAAATGTAATCTAGCATCATTGTACTTTAACAATAAGTAAATCCTTTTAATTTGCCAGTTCTAACATGGTTCCTTGTCCCCTCCCTAGGCGGCATGCAGGCCCTGGGTCAGCACCTGTCCCACCAGAGCCCACGCCTGGTGCAGAACTGCCTCTGGACCCTGAGGAACCTGTCCGACGCCGCCACCAAGCAGGTCAGAGTGAGTACACCCCCCTTCTTACCTTTCTTACTTAGTGATTACTAAGATAGCAGTGTTCTATACCTGGATAATATTTCCAAACCAGCATCTGGCCAGGCTGTTTGTGGGAACGAAAAGTAAAACGGCTATCATTAGCAAGAAATGTATACGCAAAAACATTTTTTGTTCGTTTAGTGTGTTTTGTTGTCTTTTATTTCATAGGTTTGTCCCGTTAACTGCCATGCCAGGCATGGTTTAGGAAATATGACCAAGGCAAAAATAAGGAGACCAATATGGTCTTCAATATTGTTCCTTTAAGGTTGTTGATTCAGATGATAACTGATCCTGGAAAATCAGAGTTTTTTTAGACATAGAAGCAATGATTGGTAGTTTCTTTCTTTCTGCTTCAACTATGTGGCCGTTTCGCTTTACCACATTTGACTGGGGATGATGAAACAAATTTGTCGTCTACAGAGCCTGACTCCTGACGGTTAACAAACAACTGAACCCAGTCATAAAGTGTTCATGTCAGATAACTAAGAAACTAAACCATTTCTTGTGTCAAATTAAGTCTAGGCTTAATGCATATATGAAAAAATGTTATGTCTGAAATGCTCTTTGAATGCATTCAGTGCATTTTTATTTAGACTTTTGTGCCTGCAGTTGTAATTCAATTGTTTCTGTGTTTGCTACTGGTAACATTTCTTCCCACTCCCCTCGTTTGCGTGTTTCTAGGCAGGTCATATGCAAACCTTTATGGAAGCCTTGGCTCAGGCCCACTTGAAGCTTATACGGGGTATCTTCGAAGACGTAAAACAATCTTTGTCTCTTGTTGGTTCGGTTCCTGTTACCAAAGAAAACCTGTTTTTGCTCTAATAACTGCACTTGCACATTTTCCCAAAGCTATTTTTACAATACAGTCATATTTTTGTATTTTAACCTCTCTGCATTGCTACAAGATACAAATTCAAACTTTGATTCTACAATGGACAGTGCAGCTATTTGAGAAATTACAATGATTCGTTACTCTTCACAGCAACCCTCCAAGACGTTCTGTTTGTTCCAAAGTTTGTTGGTGGACAAAAGTCACATGATCAGAGCTCTAGCACCTGAATGGTTAATTCAGTATTTTCGAATTCCCATTGGTGGATATGCATCACATGATCAGATCTCTTGCACGTGATTGGTGGGATCAGTATTTTTGAATTTTGAATTCTCTTCCCACAGCAAGAGGCGTTGGAGGGTCTCCTCCAGACCCTGGTGCACATGCTGGCTCACAACGATATCAACATCGTGACCTGCGCAGCCGGAATCCTGTCGAACTTGACCTGCAACAACGGGCGCAACAAGATGATCGTGTGCCAGGTCGGCGGCATCGAGGCGCTGGTCCGTACCATTCTGCAGGCAGGGGACAGGGAGGACATCACAGAACCAGCTGTGAGTTTCTTTTTTGTTGGTTCTTTCGGTAGAATTGTTTTTGCCTTGACTAGAATTGTTTAGTCTTTGTTTAATTTTCTGTGTCATTTATTAAGGTTAGACATCCAGGTATTAAAATATTTGAGTGCAATTTGTATTGAATTGTTTAGTTCGTGTGTCACAGTAGAAAGGCTTCTTCCTTGTTTGTAGTCAAGAATACAATGTTCACATCTGTCAAAAGTAAGATGCTGATAAGTTTATATGGTAGAAAAGAAGTACTCCAACTAGAGTTAGAAGTCATAAAAAAGACTAAGTCCTGGAGGATTCTAGAATTGAAAAAAAAAGCTTTTTTTCATGAAAGTAAAACAAAGAGAAATGCTAGATTTGACTGGGGATGATGAAACAAATTTGTCGTCTACAGAGCCTGACTCCTGACGGTAAACAACCTCTGAATCCAGTCAGAACCATTCTTTGAAATACCACCTTTCCAAAAAAACTCTTTCCCAAAGTAATCTTGATTCTCTTTCCTTGCAACAGGTGTGTGCCTTGCGTCATCTGACCAGTCGCCACCCCGAGGCTGAGATGGCCCAGAATGCCGTGCGTCTGCACTACGGTCTTCCCGTGTTGGTCAAGCTCCTGCATCCACCATCCCGCTGGCCACTCATCAAGGTATGGACCGGTCAAATCACTTCTTTTACTGAATATATTTGACTGGGGATGATGAAACAAATTTGTCGTCTACAGAGCCTGACTCCTGACGGTTAACAAACCTCTGAATCCAGTCGGAACCATTCTTTTTAACCCCATTCTGAAGTAGACAACTTTTTTGTAATGATGACGTCATTTGAATTGAGCCATTACTTTTCAAGTCCAGTACAGATTGGCAAAGCACAGGAATAGGTGAACAAAGTAAAGATATTTTAACTTATGTTTGCATTTTTGTGCAAGGATATAATTGGTCCTATGTTTGATATGATTTTTGTATCCCAGGTTCTGATTCCAAACTGATGTTTATGTTTGTATCCTAGGCTGTGATTGGTCTGATGCGTAACCTGGCGCTGTGCCCAGCCAATCACGCGCCCCTGCGTGAGCAAGGCGCTCTGCCCCGACTGATCCAGCTTCTCATGAGGGCCCACCAGGACACACAGAGGGTGAGCAACAACGCTGCTTATTTAGAATTGATATAAGACCGCAAGTTCTTCAGAAACGAGAAGTACATTTTAATCTCAAGCTCACAACATAGAGAGAATTTGTTCATACCTGCTCAGTTTTGTTCTCAAATGTCTAGTCAATAGAATAGTGATTATCAACTTGTAATGTTACTGACGAATATTTTCCCCCCTTTTCCTGCACCAGAGGGCTTCCATGGGCTCCACCAGCAGCCAGGGAGGCTACGTGGTAAGTCTTGTAAAATGGTCAAGTTAGACGTTTGTTTAAAACAACTGTCAATTCCTTTTGTACTGAATCGTTGGCATCGACTGTCAATCACAAGGATACAATGTTCATGTCTCTCACAAGTAAGATGCTTGTAAAATGTATAGGGTAGAAAAAATGCTTAATTTGCAGTTTTGAGAGCTTCCTGTGGACATGATATCTACATGTAGGAGGAAAGACTGCTTTTTCCGACGCTTTATCAAAGTTGTGGTCTTGACTTTGAACCCTTTTCCCCCTCAGGATGGTGTACGTATGGAGGAGATAGTGGAGGGAACTGTGGGGGCTCTGCACATCCTGGCCCGCGACGCCCACAACCGCGCGGTCATCCGCAGCCTGAACTGTATTCCACTCTTCGTTCAGGTGAGGGTTTGAATTCAGTTTGTTTTGTCCTGAGATTTCTTTTCTGTTGGTACAATACATGTTAGTAAATTGTAGTTAAAAATGCCTGGAACGACAACAATGTTTTTTCTAAGTTATTCAAAAGTAAAAACTGAATCACTCACAAGATCCCCAGCAAGACTACATCCCCTCTTGATGTTTTGAATGCCAAGATAATTTGAGCAGCCCTATCGAGTTCTGTAAAATTGAAACAGAACACTCTTCTCCAACATTGCTGAAATAATGTTCAAATGATATATCAAAAGCAGTTTTATTGGTGGACCAAAGCTGAATCTTGTCTTGTCAAACTTAGTCACCTGCACAGATGCCTGCTGAAGATGATGATGAGACACTGACAGCACATTAATGATAGATACTTGTATTAACTCTTTCCTTGTTGTTTCCAGTTGCTGTACTCCAACATTGAGAACATCCAGCGTGTGGCTGCCGGCGTGCTGTGTGAACTGGCGCAGGACAAGGAGAGCGCCGAGATCATCGAGGCCGAGGGAGCCACCGCCCCGCTCACAGAACTGCTGCACTCACGCAACGAGGGTGTCGGTAAGTGTTGTGAACTCCTTCATACTGTTGTTTTGTTGTTGTTTGAGGTTGTTTTACCTTACTCTTGGCCAGATCAGCCTTCAGGCAGCGATAATATACCAGTACAGGCAGTACAGAGTGTAGAATTTAAGTTACAGAATCACTCGTCTTTAATCAAGACAGTGTGGTAAACTTTTGTTCCCTGCATTAAAATGGCCTTGTCAAACTTTGCAAGTCGTTTTCAGACATCATGTTTGAAGACTAAGTCTGTTACAATTTTGATTTCATGCATTGTATCAAAGTGCATGCCCACCATCTTCGCAAAAGATAATGGTCTTGTCCCCTGAAATTTTAAATGATCCCTGTATATTCATTGTCCAATCTTCTTCCCTGCAGCCACCTACGCCGCGGCTGTGCTGTTCCGCATGTCTGAGGACAAGCCGCAGGACTACAAGAAGAGGCTGTCGGTGGAGCTGACCTCCTCCCTCTGCAGGGCAGACGCCATGCCATGGGCAGAGGTGAGAGGGCAAGGGTTAGGGGGTCATAAGAGTCAAGGGTTATATTTCAGCAGTTGTAGCAGATTTTTTGTAGTCGACAAAAACAAGACTCTAGTAACCAGTTATGACAATGCACTTCAGCATGCTTGAAGGGAGCTCACATACGCTAACAAAAAGCTGTTGGCTTTAACAGTATGGTTGTTATGTGAAATGAAATATTGGGGAGCTGCTCTCTGCATCCTTGTACTTGCATCAGGTTCTGTTGTATTCTAGTTTTTGTTTCTCTTCATTTGACATCAAGGGGGAATATTGGACTTGATATATACAACAAATTCATAGGACATTCGCCAGCATCTTGATTGAGAATTTTTTTACTTTTATCTTTGACTTTTTGTGACATGAAATTAAATGATCATTTTTATTTCCCGCAGCCCCACGAGTTGCATGACCCTGGGATGATGATGATGCCCCCAGACGAGCCACAATACCGCGGGGAAGGTATGTTTTCCCATCACAGTAGTGTGAGTAGTGTGCACAGCGGACAGCATAGCACCATGGGAAGACAGCCGCACCAAGGTAAGGCCTCGTCGGAGTTCACTTTTGTTACCATGGCAACCAAGGTTTGCTCCTAATATGGGCAATCAGCCCTGGACACTCTGACAGAGAAGCATTTTCTTCCAGAATCTGAATATTTCTGAAATGTTACTAAAAAAGACAAAACCAATGGGCGAGGCCCTGAAAGTTGGTATATCTTTCGCAATTTTCTGGCCTTTCGCAACATAAATATTAGCAATCAGTTGACTCTGATGAAAGCTCAACAGATTCTGGAAAAAGGAGTATCCTTGAGTGGTTGCACATCTAGGAGCAGACTTTGTTTGCATTTCAGCTTGGGGACAAGGAACAGAATGCTGGAAGTCCAGTTAGCCAAGACTAACGTGCACTGACTCTCAGGCTGTACCATTATCAGCTAGACATCCCCATACTTTCTTTCACCTTAACTGTAAAGCTTTTTGCTTCATTCAATAAGTCCTGGTACCAAACCTTTTTTATTTAGAATTCAATATTTACAAATTTCTAAGTCATTTAATCTGAAGCAAAATTTCCAAGCACGTAAACAAAAATGTTGGAACAGCTTTAGAGTCAGATCACAACATGGTGTTTCTTCCTGTAGCCTGTTTTTCCCCATCATTGACTCCCAAGCAGAAGTCCCACACTCAGTTGCCACTTGATTGGTCAACAGGACAAGCCAATCACGGCCGTCTTTTCACATTTTTTTTCTGATTGGACAACATTGATTTTTATACACCTGACGCTTTTGTAGGTGAAAATATGACTAAATTTGCTGCCATTATCTAGAATGTAAGAAACGTGTTTCAAGCAATTGCTTGTTTGAATTGAAAAGGGAAAGATCTTGAAACTAAATTCAAAAGGACTTAACGTTTGTGTGGCTCCTCTGGTTGCAAATTCGCATGTTTTTGGGTCTCGCTGCATGGTCCACGGGCTAAGGTCTTGCAGAGAAGTTTTCTGTAAGTACAGTTACTCGCATTTCCTTGTGCTTGGTTTGTGAGTGCTGTGTCTTGTCGTGCTGTGTCTGGATTGGTCTGCTTTCGCTTGCTTATGAGTCCAGCTCGCTTATTTCTGCCTTGTGTGGTTGAGTTTTTTAGGTTGTTGCGATTATGATACAGGGCTAGAAATACTTATGATCAAACTGCAAATTGCTGAAAAATTATAAGAAAAATGTAGGAATATTTCAAGCCTTGTAATGCCTTTGTTTTTGCATAGTTTGATTGTAGTGAATTAATCTTTAGAATCAATAAAAAGCTCAGTTTACTTGGACAAGACAAGAAGTTGCTGAGGAACGCATGTTCTGTGTTGCTTTTGAGATAATTTTTGAGAAAACTGCATTTATTGGCCAGCTCCATGTTTCGCTGCTAGTAACAAGCAATAGAGCTGTTGTTTGGGTATTCTGTGATGCAAAGTTTTGAGCATAAAAAAAGTTTTAGCAACTAACTTGTCCTGTCCGTTGTTTGCTTGGCTTCCCGTGCTTGCTGTGTGCGTGATTGTGCCATTAACATGCCTCGATCGGCAGTTCAACCGAGAACTGGCCTGTATTCCACAGGATCCTACCACGACCAGCCCCCACACACCCCCATCGACCATGGTATGGACCACATGGACATGGGCCCAGGGCCAGGCGGACCACACCACATGCAGGGAGCCGCAGGTAGGGCAGGGTGCCTTTTTTTATGACCTACGTCCATCAATATTGACCATGGTAAAACCTAATTTGTAATAGCATCTTCTATGGCTAAACAGTCCCTTTGTTAAACACTTTCAAGCAGACTTGGTCTTGCGGAAATTAAAAGTGCATCTTGAGCCAAGGCCTTTTTTTTTACTTGTTGTTAACAAGAAAAGCATTCCTTTTCGTCCACTGCTTTTCCTTACCAAATTGTGGGTGCGTTCTCAAACACAATCTACCTTCGTCCGTTCTTTCCATTAGTTACGTGTTGTTTGCTATTAGTCGTATGTAGGTTTAAGAAAGTGAATGTTGCTTATCAAATATGTAAAGTGCCTCTCATCATTAGTGTTGAAATCGTACTTAATGTAACACCCCCCTCCCCCTTACAGGTGGCCACCCCTCGCACTCTGACTACCCCCAGGACCTTGACCTTGGGATCCCCACGGCCGACCTCGGCCTGGAGGGTCTCCCACCACAGGGCGGGGACAACAACCAGCTGGCATGGTTCGACACAGACCTGTAAAAACACAGGTGAGATACCACGAGCCATAGTTTTACATGTTAGCTCAAGTTTTAATCTTGTATTTTGTCTCAGGCATAATTTTGTGCAAAAAGAGAGAAGTGGAGAAGTTGTTATCTTGGTAGTGTGAAAGCTCTAACAGAAAGCTAAAACAGCAAGTTGGGATGTCTTCAGCAGAATAGACTTAGCAGAGTTGAATGTTTTCTAAACTAGTGCTGCCGTCAGACTGAAGCTTAGAAGATTTTTCTTCTGTGGTGAAGTTTAAAAGCGCAAGAAGAACATGTAGGTGTCAAACTGTAAATCATAATTGTTTGTAGGTTGTTTGTAGTTTTAGTTAAGCAGTTTTGTGTATGGCACAGAATTTAACAAAAAAAATTGTTGTTTTAGAACCGTTAAAGAAAGATCAAACATGTGCTGAAATCTAACCAGTTTTCTTCCTTGCCTTTTTGTGCAGAGATGCCTTGAGGAAGAGCGATTGATGTGAGGAATGAATGAGATAAGAAAATCAAGTTTGGTCCAAATTACCACATGATTGACAGCAGCCAGCCCCGCCCACAGTGTCTTCCGATGATGTCACTTCCTGCACTGAGGCATGATGGGAGGAGAGACGACAGCAGAAGGCTTTAGACAGGAGTATTTTTGGTAACAGAGTCAGGGGAAGGTTTTCGTTCGAAGTTGGTTCATTTTGCGTTTCTTGTTGGAAGGTTTTGTTTGGAAAAGAGAATTGTATGCGAGGAGAGTAAAAAAACGAAGGAGTGCAGTTTGCATTGTTGCCATAGTGATGACCTTTTGAACTTCCATGGAAGAGTTTACCGAAGAAGCTCGAAAGATGATTCTTGGATAAGATTATGAAGGTCTAGATGACAAGCAAGGAAGCAAGAGAAGAAGTGATGTTGTCGGAAGATTCTGTGGGCTCAGAAGAAATCTCGTAGAGTTGTCATGAGACATGAGATGGCTTCGTTAGGAAGAAAAGAAGGAATTCTACTGTATTTTTGAATGATTTTAGCAACTCATGACGTCATTTTTAGATCACAAATATTACTGTACATAGATACCAGACGCCTGAGTCCGAATATGACTAAAGATTCCATATCAGAAGTGCGTTAGCGTTGTAGCATCCGTGAAAAGAGAAGAAAAACCAAGGCAGAAGTGACTACTGTACCCCAGTTGAGTTCTGGGAAGAGCTATTCCACGTGTTATTATTACTTACTATGGCTTTGGAATTTTATGTATTTCTAGTTGCATTCCATTTTTTCCGTTGGATTGATACTAAGATGTGTTAGTTGTATGTTTAATTTCGTAGATAGACGTTGTGTTTCGTAGGGGCAGCGTACCCGCCCAGTATAGCGGCACTAAGTATGACATTGTATTCTCTACACTGAAATACTAAAGACTTACACCCATAGAAGGCAGGTTTCAAAACACTAGACTTTTTGCTATGGTAGAAATACAAGACCATTGGACCTGGCTTTAAATGTTGGAAACTTTTACACAATTACGTAGCGGCCTGTCTTAGCTATACCCCTTCTTTATTCTCCGTAGTTGATATACGTTTGTCTCTTTATATTTGCCTCCTTTTGCTGTATTTTATACTTAGGGTCGACGCCATCGAGGGGAGGGGGGCGCTTTTCTGTAACACAGTCGAGAGAAAAGTTGTTAGGGATGCTAACACGAGTTAATGTGTAAGAGCTGCCACTTCTGTTGCCTTGGCTTGTTTTTATTGTAATAAAGATGGCTTTTACATGTATCTTTGTGTTTGTTCTTTTGATTTTTCTTACTCTATTGTCACCACAAGACAAATCCCAAAGACCACCTCAATGTTTTGGGTCATAGTATACGATTAGGTTGGTCAGATAATAGACAGTTCCATCATTAATGGTTGGATGGGCATTGTGGTGGACCACTTAGAATTTGATAGCAGTAAAGCCTAGCCTACTTGACACAAAGGACAAACACCAGTAAACTTTATTTAAGTAGTCACTTAAAATTTATTAAGAATATATAATTTAAGGTTCTGCAATCTGCACAGAATAACAACAGTACAGTTTGTTAAAGTAGCCATACAGAAAACAGTTACATAGGGAAGAAAATGCAAATACATAGTAACACAGGTAGCACTCCATTTGATTAATTATGATAATGGTTATCCGCTACAATAACAATTGAAAACACACCACTACCACCACAATTTCTTCAGCAACACGTAGAAAAATATGACTTTATAAGAAAAACATCTTTTCAAATATATTTACATACAGCTGTACAGTTCTTCATTTTGCAGAAAACATGTTTCCTTTAGTAAGGCTACTTGACTCCACACTAGCAGAGTAAATTGTTGGGGAATTTCTATGGGTCTTGTCGCTGAAGCCAGGGATGTTCACACCAGCACCTTCTCATGCCTGTCCGTCACTTCTAGAATCACTCCCTTGGCCTGGGGGAAGAAATAAGATGTTAAGGACCACAAAGGACTGTAGGTTGTGTATGAACATTCAGGTGAATAGATAAAGGTTAAGATTCTTTAAGATAAAATGTTAATGTACTGCCAGGTCACTGAAAAATGTCATAAGGTTGGTAAATGACTGACTAACAAAGTTCTTTATTACTTTATTCAAAAACCAAAGATTTCAAACCGGTCAGCATTGCACTGACGAAGGTGGCAAATGGTCACTGAAACAGCTGTCGTAACTGGTTGTGAATAAATAGCTTTCATAAACCATGTTGATTTTGATAAAGGTTGCTTGCTTGCAATTAAGCAGTTCCTCCTGTCAGCAATGCAATGCATTACATGTACATTAGGTTCTTGTATGTACAACTTTCCCTCCTTATTCAAAGGATTAACACATGACATGAAAAAAGATGTTGAGTTTATATTAGATTGCTAATTTCAATGGACGGGTTTCAGATATAAAATCTCCCCCTACCCAAACGAAGAATGTAGCGGCCCCCGCGCTGATGTCCTGTATCTGCTCCACTGTCAGGTCCCCCAGTAGCTGCTTGGCTCTCATGGCCGTCTTCAGCTGGATCCTGTCTGGGTTGTGGCGCATCACCTTCCTCTTCAGACCCTCACGGTTCGTCTTTCCCATCAGCGCCTGAAGGTCCTTCCAGTTCTGAAGCAACAAGGCCATAGCACGTCCAGGTTATTCTCCAAACAGAGGTTTTGGTCGGATGGGGTAGTAGTGGCCGGGGTTTCTTATGTTTACCTCTGTTACGTGTGGCCAACATAAGAAACCCCGGCCACTACTACCCCATCCGACCAAAACCTCTGCTTGGAGAATACGTCCAGGTCAAAAGATACAAAAGATCGAAGTTCTGCTGCAGTACCAAGGTCGCATACCAGGGGGCCCAAAATTGACTTTGACCTTTGTCTTCCCAACACCTACCCACAAACCAAATATCATCACAATCCATCCAGAGGTTCTTGAGTTATACTGACTTAAGAAATCTGGATACAAACAGACACAGACAGACAGGCCAAAAAGTATATCCATTTTTCATGGAGATAAAAATGTGTAGGATTGATGGTTTAGTAATTCTGTATTTTTGGGGGTCCAAATCCTGTCAAATGTTGGAGCTGAGAAATAAGTTTTCTTACCTGTGTTTCTGACTCGTTAACTCCCAGTAGGAGATAGGTGGCAACCATCACTTGGTGCACCTGAAAGATGGGAGGAGGAGGAGGAAATGTTTTATTTAAAGATATCCAGATAGTAGATACTGTAGTGTTGATCATCATCATCTATCGACCCCCGGGGGGGATCGGGCAAGTCCATGCACTACTTCCGACCACTCCAGCCTATCTGCCATGGCCGCACTCAGGTCCTCCATATGAATTCCGGTGTCTTTGGATAGAGCCCTCGGGAAGGTCAGCTTCCTGGAGTGTGTTTTTCCCCGGTAGTGTTGATAGTCCCCCTCCCAACATTGTGTTAAGGTACTTATATCACAGTTTGATTGTCAACTATTGAGTGGAGTGAGACCTTGCAAAAGTCTCATCTATGCTGCACAATTAAAGGTCTAAAAGTTTACAACCGTACATGGGTCCTCATAGCAAACATACTCCTCAAAATGTATCCCTGGCACAAATAGTTGCCCCATCCAAAAACTTGAACTTTTTAAATAGACAGATTTCCAGCTACTCTTAAAGAAGCTTATCTCCATTATACTTGCTAAAATGACCCTGGAGCAATGTCTTTAAGTAGGTTTTGGTCCTTGAAGATAGAGATATATTTTACCAAATGAGAACTTCTTACCAGCTGTGGAGGGTGGTTGTAGTTCCTGATCTCAGAGATAGTCGACTGGTTCATCTGCAGCACCTGTAATGGTAAAATTGTTAAAAAACAAAATTAGGTATCATATATTTTCTACGGAGAAATTACTACACAAAGTCTGTATCCTTGGCCTAGAAATGTCAGTTCTTCAGTTAACTCTGGCCAAAAAAAAAACATCACATTATATAACAATCATCATTCTGTGGCTTCTTCAATTGCCTGACATGGCATAGATGGTGTTTAAGCCAGTCTCTTTATAATTTTGGAGTGATGAATTTTCCTGTCTGATACAGTAATTCTTGATTCTTTCACTGTAACTTCATGTTCGGCCATAGGACTGTAGGTTTTGAACCACTCACACCGGGAAGCACCCCTATTCGATAATTGCTGTGGGTTCTTTAACGTGCTCGAGGTGTGGCTCTCCTCAAACACGGGACCTCCATTTAACGTCCTATCCAAGGGAGTTCTTGATTCATGCTGTTCATAACAACCACAGACATGGTAGCAAATGCTACTAGAAATGTATTTAATCTATTAATCCTCCTTGGCAAAGGTAAATAGACATCATTTGAGATTCTGAAAGCTTGCAATCTTGTGAGTACATATCTTAACGACAATGGTCACATAATTACATTATGAAGTTGTTAAGAATTGGAGATCATTAGAGCTTTTATCATATTTCTTTCCTCTTAGGAGACATAAATGTACTGTTCGTATACATGTGTATAATCTTTTGTTACTGTTACCAACCACATACTGTACACCTGTCTGAGGGCATGCCACACCCTCATTTCAAGGCTATCAAAACCTCAGGGGTTTCCTTATTCTTAGGCCACACCAATCTATTTTCTTGGTTAACGGAATAAAAAAATAAAAAAAAATATGCTAGATTGGAAAAACAACATGAAAACAGAATCTCAGAGGAAATTTTGTACTTTGGTGCACACAGTTTCAGGGAGTGAACAGGGCCGGGTCAGGTGCAAGTTTTCACCTCAGCCTTCTGTTTTCATGATTTTTTTTGTTGCTAAAATTAAAAATAAAAATCCGTTAACCAAGAAATCAAATTGGTATGGCCTTATGATCCAGGTGACCTTTTATTTGTTATTGCTATTTTCATGATCTTTTTGAATGGTCTTTTTGTGTGGTCTGCTAATATACCCATGGAATAGAATTGTGCTTTTTAATTATGTGTGAATCCATTTACACAAATGATCCGTTGATGCATGACCTGTACACATGTAGTTGCTTCTCAAAGTAAAAACTGCCTTTCTCATATGATTCTTCTTTGTATTATGTTTACGAATTCTTGCCATACTTTGTACCATGTACAATTGTCGTGCAATAAAGTTCTTCTATGATTGCCTATTTCTAAGTGGTTGCATTTTTGATCTTGAAGCAATGTTATGCTGTTAATTGAACTGTATTGCATTCCTCAAGTACAGGGCATTGCAGCCATTCCCTCACCAATCTTATTTTGATATGATGATAGTAATTTTACAAAATTGCTTCTGTCTGATATATTATTTATGACAATGATATTTTGCAAGGGGCATTTCAGTAATTGGTACGCCTTAGTCCAGTATTGTTTGAGTATGCTGTTCCTAAGCAATGCACCAATCATCTTGTTGCCTATAGCAACCTAGTGTATGTTTATTCCTTATATGGATTGTACTGCCTTGGTATCCATTCATTCTGACCAATCAGGATTGTGTACGCAACATTATAGCCCTGTCTGCTTTTTGTTGCCGTCATTACGTACTGGTCATGTGATACAGTCTGACCAATGGCCATCCTCTGTTTTGCCATCACCAAGGTGACAAAAGAACGTAAGGTATAAATTCCTTGGCAGAAATAATGTTTTGCACTTGCTGACTGCGAACTGCGAATCATCACATATCGCACGTGAACAGCTTTCCCGCCGTTTCCACATCTCTAATTTCTAGACGAGTCAAACAAGAATTAACCATGGTAGGTATCATTCCTTTTTCCTCATGCAAGCCTGACCGTGCAACTTTCAACATAATGGCAACTCAAACACATCGCCATTAGAGCAGCAATTGATATCAGTAACTATGTGACATGTGGCAATATTGTGGGTTATCATGTCATTAACATGTAAGTACTGCTAGTACTGTCTTTAGATTTTGATATCATCAATACCTGAAAAACAGACTTCAGGTTGCCTGAGTGTATTTTTCCCTGTTTAGATAAATAAATGAATGAAATGGCGTCTGTCCTTAGTGCTGACTTTTTATGATGTCTTCCAACACAACATACATTTGTATCCTTCCCAATGTGAGTGATTCAAAACCTACAGTGCTATGGCCACACATGGGTCAATTTTCGTATTGAAGTCACCTGAGTTAGCGCCGAATAACAGCTGCTCCAAACCCTTGCGATCTAACCCCACCAATTGTAAGCTCACCGCAATTCAGCCCCTGGCTACAAATAGAAAGTAGTCGACCAACCCAATAACCAAAAACAATTCTTCTCCCTCCCAGCGTGAGTGCATTTCCGTCCACGTCGGCCAGGCCGGTTGTCAGATTGGTAACGCCTGCTGGGAGCTGTACTGCCTGGAGCACGGGATCCAGCCTGATGGCCAGATGCCGAGCGACAAGACCCTCGGCGGTGGGGACGACTCCTTCAACACATTCTTCAGCGAGACCGGGTCCGGGAAACACGTGCCCCGCTGCGTCTTTGTGGATCTGGAGCCCACTGTAGTTGGTAAGCTATAACACTTTCGACTACAAACACTGCAGCACTTTAGTGTAACAGTTACGCCACCAGGTTTCGACACCCCTATATTCTGACACCCCAGCCTATGTTCTGACACCCCAATGTTAATGACACCCCAGCCTATATTCCAACACCCCAATGTTCCGACACCCCTATATTCCGACAACCTTATGTTCTGACATCCCAGCCTATGTTCCGACACCCCAGCCTATGTTCCAACACCCCTATGTTACGTGACCCCAGCCTATGTTCGGACACCCCTATATTCCGAACCTCATGACAACCGAGCATTCATTTCGCAGTACAGTGCAGAATTTGTTTGCAATTTTCGTTACCTTTTTGATAGTGGTCTTTATTCCGAAGCATGTCATTATATCGGATTTTAAGACCAAGCTTGGTTAGAATCTTATGGATATGAATTTTTGATGAGATTCCACTGTCCTGTGGGTCCACTTAACAAATTATCCTCTCTCATTGTGTGTGCACGCCTTTGTTCGAGTAATTTTACAGTCGAATGACCACACACTCATTTACAGTTTCGCTGCAAAAGAATGCAATATGGCAGAATTTTGGATGTTTCAAAGCCCATAAGAAAATTCTGGCTTATCCATTTTTTATCTACTTTGCTAAGTTCTCTAGCAAAATTACAAAATTCTCTTTTAAACAGTCAGGTGCACAGTTGGCACTGCTCAGAATACGCACCCTATAATTTGGACCTGTTGATGGTCGGTCTTCAAATAAATTATTCAAAGGATGGCCACAAAATCATCAAGCCCTTGAAAAGGCTAATTTTGCCAGACGAAAATCCACCTAGCAATTTGCGTACAATAGCTGTTGTTTGATTGGTAGTTCAATTTGATAAAAATGGGTCCCAAAGAATATAGGATCCTGGATGCCAGAATGTTTTTCAGGGCCTACACAGGCCAACTCTTTGGCTAAAGGGCCAACATGCCCCCCAGGAAATTTTACCTCGTGTGACAAGAGGTCCTGGTTTCAAATGATAGGTCCCCTAACTTGTCCTTGGGAAAGGCACTTTACTACACAAATTTCCTCACGTAACTCGTCCCTTTGATTGGATGTTAACTGGAGGTCCCATGTTTGAGGAAAGCCAGGAGGTCATTCCCGGTGTAAGTTGATCAAGTAAATCTGTCCGGATATGCAGCTTGTACGAACCTGGTGTGTTACGCAATGAGGCGGTTTACCGCATAATTATGCAATACAAACAAACACTTGTCAATCAGGAAACAGAGCTTGGTTTTGAACTTGAATCCTTTTTGTCTCCTGCAGATAAGGTCCGTATGGGCACCTATCGCCAGCTATCCTCCTCTCCTCCTACCTTTTTTCTTCTTTCTCTTTTCCTCCTCCTTTCTCTTCTGCTCTTCCTTGAGTCTTGCCTTCTCATTCATTGTTTTTCGTCTCTCCTGTAGATGAGGTCCGTACCGGTACATACCGCCAGCTGTTCCACCCTGAGCAGCTCATCACTGGTAAGGAGGACGCCGCAAACAACTACGCCCGCGGCCACTACACCGTAGGCAAGGAGATCATCGACGTGGTTCTGGACCGCATCCGTAAGCTGGCGGATTCCTGCACCGGTCTGCAGGGGTTCCTCATCTTCCACTCCTTTGGCGGTGGCACAGGTTTGTAATGTCTGTTATGTTCTTTGCATTATTGTTATAATTTTGAGTCACCTTGGTTGACCAAGCAGTTATTTATTGTTATGTTGACCCCTTGACATGCCCTCATCTCGACCTCCATGAAAAGCGGCCCTGATGAGTTTAAATAAAGGCACAAACAAACAATATTTAGCTTATGTATGTATTCTTTATTGCTTTTAGACTTCTTTGGATTGTAAAAACCAATGAAGGCTGCTACTGTATGTGATGTCTTGCAACAACGTAATAAACCCTTCGTTCATTCACAGGGTCGGGCTTCACTTCTCTGTTGATGGAACGTCTGTCTACGGACTATGGCAAGAAGTCCAAGCTGGAGTTTGCCATCTACCCTGCCCCTCAGATATCCACCGCCGTCGTCGAACCCTACAACTCCATCCTGACCACCCATACTACCCTGGAGCACTCCGACTGCGCCTTCATGGTCGACAACGAGGCTATCTTCGACATCTGCCGCCGTAATCTGGACATCGATCGTCCCACCTACACCAACCTGAACCGCCTGATTGGTCAAATAGTCTCGTCCATCACCGCATCCCTGCGGTTTGACGGCGCCCTGAATGTGGATCTCACCGAGTTCCAGACCAACCTGGTGCCTTACCCGCGTATCCACTTCCCCCTGGCCACCTTCGCTCCGGTCATCTCTGCCGAGAAGGCCTACCATGAGCAGCTGTCCATTGGCGAGATCACCAACGCCTGCTTCGAGCCAAACAACCAGATGGTGAAGTGCGATCCCCGTCACGGCAAGTACATGGCCTGCTGTCTACTTTTCCGAGGCGATGTGGTGCCCAAGGATGTCAACCAAGCCATCGCCGCCATCAAAATGAAGCGTACCATCCAGTTTGTCGACTGGTGCCCCACCGGCTTCAAGGTCGGCATCAACTACCAGCCTCCCACCGTGGTGCCTGGTGGAGACCTGGCCAGGGTGCAGCGTGCCGTGTGCATGTTGAGCAACACCACCGCCATCGCTGAGGCCTGGGCCCGGCTGGACCACAAGTTTGACCTGATGTACGCCAAGCGCGCCTTTGTGCACTGGTGAGTAAATTTCTCCCTGCTGCCTAATTCTCTGTTACCAATAGGGAATTGGGTGCCAAACAGCTGACTTCAGAGTGCTAAAGGTTAATGTTTTGGTCAGCAAAATGTAGTACAGTCATACTGACCCAGAAGATCACTCAGGGTACATTGGGCCTATGTTGACCATAGACAATATTCTAAATGCTTGTGTTGATGGGAAGCATTATCTAAGGGACCACCAAAAAGTGGTCACATTGGACAGGTGGTCATTTGATGTAGAGGCGGCCACTTTACTTGTAGAGGTTTGACTGTACAATATATATATATTGAATATGAGGAAAGGTATTGAACTTATGTATGACTCATATATGAAACAATCTTACAACTTAGATTGTTTTATATCTCCAAGGTATGAGCCATAGTTCAAACAGTTATCCCTACACTATGATTTCATTATGAGTTTTTAAAATCTCACTGAGGAAAATGGCATCCAAAAAACAGTCTAACCTGAGTGTGCTTTGTCTTTTTAGGGTAAATTTGACAAATGAATAACTTTCAGCACCAGGGACAGCCCCACTTCTAATGTTTTGATAGCTCTTTTATAATAAATTGCTGCTTTTTCATGACCACATTGTCTGTAATTCTTGAATTCAATTGGCTCTTGGACATTTCAGTATGAAAATTTAGCAGGACGACATCATGAAAACTGGAAGGAAAACTTAATATTCAAAAAATGTTTACTCCCTAAAGCTGAGTGTACCATTAGGCATAAATGAGGGTCTGCATGCCCTTTTTCGTTAAGCGTTACGAGCGATTTTAATTCACCGTTAATCGTTACCGGCCGCCCTGAATTTACCGTTAAGCGTTATCGGTATATTAATCGTGAAGCGTTACTGGTCGTTTTAATTCCTCGTTAAGCGTTATTTGTCATCATGAATTCAACGTTAAGCGTTATTGAGTAATTCCTCGTTACGCAGGAAAAAGCATTTCAGTGGGTCAAGATTTCAAAATTTTCTCCAGGGAGCACACGGCTCTGGCGAAAATATGTCGGTAGGGCGCCCCCAGCCTAGTGGTGCGGATCGGTCCGGCCGGACCGGTTCCGGACTTGTAAAACGTTTAGGTTCAAGTCCAAAAAAACCTAAACGTCTGGAAACAAGTCCGGACTTGAAAAAATTCTCTCACTCATACACTCCTATTTGTTTTAAACCATCTTAAACCTTCCTTAAATCGTGAAATTTGCACTAGAAAAATATTAAAACATTGCTGTTTTTGTGTTTATAACTGAACTTTTGTGTTAATTACTGACTGTATATAATTCCGTATATATAGTTTTCAAATTACATGTAAAATATCTGCCAATATGCAATTTTACATGTAACACGAAAAAATATTCCAAAATTATTGTTCAGGTCCGGACTTTCAAGTCCGGACCTGAACCTAAACCTCTGGACTCGAGTCCGAACCTAAACCTAAACTCGGGTTTAGATCCACACCACTACCCCAGCCCCCACAAAATTTCAAGCTGAAACACTTCAGATCTATTTTTCACTCTACCAGGAAAGTTTTCTCCTCAAAATTCAGGAAATGAAGCGTTTCGCGGTTCAAGATTTTAAAATTTTCCCCGATGCATGCCGGGCCTCCGTCGAAAAATATTGTTAGGAGGGCGTCGACCCCCAAAACTCAAGCTGAAACTCGTCTGTATTTTTTCACAAACAGAGATATCATTAAACTTAACTTACATTACCAGTAATATTTGCCCGTCGAAATGCAAGAAATTATAGCATTTCAGGATGTCAAGAATTTTCCCCGGGAGCATGTCGCAGCTCCGGCGAGGTCTGCAGGGCGTGACACCCCTCAAAAATCAAGCTGAAACTCTTCTGTATTTTTTTTTTCAAATAGAGATGTCATAAAACTTAGCTTACTCTTCAGCAAAATCTCCCCCTCAGAATGCAGGTAAGAGCGATTCAGAGGGTCAAGATTTTAAAAAATTTTCGTCGCGCCTTCGGCTCTCTTCATCGTGATCATGAACATTTCGTCCCACCAATACGAAATTTCCTGTCGCCGCCGAATTTCAAGGGTTCGGAGCAGGCGTGCGAGAATGGCATAGCGTAATAGGTCTCTTGCCACAAGATCAGGACGACTAGTGGCAAAAAAAACGTCGTCTTCAGGGGTATCTCATGTTCTAAAACTGCTGAAATTACCGTTAAGCGTTATCGGCCGGCCTGAATTTACCGTTAAGCGTTATCGGCTGGCCTGAATTTACCGTTAAGCGTTGCCAGGACCCCCCCCCCCCCATGCAGACCCTCATAAATCTAGCCCCCAGGATCAGTTTTCATTTCATTTTTCTAGTTCAGCATATCTTTAAAAATCCAAAAACCAATTAATTTAACCTTCTCCCTGCTGCCTGATTCTGTAACCAATAGGGAATTGGGTGCCAAACAGCTACTTCAGTGTGCCAAAGGTTAAGTGGTATGGCCTAACCCAGACCTTTGTCGTACAGGTACGTGGGTGAGGGGATGGAGGAGGGAGAGTTCTCCGAGGCCCGTGAGGACCTGGCTGCGCTAGAGAAGGACTATGAGGAGGTTGGGATCGACTCCGCATCGGGAGATGAGGAAGGAGAGGGAGATGAGGAGTACTAGGCTTTGGAACTTCTCCAAAAAGACCATGCATGCAGTTATATAAAATACACTTTGGATCTGAAGATTGCCTAGTTATAAGGTTCCTCAACTAGCCTAGGTGCCATCTAATTACTACGGAGGCTCCTACACTAGCTGCCTTGAAAATGAAATGCGAGTGTAGGAGCCCCCGTAGTGATTGGATGGCACCCAGGCTAGTTCCTCAACAACCTATTTTGGTTTTCTCTTATTTATCATCATTAAAATGCTTTAGAAGCAATATGGTTGAACTGAATATTGATTGAAAGCCTATGATAATATCTAAGACTTACTAATGGTCATTTTTTGGACTATTTGGATGATGTCATTGTATTTTATTGCTCTTCTAATGTTGAGAAGCTAGTTTTTTTCTTATGATCGTGCAATGATATGATGGCTTTTGTAGATTGATATGAAAGAAATTGGCTCATTGTTTATTCTAATTCTTTGCTAGACATGTAAGATGTTATGGAAAACCTTTCTTAACAAAAGACTGGCATCATTACTCCGAGCTGATTTGCTTGTAATGACATTAACAAACTTTAACCTAGCATGCTGGTTATTACATAAATTATTATTATATGACTGGTGTAATTTTTGTCTTTATCCGTAACAAAATACCAGACAACATGTAACCGTTGAAGAAGATACAGTAATACCTGCTAATGGGGTCCCTTCCTACCCATTTCTTTATTGTCTCTGGAATGATATTCCAGCCTAAGACTTAAGTGTTTTGGATATTGATTTACAATCTTAGTGACCAGCAGAGTTTGCAGCCCGTTGAAGGGAGCAGTAAACCATTAAATTAAGCCATAGTTTAAGACCACACCTTAAATACATATTCAGGGAACATATCTATAAGGATGGGGATATGATGACCAAAATCTATCAGTTCCTGGCTCAAGGACTAGCTCTTGTTATCGCTAAATTTTGGTCTAGTTGAACAGCCTCACATGTATTATAAGTCAGCTGTACCAAGGAGGTTACATCTATGATTTAACTATACGTGTATATATGATATGACAAAAGAAAAATTCATGGCAACTTTTTCCTGTGAAGAACTGCCCCCTACCTTTCTGTGCTCGAAGTGCAGCCAGCAGCTCCTCAGTCTCCAGCAGCAGCCCAGTGTCGTCAGTCAGGCCGGCGCTGTAGTAGTCACTGATGGAGGCCTCCAGTTGTGCCGGGTCGTGCTGTTGTATGGCTGGCTCCAGTCGGTCCAGGATTGGCGTCTCCACTGTAATGTACAGAATGATACAGACTTTCAGCTCATCAAGTAGATGTATGGTATTAAATGCTGTCGCAGTGGAAATATAGTGCTGTTATAGTAGTAGTCGCTGATGGAGGCCTCCAGTTGTGCCGGGTCGTGCTGTTGTATGGCTGGCTCCAACCGGTCCAGGATTGGCGTCTCCACTGTAATGTACAGAATGATACGAACTTTCAGCTTATGAAGTACATAGTACATCATACATGTATGGTATCAAGTGTTGTCACAGTGGCAAAATATAGCCCTGTTAGTAGTCGCTGATGGAGACCTCCAGTCCTACTGGGTCGTGCTGTTGTATGGCTGGCGCCAGTTGGTCCAGGATCGGGGTCTCCACTATCATTTAGGGAATGATCAAAAGGAATATTTCAGCTTATCAAGTATAGCAAATGCTCTCACAGTGGCAAAATATAGATATTGCTGTAAGTAGTCGCTGATGGAGGCCTCCAGCTGTATTGTGCTGTGATAGAAAGGAATAAACTAGTAGTCCAGCTAAGCAAAAGATATAACTAAGCACTGTAAGTTGTAGTTGCTGATAGAGGCCTCCAGTTGTGCTGGGTCGTTGTATGGCTGGTTCCAGTCTGTCTAGGATCGGGGTCTCCACACAGTCATTTAGCATGTCATGAAGGAATATTTCAGCTTATCAAGTATGGTATTAAGTGTAGTGCTCTCATAGTGGTCATATATATAGTGCTGTTAGTATTCGCTGGTGGAGGCCTCTAGTTGTACTGGGTCGTGCTGTTGTATGGCTGGCTCCAGTTGGTCCAGGATCGGGGTCTCCACTGTCATTTAGGGAAAAATCATCTTTTAATGAAAAGGCATATACTTATAGTCTAGACTTGCTAGCTATCAATAGATAGCGCTGTAGTAGTTGTTGATTGAGGCCTCCAGCTGTGCTGGGTCGTGCTGTTGTATGGCTGGCTCCAACTGGTCCAAGATTGGCGTCTCCACTATCATTTAAGGAAAAGTAATCTTTTAATGAATGAATGAATGAAAGACCTTTATTGTACGTTTATGCTTAAGCAAGCTAAGTAAAGGTCATGGTGATGAGCAGAGAAACACATACAGTGGTGGCAATATAATGTAATGAAAATAAAAAGGCATATACTAGTAGTCTAGACTTGCTAGCTATCAATAGATAGCGCTGTAGTAGCTGTTGTGGCCTCCAATTCTGCTGGGTCATGCTGTTGTATTGGCTAGTGACTCCAGTTGGTTCTCCAATGTCAATGTCTCCATCAAGGATTGGGGTCTCCAATGCCATTTAAGAAAATATCGTAAGCCTAATCATAGCAAGACAGGACAGGTTTTTCTTGACCATTTGAGAAAAAAAGTGCTGGCCAACAAAAGATATAAAACATATCAGCTTTTCATTCAGGTTCTATTCAATTTTCCCAGGGTAGTACTTGTGTCACAATTAATAGTTCAAGAAAAAGAAGAATTGAAAGCAGTTAAATGCTAAGAGTTTTCTTGTAAGTAATCTGATACATAATATAGCAGGCAAAATGTTAAAAGCAAGCTAGTCATCCTCATATGATATCTCCTACGTACCTCCCAGTCTGTCTTGAGCTCTTTTTCTCTCCACTTCCTCCAACCTCCTTTGCTCCTCCTCAGACCTTCTCGCCTGCTCCTCCTCAGCCTTTCTCCGTTCCTCCTCCTCCTTCCTGCGCTTCTCCTCCTTCTTCCTTCTCCTCTCCTCCTTCCTTTTCTTCTTCTTTCTCTTTTCCTCCTCTTTTTTCTTCTGCTCTTCTTGGAGCCTTTTCTTTTCCTCTTCCTGTAGTCTTACCTTCTCCTCTTCCTGCCTTTTTGTTTCTTCTTCATCCACAATGCTGATGCCTTCCTCCTGGTCATCATGAAACAGTTCCTCATACGGAGGGGGTTGCAGGTTAGGGGAGTGGACTGATGATTTCTGGTCTGACATCTTGAAAAGAAGTTTGAAATTTCAGAATGATTATTGCACAATTTCTAACACACATCATTTCGCAGTTTGAAAGATGCTAGAAGTTAGGAAGATCTGCAAAAGGACTAAGATCATTGACAAATATCTTCCCTGTATATTACTGACCAGAGACACAAATACCTTAAACATCAGAGGAAACAACCATGTCTTAAATCTCTGTCGAACTTAATCAAGTCATCTGCAGATCTTGGCAAGAGTGAAAATGCTGTATCTGATGAGTGCATACCTGTCAACAAACGTATTTGGAACAACATGAAATATGATTGCAGAAGTTGTTGGAGTCAAAAAGGCTAATTCTTACGTGATTCCCCCCAGTCTTCATGGTCCCCTCGTCCCTTTCTGCGCTGTGAGCCTGCTGCGAACACAAGTCCAGCTCCTCCTCCTGCTCCGCCTGCAGCAGGGACCTCCGGGTGTCTGCCAGCTGGGTGCTGGTCTGGTCCCCTTCCTGTAGACATACCAGACAGAAACAACATAAACACATAAGCACAAACGCCCAAGCACCATCTCCTCAGAAGTCTCACAGCACTTACACATAGAATCCCCTGGACATTCAGTTTCACTGGATAAAGTTAGAATTCTGGACACTGAGTCGGACTTCGTTGCAAGAGGCATCAAGGAAGCCATTTACATCAGGGCCCTACGACCATCCCTCAACAGAGACGGCGGGCGCTACAGACTTTCCAATACTTACGATCCACTACTCAAGGAGTCACGTGTGCTATCTGCATAACGTGACGTCACCCCAGCGGTGGATGGATCATTCCTTGACAAAGACCGATGTCGTACGGTCGAAAATTTGGGTAAGTCCAATTTTTTGTGTTGGAAATTACAGTTTAAACTCGTTTAAGAACATAAACAGATGAGACGAACAGCATTGTATACAGGCTCTCGGACTACTGTAAATGTAGAAATGTTTGCGGTGGTTTTATGTTTTTGCGGTAAGCTCTGCGCTGCAAACTTAAAACGACCGCAAGGTTTTTTTTCCCTCCTACCCCCATGTCTTAATTATTGTCTCAAACGCGAATTTAAAACCACCGCAAACACTCCATTTTCTCCCGCAAAATTAAAACCATGCAGACTTAAATGCATTTACTATATGTTACCTTTTGATGTTGATTTGTATGCATCACATATTAGCTTAAGCTGCCGAATGGAACTATTTTTCAGGTATGCAAAACATCTTCATAGTCATTACTTGTCATCATATGTTCTTCAGAGAATTGAGGCCAATTGTTAATTACAACCAAAACCATTGTTCACAATGAGGCTATGAAATAGCCTCGGTTGTAGTTTTACATGCAGGAAACCAGGTTTATCTCTTACCACCTGAACTCTTAATGAACAGCTGATTTTGCTCTTAGAACAAGAATACCAAGAGCCTGGATCAAACAAAGCTATCTGACCACAATCTTCTAAATAAATGGAAAATGCAGCCTTGCACAAAACAATTCCTTATTTGCAAATACATGTGTACAGACAAGATGCTAACCTGTTTAGCAGAAGTTGCTACCATTTTTGTCTCGTCTCTTTCCTGAGAAGTCCCCTCTGATTGGCCCAAATCTTCTACTTCCACGTCCTTCTGAACTACAAACATGGCAGCTGTGTTCTGTGTGGAGGTCGTGATCGGCGGAAGGCGGGTTGGACGAGCGTTCACGTTTGCCCTGACTACATCCTCCCCCCTCTTGTGAGACACCAACTTGGGCTCTTCCAGGTCCTCCTCTATGTCTTTCTGTGCCTGGAACAGGGTGGACCGGTCCACTGTGCAGGTTGTGATGGGGGGGAGCGGGACGCTGTTCGTGTTGAAGGTCGCCCGGACGACACCCTCTCCTCTTTCCACATCCGGTCTCTGTAGGTGAAAGATAGTTTTGATAGAAGGAGGTTTGATATCAGCTTTTGTCAAAGCAATTCTCGTTATCTAGCAGGTTTTATGCACTATTATCAGCTAGTCACATTGATGAGAATTTTCCATGAATGGGCTTCAAAATCAGATGTAATTGGCAACATAATAGGCATTACTGAATTAGGATATCAAGGCAATACATTATGCATAAAGAGTACAGGATATGTAACCAGTCAGATAGCTAGTGTTTTTTTTTATTTGTAAGCCCCAATAGAAGATTAAGTTCCAACTGTTTTTGAAAGCCTAATGTTTTCAGAATGTTTGTAGCACAATACAATGTTGCAAGTCTGTGTCCACAGTGAACCCAATCATCTTCGAATTGTCTTCCCATGAAAATCTTCCATACCCTGCCGCGGACAGACTGTGTAGGTCTGGTCTTTGCAGCACTGGGCGGTCTCTTCAGTTTCCCCTTCTTCCACAGGACGGCTCCCACGATACAGGTGACCAGGATCACCACTGCTGCAAACGCTGTCACCACAGTGATCACAATGTCTGGGCCTTTTTCTCTGTGGAATGAAAGAAAAACTTTGGATTGAGCCTGGGATTCGAGTCTAGGTTTTGAATAATTTACCTGCTTTGACTTAAATGTCATGTACTGTGCATAACCTGCGAGCTACTTGTCATCACATAGATCGTCATTACCTATTCTGCTCATTCTATGCTAGTTCAGCACTGAGGATAGCACTATCGATAGCAACTAATTGTACCAACTTCCTTTATCCATATCTTTTGGCAGCACCAAATTTTGGTTTTAGGGCTAGACATTTAATAGAGGGAGAAATTGAAAGTTAAAAATATTGTATTGCTTTTACTCCCATCTTTTTTTCAAGGTTATGTGACACTGTTTGATCCAGCATTTAAGCAGATGTCACTTCCAGAATTAGGGTTGTTTTTTCTATTAGAAAGTTGAACAGATTATTCCACCAATACTTCAGCACCAAGGACAGATACTGAAGTTACACTGTGGAAATGAATAAAAGAGTTGGTAACATTCAAAACTACAGGAGCCTTTATTTGTAGAATTCCTTTGTTCATCTTGTGTCCTTCTCCCTGATAAATCTGCCTCTTGGCAAAAAAACTGATAAAACATTGCTGCAATTTGTTACCATATCTTGTATACTCTGGTCCATTCCCTTCAGACATGTTTTGTTTGATTTGGCATTTTCAAGGGTGCTATTGTTAAGAGTTATGGTTGTGTTTCTGTATGGCAAGTTTGATGAGAACAAAATGTATAAGTTATAACCAACACCCACCTGTTTCCAACGTTGTGGGACACGATGTTGGAGAGTTCTCCCATGTTCCCCTGCTCATCCACACCCCTCAGGCCCATGTACACCATCTCACCTGAAAACTCATCTGGGGGACGGATAATAATAATGATGATAATAATAATAATGGTTTATTGGTCAGAAATTACCCGTGCAGTGGCAGCCAGTGCTGAATTGCTGCAGGGTTTAAAATCACATAATACACAACAGATACATATTTGCTCCACATTTGCGCCAGCAAGTGACCTCAATATGACCTTCCCCAACCAAAGTCAGGTACCCATGCACACCTGGGTGGAGTGAGGAAAGTCGTGTTAAGTGCCTTTCCCTAGGGCGCAACACCCGGGACCTCTCAACCCTACCGATTGTGCCACACGATGCCACATGGACAAAAGGAAAAAAAATAGATTAGTAATAGGAAATATTACAATATGTCAAAGTGATTAAACATTAACCAAGCTGTGATTCACATATCTGACATTCATAGTAACCAATGGGTGTTATTATTAGAAAGACAACCAATAAAGGTCTATGAAGAATATTTCTACAACAACAGAGCACAGTCAAAATTACTTGTTATTGCTATTCTGCAGTTCACCTGAAAATCATGAATAACATACATAACCAAAATATGGCAATATAACAGATCCAATTTCACTCAATAACTGTACTGAAAAAGCAATGTTCAAATTTCCTGTACTACAGTGCATTCCTCTTGCTGAATTTGGACCATGTTGTCTTCAAGATACAACTAAAAGAACTATCAAAACCCACCTGGTATGTTGAAGACGAGTTGCTCCTCTGTCCCACTGCCTGAAGGGTTGTTGATCACACAGTCTGTCTGGTCTGAACAATGCTCAGGCTGGACAGTCACCGCGCTGTCGGGATCCTGGATGAGGGTGGTGATGTTGTTGGACACTACTACTTCATACTGGGAGGCTGGGGGTTGTAGAGTAGAGAAACACATGAATTGTGGACAAGAAATTAACCTTCTTCCTGCTGCCTAACTCTAACCAATAGGGAATTGGCTGCCAAACGGCTAATTCAGAGTGCTAAAGGTTAATCATCTAATGGCTACAGAGCTCTCTTTGTGATGTTCTGATAGCAAGTCGTCAAAATGCTGCAGTTGGGTGGTGATGTTGTTAGATACTGCTACTTCATAGTGGTAGGCTGTGAAATATGGTGCAAAACATGTCACACTGGAGATGTATAATAGTCAACAGTCTGTAGTCTGTGGATATTAGGGAAAAAATTCCTAGCCTGTCAATAGCCTCTTTAATTTTTATGATACGTGAATCAGTGTACAGTAGATCTGTTAACTAACTCACAGGACATTTTTGGTTTGAAGATTGTGTCTACATCATTGGGACTAAAAAACATTGAAAGTCTGCAAAACTGTGACTCTATGTGGAGCTTGTGACTTTACATGAGTTGATCCTTGCATTTCTCCTACCTTGCCCATTGTCCAAATCCCCTCCGGGTGCAGTCCACTGTAGAATAACTTCCTCATTAGTGGAGGTCTGTATCTGTACGTCAATCACTCGGGATGGCGGGAAGTAATCCTGGGTGGGGGAAGGGAACCATTTATGTCAGGGTTTGAAATACCACCTCCACATACAGGTACATGTAGGTGTAGGTGACATTGCATTCGTGCAGGTATTTCTGAAGTCCAATTGATGGGTATAGAAATTTAAGCTTACTGTTTTGATCATTGCATATAGTGTTAAATAGATAATTGATACAATTTCTTATCAGTTGAAATTTCAGTCTCATCCATAAAATATTTTCTTGCAAAGTGGTGCATGTAAAATCTGTCTGGTACAAGTAATTCTTAATGTTACTCATAGCTTCACCAGACTTCAGTTATATAGAAAAAAAATTGGTCACAGAGTAGTGAACTATTTCCTGGGTAATACTGTGTAATGAGGTACATAAAACTATAATAACATGATCGTTATACATTTTCAATGGTACCCATACCTGCCCTGGGATGAAATTTGTGACCTGGAATGACCCCAGCGACACCATGCGATCAATCTCCACATGGTACCCATCATCAGACGATGATGATGTGGTGCCGCTGAAGGGGTCCCAGTTCTCGCCCACGCCGGCGAGACAGTTGTTGTCGATGTAGACTGTGCCGCTGACCTGAACCCGCACGTTGTAGCGCCCGTTTTTGTCGATGCCAGGGAAGTAGGTGGAGTAGATGCCGTCGTTGGCAAGCATGTCCGCACCTGATGGCAGAGAAATGAGTTAAAATGATTAAAAATGAATTGGTCGCACTTTTTTATCTAAAATATTATCTACATTTTTTTTAAAGTATGTATAAAATGAAGATGTCTTGATTATTTATTGTAAACGAGACTGTCCATTCAGGGCTGCAATGAGGCATGTATTTGTTACCTGAATAAACCTGTCATTCATTCATACACTCTTTTATTCTGATATGTTCAAGCATCAAGTCTAAGAAACATTTGGTATAACATTCAGTATTGAAGTGAAGTGAATGAAAGGTTACCATTACAGTAACTGTGTTGTCATGAAATACTGAAGACCTTGTTGGTAAGGTGGTACACACATGAAGGCAGCTTTATGTGATGCTAACTGGTGCATCATTTGTGCAAGTAAAAAAAAAAGTTCTAGCTAAAGAGCAATTGCAATGAAATTAGCTGTTTTCCAAACCAGTCGATGATAATCATTATCATCATCTTCATCATTCATCCTCTATTGGGGTTTAAAATGAAACCCTTTGTATCCGTATGCATCTCTGGGTGAACCTTGATTTGTTTCCACTGACCTACTCCATTGTCGGCCATGGTCAGCTGGACCTCCCTTCCAGTTGGTTCTGTGACGAACACCGTGACCTCAGCGTTCAGCCCACAGGAGTAGTCTTGCTGCACCACCAGGTAGCACGTCTGCACCCTCTGACCTTCCACCCGGAAGTTCATGACCGTGTGAGCCAGGGTTCCTACGCAGTCGATGGGGGGTTGGTTGCTGGAGGGTCTTGTGGTGACGGAGGTTTGAATAGCAGGGTTGATGTCGGGGATTCCATGGGTTTGGGACAGACATGGGTTGGTAGTTCCAGCTGTGATGCTGTAACGCCACTGGCCAGCCTGGGAATAGATTATAATTGAAGGAAGACAACAGAATATGAATGGTTATCAAAGTTGAGCTTTCTAGGAACTAAAGAGCAGGCATTTAGATTTCCTTTACAGCTTTGCTGCTTTAATCCTTGTTTGAAAATCAAATGAATGTCATTATTCTGACAAAGAAATGAACGGATCCTTTCAAACTCCTGATTAAACATCATGATGACCACAGTAACACTGAATTTACTTTTCAGATTGTTTCTGAATGAATCTTCAACTTTGTGTCATGATATGTCTTTCATCATGTATCACTAACATAATTATATAAAAAGTTGAAATTCTGATGATTGATTTCTAAATTCATTAGATGAAAACTAGTTTGTGGCATAAATGGCATCAAGCTTACCTGAGCAGTTCCAGGGATGGTGATCTGCACAGTGCCTGCTGTGATGTCTATGACATACCCTGGTGATGTACTGTCATACTCTGTACCATCAGGGGCGTACAGGATAACAGGGGAGGCTGTGAGGCTGGACATGTCCTGTTGTAACAAGGAAATTAACTGTCACTCTACGTTGATGAAAGTTAGACATCCAGGTAGTAAGATACGCCAAAAATAAGGCGTAACTATCACTCTCTCTTACAACATGTAAGGCTCCTATCCTATGGACCCTGCTTCAGCTAAGAGTGAAAGATGTTCAATTAGCAACTTTAACACCGAGGCCACTGGAATATATTTATAGGGATGTATTCCCTATAAATATATTATAGCTGCAGAATCAGAAAGGAGATTCGGCAGCAATACTAGAATAGACCAGGCTACATTCAAACATGCAGAAAGAAACAGAGGTTGAGAATGCAATTCAAAAAGTGCTAATCTCTTTTGCTAGTTTCTTCACATCTCAACAGACTGCAGTACCAACTGCTCCAGCTAGCTGGCACTGCAGGACTGTTCTTTTCCGATACATGTCTAACTCTCACCTGGCAAACGTAAGTGAACTGAAACGTGGTGTTGTTGCCGACAGTGGGGTCGATCCGGCAGGTCCCCGTAAACGTCTCTCCTGACGTCATGACGTCCACCGAGCCGGCGGACAGCTGGATGACGTCAGAGTCCTGTGTGCTGATGGCGGTGAAGATCTCGGACAGGTGCGCGGCGTCTTCCGTGTCGTAGAAACTTAGTCCGCTGGTTTGGGAAGCTAGATCTTCTAGACTCATGTCAGCATATTCACCTGGGAAATGCACATATGTTTGTTTCTTTGCTTGTTTGTTTGGCTAAACATCGCTACATAGACAGTCTCATTGTATCTATACTCCAGTTCTGTGTGTAAACAATGTGAGCAAAAAGGGAATGAATGTCTGAGTTCTGGAGCCGTTGCACACTTATTGATACTTTGTCTTCTCGTCCGGCCCCAAGAACTGCCACCCCTGGCACGGAGCGCGCAAATCAGCGTTCAGAGGAGCAACATTTGAGTCGGGATTCAAACTCGCGACCTTATACTCTTGAAAAGTTTGATCTGTCAAATAAGAAAACCAGCGATGAATATATACGCCACTGTTCTTACCTATCGCAATGGTAACGACCGTGACTTTCTGCAGCAGCACGTCGGGCCAGACGTCCTGGATCATGGGCGCGGTGTTCTCCTGCCCGTCCGTCATCAGGACTATCGTCCCGCCCGGACCGGTCGGCTTCAGCATAGACAGGCCTGTAAAGGGAGGGACAAAAATTGAAGTATAAAAACTTACGTCTTTGTTGTTTTACTCTGTTTTGTGCACATTACTGGTGAACCAACTTTAGACGCAGTACGAATACACTCGGGTCGAACGTGTAAAACCGAGACTCAAGACTTGCTGACATCGATCTAGAACTGAAACTTTCCGCCAGGAAAAAATGGCAAATGTCATCTTTGAATATAGATAAAGCAAACTTAACAAATATAGACATTAGAATGTCCGTCAATTTTCCCCTACGCCATGCCAGGGACTACATGTACGATTTCCATATAACGTTACATGTCCATCCACGGACCGACCTGCTTGTATGCCCGCCCCGATGCTGGTGGACCCGTATGTCGAAGTCGGCAGGGCGCTGATCAGACTCTGTCTGTGCAAGTCGGCTGTGATGTTAGTCAGGGCGTGGTCCACGGCTGCCCTCTCACTGAACGTGATCAGACCCACCTGCGAGCCGTCAGCAAAACTAGGAAAAAGGAGACAAGTATTTCGAACTCAGAAACACTTAGTAACGTTTCAATAAGAATTCCAATCGGTAGCTGTCGTGACCTGACTTTTACCAAGACTTTATGGGAGAGCGTTTCTCCGCCAAAATAGGTCAAGGAAGTAGTTAGACTGGAGTAGTCAAATGCTATACTATTCATCATTGCCTATCTACCCTTTTTGTGTTACATGTACTTGCAATTTGCCTACGGGCAAGAACCTGTAATAAAACTTTCACCAAAAGAAGTTAAGTAGGCATAGATTAGGTATAGGGCACGATCATACATTTTGTTTTTGTCTCTTAGCTATTGGGCCATTTCTCTGAGCCCTCTACAGGCATTGGGTACAGAAGGATCTACCTTAATGAAGTTTGCGTTTACTTCCCACTGAACTGTGCTTAGTTTTGTAGCCCTCCAAACTACTTTTCTTTGTTGTGATATCTCACCTGTTGATGTACTTGCTGGCCTCCTGGTTGAGCCTCGGCAGGAGCGTCCCTACGTCGATACTACCGGACACGTCCAGAACTATGGACACGCGCTCAGCGTACTGACGGTAGTACACCAGCTGTGGGGTTAAAGAAAGAAATTAAATCTTCTGTATCTGTGAATTTTAATCATTGCACCTCTAGCTGCAAGCGTTGTTTAAAGCTTTCTAGCGAGGATGCTCCTACTGTACTTGATGGAAATGAGTTTCACTCTACGATATCGATCATAGTTCTTGTCACAACGTTTTACACACTTTAAAGAGGGACACACGGGGTTCCACAGACGGGGGGTGAACTTAAGACATCTGGAAATTCACGAGGTCTTACTCTATGGTTGATTAGAGAAAGCAATGCATTTCTATGGAAATGACGTTACCTTAAATGTTGGCCTAGTATCGTAAACCGTTCTTGGCGGGTTGTTGTTTCCCAAAAAGTCGTCCGAAGCGGAAATGACGTCCCAGGTTGACCGGAAGTTGCAGAACTGGTTCTGGTCGGAGCCGAGCGCGTTGATGTTGTGGTAGTTCGGGCTGGAGGGGTCGCTGTCGCAAAAGTCCGTCACCTGAAAACATAAATTATTGTGAATTTGTGATAATCTGATTTGCACAGCTGGTTAAGTGCCACTTGGTGAAGGTCATCCGTTTTGTACAGAAAGTTTGCAAGAACTCGTTCATGTAGGGGTGTATCTTAAAGTTTACTTTTTCCCAATGAGTGTTGCAAGAACCGTCTGCCTAAAACATAGCTTACAGTTTCTAGTCTAAGGATTGTAATTCTAACCAAATCAGGCGTAAGACCTTTCAAATCGGATGAGTAGGCAGCTTGGGTTTGAATCCCAAGTCTGCTCCCCAAAATCGAGAATGAAACTTAAAACTAAATTGGTGATATCACATTGAATACATCATTTAGATATCAAAATTGAGCCAAATTGGTTACTCGGTATGCATCGTAGTTAGAGCTTCTAATCTTATGTCACATTCTGGATTAAGAAATGAAAATTGAACAAAAATTGAATGAAATATTTCGTTTATTTCATTTATTTTTATTTATACAGGGAAAAAATGCCATCAGGCAACAAGTAGTTTAAGGTATCCCTGAAACTAAAAACGAACTACAAACTAATACAAACAAACGAGTGAATGAGCAATAGAGGCTCAAAGGGGCTTTTTGAACGTACCGACGGAAGCTCCGGGTGAAACATGACGGAGGCCTGGGCCGACGTGTCGGACTCGAACTCGTAGTGACAGACGCGGGTCCTCTCGTCCCCAGGCCGGCACTCCTGGCCGCTCTCGTCCACAAACCTGGCCCGGATGTGCGTGGTGCAGAGGGTGGGGCTGTGGCTTCCGTCGTGGTTCTGGTAGAACAGGTTGGTCTTCCGCGTGGCGAACTCGTCAAACACTCCCCATCTGTACAGGAAAATGAGTATATTTAGTGTTGAAGCAAAGATGATGAAAAAATGCCAGGAAAAATTCATTTTCACCCTCTGACCTATGATCTATTGTTTGTATATTTGTGTTTGTATATGTATATGATATTTCATTTCGTTTCTGAGCCCTGGAAGATTAGCCCCATAAGGGCCTATTATGATAAAAGGTATCACAATAAACTCAAACTGAAAGATCGTGGACAGTGGTCTAAATTGGCACTGGTAGAATGATTTGTTACATGTTACCGATGAAAGATGACACCACAAAATGTGATAAAGAAGATAGAAAAGCGTACGTACGTAGTATCCCACCCCATCTAAATGAACGTACGCTGACATTTTCCAAACAAACGACCCCGGCCCTCTCCATCTTTCAATCAGTTACATCTCTCCAAGTTACTATATTCCGACTCTGCAAGGACTTTTTGTTTCTTTAAAAGTCGACGAAGAACGACGTCCATTAAGTCCTTTTAGATTGTTAACGCTGACGTTTAAGCTGGTTTAAACACAAAGATACTAAGTACCGTTCTTACCTATAGTGTCCCCAGTGGTGCACCAGTGTTCTACCTGCCGTGGTAAGACCCAGGCTCACGGGGGTCACGTGAGTAAACGCACCAATCATGCCGCACTTCCCGTAGGTACGGGTGAACGGACGGTTTCCTCTGTAAGATACATTGACCATATTACAAGTGTGAATTGATAATGTTATACTACATTTTGCTACTGTGTTGTCAGTTCAAGTTTACATCTAAGTCGGCTGAGCTCCTCAATAAAATATCTGCAAACATTGTAAACCACCTAGCATCTCTTGATGATAAGAACAATGCTTGTATCTTCTTTTCAACACACAGCCTTTCTTGCCGTGTCTTGTAAAACACAACTTTTGCAAGATACAGTCAAACCAAGTGACCACTCATACATACAATAAGCATCGGCTGGCCATTGTGACCACTTTTTTTCCTTAGATGACTTTTCCCATTAGCAACCCTGTCTACAGTGTCTGTCCACATAGATCAGATTTTGTCGGTCCCCTGAGTGGTCTTTTGGGGCAGGTTTTACTGCAAGCTATGTTACCTTAGCAAAGACTTGTGATGTCAGGTGTGTATGAACCTAACTACTAACTAGTACCTGTGCCCGGTGGGCAGGTCCACCCTGATGTTCGCCTTCTCAAACGTCTCGAACGTCGCGTCTTCGTAGACGGGCATGTCCTTCCAGGTGTGCGGAATCAGCACAGTCACGTCCTTAAAGTAAGCCCTGGGATTTAAGAAAGTTAACTTCAAGTTAAGATCCTTAAGTACTCTTAAAGTAAGCCCTGGGGATTTAAGACAGTTAAGTTAAAGCCCCCTTCACACTGATTTGTCTCGTTGACGTTGTGCCCTTGGGAGAGGCACTTTACACGCCTTTCCATGGAGGTCCCGTGTTTAGGAGAGGCACACCTCAAGCACGTAAAAGAACCCACCACGCTCATTGAAAAGAGTAGGGGTTCTTCCTGGTGTGTTACGCCATGAGGCGGTTTAACGGGTATGCAACACAAAAAAACAAACACTTGTGCGTATATACAAGTCCACATGAGTTGCACATTAACATGTTTTTGGTTTAGGTTAAGTTTGCAGCCGAAGAAGTGATTTCTTAGGTTCGATAACTAGGCTGCACAGCGGTGGGTCAAAGAAGAAAACAGCTTCTTCTGCGTGAACTTTACTTAAACCAAAAAAGCACAAGTGTGATAGGACATTTAAGTCCTTCCCGCACCAGATGGTGGATAGTGCATCAGCGTTTCAATAGTCCTTGGGCCACACAACTTTGAACAGTCACTACAGCAGGGGGCCAGTCCACTCGTACTGGTATGTGTTTAATTGTCATACTCTTTCACAAATGCTGAGTGTTAAGACAGTATGTACCATCTTTAAAGTACTTGGTATGACTCGGCCAGGGATCGAACTCACATCCTACCGTGTGCAAGGCGAACACTCTACCGACTAGGCTATTACATCGTTTGATGCAATTTGAGAAAGGGGAACATCAAAGTAAGACCGTAAAGTTAATTTTGAACGAAGTTTATTTTGTTTGCAAACATGTGCGCATTACTGACTCAATTCGATCTTTCACAGCCATTGATCAAAAGACAGTGTTTATAAGGAGACACCGCAATTGTTGGGCGACGAAACCATATTGGGTGTTTCTTACTGTTCTTAGTAGAAGTAGAAGTAGTAGAAGCGTGGGCTATATGGTGTTCTGGGTATAACCTTAAGCTTGTTCTTAGTAGCCTGGCACAGACGTCTGCGGATTTTTGTTTACTACCTTCGCCAAGAAGGTTATATTTTCGGTAGCGCGCGCGCGCGCATGTGTGTCTGTGTATGAACAGCATAACTAAAAGGCCTTGATGGATTGAAATGATATTGTCTTGATGAGACCTGAAAATGATTGGATTTTGGGCCCCCTAGCGGCTTGTTACTTACCTGTCCTTAGCAGCCATACCCCTACCTGTTTTTAGTAGCCTCGTAAAGGCGTCCGTGGGTGTTGATAAGTTCCTTACCTTTTCTTAGTAGCCCCGTACAGGTACTCGGAGGCGTCTGTAAACGCATTGAGGATGTTGTTTACGAGGTCCAGGTTCTCGGGCTCCGGTACATTCTCGGAGATCGCCACCAGCACCGTGCTGTAGCCGTTGTTAGTCAGGGTGACTGGGTTACTGCACAGGCACCCTGGAGTAGAGAGGGCACGGAAAGATATGGAGATATAGCTTTAGCCTAGGGCACTGATCATTACAAGAAGGGAAGGCACAGTTCAATGATATACACAATACATCTGGAAAGTCTACTTTTCTGTAACAAAGCCATATAACGTATGGACCATAGACACTATTTGCAATATACGTCGATGAAGGTTAGACATCCATATGATAAGATATGCAAGGTAACATGTTCAGGTTTCAGGTAGCATGATCTGCCTTTTATCACAGTCACTGAGTAAAGGTAGGGCAGCAAGTTTCTGTGTTTCACTAGCAGGATATGTTACAACAGGGTGAGGTCGCTAGCCCTTCCCCTTTAACGTGCTCAATGCACCTTCTCAAACACGGTACACAATTGAGGATTACAATCATTCAATCCCAAAGCGACAATTTTCACCCATGAACCGCTGTCTAGTTGTCCATGTCCTTTCTGTTTACATTGTCTCGGTCATGTATTCCCGTATTCCCCACATCGCCCCAGGCCACTGCTGTCACTCAGTTCTGTTGGTGATACTTGTTTTGAAAACAGCTCGACCATGCGTGCTATTTCTTATCTTGACACTTAAACATTGAGACGTTTTGCGATACGTTCTAGAGAGCACAACTCAAGATTCCATTAACAAATAAAAACAGTCGAATGGCTGAAGTTCGCATACCACAGAAACAAAATTTAGCACAGATGACTGCACATCGCGCTAAAGCACAGATGTCATGTTGATCAGAAACTTGGCCTTGGTCAGGGTGCTGTCACAGTCGTCGTAGGCCGTCAGGATAAAAATGAGGCTGTGACAGAAACAATGACCGACAAGGATCTTAGACAGCCTTTACGACAAAGACAGCTGAAGTTTGTACAAGACACTATCCCAAGAATGGCCTATATGCCCTGGTCCATAGAATTTAAGAAAACCTTGCCAATTTTCCTTATTTTCAGACATGACAGTGAAATATCTACGCTTTAACGATGTTAAAGGTCATAGAAGCATACCCAGGCGTGGCCATGACCACGATTTTCTTTGTCGTGAGAGTTTCAGCGAAGCTATGAAAGAAACCTCGTTCTACGACAACCTGCCGTCGCAAGACCGTTGCATTCTGTATAACCCAACAACGATTGTCGCAAGAATACGATAAATTTGCTGTCGTAATTCAAAGCTATTGAACGACACAGGTGACCGACAGAGCCTCAAGTATGTCTATGGCTGTGTGTTTTATATTTAGTGTCATTCTGTCGCAAAAA
The DNA here is from genome assembly GCA_035149815.1 of Branchiostoma lanceolatum. Lineage (NCBI taxonomy): Eukaryota > Metazoa > Chordata > Leptocardii > Amphioxiformes > Branchiostomatidae > Branchiostoma > Branchiostoma lanceolatum. Next base: position 2,675,409 of record CM068880.1, read on the forward strand.
AGAGAGACTAAGGCGTCGCGTTGAAAGTTCGATCCCAGTATCCCAGACTGTGTTGACCAGGACTGAAACCTTAACCCATGGTAGAAACAACATGCCGCCTTTTGTTTGCTCTTTACACGGCTGAGGCCACGTTTTGTGTCGGCTCAGGTCGGCCCGTGGTACCGTAGGTTAGAAACAGTTGCCACTGTCAACACTGGGGTCGCCTTACGGAAGAAAATTCCACGGCACACTTCACTGCTAATTTAAGCGCTTGATTCATTCTTCTTTGGAATGGAGGTTTGTCCAGCGTAAGAACTAAAAAGACCACTGCGAAGACGTTTCCTTATCCGGCTTATGGCTTTTTGTGCCCAAAGGATTCTAGCAAGGTGGTACATTTCTATCACTTTCGCTGATGCCGGGATATAACAGAATGATGACTAGCATATACACATGTACTTCATGCCCGCCCCGAGATGAATGCTGTATATTTGCCGAAAGGTCGATCTAGTCGTTCACTGTTGAAAATCACTGCAACAGTAATATTCTTCATGTCCAGTATGCACCAGCTAGCATTAGATATATTGCAGTGAAGACTTATTCCCAATTATGCGCACACACAAAACATGCTACCACTTTTACAGGCAGAGGAGTATGAGATAAAAACAACATGAGCACCCAAAAATGTTTATTTCCTTCTAATATGCTACCTGAAGAAATATAGAATTGTAGTTTTTCAAAGTTTGAGTCTTCGCTGCTCTTTCCTATATTTCATTTCGTTTCGTATTGAAAGTTACCCACTTATAGTCTTCAGTCATTAGGTTTGAACCTGACCTTAACAAAGAAATGAACTTGGATCGATACACTTACACTCCAAGATACACAAACTTGGTTTAATTAAGGCTTACTAGCATTTATCATTCGTCTATCTAAGTCTATCACTTCGTCTTCAGTGAATATAATATAAGATGGTCAAAGTTTTGACTCGGAATTTTCTACATATATCTACCACCCCCTCCCCCCCCTATACCTATCTTGCGTTGCTAAAGACAAGTTCATGATCACGAACATCTTAAAAACCATGAACTTCACAGCACTGAAGCTTCTTGGTGAAGACCTTACCTGTACCAACTGTCACCAACACAATTAGTAACAACACTGGGTTGCTTCTTCCCCCCATCTTGCTCCTTAAACAAGTCGAGGAAAGCTCCTTATGATGAAATTTGCCTCTGCGCCAGAGTTGTAAGTTCTCAGCATAGTGAAAAGTACCCTGTTCTCAGTATGCCTGCCCAGGGGGTTGGTGAAAGGACAGGTGTAAGGTTACAGTAATCAGTATACCTGTCACAATGGCCCTCAGGTGGGCTCCTTACCGCAGTGTTTATGTTGCAAGGGGATCATGTAACACGGTACTTCAGAGGGGGTTTTGGAACGAACCATTGGGGGCAGAAATAGGGTGATCAATGTTTTGTCCAGAATAAAAATATCGAAGCTTTTTTACATTAAACTTAATCAATATTACTTTTAACGCTTATCTCTTTGATACACGAGGTAAAGATACTGTGAGTATTCTGCAGAATGCTTGCATTGTGTTGCGGTTTTTTTGCTGATTGTTAACTCAACCCTTGGAACGCTTTATCATGGTACGGTCCATCGTGCGTACGTGCGCAACAGGTGGTGGCGGCAGGTACGGATGACGTCGTCGAGGAATATTTAGAAACGTCTTAAGATGAGGCTAAGGAAATGAGTGACACTTCCTCACATGAATCATCTTCTTAAAGAGGAAACACTTAAGGGAAACCTAAGTTTTGGCAGTGAAGCTATAAGAAACAATCAAACCTCATGCGTATATCGTCTGGTACTTGTAGTCAAGCCCCTGTCACACAGCACAAAAACCGTTCGGCCGACGAGTTTGTGAGCCCTTATTTGTCATACATCCACTGTTCTCTCGAAAATCGCCCGATTTTTAGCCTATTTTGGGCTCGATCGATGGACGTAGCTCACTGAGCCTCGATGAATATGATAGTGTAGATATCTAGAAATAAAAAGAGCTAAAAATACGAGCGACCCTCTGTCGATTTCAAAATTGGGCGCCCCCTGACAATGGAAGCTCGTCGACTGCATGGCACGGGCTTCGTGACTGTTCCTTCTTTTCTGCGTATTTTCTTTCTAGTACTAGATACTTAAGTTAGTACTTAGTATTCGGGACGTTTGCTTATGTGTTAGTCATTTGTACGTCATGCATAGACATTTGCAAATTGAAACCTGAAACCCTCACCAATGCCCAACGTACCTTGTTAATAGCATGTATGTATACGGATACCAATCTATATCTAATAGATTCATTACTTTTAGGATTTTAATCCTGTGATCTGTCATCTTTGTCACATTTTGTCTGACCCTTACCTCTTCCCTCTTAAACTCATTGAAAAGCGGCCTGCAGGCCGATTTGAGCCTCTATTGAAATCTTATGAGTTGTTAATCAGATCTCCAGACAGATGTTTGTGACGTGCGTTTTTGTGGCGCTTTGTACGTTTTTTTGTGGTTCGCGTTTTTGTTCATTCTCTTCCCCGATGAAGGAAAGTGAAAGTGATCTGTTTAATTCAAATGATCTGAATCTGCTCTTCTCCTGACCGTGACAGAGAAGACAGACGCCATGTACAGTATTTACAGGTTCATTTTAGCAGGGAAAATCCCTAGCATTTTTTCGACAAATACAACGAACAGTGGACTACGGCTAAACGTCTCGTCTTAAGGACCGGGACCCTTACCAGTAGCTTGCATGTCGGGTGAGCGACACAGCCGGGATTCGCGACTCACGACTTCTTGGTCCAGCGGCAGGGTCACTAACCACTGGACTAACCAAGCAAGAGGGACGTAAAAAAAGCACCACAAGAAGAAGCTCAAAATAAACCGTACCCTCCATCTAATTGATAATTATCAGGACCACCGGCTTACTCACAAATTTCTCATTTTGCGTCTTTTGATAGGTCTTTATGTAGATTGTGTTTGATTTTATGTATGGCAGGATATGTTGATAAAACCGCATACATACGTGCTTGACTATTAAAGGATTATGTTTCCTAACTGTACGGCGTCTTACTGATTTGATGACGCACTGGGCTTCAGCTTTTATAAATCTTCAGCATTCCTTTCCGGACGAACAGCAAAGGAAGTCGTAAACACAATAACGAGATAATCTGTCCTCTTAAGCGCTGAGTGTGTAACAATATTCGCACGTTTTGTAAACTGGTCGTTGTAAATGGTGCTAATGCATGTTTACTCTTTCTAAAAGTGAAAACAGCATTTGACTGTGTTTTCCAATCAACATTTGTGTTCGACGTGGTAATAAAGACATTGCAAAGGTCGCGGCGGGTCAAAGTCGTTTGCCGCCCGTTTTGTTCCCGCCATTGACGTTTCCAAAACACCTGACGATCACAGAAACGGTCGCCATGGCGACTCATTCACACATTTCCTTAGCTCCGCCGGCATCGTCTAAACAGTGCCAGTAATTTTAATTTTCTCCCGTTGTTACAGTAGCGATGATGAAAACCGATATTCCTCTAAGAACGTCATGATGGGTCTAACAAAGGACGGACCTGTGTTGGAGTTTGTAACGATGTAATTCCGTTAGCAGACTTTAGAAATTGGTTCTCACGGCGGTTAGCCGGCGCTGTCGCGAGCGGCACAGACGGGCCGGGTTGTCGCCGCGGCTGGGTGGTTTTGTGGGTTCTTAGGACAGAAGGAATCTTACAAGATGCCGGCTGCAGCCAAGAAAACGGCGGTTCTTGGATTATTTGTTAGCTGTCTCTTTCTGTGTAAGTATATTAAGAGTATGACTCGGTCAATAGCTTAAATGGCTTCGTACTACATGTATATCTTTTCTTGAAATGTGGTGTCTTTGCGACTTTCTTTGGCGTAAAAACAGACAAAACGTTACAAATCATAGGGAATAGTCTAGAATAGTCTCACAGAATTGGATAGATATCTTTTTCCCTGCTTTGCCTGGTTGCCATCAAGTCAAATACGTGCAGTATCTTTTACTTCTACTAAACCTATCTCCATGAGATCGTTTTGTAGCCCGCGCATGAGGAAACAAAAATGTAACTCTATCCAGTCAAGCTTACTGAAAAGCTACATGTAATCTTCGTCTTATCTTACCAGGAAAAGCAGACGTCGTGGTCAGTATATATATTTGCTGTGCAGTGGACGAAAAACTTTCCACTAGATATTTCTAACTAGTGCATTGAGCAGCGGGTCACATATCAAGGTCCCTCTTAAAAAGGCAGTCACACTACCAATGACTTTCGGCCGAATTTGTTGATCGCCAGTAGGTCGCCGAATTTTTTCAAAATCGCCGGAGACTCAAGCGTGTTTTTCGCCTTAAAATCTTCTCTATCACAGTGATCGGCGGTGCTCGGGGACCTGCGAACATCGACCGATCCCTAAAAATCGCGCGATTATCGTGAGAACACCGTCCGAAAATGTGCTTTAGAGCTCGCAGGGTCAATAGGCGAGCTGTTTTCACACGGTGTGACAGGGGCTTAAGGATTGGAACCCCTTTAAAGCGGGTGAGCGACAACAGCAAGGTTTTGACCCCTCGACATTTTGACCTAGAATCAGGGGCGCTGACAACTTCACCTGATAACAGTCCTTAGTCCAGATCCTTGCCTGGTTGGCAGAAATTAACAAATCAGACGGGCGTTCTTGGTAACAATTTCTTTCACGGCAAATAAATAAAAGTAGCCCCATGGCATTTATTTATGAGGCGGGAGCGGCAGTGACTTGTTATCCACTGTGTCTAGGGCATGGTATTGGAAGGCTGAGCTCATTCCTTTACCGCCTTTTAACTTCCCAACCAAAGTCAGGTACCCATTTTTACACCTGGGTGGAGCGAGGAAAGTCGTGTTGAGTGCCTATCCCAAAGCCAGAAATGCCAGGAATCGGACCTGTGTCCTCTTATACGTTGTTTAAATGTGGTGCAGCGCGACTACAAAATAGCGCATAGCACGACGTGGTGACTATCGACGGGGCTCTGTCCTCAACAGATAAACGAACGAACAAACAAACAAACAAACAAACAGTTTAGTTTAACGGATATCTTTGGTCTTCTTTTGACAACTGTTTCCACCTAAGTGCTGTAGCACGATCAGACAATAACGCCACAGACTCAGTGCCTAGCGGCTAAAAGTGGTTCTTTGCTGTAAAAAATATTGTTTCTACCAGTTGTGCGGTGCGTTTTAGTTTAGAAATATTTAATTTTCTTCTTCCAGGTTGTTTCCATAGAAGCGGTGCAGCGCGCCTACAGAATAACGCCTACCAGGACGTGGTGGTCGCCATCGCCGACTCCGTGCCTGAAGACGGGGCTCTGCTGTCCTCGCTCAGGGTCAAGTTCAAGGAGGCGTCATCTCAGCTGTTCGCAGCGACTGGGGGTACGTTAGCATATGATTTGCTCACTAACTTTTACAAAAACCCACTGGGAAGCTTTTTCCGACGATTTTTTAAATTCTCATTTGGATACATGCAGACAAGAACAAAAGAAATACAGAAACAGAAGAGAAGAACAAGAACATATTTCTCGGATCCGGTATCAGAATATAGCTAAAAAAAGCTACTAACAAACTAAACATAATGAAGCTAATCAAATAAAAACTAGATTTTGAAGGTCATTACAGAACAAAAATACCGTATTGTGGAGTAAAGGGATCTCTTTCAAGTGACATGGGAATTTTACCGCTCGTTTTGCCACAAGCTGAAGTATCAAGTTAACCAGATCAAGTCGACCTTCCCAGCGTATTTCAGAGCCTTAAGTGACTACCGTGTTCTTCTCACGTATTTTCGGTATCCACACAGCAATTTCCCTTTTAGTCCGGTCACATTGTCGTACGATTGGGGACATTCTTAGACACCCCTGCCAACTGAAGTTGTCATGCACAAAATGAACAAAATGAAGTTCATTTGACCATCCTAACTTTTTCCACCCTCAGGCCGAGCGTATTTCGGCACGGTTAAGCTGCTGATCCCTCGGACGTGGGCCTACTACGGGTCGTACCAGCTCGCGCAGGGGGAGAGATTCGGGCGGGCGGAGATCAGGGTGGGCCCGGCGGTGGGTGGCCTGGGCTCCTTCACTCGCACCACGGCAAGATCACAAAACAGCTGCGGGACGAAAGGTAGGGAAATTCCTTGTTACTTCTTCTGATTAACGTAAGCTTCATCTTGGTGTATTTGGGCCAATTGATGTTGGCTTTTTGAAGCCTGGGCCGCTGTACTACAAGAAAATCGTACAACAACTAGTACTGCCGTAAGAAAGCTGAGGAAAATAGCTAATGTTTGTTGGCTTGTAGCGGCCTAGGCTCCCTATAACACTTACAATGTGCTACGGAAAGATCGCAGAACAACTACTGGTAGTACTGCGGGACGACAGGTGAAGAAAATACTTGTCAAAGAAAAAATGGTTGCTTCTGAATAAGCCTAAATTGATTTTGGCTAATTTTGGCTTTTGGCATTGAATTGGCTTGTAATTGTTGTGGCCTTGGCTCATTTGACGCCCAGCTGCAAGATCGGACAATGATCAGATGAAGACACTATCGGATAAAACTTCTTTTCTTTAACTTCTTTTCTTTTTCAAAGGTGACTTCATGTACCTGGCCACGGACATGATGACCAGTGACAGCATAGTAGAGGAGTGGGGTCGGTACCGATGGGGAGTGGACGGGGACTGGGCACTCGGCTCCGTCGGGGTGCCTACTACCGTGGCCGTCGGGGTGCCTACTACCGTGGCCGTCGAAGTGACGGACACCCCGACGCCACTACCGCACTCAAGCACGTCAGCAGACTCTGCAAACGCCACTGGTTTGACTGGTTTTACGGAGTCTACGACAGTGGAGACGGAAGTGTATCCCGAACCGGAGCCTACCCGTGCAGTAACCTCCCCGGCCGGTAGTGAGGGTGCCTGTTCTGGACAAGCGGCTTGGGACACCATCTTAGCAACGGAAGACTTCACCAACGGCCAAAACCCGCCGCAAGTCATGAACATTCCCGACCCGACTTTCGAGTTTCTTTACCAGACAGAGCTTAATAAGGAGGTTTTGGTGCTGGACACTTCTGGAAGCATGGGTAAAAACCTGCTCTTCAACCTCCGCCAAGCGCTGACGAGCCACATCTACAACCTGCCTCTGGGGTCGTCCCTTGGGATCGTGACGTTCAATAGCGAGGCGACGGTCAACGCGCCGCTGACGATGATTGGGAACGAGACTACCCGGGATGACCTGGTCGGAGCGTTGCCAAGGGTTACTGGCGGGAAAACGAGCATAGGCAGCGGTCTGCAGGAGGCGCTAGGACTGCTGGGTAACGATGTTGGCAGGATCATTCTCATCTCAGGTGGGTTTCTGTGTCTAGGTTACACGCAAGTGTAGAAGATAATGAATTGTGAAACTTAAAGGAATCGTTTGAAGAGAGAGACCCTTATTTCAATTGACGTTGGAAATTTTATACTGGCTTCTATACCATTCGCAAAATAAGTGGGAAATTGTCATCATATGGCTTAAGACCTGCCTAGAATTATACCTTGATATATTTAACTTGTATTTTGTTCCTCGTCTCCCTCTCCAAATACGGACAGGAGCCAGGACGACTTACCTTACACAGAAGACATTTCACACGATTAATCTTATGCATCTTATGTATTTTCTTATCATTTTACCTTTAAGTCAAGATAAGTGGGAAATAGTGACTTAAGAGTTGCCAAGGTACCTCACCTTTACGTAGTTCACAATGCCCTTATGTTTGTTGATAAGGCCCACAGACGGTCAGGAAGACGAACTGTCCCACATCTCTGACGTCCTCCCCGCCCTGCGCACGGCCTGCCACACCGTCGCGATCGCCGCCGAGGGAAACCCTATGAGTTACCTTTAAGTGAATAGTTCCTTGTCTCTGTTCCCTCAGACGGCCAGGAAGACGAGCTGCCGCACATCTATGACGTCCTCCCCGCTCTGCGCACGGCCGGCCACACGGTACACACCGTCTCCATCGGCGCAAAGAGAGACTGTAAAAAGAGTCTTTTTATTCAGTTCCTTGTCTCTATTTCCACAGACGGCCAGGAGGACGAACTGCCGCACATCTCAGACGTCCTCCCCGCGCTCCGGACGGCCGGCCACACGGTACACACCGTCGCCATCGGCGGCGAGGGAGACTGTAAAAAAAGTCTTTTTATTCAATTCCTTGTCTCTATTTCCTGCAGACGGTCAGGAAGACGAACTGCCGCACATCTCTGACGTCCTCCCTGCGCTCCGCACGGCCGGCCACACGGTACACACCGTGGCCATCGGCGCGGACGGAGACCCCATGCTGGAGGAGCTGGCACGTGACACGGGCGGGACCAGCTTCTACCACACGCGCTGGAGCACCAACTTCCCCGGCATTCTCAGGTGGGTTTTAGACCCGATTTACCCTAGCAACATTTTCTGGACGTACTTCGATCTTCGGCGTCTTCCTGGATGTGAATCGGCCCCGCGCGTCGTGCGACAGGTATCTTTATGGCCCGTACAACTTCGTCGTACGTTAACTCCACGGTGACGTCGTTGTCGTTCGTCTTTATCGTACGTCCAAAAGATTTTCTTAGCGTGAATCGGGTCTTAGTCTCTTTGTTTTCCATTGCATACCCTGCAAATTGCCTCTCGGCGCAACACGCCAGGTTTGTACTTAGCAATACAAGCTGCATATCCAGACAGATTTATTTGGTCCACTTATACCGGGAAGGGCCGTTGTCTTATCGATTAGCGTGGTGTTTTTTACGTCCTCGATGTGTTGCTCTTCTCCAACACGGCACCTATGGACTGCACGACTATGCCGACTATATCTCTATATATGAAAATATGACACCGACCCCTACATTGGCATGGAAATTGGAGGTACAGAGTATTAGAACTAGACCTGTTGAACACTAGACCTCGGCGTGTTACCTTTTTCCTCTGCTTATCAACGTTAACGTTTCTGTGTCCTTTCCAGAACCATCGAGGCCCAGGACACGACCAGAGTGCCCCTGAAGACGGCGTTCCTTCCGTTCGTCAGTCCGGACCAGCCTGGGCACGAGTGCGTGTACGTGGACCCTGGCACTGGGAACGACACCCTGCTGGAGTTCATCTTCGCCTGCCACATGCAGCCGGAGGACGCAGTTTTTCTGTACTCAGGTGCGATGACGTCAGATTTCTCAATACTATCTCATAGCTTACAGCAGACACTAAACTTGTTGTTTATCACCAAAAATACTACAGACATTGCGTCTCCAGATTTGAGTTGCAAATAACTACCAAGAGAAGTCTTTGAATAAATAAAGTTTGCATAAAGCGGCCGTACTCTTTTATTGATAAACCCTTAAGTAAAGGCAGCAGTTGTTCCAAACCCTTTCGTCCAGAGTTCTTCTAATGAAATAAGCCTTCCTCATGTGTGGGGTTGTCAAATGTTTGTTGCATTCATTGGGTATATACAAGCCCGCATGAGTTGCGTTTTTACATGTTTTGGGTTTAGGTTAAGTCTGCAGCCGAATAAGTAATTTCTTTGGTTCGATAATTAGGCTGCACAACGGTGGGTCAACGCAGAAAATAACGTCCCCGCAAACTTTATTCAAACCTAAAAAATGTTAATGCGCAACTCATGCGCACTTGAATATACGCACACGTGTGACAGGGGCTAACACAGACGATACTCCGAACAGTTCTGTAATCGCTACGTACTAGACAACCCACAGCCCTGGGTATCAAAGACTATGTTGTGTTTTGTGGAGAGCTTTCCTCTGATCTTCGGAATTGTTTTGTTATCATGCTTTAGATTCCGAGAACAGCGTGGGCTGGAGAATGGAGGAGGGCTCGGTGACGACACTCAGTGACGTCAAGACTGTCCGGATCACGATGCCGGGGCATGTCACGGTTAGTGCTGTAACAGCTACTTTACAGCTTTGATCAATATTTCAATGCGCATTTTTCAACAAGTGCCGGACGCTTGAAATTTCCTTAAGAATTCGGCTAAGCACAAGGGGTCACCCAAACTTTTCAGGATAAGTGTGTTGGGTTCTTTCATGTGCAGGCTCTTCACATACAGGCCCAGATTCAAAGGCTTAACATCCCACCCAAAGGAAGATCACGTCTTTGATATAAGAACGATAATCATTACTTAGCAATGTATAAAATAATGCACAGATCCTGAGATAAGTTTTTAAGACTTGAGAAAGCATCTAGCCACACTTACAGTTATGCTAATAGGACGCTTTTAACCATTGGAAAACTACATTTGCCATATCACCACTGACGGGGACGTAACTTTAAAAGACTGATTTCGTCAAATTTCTAATCATCTTATTTCTTATAGGAAACTCGCTTCTGCTTTGACGTTGAACCTGACATGAGCTCATATCCAGATCCGCCTTGCGGCTGGGGAACCAAAGTCTCCGTCACTTCCGGTCAGAGTGACCTGGCCGTCCCCCCCGTCAGTGTCAATGGCGCCTTCTCCAAAACTTCAGCCGACCTGGCCTCAGGGGAGAGCGTGGTCTTGTACGCTCTGGTGGAGAAGGACTACGCATGCGTGATCGGTGCTGTTGTCACTGCTGTCGTCACCAGGCCGTACGGCAAGGATGCAGAGGTCATGCTCATGGACGACGGTCAAGGTCAAATTTATTTTCATTCATTCATTTTTCCACATCAGATACTGGTAACTATGTACGTTATTATCCCCACTGTCTGCGCATCTCTATGGTTGACATCTTTGCCTCACCATGTGTAAAGTGCAGAAAGTTTGCTTACAGCAGTTAAGGAAAAACAAGATGTCTTTAACGTTAAGGTAGGTTGGGTGATAGAACTGAAGAACAGAAAAGCGCACAGAATGAGGTCTTCAACCCAAAGCGCCAATTCAACTTCCTTTTTTCAGCGCAGTTGGAGATTTCTGAAAGTCCCTTGTTTTACTTCCAAAAGGAAATGTAACAGTTATCGCACAAACATTACAAAGCGCTGTATCGTTAAACATTCAATTATAATTACCACAATCATTGATCAAAGGCGATGGCCATTTATAGGTGTGGATGCAGTTGAAAACGACGGGATCTACTCAGCCACGTTCGAACGTTTCCTAGGCAACGGGCGGTACAACGTCATGCTGAAGGTGCACGGAAGTAGCGTCCTGGCGCAGGTGGACACGTCATGCGTGGCCGGCGTTTCCGGCGGAAGTGACGTCAGCGTATCGGACAGTCAATTCACGTCAGATTTTGACAGGTATGATATCAATCTCATTTTCTATGTTCATTTCTCCAACTTAGATGTACAAGATTTCAACAACGTAACGTAGCTTTTTTTCCAGAACAGTTATATTCTAATTTACTAACTTAAGTGTATGATCACTGACTTTTGAGTATTTCTGTAAGCTTCTTTCCATTGTTTAACAGGAAAATTGTTATTCCTGTGATTGTCAGGGTATAGAGACAAAGCAGCTTGTCAATTTTATGACATAGACTATTCACACGGCGCTATGATTGAAGTTATGTAATCAACTAAGTTAAACCCTTTATAAGGCGTGCGCCCCTTGTCGCTCTGTCGTTTTCATTTGGGAGCCCTCCGCACCGTCGCTAGCAGCAGAGTCGCTCGGTGAAGCCAACTTTTCAGAGACCCCATGCGTGGAACTTTCTCAACATTCAGGTTGCTCCAAAAAGGTTTGGGGTGTACTGAGGGTAACATATTGTGTGCGTACTGTGTTTTTTGGTGACATAGACCAAGGATTGCATAGACCATGCATCTAATCCTGATATCTCGTTCCCAGAGTGGTTGCAGTGGGCTCGTTCCAAGTGTCCGGGTACGACGGCCCGCTGGAGGAGGCGGAGCCGACAACGTCATCGGAGCCGGAACCCGAGCCTGTGGCTGTCATCGGTAACGACCTGTTAGATCTGAGAATAGGAATCAAAACAAACAGAGATACATGTAATGATAGCACATTTGTTGTAAAGAAATGATGACTGAGATGCCATTGTTGTACACTTAAAGAAAAATAAAACTGACTACTAACGACACTGAAAAGAAGAATTTGTAAAGAAAAAATGTACTTAATTCTACTGCTGCAATAATCTTTACCATGGTAACCATTTGAATCTGTCATTTAGTCGTGGTTTAACTTTTAAGGAATGAAAAGTCCTATTTCTTAAGTTTATAAAATGGCTCTGCTCCTGGGGTGTTGCCAAAAAGGTATGTTACTTGTATTGGATATAGATCCTTGTATGAAACTTTAATATAATACTCAATTGGGAGATGTTTACAACTGTTTTGTCTAGTTCGGGTTTAAAAACGAAAGCGGTGATTGGTCAAGGTCAGCACTGTTCTTTTTCCTCAGCCATGGGAGCCGGTGTCGGTACTGCAGCCCTGGTGGCGCTGCTGATCATCCTGGGGCTGGTGTTCCTGAAGAAGAAGGGGAAGCATGCGCAGACGGCGCCGTCCCCCCAACCCATACCCATAGACGTAAGGAGGTTCATTTATTACCTTCTCCAACAAGGTTATGTTTTTCGATACTAAGCATTTGTGGTTGTGTGGCTTAACAGCATAACTCAAGAAGCTGTTGAAGGATTGCTATGGAATTTGGTAACTTATGTGGGTAGGTGTCGACATCACAAAGAATGAGTTTGATTATGGGTCTCCCGGTGGTTTTCCGTGGTACTCCAGGTTTGACATGCCCATTGCCTTTCCTAGGGGCCTGAATGAAGTTGAGGATTAAGACTGCCTGGGGTTTTGCATTCCCACGTCATATGTACCCTATATTTACGATCTGTTTTGTGGGGCCTCAGATTTAGGGATTGACAGTGCCCACTCTCACACAAGTCCCCACGGCGTATGGACATACAGTACATCTGTTTTCAGTCGTTAACTTGAAAATCCTTCCACTCCCTAAAAGAACCTACAGGTATTTTCGCGCTGTGTCGTTTCTATCTTACTGTATGACAATAGTTTATATTTTGAGGTAGATTTGGAACTTGAACACCTGATGTGAACTTGCTGAAAAATTAAACACAGTCCACTTGACTCTGTCATTTATGATGGATTGCTCAGTTTCCTGTGACATGTAGAAAAGTTCCCATGAGGGTTTTCTCACACTAGATCTTTGTCATGGAACAAGTGCAACAACCATTTGTCAAGAAGACGAGTGTCAGCCTGATCCCAGCTTTGTCAGTTTTTAACTCCATTGTTTTGGGTGTTTTTGTGTGTGTGTGTGCTTCGGCATGTTTGTTGTCAGCATAACTTAAGAAGGTCCGGATGGATTGTGATGAGATTTTGTACTTGGCAGGTCTTGAAAAACAAACAAAAAAGAACAAAGGTCAATGTCAATTTTGGGCCCCAGGCTTTTCTTGGTACTGAACGCGAGACTGCCTTTTACCACTTTTGTATGTGGTGTTCTGTTAGCTAGATTGTTTCCAACCTATGACAAGTGACATCACCACCAAACATGATGCAGAAAACGGTCAGAAAAAAAGTGGCAGCAAAGTTGAAAAAAGAGGCCAGAAGTAATTGATAACTGCAGCTCAGTGGTCATTTTCGAAAGATAACAACACATAACGTGACAATACGAAATGTCTTCTACTAAAAGACTCTCGGCTTTAACGGTCCCTTTCATTAATAATTCATACTCACCTTTCTCTTTACAACTTAATTTTGAGTTCATTAATTATTCATATGACATGGTGCATGTACTATAAGGTACGCTTCCATTCACTGACTAGATAGGTGTAGTACAAAAAAGCTCTTACGGTCTCTGATGCTTCTCGTTCATTGAAGGTATCGTCACCGTTTCTATGTTATACTTCATGAGGATTTACATTCCATCAAACCTTACTGTCGTTGCTGTTGCTGTTTTTGGGACTAGAAGCAATTTGACTTGTGCATTAATTGTTATAATGGCTCTACAAAGCTCGTAAACAGTATTGCAATTTGTTTGCAATAGAATGGACAAATGCTTCGAAATACTACGTTAACAGTTTGTATGTCTTCTGTTACTTGCAGATGCATAGGCATTCCTTGAGCACAATTTGAGATATGCAATCTCAACTTCTTTTGCCTGTTGTGTAATGGTATGCACTCCCCGAAAAAACATAGTTCTCTGGTTCCAAGTTCACAACGGCACGACTGTCCTACAGTAAGGATGTTTTCAGAATTTGACCTGACCTAACCTCTGACCTTACAGGACAGCTTCAGCATAGAAGACGAGGAAGAGATGGGGATCTCCAACGGGACCGGGGAGAAACAGGAGGTGGTAGAGGAGGAAGAGGAGGATATTGGTCCACCGGTGGAAGAGGTGGTCCACAAGCGGGTCAGTCACAGAATAGTTCCGGTTACACACACATTGTATTTTACTGCAGTTATATAGAACTTGTGCTTTAATCTATCTTATAGTTAATCTGATATCCGAAAATGATTTCATCAGGTTGGTAGAACATAGGATATTAGAGATTATCTTTTACACAACCGGTGATTCTCACCTACTGACGTTTCGGTGTCTGAACCGGGACGAGGGGGATACAAACTTAGCCACATTTGGGACAGTAGTCTCACTACAAAAGCACCACCTAATTTGGCTACTTATAGCGGTGAGAAGCAGTACTCCAGTCAGAAGCTCTGAAGAAGGTGTCTGACAGACCCCGAAATGTCAGCAGGTGATAATTAGCGGTTGTGTTAGACGAATCCCTAATACAATACTAGTTTATCTAATAGTTTATCTAATAGTATTTACCAACATATGTCTGGAAATGAACTGAGGTAGACAAAAGGCCCAACCTTTTCACAGTGCATAAATGTTTCATGTTCATTATGATTGAATCACCTTGCATGCACTTAAAGTGGTTAGGTCTAAAGCTGTTATAACTTCAAATTGATGTACAGAAATGTTGAGCTGATTTATCAATGACGACTTGGCTTCCTGTAGACCCCCACGCCGCCTGCCCCGCCCGTTGCCTTGGCAGCGGTTGCCATGCCGACCGTGGAGGAGCCGGTGGTTGACCCTGCCGTCCTGGAGGAGCAGAGGAGGCAGGAGGAGGAGCGGAGACGGAGGGAGGCTGAGAGGAAGAGACAGGAGATGGAGAAGGCCAAGAGGATACAGATGGGTAAGGCTCATAGTTTATGAGGATCAAAGATAGACATCATTTATGGAACACACCATCAACCATTTTGATATCCCTTTACTCTTGTGACTGTTCTTGCTAATACCTTGAAAGGTTACCCACTTAATATGAGTGCAAAGAGCTTTACATATCCAATGCCATTTTAATCAAGAAGCTAACTATAGCTGATTATCAGTGTAAGCATATGACCAAGAATAGACATGCATTCCACATTACAATTAGAGTACTTGTCTATTGTTTTTATAGAAAATTAACACAGTACTGTTTGCTGTTCATTGATGGTATTCACCCATGTTTTTCATTATGATATGTTCTTAAACACCATTTACAACAATACTAATAGTGTGGTCCTTTATACTCTGTTTATATTGTTTGTAATTTTAAGATGTACCTTGTTTATTTGTTTGTTTATTTTGTTTGTTTTTTCCCACAGAGGACCAGCTGCTGAAGGACGTGCGGCGCGCGCTGAGGTCAGGTGACCGAAAGGAGGTGGGCGCGGCAGAGGACCAGTACAAGGCAGGCGGGATGTACGACGACGCCAACATCTCGCCAGAAATCGCCAAACTGCGCGAGATCTGGAACATCACCGATGGTGCGTCATCAACTTTCTTTATGAGAACTAAAATAAAATAACAATGACTTTAAGACCCGCTCAGGTTGTTTTAGATGGTTTTAAGTGTGTTTAAATAATCGTTGAGAAAAATACATTGATTGATAGCTAAACAGCACCTACAAGCATGTACTAACTACCGGTACGAGCAATGGTATAATTTGAAGTACAGATATTTTTGAAATGCCTCAACTAAGCAAAGACTGCATAATGATGTGTACAACAAAACTGTCATTTACAGAAAACAGAATATACTATTATCATCTTGAAAACATATAAAGACCACTTCATATTGCGTAATAAGTATACATAATAGATACTTCAGTAAGCAAAGTTCTCATCTATTGCAACTCATAATGAAAGTGTTTCTCCCTTGGTCCCAGGTCTGAAGGTGGCTGTGGCAGGCAGGCGGATAAAGGAGGTGGAGCCGGCCGTGGAGATCGCCCGCGCCGCCTGCGAGAACATGACGTCATCCGGCCGCATCACCCTACCCGCCGACATCACCAACAAGGCCGAGAAGGAGAAGGTGGGAAGACACTGCGTCATCTTTGATTTACCTTTCTAGGGCCAGGAATCTTATACATTTCAAAGAAAAGAACCCTTCAGCATGTACAAAGGTGGGGCATAAGGTAGAATAAAGAACTGTCCTTGGTGCTGAACCTATGGTGGTAGCAATTGGCCATATGTGAAGTTACTGTTTTCTCAATAGAAGGTGTTCAGGGAGAGATGATTTTATGAACATGCAGCTTTGGGAAGGGGGAATCTCAGCTGTTGTCGCTCACCAGACTAACACCTAACAGGAAGGGCTGGTTCGATAACTACAATGGTCAACAACAACAAATACGGAATTACAAATAAACACACAACAAAACAACCTAAAACGCTGGTATGCTGAACATGTATACAGCGCACATTGTGTCTGCCATTCTTCATTACAACCAGTTAAGCAACAGCTTCTTATACATGTATGCTAAGATTCGATCCAGAGATATTTTCTATTACCTCATGAATGCCAGGAAGATGACTATAAGATCATGCCCAACAGGTGAAACAGGAAGTAGCTGACCGGAAGCAGAAGGCTCTGGAAGAACTGCAGCTGCAGGCGGAGGAAGGAGAGAAGGTCCTTAAGACACTGAAACACCTGGAGAAGCTGCGTCATGAGGTAAAGTCTTGAAGTCACGAGTATGCTCTTATGGTGTATATACTGTTGAGTCTAGTGTTTAATGATGTCAAACGAGTAGGGTATGCCTGCTTACAAGAGTTTGAAGTTGGAAATAAGTATAGAATCATTCTCACATTTCTTTGAAACAAACAGGAAATTATCAGCTACATTATATGAAAATGCAACCTAACAAAAAAGCTTAAGTTCTGTAAAGTACCTCTGTGAAGTTTTGTCAGTTGTGATCTAACAACGTGGAGGGTAAAGAAATCTTTATAGACTTTTTGACACCAGTTCATAAGAGTTTCAGACTTAAGGATTCTTGTTATTTCTCCTGTGCTGCCAGGTGCTGGAGATGAAGCAGAGCACAGTTGCTGAGATCCGGAACTACGGACACCCCCCTCCCCAGGTCCACACCGTCATGATCTCCACTTACCTGATGCTGGGCACACCCGAGAGTCAGACACAGGTTTGTTTCTTTGTGTTTTTGATGCTTTGTCCATATCATTTCTGGAGACCATGTACTTGCAGACATGGGAACTTCAACTTTCTATCAATGCTGCATCCTCAAATTCTTTTTTTTCAAAACATGTTAGTACAAGAAATGATCAAGTCTTTCTCTTTTATGCCGGTCTTTCTTGGCTTTGTTGGCTTGATAAATTTGACTCAGTTTCCTGGGTCTTATGTTTTATTCCTTTGGTTTCTTTTTCTGGAAGATATGACCAAACAAATTTCCAGAAGGCATCACAACTTTATATGTACTACATGAGATTCAATATTCGAATCGTAATTCTGTCTCTTTTAAGTCTTTGCTTTCATGATATATGAATACCTTTATCTACTCCTAGAACTGGCAGGCGGTGCAGGCGCTGATGGGTAAGACCGGGAAGCTGGGCATCAAGCGGATGGTGGCGGAGTGTGACCCGGATATGATTCCCCGCGAGAAGGCCGAGCGCGCCGCCAAGCTGCTGTCAGAGTTCGACCTGGCGCAAGTCCGTGACGTCAGCGCGGGGGCAGCCACGTTCTACGTCTGGGTATGTTTGTGAATATGAGTCATCCAGGAAATTGAAGAATACAATTCTAATTCAATTACAATATGAAAATGTCATACGTTTCAGATGTCATTATAACATCTTTATTCAGTGATTAAGAAAAAATACATTGTAGAGCATTGACTTTTTTTTTAAAATCACTGAAGAAAGATGTGGGATGCACATCTGAAACGTCTGACATTTTCATATTGCAATCCAGTGGTATCGATTGAATTAGAATTCTATGTCTGGGTATTTAGTCTGGGTGATATGGTGGATTAATCCTCCTTCTGGACCTTGGGTTACATTTTACCTTAAAGCCACTACACGCATGCATACATAGACCAGTCTGTGTGAACTGGTCAAGATGTGTCAGTAAAGGTCTTAAGGTAAAATGTTGAAATGCCAAGATCCAAAAAAACTTGATCTAAACTTCACCTTAGTATGAGGTTAATCTCTTATACATGTACTTTCATTGACTTATAATTAGACAGACTGTCTTTCTCATTAACCATAAATGTTCTTTGAAATTTCATAAGTTTTAATTACATGTACTTTTCAATTAACTCTACCAAACTAAGTTATCTTTGTCTTAAGTTCATCTCGTTTGCAAAGAAACAGAACTAAACTGTGTGACACTGTTTGACCTTGACTTTGCTGTGACCTTGACTAGAAGAAACCACTTTCCGCAGGTGAAGCAGACTTGTGATGACATCCTCAGAACCACGTGACCCAGCGGTCCAATCAGATTTTTGTGTGGTGTGTACTATGTAGAACTTCTTTCGTAGTGCTTCCCATTTAATGCACAAACATTTAAAAACAAATATGAGGCTCGTTAATGTAACGTAAGGGGCAGACCAGCACGAATCTTACCAAATAGGCAGAGCTACATTTTGTAGGTTGAAATTGTCAAATTTTCTACTCTTGAAAGCTTGAAATAGCTAAGAATAGCATTCATTTCCTACATTTCAAATTCCTGCAATAAGATTTTCAATTTGGTCTATTTAAGAAGAGAGGATGGTGGTATATCTATTGGTTCTTTGAGAATGTTTGTTGGCTTGATCGCAGATTAAATATCCTTCAAATTTGACAGCATTTTGATGTGTTATTGCATTATCCACAATCCTCTCCCCCAAAAAGGATCCATTAAAGTCTTATGTGTAAGATTTGGACTGATCTGCTCAGACATTTTATTTCAGCCACGTTAAGGGAACACCACGCCAGACATCCCTATGAATGTAAACTCACGCAGACCCCAGTGACAAACAGCACAGTTCCTTAAACACTTCTGTCCCAATTCCCAAATAATCCCTTTCCTTTCTTGCTTTCCTCACATTTTCCCTAAGCCTTGGGTAATTTGCAACACCGGTATGACTTGTTATTGTTTAAACAATATTGTCTGTTTGTTTGTTTGTTTAATCAAGTTGCATATCCTCTCCATACTACTAGTATTCAGATCTTCAGGTAAACCTTTTTGTTAAGGATAAAAGAATGTCTAATATGTCATGCAACATTGTTTCACGTTTCGCACATAACGCATTAAACTATTTGAATGCTGAAAATAAAGGAAATGACAGGAAGGTCCTAATATGTGTTCAGCAAATCTTCCTCAAAAATACATGGACAAATACATTGTGTCAGGGAATTTGCTAAATTAAACTGAAAAATGCATCAAACTCTGACCTTTCAGGACGATTGAAAGACACCCAGGAATGCTTTTAGGTTGACTGCTTTACTCATGTCGATCTTGTTCCCTGCTTCACAGTGTGAAGGGATGATAGAAGAAGCGAGGACCCGACCAATGACTGAGGAGTGAAACCATATGACGTCACGTGGCACATATGTTCTGATCGAGTCCTGTTCCACAGGACAAAGCGTTTTGGAGTAAATATACAACCCAAACTTGTCGCATTTAGGGGAGCCGGGTATCAAAAGCTTTTGTGTACTGTACCTTTGTTTGATGCTAATCTGCTATACCCAAAACCCCTAAAAGAGACAACGTTTTCAACGTTCGGTTTTATGAAACAGGCTTTTCGTCATGTACCAAACTATAGTACAGGAAATGTATTATAAATTGTGTGTACTTTATGTTTGTTGAAGTTTTGGTTTTGTTCACATCACTTGCCTGCAGCATATGTAAACCATAAGTGTCCGTGCTAGTGTTGTTATATGATATGCCATTGACACTGATGGTTGGAGTGTAAATATTAGCTTCTTGCTTGCAAGTGGTGATAGTTTTGAAGTTAGTTAATACCTAATGACAAAGTCACAGAATGAAGTAAATAAAGTGTATAAGAAACATTGCCTAAACTCATGCTAAAGCGCATTTCTAAATCTATAGCTTGCCCAACAAACTTTACATCTTTGAAAGACAAGAAAAACAAGTATGAATTGACGACAGAAAGGATCATTTATTCAAAAAGAATCTTGTGGAATTTTACCTAAATTTTGTGACAAATCTTGACCTACACCCACAAATGAAAGTTGACTAAATCTAGCTCTTATATCTATACTAACAAATGTACATATTAAACACTGTCTACTTACACAAGATACACATGTCTATTATCTAAAATGAAACATAAATTTGAGATATCAAAACATGTATACACTGAATCAGATGTTCTTGTGATATGAGGGGCTTGACTGGTATGTTTGCTTTGACAAAGCTTAACAAACACTACATGTACATGTTTTAAACTTTTACTTGGAAAATGGTAATCAGTGCATTATGATACATACTGTTCTACACTTAACATGTAAAATGTGATATCAATGTGTTTCTGACCAGAAAAGTGGCAATATGCTTTTCACTTTGGAAGTGTTTGTATGATTTTCATGACTGAATCTGGAGTGTTAAGTTTTTGTTGTGATGTCACATATTACAGTTTGTAATTGGATGCTTTTAGCAGCATTTGGAAAATAGCTTCAAGATCTGTAAAACTTTTCTTGGACAAACATTTTGTCTCTTAAGTAACAAAGTAGCCTAAAAATGATAAATTGTAGGTCATTATTATTGGGAAGATTCAGTTAACACTAAACATATTCATTATTAGGAACGTCCAAATATAAACTTCAAATTTTATTCACACCACTTTGTGTATATATATAATACCAAAATATATACTTCATTGTCATGATATGTATCATATTACGATATCAATGATGTTTACACCAGTGTGTTTCAGAAAATAAACTTGCAAGTATTATCACAATTATTTGATACCTGCCATTTTTAAAGATCTTTAATTATCAAAGATTTTCTTTCCGTACAACAGCTAAAATATACACTGATTTTGATTGCATAGTCTTAGAGTTTCTTTCTATAAAACGGCTGCAAAAATGCACTGATTTTGATTGCATAGTCTTAAAACATGATCAATTTTCCTTTTTCTGTGTGTGCTTAGAAAAATATAACTATTGATTACACACATCCGCTCTGAAAATAATTTGCATTTACCATATCAACATTCTTTCCTTGGTCCCTACAAAATGTTTTCTCACTCAACAACTTCTATGCCTAACATCATAAAATCCACATATTATGCCTACCCTGTCACCATATTTTGGCACCCTACATTTTATGCACTGCAAATTATCATCAGCCTTCATTCTCAGATGAGGTCTACTACTACTGTTCTTATCTTAGATTGTTCTGATAATAACAGATCCTGTAAGCTTTCCTCTCATCAAACAGACGCAGACTATTTTCACTAGCTTATAATTAGCTAAGGTGTACAATATACTTTGACTTCTGTACTCTAACATTACACTGTTCGGTGAAATATGATAGCATGCAGTTTCCTGTTTAACTGAGGTGTATATATAGAATGTACCTGGTACCCATCTTTCTGCATCCAACATTGTATTGTAAAATCTCAATATTAACAAGAATTCTTGGTCTTAACAGAATGTAGTTCTCAGCTCAGGTGCACCATGTCTCCATACATGTCTCCGTACATTACATTGTTCTGCACAGCTTTGATCTCAGCAAATAGCTTTCTAATTCAGCCAAAGTGTGCCAAACTTCAACTGCACTCTAACATTACATTGTCCTAGTGTCAAATTATACATCTTCTGAGCTTTGGTCTTAACAGTTTCATTTTCAGCTCAGGTGTACCTTGTCTCCATTCTTCTGTACCCTACATTGTTCTGCATAGTCCACATCCATAGCTTTGGTCTCAGCAAATACTTTTCTAACTAAATCATTCTCTAACTGTACAATACATTGTTCTGCAAATTACATAACAATGTATATCTTCTCTGATTTGGGTCTAACAGTTTCCTTTTTTTAGCTGAGGTGTACCTTGTCTCCATTCTTCTGTACCCTACATTGTTCTGCATAGTCCACATCCATACCTTTGGTCTCAGCAAACAGTTTCCTTCTCTCCTCCTGAGGGAATGACTGGAGGGCTTTTGTGAGTTTATCAAAGTGTTCATCTTTTGAGCTTTGGCCTTAACAGTTTCATTCTCAGCTCAGATGTACATTGTCACCATTCTTCTGTACCCTACATTGTTCTGCATAGTCTACATCCATAGCTTTGGTCTCAGCAAACAGTTTCCTTCTCTCCTCCTGAGAGAACGACTGCAAGGCTGTTGTGAGTTTGTTGAAGTAGCTCATGGGTGCAGGTGTGCTGAACCTGTAGCTGAAACTCAGGGAGCAGCCGGAGACAACTTCTGTGTGATGCCGCATGCCAACGTACCACAGCATGATTTCTCCTGGAGACAAAAGATCATAATCATTAGACATCACCATCATCATGCTAGGATGTCATGACTGTCATTATTCCTTGACTGACTCCAGTTTCTTCTATCAATCATTAAACAATGGGGTTGAAAGAAAAGCATGTTCCATAAAATTATGTCAAATCTACTATTCAGGACTGTGTTGTGTAGGAACTGAAATAATCTGTGGAAAACA
This sequence comes from Branchiostoma lanceolatum, assembly GCA_035149815.1. Lineage (NCBI taxonomy): Eukaryota > Metazoa > Chordata > Leptocardii > Amphioxiformes > Branchiostomatidae > Branchiostoma > Branchiostoma lanceolatum. The sequence goes on from CM068880.1 coordinate 2,698,239, forward strand.
TTAAAAAAAGAGTAAATGTTTGGTGATGTCTCCTTAGATACATTATGCTGATGGGACCTGTGCAGTCTTTCTTACACTGCTGAAAGTAGCCTGGGATCCAGTCTTGTAAGCTTTAGTCTGTTGGAAGTGGACTAAAGCTGGATTCCAGGCTATGCTTTAATTTTGCAGTCTTTTGGACAGGGCATTCTAGAATCTAATGGTACATATAAGGGTAGGGACACATCTAAAACTGATGTGCAGTTTTGTACTAACAACACTAAGTACAGAACTGGTCTTATGTCTGGTGATGGTTTACTGCGAAGAGACACAGATAGTTTTAAGAGTTCCTTACCTGGGTTTAAGGTGAACACCATAGGCTGCGACCACCTCAGTTTCCCATCATGCACCTCAGGCCAGGACAGACTCCAGTTCTTCACACCTGAGAACTGAGGAGATGATGGACACCTGTCAATCACCTCAACAGCATTCACTCATGAAAATTTTCTTCAGTCTTCTTGGCTGTGTATCTTATATGATAAATGGTACAAGCCTAAACAAATATTGTTTCATAATGATATCGAAACAAGTTTCACTCTATACTAAGACTGTACAAGCATGGTTTTAAGGCATAGCAAGTTCTGCAACCCCTTGCTTCATCCTGGGTCCATAAAATTGGTAGTACTGTCCTTTGGTAGGCCTGAGTAAAACATACTAGGGTCGGTGCAGTTATTTTTTACATGACTTTTGTTCAGTCTAGTCATATTGTCTTCCCTAAGTGTAGTGACCTCCATGATTATTTTGCTTTAAGCAGACTACACACCTGTACAGTCATGAAGGTCTCACAGGTCTCATCCAGGTGAGGTGACACACCTGTGCCAGGTGTGCCCAGGAAGCCCGTCATCATCGGTTTCCTCAGGTGTCCCGCTGGTCCGGCCGTCAGGCTGCCCTCAGGTAGGAAATACGGCTCATGCTCCCGGTCTAGCCAGTCCTGTAATGTAATGATAAACACATGGTTACACATACAACCATAATGATAAGACACAAGATAACAGTTACTCAAGCAACTGAATAGATATTGTAATAGGTAAGTTGCTTCAGATAGCATCCACTACCTTCCCCTAAGTCTGTATAGCTGACTTATTCTTTACCACAGTATCTAAATCTAGTTTTTAAATGTTATCATCATACTCTGACAGTGGTACTAATGATCATCTACGGGGGCATAACTTTTCACAAGTATGGTGAATGATTGCAGATTACAATGTCCTATCTGATACTTTTTCAGAAGTGTGTTAGTTTTCGACATGAAAGATACAGATTTGCTATCTCCATAACAGATGTCTAGTTACCACTGCTGCCTTCTTGTTGGCCTCCCAGAATGTGTCAAAGTAGCCACTGGCACAGTTCCAGGAGTCTTGGTCATCACCATACACTGTAGGGATGTCACCAAACTGGATCTTCTGGCCTTTCTAATGGGGGAACACATAATTGTATATTCTAATGTCTTATTACGGTCAAACAAATAGCATAGCAGATCATTAAAGGTAAAAAGAAAATGAAGTAAGAAACTATGGATCCTTACTTGCCAATCAAAATATTCAGCTGTTGGGTACGTCTTGATAAAGTAGTTACAGTCAAACTTGTTCCAGCTTTCCCAACCTAAAAGACAAATTAAAGATTGACATCATGACGGAAAATATAGAGTGAGATTAAGGCAATTAATCTGCATTTCTATCTTGTCAGAAAGTAACTACTGTGCTAGGACATAAAAACAGAACAGCTACAATTTATTACACATAATTCAAGTGTCATTTCACCACTTTCTTGGGAATTATAATTTCAACCAAGGACATTGCTATATAATGTTCTTGTTTCGACAGACACTCTTTGCTTTTCTTGCCATGCATAAAACATACCTTCCATAGCATCCGTGACGATGACAGGCTCCCCCCTGTTCACCATCATGGCAAACTCCTTCCTGCTGATCTCGCTGACTCGGCGGATCTCCCTGTCTGACGGCTGCTGCAGCCAGCGGCGCTCGGAGCGGGGGATCCACGGGGGGCACGGGGAGGTGAACCGGGCAGCAACGTCTGTGGGGACAGGAGATGCTTTTTTTTTACTCCATGGTTGTAATGTATTGGTGTAACTGGCCCAAAATCCAGGGGTCCTGAGTTTGAATTCTCGGACATGTCATCAATGTTGTGCCCTTGGGAAAGGCCCTTAATAGAACTTTCCCCACTCCACCCAGGTGTAAAAATGGGTACCTGTCTACCTGACACAAAGATGACCACTACTCTTATTGATAAGTTTGTTGGGCTCTCTAAACGTGCCTGAGGTATATCCACTGGTAAAATAAATCAATGAAATGAGGCTAGGTGTGGGTCTACTTACCGAAAGCCACATCTGTCCTGTACTGTCTCCTCCCCCAATACAACGACGCAGCTATCAGCAGGAGCCTAGCTTAAGATTTAAACACCAAATGTGGGGAAATATCGATAAGGTTGTTGGGTTCGTTAAACATATTTGATCATGTGGGTTTACTTACCAAACGCCACATCTGTAACCCTTTGTACTGTCTCCTGTCCCAATACCGACACTAGCTCGGGATTCAAATCCCTGATGTTTTGTGTGTGACCCCTTACCTTATCAATAAGTGTGTTGGGTTCTTTATACATTCTGGAGGTGTGGGTCTACTTACCAAAAGCCACATCCGTGACCCTCTGCACTGTCTCCTGCCCAAATATAGACACAGCCAACAGTGGGAGACTGAACTTCCATAGGACAGCCAGGGACACAGGCAGGGTCAGTGCCAGGACCAGTCCAACTGGCACATTCACGGGGGAGGGCAGCTCCTCTTCTAGCGAGGCGGAGCCAGCTTTTCTCCCAGGCATGATGTGGTGTCAGACTGGAGTTAGTGGTTCTGGTGGTCAATCGTCAGAATCGTTGGCTTCGATTATTTTGATGGTTAAACCTGAGGAAAAAATATTTATCTATTGATTCATTGACTTCATTAATTGACAGTCATTAAAGATTAATTCAGTCATTGATTTCAAAGGGAGCCCAAATTGTAACAAGATGTAACAAGTGTTAATATTAATGACCCACTAACACGCATGTGCAACAGCCCCTTCCCAAAGAGAGATTCCCTGGCATAGCTAGCGTCTGTGCGTGCAGCTACATTAAACCATCAGAAGATGACGTGTGGAGTTGTGATAATCCAAGGTAAACCACTACTGTAGGAAGATACAGAGATTAGGTAGAGAAACCTTTACACAAATACACAACAAACAAAAAGAATACAGTACTGAATGAACAATATGACATACATGTACCAAGTAAGATGATGTCTCATTTGTGAAAACAAACACCCAGAGGAAGACCAAAATTAGTACAAAATCAACATGTGTCTTATTGAGTCAGTTTTACTTTTCTATAAATCAAATGTTCAAACTAAAGATAAAACTTTTCTCCTTTGCCTCCTATGTGATAGCCTGATATTGGTGGCTAGACTAGATTCAAGGAAATGTTGAACAGTCGTCATCTTACCTATCCTTTCATAATTTTACCCTAGCTGATGTACAGTACTGAGCTACATACCTCGCTATACTTGATGTACCACGACCAACAACCAGAGGCATAAAGTAAACAAGCCATGCTTGAATGGACTTGGATGGTCAGCGCTTTGGCGTCTAGATCTCCCTTAACTACGAAATTCCGTCCTTTAGGTATACATAAGGGGCTTCTATGAACGGTAAATATAACTTTCTACAACTCCAGACGTCTTAGGATATCTACATCTGCTCCTTTCTTGCGCGATTTTGATCGTCCCACTTTCTTCATGCATGGTAGCCAAAGTAGCACCGAGGACAAAGTCACTTCCGGGTAGCGCAATTCGGCAGAAATGTTTTACGACACTTCTCCTAAAGTTTACCATAATATGTCTGTAAAGGCCAAATATCCAAACAAACTGACATTCTATATTTAGATGTATTATCAAATCATAGCGTTATCACAAAAAACGATGTTTTGGGCAGTTTTGAATAATTGTGTCGTAAGATATGAATCGATTTACGTCACTGTTTATACTAGCATGTCAAAGGTCACATAGCGCATGGAAAGACGTCTGCATGTTTGCGCATGATTTTTGCTGCGTATTTGCTGATATTTTGATCGAACAAGCGACTTATTCTGCCAATCATGGGAAAGATCAAACGCGCGAGGCAAAAGTACCACACGGCTGCGGTGAAACTGGGCTCTGAAGCCGAGGGGAAGCTTGAGAATCCACCGCAGACGACAAAAGTGAGTAAAGGGGGAGGGGGTAGCCTGGGGGGCTATATTTATCCTGTCAATAACAGGATTTTTGCACCATTGACACCATGAGCGTGTCAAAAACCGGATGATCCTGTTAATAGTGCAAACATTTTTGTTATTGACAGGATCATCCTGTCCATAATGCAAATTTTAGAATTATTGACAGGATGATCCTGTCAACAGTGCAAATTTTCCCACTATTGACAGGATCAGCACAAAACGATTGATGGTAATCCATTATCTCTGATGTTGAAATAGACACATGTAACGTTGGGTAACCTAAATTCGTGGGGTACTTAAAGTCGGGATTTTTCGAAAACGGGGTATTTAGGGATATGTGCTAGATGCAAAATCAGTTATAACGCCAGCAATGCAAAGCAGGTAGACTAACGTATTCAGAACACTGGCTGAAAAGCTTCGATAACCATGCATTAGAAGTTGGCGACGTCAAAAACTCTCCGTCCCTTATTGACAGAGTCTGGGGGCTTCGTGGGAGAATCGCCCAGCACGGTTGTTCGCTGGTTTATAAGACAAATGTCACATCTCCTGCCTGCTAAACACAATTATTTATAAGACAACTTATTACAATCTCTTTTGCTAACCTGCAACTGGATTTTAAGTGTGATCAATCATCAAAACTCCTCTCTGTTGCTACAACCTACGGCACGTGTATTTTCCCGCCGCCATATTGTTAACCAGAATCCTGTTGTCAAGCAGACGACAAAGGTTTGTGAGGAACACTTTTTGTCTAAATGCTGCGTGTGATAGTGGACTGAGGAAGATATTTTCCTCAAAGTTTGCTCCTAACACAACAAGGAACACATGGACATAGTAGTATTACCATTGCTACGGCATCCAGCTAACTTCCCATGAATAATGTAACGTTACACGTTGCCCGATGATGACGATGGGCCGACTTTGAGTGAAGTTCTACCGACTCAACACACGGGTTGTTCCCGAACTGGCCTGATGTGTGCGGTACGGCCGTTTTTTCGTGTATTTTTTTTACTTGGACACGTCTATATCCATAGCACTCTCCTCAAGCCAAGGATAGAACGAATAGCTGCTGTATAAAATGCGATTAGCGGTAAGATATTCAAGACGAATCTTCTCTCCCGAATTAATGTGCCCCCCTGTCCGACAGCACCGTAATTGTGCGTGCGGCGGACGGTAGTTTGAAGTTGAAATATTATGGTGTCAGCACGACTAGAGACAAAATCGACCATATATATGATTAGTGCAAAGATAGTACATGATACTGACAGAATAATAGAAAAAAAAGGATGGTTTATTGTTCTGCTAGATTGATTTTAGTCAACCATTATCGGAAAAATCCCGAATTTAGGTTACCCAACGTTAACTATGCTTCAAAATTATGATTGTTATGTGCCTTTTTAAAGTTAAAGACCTCCTGCACCACCTAGTGGAACATATGGCGGCGCCCATCTCCGATTCTCAGCCCTTGGGCCACACAACTTTGTGCAAGTCTCTACAGCAGGGGGCTAGCTAGTCCGCTGGTAGTGATGTGTGTTTAACTTCCATACTCTTTTCCAAATGCTGAGTGCTAAGCAGAGAAAGCAGTATGTACCATTTGTAAAGTCTTTGGTATGACCCGGCAGGGGTTCGAACTCACGATCTACCGTGTGCAAGGCGAACTCTCTACCCACTCGGCCATTGCATGTATTATATTTTGATTCTTATTCCGGGCAGGCTGGAGGCCTGCCTGCCTTAGTCCGGGACCCCTTCCCCTACTCTGCCCCTGATGGGGTCATATGATATGGGGGATGTGGCTTTCAAGATTGAGGTTGAGATTTGGACCATCTTAGAATTGATACAGATAAAATTATATAGCAGATTTAGCTACTACCGGTAGTACCATTCAAACTTTTCTGATACACGTATGAGGAGAATAGGGACAACAGAAAGATATCAATGATGGGAAAATGATTTTTATATCACAATGCTTAACTTTTCTCCAACACATCACATACAATTTTCAACAACCACTGTCGCCTTCTTCAGGATCAATAATGTGTCAGAAAAAAGGATTAGTTTAGGCTGTTTAGCATTGTATTATGATTACTACCAACACAGATGAGCTTCCATGAAAAAGATTTGTCCTTATTATGTTTGTAACATGATTGTGATATTGTTTTGCTCTCTCTTGCAGCTCCCCTCCCTCCCCCTCCCAGCTGGCACCCCAGTCTTCCCCACCTCTGGCCTGTTCGACGGAGCTGATATAACAGACCCTGCAGGCCCCCTGTCTGTAGCCCCAGTGTCTGTGGAGCACGACAGGCAGAGCGTCGTGTCAGGCAGAAGCATCCGAACAGAGGGGGGAACCAGGATCAGCAAGAAGGACAAGAGGAAAATGAGGCATGATGTCTTCCTGCAAAGTAAGTCTGGAATTATATATACTCGTCTTTTGTAATTTCTCAGTTCAGTATCTTAAGTACTACAGTAAGTTTCAAGAACTGTGTCTTAAATCTTTGTTCTAAGCACCCTTTGGCATGTCACATGACCTGTTTATACAATAAATGATTGGTTGGCTTGTATATTCTCTTTGTATTTCTACTCCTAAAAGTTTTTCTAAGACTACCCAATGAGGAGTACCTCTACTAATTTTGTTAATCTTCAATCCCATCCTACAATGCATAGTTCTTGGGTTGTGTAAATTGTAGTCAAGGCTTGGTCTTTCTTCTTACCTTGGTTAGGTTGTAAATAATGGTCTTCTATAAACTTCTTTTTCACAATGTTTTTTGCAATACCAAATTATCATGTTCTTTTCCACCAGAGCTTGAAGCTGCCCACACGGCCAAGAGGAGAGCGAAGGAGACGAAGAGACGGCAGCAGACGGCGGTGGTTGGGGACATGCAGCCGCTGAAGGACGCCCTGCCGCAGCTCACGGCCTTCCTGGAGCAGCAGCAGGGAGGGGCAGCAGCTGGGCAGGAGGAGAAGTGAGGAATATTGCTGAGAAAAAAAAAGTGTTTAAAGGAGAAAAAAAAAGTGTTTAAAGCAAGGAGTTTGAAATCTATCTCACCCTCTTGAAGAAAAATTACAAACAAAATCATCATCATTTCAGGTTGATTACCTTGACTAAGTTTACTCTAGGTCTCCGTTTGTTCCAATTATTCATTATGTTTAAGTCCTGTGCACAAGCCCCAACATCTCTAAATGTTATTTGGTCGATGGAAGTTATAGAACTCTACCAGACTAATACTCTCAGTCACTAGTATGAAGTATGTTATAGGAGGTTTTATATCCTCCTTGGACAGACAACATTTATCACTGATGATTCTGAAAATGCTCTTAATTTTTGCTATCATTTTTTTTCCAGGAAAGAAAAAGGAGGAACTCTGAAGCCGAAGGAAAGGAAAAGAATTGAGTAAGTTGTCATTCTGTGTGAGGTGCACCATCTCAGTTTCTCTGTTCCAAAGAGAATTCATGTTTTTTTGTGTGAAACAAGATCAAGCCAGCCATGAAACCACTTCCATACTTAGATAGAACTAAGCTTCTTGTAGTCAGCTCTAGCCTGATGTTTGCTGTCTATAACTTAAATTGTTGATTTTTTGTCAACAGCCATTTGTATTGCATTTTCAAAATTTGTCTAACTTGACCCCTTTTGTCTTCTATCCAGACAAGAGGAGCTGTCCAGATTTCAGCAGATTTTGCAGCATCCCCAGTACAGACAGAGACCTGTCTCAACTATCATGGAGCATCTTAGGAACAAACTGTCCAAGGAACAGGACAGGAACTAAACCCCAGTACAGACAGAGACCTGTCTCAACTATCATGGAACATCTGTAGAACAGTGCATGAACTAAACACCCTAGTAGAAACACAACCCTGTCTCAACTATCATGGAGCATCTGTAGAACAGGACAGGAACTGAACACCCCAGTACAGACAGAGACCTGTCTCAACTATCATGGAACACCTTAGGAACAAACTGTCCAAGGAACAGGACCGGAACTGAACAACCCAGTCGAAACACAACCCTGTCTCAAATATCTTGGAACATCTGAGGAACTGTCTAAGGAACATGACAGGAACCAAACACCCGGTACACACACAACCCTGTCTCAAATATCATGGAGCATCTAAGGAACAAACTGTCTAAAGAAAAGGACAGGAACAAAACAACCCTGTACCAACTATCATGGAATATCTGAAGAACAGAACAGGAACTAAACACCCCAGCAGAAACCCAACCCTGTCTCAATTATCAGGGAACATCTGAGGAACAGGACAGGAACTAAAGACACTACTTGAGACTTGTCATTCACACAGACGACATGCACTTGAAACTTGTCTCAATACGCTTATCTTCAAGCAGATGCATGGCAGCAGCTTACTTTTGTACATTGCTTAGCATCAAATTTGTACCTTTCAACTGGTGCTTTTTCATCAAAGGGAACAGACCTTGCCATCAATCTGAATCATGTGCACTTCATTTTTGCATTACTTTCAATACATTGAATGATGTCATTCAGCTTACCAAATACTATAAACGTTACATTTGTAAATCATGAGCAATGAAGTACATGTACATGGACTATGTTTTTGCTATGATATGAAAATGAAACAATAAAAATACCTGTAATACAATGAAACATTTCTTCCTTCCATCCAGAAATCTATATGGTTCTTCCTGTCTTTTTGGTCTATTATAAAGAGAGCAGTTTATTTTTCGCTCTAAAACTCGCTTGACTCGACCAGCATGTTGCCAGAACATAATGCGTATACGGCAATTAGCCTGCTATTTAAACCTTCTATGACTCTTCTATAACTGCCGAATCTCTTTTGTTCTCATTGATCAACGTTGCATCGGAGTAACAGCCGTTGCATAAGATATGTCTTTGGACACAAAATACACTGTTCTCTGATAGCTAATAGGTTCTGATTGCTTTGCTGGAATCCGATTATATAACAGGCCAGTAAGTAATCAGAACCCAGTAGCTATCAGCAGCTGTGTGCAGATTTAGTTGAAAAGGAAAAGCCTACAGTAAATTTAATTTCCTGATACAGTGATGAATATAAATCTTAAACAGACAAGACACAAACATTTGTACATTTATCATTGTGCCAAGTTTATTTAGGTGAAATTTGCAGCCATGAAACAAGACACAACATCTTTTAGCATCTTGAATATAAGCATTACAATCAAAAATATCGGAATGACACCTTTAGATGGATTCAGTAGTACTGTATCAAGAAATGGTTTCACTGATTGCAGCAGTGCATTGACATGTCTGAATACAAGGATAATGTCAAATGTACAACTAACATTACAGAGTAGAGAAAACAAGAACTGAATATGGCACCTTTTCAAAGATATCAATATACTTTTTCTAACGAATCACTTTTCTAACATAATAATACAATTGCTGACTGAAATGTCCAGATAGTACAGACTTCATACATCTATAAATTACTACCTGAAATTCCCTGGACAAGATATTATAGACTTGATACATCTATAAGTTGACTGAACTGCTGTAGTTTTTTTAATAACTTGACTAAAATTTGAAACAAAGATAAAAGTTTTCCTCAGTTATGGCACCATCTTTTCTCATTAAGGTCCTCATTGCATACAGACATATCACTATATAATGCAATGTTCATGGCTTCAAGACTCGTGTATATATCTTTATACATGTATTACAATATCATAGGGTATCATATCAGGTGAAATGGTAATGCAAGATTTATAACAATAACAAGTGAGTACTACAGGTATAACTAGGTAGCCGAAATCTTACACCCAAGCTACCCGCTGTTCAAGTGTGTATGTGTCTATCACATGTGTTCATTTCAAACCAAAAGTTTCCATGCATACGTCACAAGAGAAATACCGCATATTGTGTCTATATATACAGATTACACTTCCTATCATTGTGACTTATATTTATTAACTTGGCAATGTAACTCTTTCACCCAAGTTACCCAATACATTGTATGACTGGACAGTACTTTAAATGACTTACTTTTCAGACCAAATCCTCCTATTTTGTGATTATCATATTACAAGGGATACACCTTGCAGCATCTCCATGCAGAACATTGCCATACGCATTGACTTTTTGCACTAGTATTACATACAATTACTGTAACATCACTTGCACACACACACTAAAAATTAAAGAAGTCGTTGACCATTTAAGTGCATAATTCTACCCAGCATCATGGCTGAAGCTAAATCTAGTACAGTAACTATACATGCACTTTATATCATAATCTTCATAGATATGTATACGCTTTCCTCTATAAAATTAATGATTGATTGTCTAATTTATGCCCTGACAGTATGATTTTGCTGTTTCTCAATTTATCATCTTTTAATCATTTTAATGCCTTTCTTTATATTAAGTTTTAAGACATGGCAGTGCTGTAAGTAGTTGGTAGTAGTATCCAATATTTGATTATACTGCTGCTGGGGTCCCTGACACGGGTAGGCAGCAGTCGGCTAGTCTTCACATCACGCTTCCAAGAGTCCAGGGGGTTCACGCTGGTTAGGCCACACACGTAATTAAATTAACTTAAAATAATAAAAGCAAGTGAATGTTGCAGTCCTTATCCCCAACATAATTTACCTTTTAAACAGTTGATCTGTATCATTCAGGTTACAGGGCCACTAGTTGACTGGTCATTGCTGAAACTACATTGATGGCACACAGGTTTGTTCTAGGTAAAATTTGCAAGGGTACGGAGTGACCAAGCAGGGGATGGTGTGGAAGGGGGGTCCCCTTTAGAGAATTTTAAGTTAAAATGGGGCATGCTAATCTTTCTTCTAAGGCTTCCTGAGGGGGGAATTACTGTCAGACAGGTCACAGTTGAAGACTGTGGCCACATGTGACCTAGTAGCATACCTGGTCAAACAGAATTTTATGCTTGACAGAGAATCTGCTCCCCCGGGTAAGGGGGTGCATGGTCAAGGCATGGGGTGTTCCTGTTTAGATAAACCACTGTTGAGTCTGAGGTATTCCGAATCAGTCGGAAAATCACTTCCATGTGCATGAACTTGACTTAGTTGACTTTGGAAAATTTGAACTGCAATTTTGACCAACCATCATTTTACTCAAAAGAAAATTATTTTCCCATCATTGAGGTCTATTTAGACCAATTTAAAATGTATCATTTCCAGCTGTGGATTGCTAAAGAAAATTCAAAAGATAAAAATTTGTTTTCCAAGGTAAGCTACATGATTTACATCCTGTAATTCCTGGACATGATGACAGAGTGAGACATAATATAAAAAGGTGTACTAAAACTAGCCTGCCTGATACATAAAAATTCTACTATACACTGAAATGCTACAATAAAAACTAAAAGTAATTTTTCACCAAACATCACTAAAATCAACAGTTTCACAGGACGTTTTTGAACAGCAGAAAGTTCTTCATCGGTGGAGGGAGGGGGAAGTCTTTTATATCCTCTGACTTGACTTCCTCCAGCATACTGTGTATCTTCAGCCTACACAGACGCTGTAGACTAGGATGGTGTTGCTCATGCCCTAATAAAAGGTCCTGACACTTGCTGCCAGTAGCGGCTATCTCGGCCGGCGTCTTGCCATTTCTGTCTTTAGCGTTGAAATCCGCCCCCGCTAGAAGAAGTAGTTCAACCTCCCTGACCGAGTTCTCCTGTGCGGCGCGGTGTAGAGGCGTCTGCCCGAAGATATCCTTCGCGTTAAAGTCAGCACCGAACTCCAGTAAGAGCTTGGTAGCAGTGAAGCGCCCCCTCTCTACAGCGTAGTGAAGTGCAGTCCTGCTGTAGACCTGGGACGCTGACAGGACGGACCGTTTCGAGATTTTCTCGTGACTCAGGAGACACGCGATGGTGTAACAGTCCCCCTTGTACGCCGCCTGTTGAAGCGCCGTCCAACCTCGGTACGTTTTCAGCGAAGGGTCCGCTCCCCGATCCAACAGCATACTTATAACATTGTTCTTGTTGTTGAACTGTGCAGCGTAGTGGATGGCAGCCCAGCCGTAAGGATCCCTTGCGCGCAAAGAGCGCCAGCAGTTCCCTTTCCTCAACAGGCAGTCAACCACCTTCAGGTGTCCGTTCTTCACCGCACGGTGTAGAGCCGTTCTCCCGTCCTTGTCACGAACGTCAAGGTCAGCACCGGTATCCAACAGCTGGCAAACCTGTACAAATGTAAAACCTTTGTGGTCAGCAGTTATAAAGTACTTTCTTTCTTAATATGGATATACAATGTCATTAACCACACAAGATGTAATCCTAGGGTACCACCTTTCCAATGTAGAGCAATTTCAACACATTACTAGTAACGAACTGATACAGGGGGAACAACATCATTTGTAAAGTATGGAGTGAGTCGTATTGACATAGTACAGTCACACTGTTTAAACCTGAATGCTCTGTAAGAAACACATAAAAACTGTGGGTGATTGTACATGTATATCCATAGGACAGCTTACAATGTTAACAGTCACCAGTTGTGCCATGCACTTTCGTCACAGAATGAACGATACAGTTTTGATACGTTTATGAAGGTTAGAACTTAGACATCCAGGTAAACAATAGATAAAGAAAGACAATTCAAACTCTACAACTGGATGGAATTAGGAGATTTAATACCAGACGTTTCAAGTAACATCCATCACTCTTCTTCAGTGTCACTAGAAATTAGTAGAATTCTATCCAGTTGTAGAGTTTGAATTGTCTTTAGATAAAGTTTTGATAAAAAAGAACAGCTGACAGACCTTCCTGTAGTGCCCTGCTGAGGCAGCTGTTATGAGGGGTTTTGCTTTTGTAACATAGTCACACTGTTTAAATCTAAATGCTCATTAAGAAACATGAAAAACAGCTTACAATGTCACTAGTTGTACACATACTCTCTGCAGAGAATGAACGATAAAGTTGTGATAATACCTTCCTGTAGTGCCCTGCTGAGGCAGCTGTTATGAGGGGTTTTGCTTTTGTCGCTGTTTTCTTCCCCATCTCTGTTTCCACCAGTGGCATGGATGTCAATGGAGCAGTGAACGGCACATCACTTTATATTTGGAGAGCAAAGTTCTGTAGATGAATAAAACATAACACTGTTATATCTTGTCCATTCTTAAACTATCAGCAAAGACAAGTGAAGGTTTTCATACTGATCAATACTAGCAATTGCTGTTTTTGTTATTCACCATCTGTAGTATTTGACAACTGGTAGGCAAAAGGAAGTTAGCAGATTTGATTACTAATCAATGTTTGAATTAGCAGATCAGATTGATAAATGTAAATCAATTGTTTGCCTAACACTTGCTTTTTGCGAAGACTGCATCACTGTGACGTTATTGCGATAGCTCGTATAAGAAATAACAGTTGTGCTAGCAAAACAATACTAACATACATGAAAGTCTGCTCTTTCCATGAACATCTCAAACCTGGCTGTAACTTGGATACATTTGTTTATTCATCTATTTTCATTTAATTTCTCTTTTATTTTACCAGGATGGCTGGGCACTGCTTTTCAGACATATAAGAGACAGAGAGGCCCTGTGTACATACATACTAACTATACATTCCCGATGTCTTGCCCAAATTAAAGGGACTAACGTTAGTGTTATCTGTACGTAACTATGGCAAGTGGGCGTGGTCACACAACCAGCCGCAGCTGTATACAACTCCATATTTGGACGAAAATACTCGGACCGCACTTTAAGTCTTCAGTTCAATCTTTTACCGGATCCTGTCTATGAATTGACAGATTAACATGGTTATGACCATGTTAGAGAGACAAAATAATCTCCAAGCAAGTGTGAGATTTCGGTTCTTGTATTTCTGTGACGTTTAATACTCACTAGTACATGTGGTGATGTTACTGGACCCCTGGGAACCATTTTGAAATGCGTACAAATCGAACGAAAACCGCTCCGAAAAACCCATTTGTTTGGAGATTAGGAATAAATTATCAGGCTATCGATAAAGAATGTCTGTGTGACCGAACCCCCTCCCCTCCATTTAGTCGCAATTTACACCCAATCACTGCCTCATTACCTAAACACACACGATCTACATGCAGGGCAATCAATGAAGGGGAGGGGCCAACAGGTTCTAAACAGGCTACGACAAAAATTATGACTAATCTGACTTTCTTTGCGTCCTACCTTTGCTTATATCGTCTTATGAGTTTGCTAAGGAATCGTACGGAAGTATAGGATTGACGTCGATTGATATAGGCAGACATTTAGAAACATAAACAGGATCTAGTCTTGTTTATTAAAATCTGGAAATGATAAACATACGACCACGCCGTAAAAAATCTCACTGTTCTAGATCTGACACAAATGGATACAATTTTTCTTACCTTTTGGCCGCGATTTTATGACTTGGTCTTTCCTCAAAGCTACTCACGGTTCCTGACCAAATGTCGGATGTTTTAGATGGCGTCTGAGACCGGTTTAACTATGAATAAATTCCATTTGTCTGATCAGCTGTCTGCGTGTCTGCAATGTTGTCATAACCTGCCGCAAATCGATACCGACGAGTTTACGACATTTCAAAATACAAGTGGGCATTTGTGAGGATGGGTCGACACTTACACCTTGATTTTTGAAAATTAGGTTTTGAAGCACAAACAAGCAAGTAAATGATTTTATTGTCATTCTTATTCCGGATCTCGGGGAGTGTCGGTCGATGTCGTAAATAATAGCATCCAGCCGTTTTACGTTACGTTCCTGTCAACAGTACAAATGTGTCCACTGCTGACAGGATGATCATTTGGGCAAGGATGTTATTTGGGAAAACAGTGCTAGAGCATATATCAAAGAAAGTCAGCGGTTTTTGACGGGCAGAAACATATAACGTTACCGATGATGTAACTTTTAGTTCAGGAGGACCGGATGATCAGTATGATCGTTATACGCAGCAACCTCTTTAGGCGACTTTTCATGGTTTAACATGTTTAGCTTATAAGTCCTGTTAAATGTTTCATGATTGAATTGCACTTTTATCTATATTATATGTAGCGCACAAAATACGTGTCAAACTCATGATTTACCGGAATACATATAAAGACACATGGTCTGGACTTGCGCTAATGCATTGCCCAGACCCTGTTAAACAAACATTGTAATCAGTAATGATAACAATCACAGTAACAGGCCGGCATCGTATTCCCCAGTGAAGTTCTTGTTCCCAGGGCCATTTACACATTTCAAAATGCCAAAACAACCGGCATCATTAAAGAGGCAACATACTGTGTATTCCGGTAAAAAGTCGGCGGACCCCGAAATGCTGCACGTGGTTGTGAAGAGATCACATTGACATTGGAATTTGAAGGAACATGACCTACACAAAATTGATAATAATGGCCGATCCTTCTCAAGTAAACATAATGGTAAGCAAGAGATGATATCAATAGTAAAAGTTTTATTTGCAACATCGAACAACTTACTAGTAGTATATAGAAAAAGTGACCTTCTTGAGCAGTTTTGCCGTAGTGAAAGTGAACTCGAACCAGTTCTGCTCACTGAAGTGAAGAGCTGCTTTTCCACTGGTGGTGGCAGAGAGGATAGACGCTATATACAGTATCTACTAGCTCTTTCCGACAAGTACAATGATCAGTGACTGTGGACCACAGGTTAACGTCCAAGCCCAAGAACTGCGACCCTTTCCAGCAGCGTGCATGTCGGGTGAACAACACATCCAGGATACGAACTCGCGGCTTCTTGGCCAAGAGGCAGGGTCACTAACTTAAGTACACACACTAGTAGCCTCTACCAGGCTCCACGGGTCGCAGGAAATATAGTTGTAAAAAGTTCAAAATATGAAACCAAGTATATGTACTGCAAATTTGCGTTCCTCCTTCAGGTAGACGCGTTCTTAGATTGAGCATACTGACTTTATAAGTTACATCGGTGTCAGGAAAAAGCTTTATTTTGATCTCAGATTTTCCTTTCCCCTTTTCACGTGTAACATTGGCTTTTCATATCCTGTCCACTTCCATCACTACATCAATCTCATTTCATGGTGTAAAAGCAAAACTACCGAAAACAAACGAATAAACAAGCAAACAAACAAACGTGTTCAAAACTTCTGAGCGTCCATTCCCTAAAGTGTTTACTGAAATATCCCCTACAGGATGATGGGCCTGCTGGGCACTGATGCACCTTTTGTTTAAAAATGGATTGTCCCGTTTCTGTCAGAGAGTCAATGGAGGTATCTTTCAAACGTATTTTCCGCTTTGGATCCACAACCTTTTTTTCTGATGAATAAAATCTTTCATCCGTTCAAAATAATAATTGTTTTGTAATGCATGTCCTTTTTTGTAGAAAATGACACACGAAAACACGAAAGTTGAAAATATTGCTGAGCAGCATTCCACCCTGACAACAAAATGGTCCGTCCCTTACTGTGTGCACCAATCACGTTCAAGGTCCGATCTAGGAATTTTCCATACAAACTTTTCGCGCCAATGCACCTTGAGAGAATACTGCACATGCATGGGACGTCCCGTCAGAACTGAGGTAAGAATTTCTCCCGTTTTTACGTGAAAATACCGTGTTTTATCTATGTTTTACCTTCTAAAGTCTCCGCAGAACGAGTTACTATATGTTCTGATTTACTTCCAAGACATTTCTTGCAAATTTCCCCCGAACTTCTTGAGTTATGATGCACGATACTAGAGACTGAGATTGCGTGTGTCAAGATTTTCAACATTTTCCTGTCTGTGTTTCTCCTGCAAACTGTAAATGTTCCCTCAAGTTTACCTCAGAATTTTCAGACAAAATTGTCATAAATGGTGATTCGGTCGAAACTGTGTAAAATTTGTTAATTTTCCGAAGTAATGAGAATGTTCTGTCATATGTAGACTCTTCGTGCGGGTCTATATCCGCCTCAATGTACTGCCAGCGCCACAACATTGAGTTACATGCATATGGTTGGTCAAAAGTTATAGAAAACTGTTCATTTTTCCTCAAGTTTACCTCAGAATTCTATGACAAACTGTTCCAGCACAAAGTAGTGTCATTTTAAGCTTTTTTTCATCCGTGAAAATTGAGAAAAACTGTACGGCGACCCTGTGTACTTGGGCTCCGGCATAGTAGGGGTATGGTCCCGTAGGTAACTTTTCGCAATGCCCGTACGGACCCCGTCACTATCTCAAGTTCACAATGTCTTCTTCCTCAATGTTACCTCAGAATGTTCAGATGACATGTTCCTAAATGTCGTATTGTCACTTTTAGCTTTCGTCATCCGTGAAATATTGAGAAAAAATGTACAGCGGCCCTGCGTAGCTAGTTGGGCCGGGATAGCAGGGGTATGGTCCCGTAGGTAACGTAGGCAATGCCCGGTACGGACCCCGCGACTAGCTGAAGTTCACAATACATTTTCCGTCAAGTTTTCCTCAGAACTTGCAGATAAAATGTTTCGAAATGTAATACTGTCAGTTTTAGCTTTCTTCGTCCCTGAAAAACTACGAAAAACTTTACAACGACCCTACGTAGTTGGGTTCCCGGGATAGCAGGTGTATGGGCCCGTATGTAACGTTAGGCAACGTCCGGTGCGGATTCCGTGACTCAGCTGAAGTTAACAATATATTTTCCCTCAAGTTTTCCTCAGAATTTTCAGAAAAAAATCTTCCGAAACGTAATAATGTCACTTTTAGCTTTCTTTATCCGTGAAAAATTGCGAAAAACTGTACAGCGGCCCTGCATAGTTGAGCCCTGGGGACCAGCGGCTCATCGTCCGACGGAGCTGTCAATATCATTGTACGTGTGTAGTTGTGGTCGTTGTTACGTCGATGTCAAGTCGAAGTCTTGTCAAAAGTTTACCTCATAATTATCGCTAAATATATCATGGGAACTATTAGTGTCACGTTTGGCTATATTTTTCGTGAAATTTTGGGAGAAGTCTGGTTTACCGGGTTCACCAACCGCGTTGGACGGCCATAACAAGTGACTGGTCCCGCCCGGGTTTTGACACAGTAGGGGTAGTTGTTACGTCAGAGTATGCTCGAAAAACAACATTTTCTCACAGATTTTCCTCAAAATTGTCAGTAAATGGGTCCGGGCACCTAGTAATGTGGCTTTTAGCTTTATTTGTGTTAAAATTTGTTTTAAAAGTGTGCGTGAGGAGCGGTTTTTGCCACTTGAAAATTCTGACACCTGTTGCTTTCTTCCAGGCCAGCTCAGCAGCGCTGCCTGGCTGCGCAGAAACAAACTGCAGCACAGGGCAGCCAGAACACCAGCAGGCATTTATTTCAGGTAAGCTAATGTACTTCCCCCCACATTATGCAGCACTTTTTAAAACAACTGATGAGTGATTTCACGGTTTTTGAAAATGCTTAAACTAGTGTTCTTGTTGCCATGACAACATGTTAAGTTAGGCGTTAAGTTAGGTGTTAGTTTTGATGCTGATGTTTTTCCTCTGCCCACAGAACACTGAAGAAGGGTTGGCATTGATTCCTGTCCAGCTGCTGAAGTAAAAGAGCTTCTCTGACACTTACAGGTATTCTGATTTGTCTTACTTTCTCCTCTCTTTAACCCAAGACAAGTGCAGAGACTTTAAATTCACTTATGTCCTGACTCCATACCTATGTACCTAGGCCAATACATGTTCCCTATGCAATGTATATAACATGTTACATGCAATAGTATAGGTCTTAAGACTTATACACGTCACATATTGTGAATAATAGTCTTGTAACTCGCCATACTTGGTATCTGTTACAATTCCAGTGCAATAAAAAAGGTTTTGTTGGTCATAAAAACTATGGTCCTCTCTAGTTTGATGTTCAATGAGGTGGTCTTGCTGTTTTCAGTCAATTGCTCCTGATTCACCAATTTCGATGCGGTAGTCCTTCTGAAACAGGAAAAAGTGCAAATTGTTAACAGTGGAAATTTTATTGAACATTCTTTTTTACTTAACACTGTAAAGTAGTCTGTATCAAGCTGCTTTGGGCAGGGTATACAACTTCCACAACTTAATTCTTTCTCTCTCCCTCCCTCTCTCTTCTGCAGAACATCTGTCCACCAATCTATTTCCAGGTTGCTCTTGAAGGAAGGAAGCATCGTGAGATTGGTAGAACACAAGCAGAATTTGTGCGTATGGTATCCTTTTCTGCTGATAAGATGGAATGAGTAAGGGTGGGGGACATTTGGGGAAACTTGAGCCAAACTCTACTTTGGTTTGGCTCTATAAATGAGTTAAATGTAGGGAACATTTCGGAAATCAAGTGCCTTGTGAAAAGATCTTAAAAAAGATCATAAAATAACTGGGTTTCAGGGATAGAATTGCTAGGATCTTAAGTTTATAATAGAGTTCACAAGAAGATCAAGAAGAGGATGGACAAGAGGAACAAGATCATGTGATTATGTGACTGTATGGAATATATATTGAAAATATATATTGAAAGAGGTGAAGAAGCCAAACTATGGAACAGTGTTATCAATGTTACCCGACCATCTTGTAAGGAGGAGATGGAACACTGAATTTTGCAAAGAACGTTTACTTATTTCATCAATCTTCAAAGTAAAAGAAGATAGAATTGTAGTATGATTCAATAACTTCCTTTCATCTGTCATGTAAAAGAAAAGATGGAACAGTATTAGAATGACAAGAAGGACTTAGTAAGTAACCTGTTATTGAAGATATTGAGTAAAGATTCTGAGCACTCGTGGACGAGACTGCCGTTCAACACTTGGACTGCTGAGCCATTCCTGAAGATGTCCCCAACATGAGACTTTGACCACTTTGAGGGAGTCACCATCATCTCCTGAGACAAACATTGAATAAAGATGTTGAACTTGAATAAAGATGTTGAACTTGAACAAAGATGTTGAATGAATACATTGATGTTGAATAAAGAATATGAAATAAAGATTGAACATTATGCAGTATGAAATAATTCTGAACCAACTGATGAAATGCACAGCTTGAGTTTTTTTAGATTTGAAAGGCCATATTCATCTGCCTTTGAGCCATGGCTTGCACTCTTTCACCTGCACTTTGACTTTAGGTGTAGGAAAGGTGAGTTAAAAACCAAATTAGAGCTCGCGTAGGGACTACTTAGTTGTCAAAGTGTGTGGTGACTCAGAGCGCAAGCCTGGCCTACAAGTTGCTAAAATTTTCTTTCTGGGGGATGGGTAAAAGAACCAAAATGATCTTCTATTTGCAAAAATTCCATTAAAAAGTTCTGGATGGGGTTTTGATCCACAAATCCCTTTGAACAATATGCATAATTATGAGAGATGTTAAGCTCATTAAGTTAGTCTGTAAAATAGTGAAGCTAACTTAAAGAAAGTTTGCATAAGTTAGCATTAGTTGCCAACATTTGCATAACCACAAGGCACACCCCAAAATTTTAGCCATTCCAGGCCAAAGGACTTCACTGTTCTGGTGAACAGAGAATTTCTTTAGCCTGGCCCTAGAGATCTTCAAGAGGACACCTGTTGATTTTTGCCAAGCTACTACCCAGATGCCAGAGGTGAGTGACAATGGGACTGCATGCTGTACTAACATGTGCTTTCTCTCCTCATACCAGCAGCTTAATTAAAAGGGGGGTCCTTTTCCATACATTCTTGTAGCATTTGGGGTTAGGGCCCAAACCATGTTTTGTGTTTTTGTATCCCATGATGGGGAGGGAACTTGGGTCCTTGGAAAGGTGGGAATTGTTTTGTTTTGATATTGATGATACACTCTGTAAGTTGCATTGAGATTGAAATAAAAAGACGGTGTCTGAATACAGTGTGGTGTGAGTTATTCGTGACTAGTTACACTAGATAGAGTAAGGACTTCTTCATAACTTTTGGAGATCTTTCGCGCCAATTTTGGTGACGGGCACAAGTTCTGTGGAGCTTTGAGGTTTGTATTCTCCAACCAAGATGGAGAAACAGGAGTTAAAGTTTAAGTACATGAAACTTTTTGATTTTTCTTCACTGAATCTTTTCTAAAGTTTTTGTAGTTTCCTTTGCTTACAGGTGAATCCTTGGAAGATCCTGACTGTTTCCAGGCTACCTGACCAGGGAGGTGATGGGACCATGAGAAAGGGACTTCTTGCAGAAAGCAGATAACACTTTACTTATCTTATTCTAGATAAAGATCTATAACCTTGCCAAGTTCGGTGCATACAATTATGACTTGAGTGAAATCAGTTGCATAATGTTCATAGAAAATTACCACATATCTTACTAATAGGCTCTGACAAAACAGCTTTTAGAAATGCTTAATCTGTGCGCTTAGAAACGTTGATCTTATTATGATGCCAGAATCATCCCTTGTTTTTTTTTTACAGGATCACCACGAGAAGATGCTTGCTTCCTGATGCCTCAGGTACAACGGAGGCAGCTGTCTGTCTGTGTGGTTCTGTTGCTTTTATTCCAGAGTGGAGATATGTGTATTTTCGTCTTTTTCTCAACAGACCTGTCTGTGTGTCTGTCTGTCTTTGTGTGTGTTTTAGTTTCCTTTTGTTCCAGAGTGGAGGTATGTGTATTTTCGTCTTTTTCTCAACAGACCTGTCTGTGTGTCTGTCTGTGTGTGTGTGTTTTAGTTTCCCTTTTGTTCCAGAGTGGAGATATGTGTATTTTCGTCTTTTTCTCAACAGACCTGTCTGTGTGTGTGTCTGTCTGTCTGTGTGTGTGTTTTAGTTTCCTTTTGTTCCAGAGTGGATGGAGATATGTGACTGTATTTTCGTCTTTTTCTCAACAGACCTGTGTGTGTGTCTGTCTGTCTGTGTGTGTTTTAGTTTCCTTTTGTTCTAGAGTGGAGAAATGTGACTGTATTTTCGTCTTTTTCTCAACAGATCAGTCTGTCTGTCTGTGTGCTTCTCCAACAGTGACACTCATCTACAGCATGCTGGGATTCAAGCCCATGTACTTGTGAACATTCAGGTTGGGAAAAAAAGACAAATCACTTTTCTTTCTTCCTTGATAACAATGTTTCTTCAACATTAACATTCATCTGCAGCATTCCGAGATTGGAACCTTTGACTCCTCTTGCACATACAGGATTTGCACTTACAGACAAAAGACTTCTTTTTCCCTCTTCCTTCTTTCTTTCTTTTTCTTTCTTATAACTGTGCTTCTTTGAATACGTTTCACATTACAGACAAAATGCTTCCTTCAATATTTCTTTCTCTTGGGGTATTTCTCTGGGATTCTAACCAGTGTCCACGAGAACATACAGGATTTGCAGCTGAAGACAAAACAAAACAAACTTTCCTCCATCCTTCCTTGACAGAGATTTCCAGACAGTGAACAAGAGATGGAAGGATGCATTGGGACTGGCTGTAGACAGAATGTGCTGTTCTTCTTTAACTGCCACATGCATCGCGCGGCGTGGGAGCCTCTAAGTCTAAGTTTCCTTCTTTGTTTCTTTCTGTCTTCTTGATAACATTGCTTTTTCAGGGGTGACATTCATCTACAACTTGCTGGGATTTGAACCTGTGTCCTCCTGAACATGCAGGATTAGCACTTAGAAGATGTCTTTAGACGAAACACTTCGTAGATTTCCCTACGTCCTTCCTTTTCTATTTCTTTCTTACTGTCTGTCTGGGTTTTTTTCAGTACTTGCAGAGTCCTAAGGAGCTATTTGCATGAGAATACTCTGTGCTGGAATCAAACCAACAACATCTGGTAAAATTAAGGTTTCTAACTTCCTGTTTATTTCAGCGTGCCTCCAGATTCTGCAGAGCAGAATGTTTTTACAAACATGCCTTTGCCTTTCAGTACATCATCTCAGTAACCACACCATGTGCTGCTATTTATTTGTTTTGGATCTAAAGGAGCAACCTCTGGTAAAATACTGTAACCTCCTAATATGATGATATTGATGACATGTCACTTAAGTGCTGTATATTTCAGAGTGACTCCAGATTTTACAGAACAAAATGTCCTAACAAAAATCCTCTACTTTTCACTAGTATTCAGTAAGCACACTTTGAGCCCTCATAGAATGATACTGAAGGCTTTCCTTTCATCTTACTTGGTACCCTCTATCTCAGAGTGACTCCAGATTTTGCAGAACAAAATGTCCTAACAAAATTCCTTTACTTTTCAGTAGTATTCAGTAAGCACACTTTGTGCCCTGATAGAATGATACTTAAGGCTTTCCGTTCATCTTACTTGGTACCCTCTATTTCAGCTCGACTCCAGATTTTGCAGAACAGAGTATCCTAACAAAATTCCTTTACTTTTCAGTATTGTTCAATAAGCATAGAATTGTGGACATACAGACTGATAAGTCACTAATGCCAGCTCAGAAGAGGACTAGAAATAGTCATGCTTTTAAGTACCGGAGTTATCAGCCAAGGATTGATGTGTTCAAAAATTCGTATTTTCGGAGAACCATCATAGTAGAATGGAACTCGTTGTCATCAAGTACTGTAGGAGCATCTTCACTAAGTAGCTTCAAAGAACGGTTACAGTCAGATATGCAAAGACTAGGTGTAACAGACCGTTCGGTGTAATATGACCAGCTGCTGCCGCGCCGCGTGCCTGCGAAGCTGGTGTGTTACGCCTAATGGCGGTTGTACCGGCTATATAGATACAGATACAGATACAGAAGCACACTTTGTGCCCTGATAGAATGATACTAATGGCTTTCTTTACATCTTACTTGGTACCCTCTCTTTCAGCATGACTGCAGATCTGCAGAACAGAGTATCCTAATGCGTGATCCTTTTACTTTTCAGTATATTTCCATTAAGCACACTTTGTACTATTGCGTGAAAATTTAAACCAACAACCCTGTAGCCATGTAGAATAATAAATGAATACTGATGGCTTTTCTCTCTCAGTGCACAATCACTGCGGCTGGCTGTCATGACGCCCCTACGACCACTGAGGTCATGGGTCATGAGTGAGTGAGTGAGTGCACAATCTACAACTGCTTGCAGTTTGAAGCTGGTAGATGATTCTATATTCTTTCATTATATCTCACTTAGGATTAAAGATCCACCAGGAATTCAGCACCAAGGACAGAATGGAACACATTCCCATCTTTGAGAATCCAATCCAACTTGACAGGAACTGAGGCAAGCAAAAGAGTCCTGGTCTGTGTTAAAAACTTGTTTCTGTTTCAGCCCTGCAGACTACATGGATACTGATCACTGCTTTCTACTTTCCTGTTTGCCCTTTTTCTTCCAGCAGTGCTGCAAGGAAAAATTTCCTTTCAAGATTTTCTCTAGGAAATGTCTTGCAAAGACTGAGGAATGACAAGCAGCATGCAGCAGTTTATGACTGCATAAGGCAGAGCAACTTAGCCTGGTTGCTGTGTCTACAAGGTAAAGATTCTACTTCAAAGCTGACCCACACTTTCTCTCCCTCCCTACATTCTTTTCCTCCATCCTTCTCTCATTCTCTCTTCATTTCACTCCTTCAGAAATTTAAGATGTTTTTACTATTCAATTTGTGTTCACAAGATGCTAAATGTTTACATCTTAAGTCTGTTTAACTTCGGTCAGTGTGTTTTAAAAGAAGCTAATCATTACTCTGGAAAAGAATTTGCAATGCATTTCTTTTGTCATCAAATTCTTCATTAAGATAAATTTCATTGCTTCTTTGTGCTTTTAGGTGAAAATTGATGATGGACTGACTGAATTGACGACTGTCCCCAGGCTACTGAAAAGGAAGCAAGCATCAATCAAATAGGATTTGTATGATATCCTTTTCTGCTGTTGATATAGAAGCAAGGGTGGGGGGCATTTGAGCCAAGCTCTACTTTGGCTTGGCTCAGAAAATGATCCTGAGTTACTAGTAAACGTAGGGAGCATTTTTGGAAATAAAGTGCCTTGTATCAAAGATATCAAATAACACTGAATTAAAGTATTGGGGATCTGGGATAGAATGCTATGTAAGACAAGTAACAATTGCTATACATAGATAGAGAGAGATAAAAAGAGATAGATAGATACATACTATTAGATAGAGATAGAGAGTTGTAAGCCACATTCACTCCAACTGCTGCTGAGGCCAAAGAAGACGACATCAGTGGCATCGATGGACTACAAGAAGTAGTAAGAGCAATATGATATAGGTTGCAGATGACTGTTTATTCTTGAATATGCATTTTGGACACGTCAGGCAAAAAACTGTATTAGATTCAAACTGCAAGCGATTCTCTCAGTCCTGATCCTGTAAGTGGGAAGACGGACATTGAAAGATGTAACAGTGTTTTGGATGTTTTCACCCGTCTTGTAAGAGGAGAGGCGGAACACTGATTAAATTTTTTTTTTACCCGTCTAGTACGAGAAAAGATGCCAGCTTAAGATTAATTTCTTTTCTTCGCCTCGTAAGTGAAGAGACGGAGGAGTAGCTACATGTAGTCCTGAAGACGTCTCCCAGAAGAACCACCAGCCACCTGAGATGCTACCATCATCACCCAAGATGAAAGGATGCACTGTTCCACACTGAATAAAGATTTTCAATACAGATTCTGAATAAAGATTTTCATTAAAGATTCTGAATAAAGAGAACCCTGTACATAACAGAAAGTAATGGAACTTAAGAGTGAAGGAAACTCTTAAATGCTTGAGTTTGTTAAGTTGAAAGGCAGCATTTCCAACTGCCTTTGGCTTACTCTCTGATGTTCACATGCACTCGGCTTTAGATCAGGAAAGGTGAGTTAAAAATAAATGAGAGTAGGGACTTAGTTAGCAGTCCAAGTGTGTGTGATGATTCAGAGAGCAAGCCTGTAGTTCCAAATCTTTTTGGGGGGTGGGTTGATGGAAGTAAAACAAGATTTAAACATCTTTTTCAAAATGGTCTACATAGATGACAAAGTTAGTTGTGGATGGAAATGTTGTCCACAAATGATGTTTTGCATAATACAATATAATAAGCTAACTAGGTTAGTGGTAGTAGGCTAGCTAAGCTAATTAAGATTGTGTAAATTTGTATACAGTAATTTGCATAATCACAAGGCACACCCCAAATTTTAGCTCATGCCAGGCCAAAGGACTTCACCGTTCTGGTGAACAGAGAATTTCTTTAGCCTGGCCTAGTCTCCGATCTTGAAGAGGACACCTGTCATTTGTATGTGTTGGAGACAACTGCAAGCCCAGATGCCAGAGGTAAGCCATGGCTGCATGCTGTACTAACATGTGCTTTCTCTCCTCATACCTGCAGCTTAAAAAGGGGGGTCCTTTTCAATACCTTCTGCTAGCGTCTGGGGGTTAGGGCCAAACCATGCATGTTTTTTTTGTGTTTTTTCTACCCCTTGGTGGGAAGGGAACTTGGGTCCTTGCGGGAATATGGGAATTTTCTTTTATTTTGATACAGTGCACACACTCTGTAAGCTGCTTTGATATTGAAATAAAGAGACAGTGTCTGAATACTGTGTGGTGTGAGTTACTCGCGGTTAGGTATAAGATAGAGTAAGCACTATACTTCGCGACTTTTGGAGACCTTTTCGTGACCATTTTGATGCTGCGCACACACTCTGTGAGCTGCTTTGATATTGAAATAAAGTGACAGTATCTAAATAGTGTGTGGTGTGAGTTACTCATGATTCAAGTTTAAGGATAGGGTAAGGACTTCTTCATAACTTTTCATGCCTATTTTGAGGATGGACGATGTGGAGTGACGATGAAAGGCTAGGTTTGTATCTTCTGGGTAAAACATGTCTAAGTATATCACTGCAGCTGTTTCAGCTTTCTTTATCATCTGAAACTTTTCTAACTTTTTTGTAGTTTCCTTTCTTTACAGGTGATTCCATGAAAGACGGCTGTTTCCAGGCTACCGGTAGAGCAAGTGTTGGGACCATGTCAACAGAAATCAAACAGTATAGTAAAGGACTCTTTTCTTAGGATACATTTTTCATCCAGTGTAATATGTGTGACTCCAGTCACTAAAAAAGAATATCATTGCAAATTTGTAATAACTTTACTGGTGTCCCATCAAAGAATCAAATGTTACATTTTCTCTGAAAGCTTGGTAGCCTTTGATGACTGGTCTAGGCTTAGTTTTTAAGTCTTCTGTATTTTATGGCAGCTTTTTGTACATAGACTAAGTGCAGTTTTTCTGTGACACTGCACCTCATTTTTGAATCATGTTTTTCATCAATTCTTTGCCGCCTTCCATAGAACCGTTCTCTAGATCGATGCCCCCTGCCTCGAGACTACCTAGACGTCCCCCTGAGCTTTGAACACCAGGACCTGAGACAGATAACAACCCTTTTTTTCATAAATTGAGTGAAAACTTTGCTAGAGATATAAAGCAAAATGTAAACGATATGATAGTCTGCATCAAATGTAGAATTATGATGGTATTGTGATATTTTCATGAGCCAAGATACGGAAGATTGTAAACAGCTGATTATTAGGCTGGGACTATTCGTGGTGTTTTCTTGAAAAAAGCTATTTAAGAAGGTGACATGACTAGGTCCTAGATTTATACTTATGAAAGTAACTTTTGATGGCTATTTTAAAACCAAGTTAAGTTTTCCTGACACACTTGTAATTATTCACACTTTGTTGTTTTTCTGATTTTCTGCAGGTACATTCACTGGACAGATTCACTACTTTGATGCTACTTGGAGGAGGATGCAGACTTGAGGCATCAGAACACAGCATCTCATTCTTCCTTCCTTCTTTCCTTCCTTTGTTTTGTCTCCTTGACATAGCTCTTACAACAGTGACATTCATCTACAGCATGCTGGGATTTGAACCAGTGTCCACTCCTCCAAAACATGCAGGATTTTCATCTAACACAAGAACATGTCTTTCCTTCTTTTCCTCCCTGCTGCTTTCCTTCTTTTCATCCCCCCTTCTCCTTGTTAATATTGCTTTTACAGCCACTGCAGTGATATACATCTACAGCATTCTGGAATTTGGAGCCGTGTCCTCCCGAATAGGCATGATTTGCACCCACAGACAAAACACTTCTTTCCTTCCTTCTTTCTTTCTTTCTTTCTTTCTTTCTTTCTTTCTTTCTTTCTTTCTTTCTTTCTTTCTTTCTTTCTTTCTTTCTTTCTTTCTTTCTTTCTTTCTTTCTTTCTTTCTTTCTTTCCTTCTTTCTCTCTCCCTTTCTTTCTTTCTTTCTTTCTTTCTTTCTCTCTCTCTCTCTCTCTCTTTCTTTCTTTCTATCTCTCTTTCTTTCTATCTCTCTTTTTTCAGCAGCTGCAGAGTCCGAAGAAGATGTGAGCTCACTGTTCACTGAAGTTTGGAATTCTAACCAACCACCAGTCTCATAGAATTCACTCAGGTTCCTAACTTCCTATTTATTTCATTGACAACAGATACTGCAGACCGTATTCTCCATACGCTCACTATATGCTGCTGTTTGGGTTTCCAGACACCAACCTCAGAGTCTGTTAAAATACATGACTTTAAAGTTCCCTTTCATTTCAGCATAATTACAGCTTGATTCCACAGAACATATCTGTTAACTAAGTCCTTTGCCTTTCAGTACATTCTCAGTAAGCACACTTTGTCCTGCTATTTGGATTCGAAGCAGCAACCTCTGGTAAAATGCAGGTTTCAAATTCTCCATTCATTTCAGTGTGACTTCAGATTCTGTTGAACAGAGTGTCCTAACAAAAATCCTTTCCCTTGCAGTAAGTTCACGTTGTGGTGCTCTTTCTTTCCTTACTTATTGCCCTTTATTTCAGGGTGACTCCAGACATTACCGAATGAAATGTCAAAACAAAAATCATTTATTTTAAATTTAACACATTCTTAGTAAGTTACTGTTCAAGATTTGAACCAAAAGCCTCCTCTAATTGGATGATACATCTACATTCTATTTTCTAAGGTTTGAAAGGAAAGCCTGAGTCAATGTTTCTTCCAGCAGTGCTCCAAGTTAACTTCTAGTACATTCTATTTTCCAAGGTTTGACAGGAAAGCCTGTGTCAATGTTTCTTCCAGCAGTGCTCCAAGTTAACTTCTACATTCTATTTTCCAAGGTTTGAAAGGAAAACCTGTGTCAATGTTCCTTCCAGCAGTGCTCCAAGTTAACTTCACATTCTATTTTCCAAGGTTTGACAGGAAAGCCTGAGTCAATGTTTCTTCCAGCAGTGCTCCAAGTTAACTTCTACATTCTATTTTCCAAGGTTTGAAAGGAAAACCTGTGTCAATGTTCCTTCCAGCAGTGCTCCAAGTTAACTTCACATTCTATTTTCCAAGGTTTGACAGGAAAGCCTGAGTCAATGTTTCTTCCAGCAGTGCTCCAAGTTAAGGTTTTCTTTCTATAGGTTTCTCTCCTTGTTTGTGTTTTAAAGGGCACAC
The DNA here is from genome assembly GCA_035149815.1 of Branchiostoma lanceolatum. Classification (NCBI taxonomy): domain Eukaryota; kingdom Metazoa; phylum Chordata; class Leptocardii; order Amphioxiformes; family Branchiostomatidae; genus Branchiostoma; species Branchiostoma lanceolatum. The sequence continues at coordinate 2,727,697 of CM068880.1, forward strand.
TCCAAGTCGAGTTTTCGGCCATTTTATGTTGTCTCCTCGACTTTTGTCCTTGCCTTTGTTTTATTGCCACACTCAAATTTGAGTCGCCGGCAATCTTAATTGCAGGAAAAGTCTTTCTAGGACTGATTGATGACAAGCAGCAGCGCTTCCTGTCTGGAAGAACCAGCGCAGTAGCTTCGCCCATGGGTCTACAAGGTACTTCATCCACACCCTTAGTCTCTCCCTCCTGTATCCTTTCCTTAAATCTCTCTCTCCTCATTCTCTGCTCTTTCCTTCCATCTCTTCCCTCCTTAATCCTTTCTCACATTCACTCCTGCAGAAAAAGTAACTCAAGCTGCAAATCATATGTGCTCAACGGAAAAACACGAAATCTTACATCTTAAGTGTGTGTAACTTCAATCTGCTTCAAAAGGAGCGCTAATCAAGACTGATTTTTTTTTTTCTGATGAAGATTTGGTGACTCTGACACTGATGCCACTGATGTCACGAGTTTCTGGTCTACCTGAAGGGAAGCAAGCATCAGAGAACTCAGGAAGAACAGGATTTGTACGATATCCTTTCCTTTTATGTATTAGGGTGGGGGGTGTTGGGAAACTTGAGCCGAACTCTACTTTGGTTTGGCTCTATAAATGAGTTACTACACACTCAGTTACTATGAAAATAGGAAACATTTTGGAATTAAAGTGCCTTGTGACAAAGGTCTTCAATAACATTAAATAAAAGTATTGGGTACTGGGATAGACTTAGTATGTAGATTAGACTTAGAAGTAGTACGATGCACACACTGCCGCCAGTCTTGTGCTCACGGAGGATTTCATCATCAGCATCGATGGACTTCACAAGAGAGAGATGAAATAGCTATAGCTTGCAGTACATGACAATAATATTGTTTACTTACGAATTTGATCTCGATTTTCTTAGTCCATCTTCTTAGAGAGAAGGTGAGACATTGAAAGATTTCTGAATGTTTGCACCCGTCTTGTAAGAGAGAAGGCGGAACACTGACTGAGATATAATCGTGTTTCATCCACCTTGTAAGAAGATAGAAGTAGTTCACTTTCTTTTTGTCCATCTTGAAAAGTAGAAGATTATCTTACTAGTTTCATCCATCTTGCATGAGAAGATAGACAAGTAGCTATCGTGGACGGAATTGCTAAGCAAGAATCGGTCTGCTGAGTCATTTCTGAAGAGTCAGTCCCGACGACCATCAACTACAAGAGACTTCAAGCGTACTACCATCATCACACACTGAATAAAGAATCACACCTTGAATAAAGAATCACACATTGAATAAAGAACCACAAATTGAATAAAGAATTCTAACCAAATTTTTTTTTTAAACTTAGTAAACCTGCACTTAGCAACAGACAGTACCAAAATGAGTGAAAACAACTTTCAAATTTTTGACAGTTTGTAAAGTTGAAAGGCATTACTTCCACCTGCCTTTGGCTTGCTCTCTGATGTTCACATGCATTTTGACACGAAAGTTGAGGAAAGGTGAGTTAAAAACCAAATTAGAGCAGGGACATAGTTAGCAGTCGAAGTGCGTGTGATGATTCAGAGAGCAAGCCTTTAAATTACCAAATTGTTTCGGGGGATGGGTTGATGGAAAAAAATACAGAATTTTTTTTCAAAAAGAAGCAATTATAGACAAGACAAAGTTGTGGATTTACTTCTTATCCACAGAAAACTTTGATATTTTGCATAATCTTGAAAGATGTAAAGTTGATTAAGTTAGTCCTTAAGCTAGTTAATCTTAATAAGTTTCTGTGAATTTTTAGCATTTGCATAATCACAAGGCACACCCCAAATTTTAGCTGATGCCAGGCCAAAGAACTTCACTGTTGCGATAAACAGAGAATTTCTTTAGCCTGGCCCTAGTCTCCGATCTTGAAGAGGACACCTGCTCTTTGTATGTGTTCGAGACAACTGCAAGCCCAGATGCCAGAGGTAAGCCATGACTGCATGCTGTACTAACATGTGCTTTCTCTCCCCATACCTACAGCTTAAAAAGGGGGGTCCTTTTCAATACCTTCTGCTAGTGTCTAGGGTTAGGGCCAAACCATGCATGGTTTTTGTGTTTTTTTAACCCATGATGGGAAGGGGACTTGGGTCCTTGAGGGAATGTGGGAATTTTCTTTTATTTTGATACAGTGCACACACTCTGTAAGCTGCGTCGAGATTGAAATAAAGAGACGGTGTCTGAATACTTAACTGTGTGGTGTGAGTTACTCGCGATTAATGGTTAGATAGAGTAAGGACTTCTTCATGACTTTTGGAGACCTTTTCGCGCCAATTTTGAGGGAGGATGTAACTTCTGTGGAGTGAAAATGAAAGGGTAGGTTTGTATATTCCAGGAAAACATGTAAGTATGTCATTGCAATTTTTTAGCCTTCACTGGACCTTTTCTAATGTTTTTGTAGTTTCCTTTATTTACAGGTGATTCTTTGGAAGACCTCAGTCTGCTTCCTGGCTACCAGAAGAGCATTAGTGATGGGACCATGGCAACATTCCTGGCTACCCAACCAAGTCCGCTGAACTGTTCAGAAGAGAACTTCCAAACACAAGTTGCCATATCCTTTTATTGTTTTCCTTTATCAACTTAGCCTCTAACAGAAACAGCAGTCACATTTTTTTACTTAAAACTTTATAACTTGTATAAACCTGTAGAGGGCAGCTGTTGTTTGATGGTAAAGCATGTTGATAAAGCTTATTGTATGTAAATGCTAAATTAGATTGATAAAATTCAAAAGTGCGGACAACGAGTTTCATTTGCGATGTCTATTTCATCTGACAAATAAGTTTTAAAACACAAAGTAATTCAAAAGAGTGTGTCAATTAATACAAGTTCAGGCAAAGTACTTCTCATGTAAAGTCTATCTCACTTTAGAAACAAGCCTAACAACGCCAAGTAAAGCAGGCATAGTGGTGGGAGAGGTTGTTGTTTTATTTAGTCTAGTGAAGTTTACACTTACTTGTTCTCTCTTTCTTTCTTCTCTACTTTCTTTGCTGCAGGATTGCTCCCTGGACAGACGTCCCCTGCCCTATGGCTACCTGAAGCAAAAAAAATTTTTTTGTGACAACAGGACTTAAAAATGATAAGTACAGTGTATAATTATGTAATCTGTAATACTTCACTTAATACGTTTTTTGTAAACTTATATTGTAGCTATACTTACAGCACCTGTGCAAGTTGTAGCAAGGAATTTAGATCTAACTTCCTACCTCTTGTCTTCTTCTATGCAGTTGGTCTAAATGTCTTTTTTTTGTTCATACAGATACTGAATCACCCATTTGACAGATGACACACTTTGAGCTTTTGGCAACAGGACTGAAAAAAGATAAGAACCTATTCTTTTTCATATAATAACTTCCTAAAACTGTCTTGGTCAAAACGCTGTTGGTCAAAATGCTTATTAAGCCTGTTTTCTGTTCACATACAGATACTGAAGCACCCATGCGACAGACGACACTGCTTTCAGCTTTTGGCAACAGGGCTGAAAAAAGATAAGAATCTCTTCTATTTTATATATCTAACTTCCTACCTAGTCAGTGTCTAATGTTCTATGTTGTTGGTCGAAATGCTGACTAAGTCTTTTTTCTGTTCACAGATTCAGATACAGATACTGAATGACCCATGCAACAGATGACAATATTGGCTTTGAGGTTTTGGCAACTGGACTGAAAAAAGATAAGAACCTCTTCTTTTTCATATAATAACTTCCTACCTAGTCTGTACTTGTTCTACGCTGTTGGTCTAAATGCTGACTAAGCCTTCTGTTGTACCAAGACAGTCATAAAAAAAGTTACAATTACTGTTGTTGCTATCGGCACTTGTCGCACAAAATCTAATAGAATTGTTTTTGTTGCAAAAGAAATTAAACTAAATAACTTACTTCTTGCTGTCTTGTTTTATGCTGTTCTAAATACTGAGTCAAGAATATCTTGTTTTCTATTTTTGCACAGATACTGAATAACCCATTCAACAGACGACACAGCATTGAGCTGTCAGCTTTTGGCAACAGGACTAAAAAAAGATAAGAAGCTCTTCATGATCATCTTTATACATCAGTATTGAAACAAGGCTGGACACTGAATATAGGTGTAAACTTAAACTATAACATTCTGAAGTTCGTGTATTGTATCTGTCATTAGTTTAAGCCTGGGTGCCATCCAATTTCTACCAGGGCTCTTAATACTCCCTTCCCTGAAAAAAAGTAGGGAAGCTCTGATAGTAATCGGATGGCACTTATATTATTATATTAGGCTAGTTCTTAGTTTGATTTTGTTAGTTTTTCAAATGCTAACACTGTTGCTTTTTGTTCATTGACAGAATGACTTCTTGGACCAATGACCTTGCCTCGAGGCTGCTTGAAGGAAGGAAGTCTTGGAAGAAGGATGCAGATTTGTGACATCAGAAGATGTGTGCAGGTCTATTACTGTGAACGGCCTTACTGGGGAGATGGTGGCAGTGGTATTATAATAGGTCTTTGCATACCAGCTGTCATGATAAAATGCTGTAAATGCATTTAAGTTTGCATGGTTTTTATTTTGCGGTAGGAAGAAAATGAAGTGCTTGCGGCGGTTTAAGTTCGCGTTTGAAACAATAGTAACGCTACAGTTGTACATGTAGGTGGGCAAAAAGTTTTGCGGTGGTTTTAAGTTCACGCTCTTTTCTTAAGAGTTCAGTGCAAAAACTGCGAACATAAAACCACCGCAAACATGTCTGCATTTACAGTTTATTGCATAGACCATTGCACTGCATCATAATCAATGTTTTTTCATAGGATAGTTTTGCCTCCTTGGATGGCATTTCAGCACCATGTGTGTCATGCTTCAAGCGAGTGATTAAGTGTGTATGTGTGTTTATGTTTATATAATGTGTGTTTGGGCGTACATGTGTTGTGTTTATATAATGTGTGTTTGCGTCTGTGTGTGTGTTTGTTTGTTTGTTTGAAAGAGAATTTAGATGTGATAAGTGAATGTGTGTGTTGTGCTGTGTGTTTGAATGAGAGAAAGAGTGCGCATGTTGAGTGTGTGTTTTTGTGAGTGAATCTTCAAGAAGTATACTTCAATTCTGTTTATCAGTTTCCTTACCTTTTTGATTGTTTCCTTGTTACTTAGGTCTGCATTGATAAGCTGGAGGGGTTCCTGACTACAAGGGGAAGCAGCTCATCCTTGCAGCATGAGAAGAAAAGAGTTGCAAGAAGAAGATTGGAGAAGAGAGAAGATGGAGGAAGAGGAGATATTGCAGGAAGAAAAGAACGAGTGTCGATTTAGTCTTGACTTTGGTCAAGGAAAAGAACTAGCTCGTATCACAAGACTCATTTTCTAAAATTTCCTTTGTTTCTATTTTGCTTTTTTTAATTTGGACTCTAAGTTTTTTGTTGCATTACTTTTATTTCCTCTGTTTCTGTTTTTTGCCTTAAAGTTTGCTTTTGGTCATTTGGCTAATGTTTTCTTTTTGTTTGGCCACATCAAAGGAAAGAACTCACTGGTATCACTGAAAATCTTCTCTTTGTTTTGCTTTGTTTTTGTTATGTCAAAAAAAAGAGCTAGTATCACAGGTATTCAGGTAAGTTTGGACTTAGCCCTGGTGAGACCAGCAGCAGTGACAACAAGAGTGCAACAACTCAGCCCTGCAAGAAGAGAAGAAGATAGATCTAAAAGAGCAGAGGAGAAGAAACAGGAGGAGAAGACTGGAGTGGAGAGAAGACAGAAGAAAGCTGAGAGAAAGAAAAGAACTATAGTGTCACTAATCTTGGCTTTGGTCAAGGAAAAGAACTAGCTCGTATCACAAGACATACTTTTATTTCCTTTGTTTCTATTTTGATTTTGGTCATTTGGCTTCTGTTTTGTATTGTTTTGGCCACATCAAAGGAAAGAACTCGTATCACTGAAAATCTTCTTTTTGCTTTGCCCTGGTGAGACCAGCAGCAGTGACAACAAGAGTGCAACAACTCAGCCCTGCAAGACGAGGAGAGAAGAGATCCAAGTAAAAGAGGAGAGGAGAAGAGATGTGAGGAGAAGACTGGAGTAGATAGAAGAAAAGAAGACTGACAGAAAGAAAAGAACTATAGTGTCACTTTGAAAAGAACTAGCTCGTATCACATGACATACTTATTTCCTTTGTTAAATCTATTTTGCCTTTGATTTGTTGTTTGTTTTCTTTTGGCTATGTTAAAGAAAAGAACTGAGTATCACAAGACTATTTTTACCTCTGTTTTGCATTCTTTTGACCACATCAACGAAAAGAACTGGTATCACAAGTAAATTCTATTCCTTTTGTTTTTGGCCACGTCAAAGAAACGAACTCAGGTGTCAAAGAATATACTTTTCTTGCCTCTGTTTATTGCTGTCATTTGGCCATGTCAAAGAAAAGAACTTGTATCACACAGGTATTCAGGTATGTTTGAACCTGTCTTTGGTGAGAACAACAGCAGCCATATGGTTCCTGACTACAAGAGTGCAACAACTCAGCCCTGCAAGAAGAGAAGAAAAGAGATCTAAAAGAACAGAGGGGAAGAAACAGGAGGAGAAGACTGGAGAGGAGAGAAGACAGAAGAAAGCTGAGAGAAAGAAAAGAACTATAGTGTTACTAATCTTGGCTTGGGTCAAGGAAAAGGACTAGCTCATATCACAAGACTCTTTTGTTTCTGTTTCGCCTTAATTTTGGTCATTTGACTTCTGTTTTCTTTTTGTTTGGCCGCATCAAAGGGATTTAAGAACTGCGGGTATCACTGGAAATCTTCTTTTTGCTTTGCTTTGTTTTTGTTATGTCAAAGAAAACTATTATCACAGGTATTCAGGTAAGGTTAGACTTGGCCTTAGTGAGACGAGCAGCAGTGACAACAAGAGTGCCTACAAGACGAGAAGAGATCCAAGTAAAAGAGGAGAGGAGAAGAGATAGGAGGAGAAGAATGGAGAGGGCAGAAGATAGAAGAAAAGAAGAATGACAAAAAGAAAAGAACTATAGTGTCACTTTGAAAAGAACTAGCTTGTATCACAAGACATACTTTTATTCCCTTTGTTTCTATTTTGCCTTTAATTTGTTGTTTTCTTTTGGCCAATTTTGTCAAAGAAAAGAACTGAGTATCACAGGACTATTTTGTTTACCTCTGTTTTTCATTCTTTTAACCACATCAATGAAAAGAACTGGTATCACAAGTAAATTCTACTACTTTTGTTTTTGGCCATGTCATTAAAAGAAAGAAAGGAACTGGTGTCACAGAATGTACATTTCTTGCCTCTGTTTGATGCTGTCCCTCGGCCATGTCAAAGAAAAGAACTTGTATCACAGGTATTCAGGTAAGTTTGGACTTGGCCTTAGTGAGACCAGCAGCTGCCGTGGTCTCAGACTACAAGAGTGCAACAACTCAGCCCTGCAAGAAGAGGATAGGAGGAGATGAGAAGAGATGGAAGGAGGAGATTGGAGAGGAGAGAAGATAGAAGAAAGCTGAGAAAGAGAAAAGAACTATAGTGTCACTTTCATCTTGCAAATTGGCTTTGGTCAAGGAAAGGAACTAGCTTGTATCACAAAAGATACTTTTATTTCCTTTGTTTCCATTTTGCCTTTGAGTTTGGTGATTTGACTTCTGTTTTGTTTTGGCCATGTCAAAGGAAAGAACTGGTGTCACTGAGAATCTCCTCTTTGTTTTGTTTACTTTTGCTTATGTCAAAGAAAAGAACTTAAGTATCACACTATAATCACAGGTATTCAGGTAAGATTGGACCTCAGTCCTTGGTGAAACCAGCAGCTGTCCTGGTCTCTGACTACAAGAGTGCAACAACTCAGCCGTGCATTAGAAGAGAAGAAAAGAGATGTAAGAGAGGAGACAAAACAGGAGGAGAAGACTGGAGAAGAGAGAGGATGGAAGAAAGCTGAGAAAGAGAAAAGAACTAATATCACTTTAATCTTGGCCTTGGTAAGAAAAGCAGCAGCAAATTGTTGTGGTTCCTGATTACAAGTTAAGGGTGCAACAACTCTGCCCTGCAGTGCAAGGAGAGAAGAAGGGAGAAGACTGGAGAGGAGAGACAAAAAGAAGACATTGCAAAAAGAAAAGAACTAGTATCACTGTAAGTCTTCGACTCGAAGAAAAGAACTTGTGTCACCAGTATTTTTCTTTGCTCCTGTTTTGTTTTGGCTATGAAAAGAAAAGAACTTCGTATCACAGGTATTTTTTCTTACGTTTTCATTTCATCAAAGGAAAGAACTAGAACCTCTTAGAATCTTTTCTTTTTTTTGTTATATCAAAGGAAAGGACCAAGTATCACTCTCACTGGTATTCTGGTAAGTTTGAACTTGGCCTTGGTGAGACCAGAAGTAGATGAGTGATTCCTGACTACAAGCTAGGGTGTACAACAACGCAGCCCTCCTACTGGAGAAGAAGGAAGATTGACAACAGAGGAAGCAGAGGACAAGAGAGGAAGCTGGAAGAAAATAGAACATGTGCAATACGAAAGAAAAGAACTATGTATCACTCTTGTCATGTCTCTTTCTTGTCTCTTTAATATAACCTGTGTCCATTGCACTTCACTGACAGAAACTAGAAAGATAACATTTCCAAACAAGCCTAGATTGGTTCCTCTGCACCTTTGGTAAGAAAACTTAATCTCAAAGCAGATCCAACGGTTGCAAAGACCTTATTCAACTGGCGATAAGGAGTTTTATTGCAACCGGGGCAATAAAAACTCCTTTTGCCAGTTGGATAAGGTCTTTGCAACCGTTGGATCTGCTTGGAGATTGAAGAAAACAACCCTTGGTGCAGAAATGGCCAAAAATACATTCTTATTCCGAAATGAGCAACTTGGCAAAATTACTCTTGCTGACTGATTACCAGTACTTCCTGTACAACAACTGCTATTCTGATAACCCCTGTACAAATTAGACAGCTCCAACAATTGACCTCTCTGAAAAAATGTACCTTTCAAAATTGCCCTTATATAAAAAGCAATCATTTGTAACTACCTTAGTAACCTGCCCTAAAATAGAGCATTCTATTAGAAGTTATCTCAATTGTAGAAATCAACCTTGAAATCACTGTTCAAAACTTTCCAAAAATTACCCCCTTGTGTAAAATGGCCTTTCCCTAACCTCCCCATTGCAAAAATGTACCTTTCCAAAAATATTGTCCCTATAGAAAAATAACTTATTTCAAACTTCCCTATACAAAAAATGTTTCTAAATTACCTCCTGTGCTTAAGTTATCTTTGAAATCACTGAGCAAAAAAAAACAAAATAACACCCTTGTGTAAAATGGCCTTCCCTAACTCACCCCTTTGCAAAAGTGTACCTTCCCAAATTGTCATTGTGGAAAAATAACTTATTAAACTGCCCCATACAAAAACAGAATTCCTAATCACTTCCTGTGCTGAAGTTAACTTTGAAATAACTTATGCAAAAAAACAACCCCCCAAAAGACCCCATGTTATAAATTGGATAAGTCTTACCCTTTGCAAAAATGTTCCTAACCCCGGTTTAAAACTGGATATTTTTCCAAACACAAAATAGGAATAAAAAAAAAGAACATTTATAAATCATCCATGAAATTGAATGTCTAAATCACTCCCTGCACAAAATTGAAAGCTAGAAAATTACCTCCAGTATAAAATAGATAATTCCTAATCCACCCGTGATTACTTAGAGTTCGAAGATTAGGCATTCTTCACAAACAATTGATCTTGCAGACAGGAAAAACTATCATCTTACTTAGGTTAAGACCTAATGAGTTCTTGAAAACATCAAATTGAAAGTGTCAGGCAGGACTTGAAAACAAATCACTGTGAGGAAATAAAGTGACCATAAACCAAATCTTAGTCAAGAGCTAGTATCATATGACATACTTTTAGTTCCTAGTGTTTTGATTACTTTTAGCCAAGTCAGAGAAAAACAATGTGTGTCCCTGGTATTCTGGTGATTCTGGCCTTGGTAAGGACAACAGCTCTGTAGTTTCTGACTACAAGGGTGCAACAACTCAGACTGCAAGATAAGACAAGAGATGAGGACAGTAGAAGAGCCAAAGATAGAAGAAATATATATATAGAAGAAAAGTAATATATAGAAGATATATATATAGAGAGAATTATGTATATAGAAGAAATATAAAGATAGAAGAAAAGAAGACTGCAAAAGGAAAAGAACTAGTATCTCAAGTATTTTTTTCTTGCTTCTGTTTTGTTTTCTTTTGGCCATGTCAAAGAAAGGAACTGGTATCACAAGTAAATTCTCTTACTTTTGTTTTGTTTTGGCTGTCAAAGAAAAGAACTCGTATCATAGGTTTTCTGGTATGTTTGGACTTCATCTTGGTTGAGACCAGCAGGAGCAGTGTTTCCAGACTACAATGTGCAACAACTCGGCCCTACAAGAAGAGGAGAAGAGGGTTCTAAAAGATGATGAGAGCTGCAGAAGAAACAGATATGGGAGAAAAGAAGACTGCAAAATAAAAGAACTATAAATGTCAATTGTCTTCTGTCTCTTCTTTCTCTTCTTCTTTCCCAACTGATGGAAAGTAGAAAGGTAACATTTCCAAACATATCTAGATAGTTCCCTAGTCCCTCTGCATCTTTTGTTGAAAAAAGTGACCATCTGTGCCAAAATGATCCAGAATATTCTTATTCCAAATGGCTACATTCTTAAATTAAAGTTGGTCCAATATTTCTTTCCTAAATTACCCCCTTTACAAAATGGGCTGCTCCAAGATGACTGCTGTTCTAAAATTAACTCTGTTACCTCAGTGAAAACATGTTACCTTTCCAAATTTCCCTTCAACAAAAATGATTGTCTATAACTACCCTGTTTCTTTGATCCATAAAATGGGTCTTTAAGACTGGGTACAAAAATTGTAGCCAAATACGCATGTACATAATTCTCATCCTGGCATGATCATCAACAGCCTCAACATATTTTTTGGTAAGTTTTCAGGTATTGGGTGAATTTGGCTCAAACTTATCTTTCATGAATTTTGGCGCAAAACAGAATTACTAATGATGAATCAAACATCCAGAGTTTAGATGGATGAAACATTCCTAGACTATCAAAAAAACATTCCCAAACTATCCCTTCTGAATTTTGAATACCAAAATGACCCCAAATTGGAAAACTTTATGCAAAAGATTAGTGACCCAATACAAAATAATCCCCAAGCTAAAGATAATCATGTGATTGAAAACGTAAAGAAAATGCTTCTTAAGTCTGTAGGATATTGGCTTGCCCCTTTATTCTGGGAATGACATGTAGATAAGGGAAATCAATAATCTTTGCTAGACTGGTATCTCTTTTACACTACTGTAGTACATCATAAAACCCAAACGTAACAATAAATACTTAATACTAACGTTACTTTTTTAAGGATAAAAACAAAGCAAACCTTTTTACAAGAGCCTTTTCCTGGATGTTTGACCAATTGGTTAGGTTTCTCGAGGTTTCTATTTCTAACTTGACAACAGTTAAAATGGACAGTCATATTCAGCACCAAGGACAGGGTAAATCAAAACATAACTGTACAACGCTAAAAAGTGAAATTCAGTGCCGAAACGAACATACAGAGCACACACTTGCAGGTCCTTATGCATGTGGCTGGGCAACCATGTCCTTTTTAAACGTGCCTGGGGGTATGAAACTTTCACAGATATAAGCAGATAAGCTTTACCTTGCAAGATGACACTCGAGACTGTGAAACATACCTAATCGTTTTGTCCTAACGAAGGCTGATGTCCCAAATATGTCCACAGGGATAGAGCCAGTCACTTTGACGCGATTCAGGTACTTCCCCTAAATTTGGGTCGGCTGATTTTCATCAACAACGTGTTTACAAAATGCACAGCCTTGGGAGGTGAAAGGTCAAAGGATTCTTCCATTATATGATAATGTAGGGAGTGTGGTTGAGACGATTCTGTTGGGGCCAGGTGCGCCAGTACATCATTGAGATAACAAGAAAGTTAAATGAAACGTTAAGAATATCTTAACCATATCAGAGGCAACTTCGTTCAAAGATTGTTATAGTACATGTAGTAACTTCCTCGCAATGTTACACACGTAATAAAAAATAGATATAACTTTGGATTGGCAATTGTTGTTTTTCTCTTCGAGGTGTGGCTTTCCTCGTATACAGACCTCAATTTAATTAAACATCATTGTAAATCGTACGAAGCAGCTGCAAAATGAGAAAATACATCAACTGCAAAAAAATATTTCAGAAAATGGATATTATTGTCTTGGAATACAAAAAAATGCCAAAGCCAATTTCAAAAGTCAAAGAAGATGTCATCCATATATTAATCAAATCAACATGGCCAAAAGCAAAATAAAAAGTTGCGTAAAGATGCAAATATTTGACGGATTTGCAGTCACTCATTGGTCGAACAGCTAATTGCCACGATCTCATTGTTCAGATAGCTAATTGCCACGCTCTCATTGGTTGAACTGCTAATTGTGATTGGCAGTCAGGATCGGTCTATTGTGAAGGACGGTGAGAATGTCTGAGGTATTCCTTACTTAACTCATCAATAAGGTCCAAGGAAAATATAGTCTTAACGATCCCAAAGAGGGAACAATTTTCCCAATTCAAATCACCTCGAGGAACGAACTGACGTGTAGCCAACTAACCTTACAGTGTCCATAAGCCGTTGTTGACTGACATTGTAGGTAATTAGATTTGCAGCTTCTGATTAATTACTTAATTAGCGCTTGACCCCCAACCTTTTCCCACAATGCATGTCTTGAAATCTGTTATTCTCCCCTTGAAACAAATGTTCTTGTAAACTCTTGTAAAAGTATTTGAAATTTTAATTTAGGCAAGCTAGGTCTAAAGGAAAAAAAAGTGTGCAGGCACCCTGAAGTATACACCTTGAGTGAGAAACTCATAGAAACTTTCTTTCACCGTTTATAACGTTTTTAAAGTGTGAACGTGTCCAAACCACAGACGTTGTTTACAAGGAAAGACCGTGGCATATATAGCGGTGTGTGTCTCTCCTCATTTGTACCGACGTGCTCGTGTGTCGTCACGGTCGTGGCGCCACAGTCCCCACAGAAACTGATGGAAACTAGGTGAGGCTATTTCCGGCCCGCCAGCATTCGAACGTTGATTCTGGTTGGACTCACTTGAGACTTGGCTGTGTGAGACGCTATTGCATGTAATCGCTGGGTTTCCCATGGCAGAACAAGTCCGTATTCGTGGGGGCGAGCGTCGTCATTTTTGAGGTGGGGCCTTTTCCTGCTGATAAGTTGGTGGCGGTCCGGGTTAGTCGAGGAGAAAACATACCAACAACCAAAATAGGCGGTTTTGCACCCCCGTTTGGAGATCACAGTTGGCACAGTCCGCTTCAGCTCGTTCAGCTCAGGCGTGTGTGCATGGGTACTGCATATGCGGAGATGTTTCGGATGGATTTTTTTTTGAAACTTTTCGGGACAATTCCAATCCTTTTCTTCTCAAGTTTGTTCCTTTAATGTGTGTAGTAACTGCTGTAATATTGTCGTGGCCGTTTACGGTGGGTGTTCAAGGAGTTTCGAGAGGAAAGGGGGCCGTTCTTTACTTGTTGCGTTTCGGAGAGACGACAATATGGCGAGACTGGCGTGTTGAACAGACGGCGTGGTGGTGAAGACACTCGTTCTTACAAGGTAAAACAACAAACTGTTTCCTCCACATAAGGTTAAAATGTGAAATTTGGTGTCATTTGGTATATTTCTCTGAATCCGGAGCGGAAAATGCCGTCTTCACGACAACCTTTACAAATGTCTATTTCTTTCGTATTTGGTTCAATATTTTTTGCCCTTTATTTTGTGCTTGAATAACGTTGCATATATTTGGCGAGTGGTGTGAAAATTATAGAAAGTATGAGTTGATAATAGTCGTCGAAAAACTGTAAGAAAAGTGTCCTTTGTTTCCCTCCACGTGGCCGTCACACCTGTTGGAATGTACGTGACGTCACTCCTCAGGTTTCCCGCCAAAACGCGGCGTGGAGGGGAGAGCGGGGCTTGTGTTTTAGGCTTGCGGATTTGACGACTGTTTCTCATAGTTTTGGACGAAGAAATTGGCCTTTTTTCTGTAATTGCAGCCTCGGAGGAAGCTGACGAACTGGCGGAAATGTTGGAGGGAACGTCGGGCGGCCTATTGCTGGAAAACTCGTTCTTTACTGGAGGTTCGTCGATAGAATTCCTTGTAATTTAGTGTAATTTTTCGTAGAAAACAAGGGCGTCGGTATTTTTGGAGGGGCCTTTTTATATTTAGCGGCAACTCCAAGAGAAGACAGGCTTGTCTTTCTTCCTGGTTTGGTTATGATATTTTGCACTTTATTCCGTGCGTAAATAACGTTTATATTTATGTGGCGAGTCATGTAGGAATGGTATGAGTTGATATAATATATGTGGCAGAAAAAATGCGACAAAAGTGTTAACTTTGTTTTATAATATGTCCACGTGGCGCGGTCCGGCTGTACCGCCACCTGTATTAGCACGTGGGCGGCTTAAACTCGGTCAGTTCTTCCCGCCAAAATGTCTCGTGGACAGGAAAAAAATTATGGCTTTCCAGACGTATTTGAGAGATTTCTTTAAGTTGCTGTAAGGTTGTGCTTTGAGGTGAAGAAGTTGAGTGGTGTTGCGCTTAGAATTTAAGTTTAAGTTGTTAGCAGTGAGAAGTAAAACAATGTTGTTTTTGATGCATTGTATGAAGTTATTATGCAAATATGCGAGACAGTGAGTAGATGTCACTACTATGAAGATTTCAGCATTTTTTATTTCCATTTTCGGGGGCCCTAAATTGGCTACTATTGCTTTGGTACCAGTAATGTGTTCCGTAAAGGGGGGTTTCTATTGTTCTAGAAATAGCTGTTGAAATTCTGCTTCGATATATAACATTACAAAGGGTAACAATTGAAATGACTTGACAACTGATGATACTTGTTACTTACTGTAACCGTTTTATTGCCACAGGGAGCAACATGCAATAAAGAAGAAAACCTGCACTAGCTTAGAAGAGACGTTCCGGTGAGCGTTTCACAATTTCTTTGTCGAGATCATATTTTCGGTACCAATATCTTTGCCAATTACCTGTTAAACAATACTTAATCTTTGCCAATTACCTGTTAAACAATACTTAATCAGTACGTTGATGTTTTCGGTGATACTTATTGTGTACCGTATATTGTTCAATTTCACTTATCGGGTACCGTATATTGTACAGCAACATTTAGACTACTCGTATACATTGACTTTATGATGTGACGAGAATGTTAAGGAACATGAATATGTTTTAATGTATACTTGACATCTATACTTATTTGATGATTTGTGTATATTTTGTGGGAACATCACAATTCAGACTTTCGTGTTTGTTCGAATCAAAATTGAATTGAACTTTTGTGTTTGGTAGTGTTAAGTCAAGGTAGCAGCACACAATATTTAAATGCCACTCCCGGAATCCGTGATCAAGCAGTAAAGAAATAGTGCGGCCACATGTTAAAATGTTTTGTGAAAGCCAGCGAGGCACAAACTTTACTGTAGGGTAGTACGTTTTTATGATATAAATAAGTCTGCTTTTAGATTGTACGAATGAGATTTGGAATTTTGCCCATTTGGTGTATGAATGTGCTTCTCTTGAGTTAACCCTAACGTTACTATGGTTTCATCCACGTCGATGTCAGTCACTTTGTAGCCCATAGACTGGAAACTGTGCTCTGCTACCTTGAACAATATTGAAACAAGTTTATTGCAAGTTCTTGCCCGTAGGCTAATTGCAAGTACTTACCCGTAGGCTAATTGCAAGACATGTAACATGAAAGGACGGACAGACAATGGGTAACAATATAGCATGTGACTATTCTAGTCTCAATACTAGCTCTATCTTATTTGGGTTCAACTTCTTTTTCCGAGACAGTGGAAGACGAAAGATCCCACTATTTCTGTAATGTGCGGGTTTCGTGATGTTAAGAGGAGGGTAGTTTTCTTTTCTTTTCTTTTCTAAGCCTACATAGTTTAGTGCAGCTTGAGATTAGCCAGATGGCATATATTAAGGTCTTAAAAGCCAAGATATAGTACAGAGAAATGATTATCCCGAGTCTGCCTTCTTGAATTTGGCGGTCCTGTCATGTGACCCAACAAATAGTATGGATCGCATGTATTCCGCGTAATGGATATAATGAATTCCGTAAAATTTGTATGTTTCTTTAGTAACGGATTGTATTCCGTAAAACTCGTATGAAATTCGTATGTTTCTTAAGTAACGGATCGTATGTATTCCGTAAAGCTCGTTTAAATTCCGTAAAATTTGTATGTTTCTCGTAATGGATCATATGTATTCCGTAAAAGTTGTATGAATTCCATAAAATTTGTATGAATACTTTGCCACCCCTGGTATAGAGATTTTGGTACTGTATAAAAAAGCATTGAATTCTTGGCATTGTTGGAAGGGTACTCTAGGGAATTCAAGAAGTTGAATTTTGATCATGTTTGCCCTGAGTTCAGGATTCAACGTCTTGTAAATTTGACAGAACAAGCTGGATTCAAGCATAACAGTTCAGTCTCTGATGAATTATGATACCTGCTGGAGTGGAATGTTCCTTTAATCTGAGTGTGAAATATTGGAAGTATGTAACTGTAAGAAAATTTGCATGAATATTTGCCTAAAGTAGATTATGTTTCAATGTTGAATCACTTGTTCCTGGTTGAAAAAGTAAAGTGGTTAGAACCATTTCAGCAAAGCAAACCATTTTACTTGTGGACATGAACGCTCCGTAACGGTTTTGTTCCGTTTTACTCTGAACCTCCTCGCGAGGTAGTCTACAACGTTTTTTGCAGAATTGTCATCATGAACGCAAAAGCGTTGCGGAACCACTTCACATCAATGTTTATGACGACGTACATCTGGGTACATGAGGTTTTAGATGTCAATAGGATATTTTGGGCGTGTTTTTGAACAGTAAAATCTTGTTGCATCATCAGTGTGCTATTGTACAGATGTCAGATTGAAATGACCCAAACATATGATCATAGCTGGTTTGACAGGTGTGACAATATTTCATGTTGTCTCTGTGTTCCATTTTCTTCAAACTTTCTCTGGTCTTGTTGCAGATTGTCGTCCAACACAGCATTGCTGCCGACTCTAGCCTGCAGTTAACACCAGTGCGAAGTGGAAGACACGTGTTTAACAGTTAAGTTGTTCATTGTTCTGGCTATATCTTCTTGAAATTTATGCTTTTCTAAGATCCCTGTATGCAGAAATAGAACTGTTCGTCAACTGAAGTAATTGGACTTGCTTTTCTAAGTTGACTGTACAGAATTTCTTTTGTCAAAGAGAGTGCTGGAATCAACTTTACTCACCACTGCTTTGTTTAATCTTAGATGGAATCGTTCCCTTGTAAACTGAACGTGTTGCTCAACTTATGGGGGTCCCATAACTTCAAACGTATATTTATAAGTTTGACATCGCATCGCACCAGTGTCGGTTGACTGAAAAGTGTTGCGTTTTGACGAATGATAAATTAGAGTGGCGGTGTTTAAGGATTTTCTGTTGTCAAGTCTATTTTACAGTCTGTAAAACAGAAAAATGTTATGAATATAGCGTTCCATATTGTTCCATTCTAATAAGGGTACCGTAACTTTGACATACAAATACCTTTGTCTTTCTTTAATTTGGCATGATTTAAAGTAAACAAACAGAATAATTTTGTGTCAACTAACTTAAGCTTCCCTGTAGTAAATGATTTTTTCACCGTGCGTAAGTAGCCACCGATGCGGGGCGCGCTGTGACTTAGCAACTGTTTACTCTGCTTGTTGCGTTCCAAGCCATGTCAACGTTGATGATCCGTTATTTGGTATGCCGCATTGTTACACCTGAAAACTGAAATGGTGACATTTGCACTCGGATTTGCACTCGGCACAGCACCGCATGTGACCAGAAAGTAAAATCTTCCTTGTTTTTCCAGTCAATTCAGTGCAAATTTCTGACATATTTTAAACATCAATTGTTTTTAGAGCTCGCTATTCATGATTTTTTTTTGAGCAAGCAGTGAGAAATCGTCATTTACATTCAATGAACTTCGTGTTTATGATACAGGGTATGGGTTAGGTTACATGTTTGCAACATCAATGCGTTATTTTGCTTGTGGAACCATGCCTGCCGACGGGAACTTATCAAATGCAAGTTTATCCGACGTGTTTCAAGCTAGATTAATATGATTTGCCGTTTTGGAGCCTCACTAGCTAGTACTTGATTTAGACAGGGGGACCGTGAAATGTCAACACTGTAGCTGCGTCACATTCGAGTCGTGGTCAACGGAATGGCCGTGACGTAAAGGGGGGGAGGGCTTTCGAAGCCACGGTTATTTCGTTATTTAATTGCGACATAAAGTACAAACACCTACATCTTTTGTGTTTTTTTCTAAAGCTTAATGCCTCATGTGCAAAACAAGAAAGTTTGTGTGACAATTGTTGACTGTTCTTTATGTAAGAGTTGCCACTACGCAATGACCTTGCATCGAACATAGCCGGTAGCCAAATTTTCCTAGTGGCGCAAAAGTCAGTTAACTGTTCACAAATCCGTGTTTCATTCAGACGACTTCTCTGCGTTTTTATTCAGCACAGTGGATAGAAAGAAACATGTCTCTCTTCTGCATAATAAGACAAATTTGAAAGCAAAACTTGTTTGAAGTTTTGGTACTGTTGAAGTTATGGGACCCCACGTTATAATTGTTTTTAAATTCATAAATATGTTGAGGTATGACACTTTTTTCTCCTTTTCATTTAGTCAAATGCATCCAGACGGGCGACAACTGACAGCAACAGACTCCAGACGATGGGATGCAGAGAAGAGTTTCTTCTGGGGAAGACCTGACTCCAGCCTGAGAATTTGCTGCGACCCGAGATACAAGTCAAGTCATTTTGAATTATAAGTGGGTTGGTTAATTATAGTCCAAAGATAGATTGTTGTAAATTATAGAAATGGTAAAAGCTAGGAGAATTTATAGAAGCTGTTTTATATAATTCGCTTCATTCGGCATCATATAGAGGACATTACTAGAAGATTGTATTTTCCACTGTGTTCATGGAACAAAACTTAGTACACATTCTCTCATGAGCAGGCAGCTTTTTATATCTACCCGTTACTATTTCTAGTGGGTGTGCGCTGATTCGTATCTTACACACAGCTGACCATTGGTCAAAATCTTTGTTGGAGAGATATTTTTCCATTGAGTATTCTGTTTTGACGTTTGTATAAAATCTTAACCTACTGTCATCTATAGATCTTTCGTAATGAAAACTTTGAGTATATATGTCGGTCCGCCTTTTTCTTAGCAATGCACAAAATGCTGTATGTCTAGATCGAGATTGTTGACATTCCAGAAAGAAATATATCCGCTATTGTCGAGTACAGGTTTCACACGATGGTATTATATAACTGTACAGGTATAATCAAGGAGCAAAGATTGTTTTTCTAGATTAACTTGATTTTGTGTACCGAGATAGTTAACTTTGTGTAATGTTGGAGAATTGTTGTGCTCGAATCTTTGATATTTGTGCTGTTCGCAACATAGAATTGTACGAATGCACACAATCATTTTATGTAGCAATTTAAATTATGTAGCAATTTGAAAGTATTATTGTTAAAAATTATGTTGGCCTAAGCTGATGTTGTTTACCGAGACTGTCAACTTTCTGTAATGTTGAAGAACTGTTGTGCTCGAATCTTTGATATTTGTGCTACGAATGCACATGACGAACTTTGCAGTAATTTAGACAAACTTTGCAGTAATTTAGAAAGTATTATTCTCAATATTGTTGAGCTAAGCTGATGTTGTTTACCGAGACTGTCAACTTTGTGTAATGTTGAAGAACTGTTGAGCTAGAATCTTTGATATTTGTGCTACGAATGCACACGACAAACCATGTAGCAATTGAAAAGTATTATTGTTAGCAATATTGTTAGACTAAGCTGATGTTGTGTACCGAGACTGTATAATATTGTTTATTTGCGAAGATTTTACATGAAGAAAAAGGCAAAAAGTTAAGGTTAAATGACGATAAATGAACTAGGCTGGTAAGCATATGTTTGTAGGAATGTGTAGAAGCCAGGAATTCATCTGAATTGTGTCCATCTGCTGTAATATGAGAGTACTTGATCAAGTGTGAAGACTAAATAACACTTCTGTCAAAACCATCTACCGTCCCCAAACAATGTCAAACGGTGGCGCATAGTTTGAGCAAGGATACTTACTTGTTCAGTAACTATATGGCACTAGAGACTTTGGATTGGTTTTTGACGAGAGAAGTTTTATTTAAACCTTAAGACTGGATCATAAACCCTTATGTTATATCGGAAGGAGATGATTTAGGAGGATTGTTGGGTTTTACTTTGAAGTTATTCCTGTAAACATACTTATGGACCAGCGTAGTTCATGTTAAAGTGTGTCGAGTGTTTCATTAACATCCACGCACCCACCAATCCATCCCTTCATCCACCCCTCCCTCCCTCCTCCCTTGACTTCACCCCCCCCAACCCTAGACTTCACACCCCCCCAACCCTAGACTTCACACCCCCCCCCCAACCCTAGACTTCACACCCCCCCCCCCCAACCCTAGACTTCACACCCCCCCAACCCTAGACTTCACACCCCCCCAACCCTAGACTTCACACCCCCCATCCCTAGACTTCAGACCCCCCCATCCCTAGACTTCAGACCCCCCCATCCCTAGACTTCACATCCCTAGACTTCACACCCCAACCTAGACTTCACACCCCCAACCTAGACTTCACACCCCCCCTAACTCTAGACTTCACACCCCCCCTAACTCTAGACTTCACACCCCCCAACCCTAGACTTCACACCCCCATCCCTAGACTTCAGACCCCCCCATACCTAGACTTCACATCCCTAGACTTCACACCCCCTCCCTCCTCCCTTGACTTCACCCCCCAACCCTTGACTTCACCCCAACCCTAGACTTCACCCCCAACCCCAACCCTAGACTTCACCCCCCCCCCAACCCTAGACTTCACCCCCCCCCCCCCAACCCTAGACTTCACCCCCCCAACCCTAGACTTCACCCCCCCCCCATCCCTAGACTTCACACCCCCTCCCCTAGACTCACACCCCAGCCCCTCACTCCACACCCCAGCCCCTCACTCCACACCCCAGCCCCTCACTCCACACCCCAACCCCTCACTCCACACCCCTCACTCCACACCCCAACCCGTCACTCCACACCCCAACCCCTCACTCCACACCCCTCACTCCAACCCCTCACTCCAACCCCTCACTCCACACTCCAACCCCTCACTCCACACCCCAGCCCCTCACTCCACACCCCAGCCCCTCACTCCAGACCCCAACCCCTCACTCCACACCCCTCACTCCACACTCCAACCCCTCACTCCACACCCCTCACTCCAACCCCTCACTCCACACCCCAGCCCCTCACTCCACTCCCCAACCCCTCACTCCACACTCCAACCCCTCACTCCACTCCCCAACCCCTCACTAACAAACGTCATTTCAATAAAAGAAATGCTACAGGAGATTACTCGTGTTGACCAGTTTTTTTTTGTCAAATACTTATAAATTTTATTAGAGAAGAAATATAGTATTATATACACTTAAAATACTTAGTAAATATTTACCGATATAAAATAGAAAACTTCTAATGCCGCCGCCAGGCTACCGGCGTAAGCCGCCTTTAAGCAACCGGCAAAGCCGCGGCCCCACGTGCCCGGTCGGCAGCACAAAGGCCACACCTGGGCCCGACGCAAATATGTCGCCCCCTCAAATTCACTAAGGCACGGGGGTGTAGTTCAAATTAAAACTTGTTGTGTTGTTTTTACTGTTAAATTTCAGATAACCTTTGCATTGTTTTCCTGCTATATTTATTTTAGATGATTTCAGTGGTTCATTTTATTACTTATTTTGGCCACTATTTATCATCTTGTCAGTTCTAAAAACTAAAGCCACCAAATTATTTGAAACATTACTAACATTGACCATAAGTTTGCTACTGAAATTATAGTTGAAAGAAGGCCTAAAAAATTCTTCATGTTAATATCTAACTACTAGACCTTTTTAATAATTACTGTGGCCTAATGTCGTTTCAAACTTAATTCTACACTTGAAGTAATTGTGCATAACTTTCAAACAATCCAAAACTTCAGCACTAATATGTGCACAAGTGTGGCGGGTTATATCTGGTAGCAACAGATGGCTAACAATATGACAGGTAAAAACAACTTTTCATATTGTAAGTTAAATACTGCTAGTAGTATTTATTAACAATCTGAAGTATTAATACAAACATGTATAGTTTGAGATAATAGAAACTGAATAATTTCTTCAACATTACCAATTAGCTACGGAATATACTATTCAGTTCCTATTAATAAAACTTAACATGTTGGTATAAATACTTCAGATTGTTAATAAATGCTACTAGCAGTTTTTAACTTACAATATGAAAAGTTCTCTTCACGCATTACTTATCATATTGTTACCTATCTACTGCCTCCATATATAACCCGTCACACTTGTGCGAACAATTTGCTTAAGTTTCCAAAAAAATTTCTCTGCTTAAATAAGCAGTCTCAACTTCATGTTTATGCACAACTGTGACAGGACCATTACTTCAAGTCTACAATGAAATTTCAAACAACATTAGGCCACACCAATTTAATCTTTTCATAGAAAAGGTCTACATATTAACATGAAGAATTATTCACCCTTCTTTTAACTATAATTTCACCACCAAACTTATGATCAAGTCCACCACACGTTATGTGGCCTTAATAATTTTTAATTTGGTGCCTACTTTTACAACTGACCAGATAATTAATTGGCGTGACCTTACGTGTAATAAAATGAACCAGTGAAATCATTTAAAATAAATATACCAGGAAAACAAACACTACCAAAAATAATTATAAGAATTTCAATAATAAATAAGAATTCTATTAAGTTAATAAACTGTTTCTCAGCAACTTTCTAAAAATTTCTTGTTTTTATCAAATTGATTATTTTTCTTCTTAACAAAATGCATTTTTGGTAGTGAAGGTCATCTAAAATATGCAATTTAAAAGGAAAAAACAACCCAACAAGCTTCAACATGAACTACACTGGTCATGTTTACAGGAATAGCAATTCCTATAAACATAGAAACCAGCCTAGTTCATTTATCAATCAAAACTCTTTATTTCAACAAATACATTCAAAATCCTGCAAGTACACACAAATTCTAGCCATCTTTACACTGAGTACCAAATTGCAAGCCTTTTTACATTTACCACATAAATTATAGGATTCAAAAAAAGAGTTAAACTCACATTACAACTAAATACCAACAAAATCAAAGGCTACATTTCTTGGCAGTTTTACTTAATATGTTTGTACAAATGCGACGAGATTCAATACATCATTACGATGAATTTTGGACAACATAAATTACATGATCTATGCATAGTGAACACGCGTTCCAAGGTTTGAACCATTACAACTAAATTCCGACAAGTACAGTTCATTCAAGGCCTCATTTCTTTACACAGAGATTCATCATTATGGTGAAACAACACAATGCGAAGGCACGAGATAATTTTGTGGTTTTACGGCAAAACCATGTCACATTTTTAAGAAGCCAGGGAAGTACTGAAAAGTTTCAGATTAAGATCTATCTTCTTGAGGTCTTCACATGTATACTGCTACAGCAGTTGCCACAACGTCCGTATTACACCGTGCATTTCCTGAAACAAAAACCAAAACAGTTACAGATATAGTACTACGTATACATGGCCTTACACAGAACCACAACTCATTATCGCGTGCGTAGAGTACAATGTCTCCGTGTCAAATGCTACATTACATCAACTCTCGAGGCATTTATGGACAGACAGATACATAAGCAATGAAAATTACACAATGCTACAATCAATCAATGAAATCAGCGTTACGATTCAATTAACGCCATAGAGTCATTTCAACAAATACATGAGATAAAATAGATAATAAGTGCATGTAGGAGGTATACGCAGAGCTTAGTTTGCAACAAAGCCAATTTAGATCATTTCTAACAACAGTGGAAAAACAGCTTTATGTGCCTCCCCACTAGTTTTATTTCACAGTCAGGTATTGCCAACAAAGAAGCCTTAGAATTTCACAAATACCCCTATATATAAAGCAGGCTTGCAGTAATTTATGTCAACAGAACGCGAAAAATGGGTAAGAGACGTGACATATTTTACCAATAACATTTAAGTCTCGCTATTCGCGAAATTGAAGGTCTTTATGACGTTCTATCTAAAAGTAGGGATGCCTAAATCCTCATTATTTTCAGTACGGAACAAGACTTCAAAATCGTCTGTGTGTATTTGTCCTAGGACGTAGATACATAATACAAGTTTTGCTGTGCAAAATTTTCTTCTCTTTGCCCATGCCTAGCCTGAAACCCTTATGTAATTTTTCACCAAATGCAGCTCAAGATTTCAACATTTTATGGATTGTTGCACCTTTGTCGAATGAAATTCAGATGACGGTCAAGCAAGATAAGAACTAGCCTACCGTACATGTACCCAATTCACATTTCTACACGTAGATATATAATAAAAGTTTTGTTGTGCTAAATTGATTGAATACTACAAGTGTAGCTTCTGTGTGAACATTCGGCCCATGCCTAGCTAAGCATCAGATAGTGACGTTATGGAAGTCATCGTAACATAATTTCAACCTAGCGTGCAGCGTTTGCTAACTACTGAGGCAAACGAATTTGCCAGGAAAGGAAACTTGCTGGATAACCAGTTCGCTCACGAAATACTGTAAATCATCATAATACAGAGGTTGGGGGAAAACGGAGTAGGTCACGGCACTTAATTCTAACTCTCAAATATTTGCAATGATAAATCAGCTACAATTAAGTTACAGTAGATCAATTGAGCACATCGCCAAAAGCTACCTAAAATACACAACGTTTTGGTGAGGAAACTCTTTCCTCTAACCTACATACTGATCCGTCCACAAACTACAAACAGAAACATAACATTCTTTATGAAGGTAGGGCTCGAAATTCATAACCGCATAAAATAAAGGTCAATGTCAGAATGTTACTTTGACGGGACTGCCTCTCTTAAGAACTTCAAATTGAAATTCTACCCAGATTTCAAATTTCAACCAAGCGATTTATCTGATACTTTGGCTGGGGGGCTGTATTTGCTTGGGATCCTGTGACCACTGTATGGAAGGACTGCGTTTTATCACCACTTGGCATTACTTCCCGTAATAAACAACGATAAGCGCAGGGAAATCTTCACACCCATTTGAGCAGAGACTCGTAACGTTCTATATAAACAGTTGATGGGATGTCTTTTCAAAACACAACAGACTTGCGGACACCTAAATAACACACCTTTCGCAAGTTCTTTTTCTCCTTTGCCTTTGCACATCCATAGAAGTTGCTATAATGATCCTGTGCAAGGAAACGTGTCTCACAAAAGCATAACAAAGCTGTAATACTTTCTCCACGCACGCCGCGGTAAACAATGGCCGATCATAATCTAACCCCTGATCTCTAAGGGGCTACAACGGCTGAATCCACAGAAGATATCAGCAATAGAAAGAAACATCAGGCCACATTTGAGACAATTTGTAACTCGACTTTGAAGACGACATGATAATCATTTGCAAGGAAGCATGCGTCACTTCACGTGGGCTTTGTGCAGCGTAACATTTGAAATACTTCTCGCGGCTACATTAATTGGCCCTTTGAAACACTTTCTTAATCACCTTTGCTGAAAGCGACAAAACACAGTGCGGTCACAGGATCTCAAGCAGATACGGCACCCCAGCCAAAGAACCTGGACCCGATAAGTTCAAAAATCGCTGCTACGAAAGCTAATATAGATTACAAAAATATCTAGGTGCACATGCACCCAGTATTTCAAGCCCTGAAACTCCAAAGGGAATTCTATTGCACAGAGAGTGAGTGTACAGTCAACATAAATGATGAACAACTTAACTGTCAAACACAGGTCTTCTCCAGAAGAAACTCTTCTCCGCATCCCATTGGCTGGAGTCTGTTGCTGTCAGTTGTCGCCAGTCTGGATACATTTGACTAAATGAAAAGCAGAGAAAAGTGTCATACCTCAACATATTGATGAATTTAAAAACGGTTACAATTACTGTAAATGCAGAAATATTTGCGGTAAACTTAAAACCATCGTAAAACTTTCTCCATCTACGACTATAGCGCTACTATTGTAACTTAAAACTACCGCAAATACTCCACTTTCTGCTTACAGCGAAATAAAAACCAAGCAAACTTAAATGCATTTACAGCAAAACTAGAAGCAGTCCTAATTTACAAATCCATATATATACAATGAAATCTAAGATAACAAGCAGTAGTGAGTAAAGCTAATTACCTTGATACCTTGATACTGTGTCCAGGAAAGTAGGCTCCGCCTGTTATGTCCTGATCTTGACTTCGCTCTCATGTGACATACTTTTGGCAATCCCAGTGTTTGTCAAGTCTGGATTTAAACTGGTTTACACTATCCGCTGAAACCACTGACTCAGGTAGGGCGTTCCAGCTCGACACGGTTCTAACACTGAAGACCTGACTCCTCACCCTAGTCTTGGCTAGGGGAACTTGTAATTTAAGACTGTGACCTCTAGTGACTGATTGCTCGACTGGAGCAAAGAAACTTTGTACCGGGATTCTATCGATTCCATTCATGATCTTAAAAACTTGTATCATATCACCTCTCAGTCTCCTATACTCCAGGGATGGGAGTTTGAGTCGCTGAAGTCTAGTGCTATAAGGAAGCTCTCTTAGAGAAGGGACCATTTTTGTGGCCCTTCTCTGGACCTTTTCTAACTCTTGCTTGCCCGCCTTATAGTGTGGTCCCCAGATTACATTTCCGTATTCCAGGTGTGGCCTCACCATTGTTTTAAAGAGAATTGGCAAAGTTTGTTCATCCAAGTTGGCAAAGGACTTTTTAATCAACCCCAGCATCTGATTTCCCTTGTTCTTCGCTTGTGCCGTATGCGTATGGAATTTGAGGTGATTGTCCACTGTCACTCCCAGGTCTTTCTCTGCCGTGGTCTCCTCCAATACCTGATCCCCTAAGGTGTAAATCTGCCTGTTGTTGTTGTTCCCCATGTGCAACACTTTACACTTGCCCACGTTGAAGGGCAACTGCCAGGACGCAGACCAGTCCCTCAAAGCTTCTAAGTCCTTCTGTAAGTTGACCCGACCTTTGTTGTCCTTCACACCCTGGTAGAGTTTACTGTCGTCGGCAAATATTCTGACCGTGCTACTGACAGCCTCTGGTAGGTCATTAATGTATACTACAAACAATACCGGGCCCAGTACACTCCCCTGCGGGATGCCACTCCTCACAGGGGTCCATGAGGAACTAGTTCCATTCAGCACCACCCTCTGTTTCCTTGATGCTAGGAAGTCTTTCACCCAGTTGTACAGGTCTCCTTTCACACCGTACGACCCCAGCTTACATAAGAGACGCTGATGGGGAACGGCGTCAAAGGCTTTCCTGAAATCCAAGTAGATTGCGTCAATAGCTTCCCCCTTTTCCAGTAGTTGGGTCCACTCCTCCAGTACCACCAGAAGCTGCGTCATGCAAGATCTCCCTGGTACAAAGCCATGTTGCGCGTCTGTGAAGTGGTTTCCAGCAGACATATGCCCCACCAGTGCATCCCGGATGATGGCCTCCATCGTCTTCCCAACCACCGAAGTCAGGCTCACCGGCCTGTAGTTTCCTGCTTGGGTTCTAGCTCCCTTTTTATGGATTGGCGTTATGTGCGCCACCTTCCATTCCTCAGGCAGCTTGGCTGACTTTAGTGACTTGTTGAAGAGGATGGCTAACGGGTAGGCAAGTTCTCCAGCCAGCTCCCTCAGTATCCGGGGATGAATGTTGTCGGGTCCTGCCGACTTGTTAGGATTCAAAGCCTCCAGCTTTTTCCTCACTGCTTCCTCCGTGACCTCTAAACTTCCCAGTGTGGTTTCAGACTGTCTGGCATCAACCCTGGGAATAGTAGATAAGTCCTCGGATGTGAAAACACTGGCGAAGAAGTTGTTGAGCTCCTCGGCTTTCTCCTGGTCAGTCTGAGCAGTAGACCCATCTGAACGTACTAGAGCGCCCACTTTCTGCCTCACATGTAGTCGTGATTTAGTGTATTTCCAGAACGATTTCGGATTGTTCTTTATGTCTTTCACTAACCTATGTTCGAATTTACTACGTAGATCCCGTGTGAGGCTCCGGAGGGAGTTCCTTTCAATGGCATAACGTATAAAGTCAGCATGTGCTTTGGTTTGTTTCCATCTTCCCCATGCCTTCCTTTTCTTCTTCTTGGCTTTCATGGCTTGTGAATTCATGTACAACTTGTCAGGCCTCTGTTTGGATCTGGACTGTGGAACACATTCGTCAATGATGTTGTTCAGTATTCCACTGAAGTTGGACCATGCCTCAGATACGTCAGTGCAATTTAACTCCCCATCCCAGTCAATGTCTTGTAGGTCCTGTCTTGCCTTTGTGTAGCTAGCTTTGTTGTAGTTCCTTCTCAATGTATCGTGGGTAGGTGCTTGAACTTGACAACATATATTAAAGCTAAGGCAACAGTGGTCCCCTTTCCCCAACCCTGGGTCGTACTGTATTTCTCCTACTGTGTCCTCCTCGTTAGTTATAACCAAGTCTAAGGTGGATGGTGTCTGGTTAACTCTGTAGCGGGTAGGCCTGGTGACATGCTGAAACATGAAGTTGTCGTCCAGACAGTCCAACAGCAGCTGACTGTGGTGGTTGTTTCCAGCAGTTGTGCATTTTGCTTCCCAGTCTACCTCCTTGATGTTAATGTCTCCCATTATTACAAGGTGCTTTGCTTCCTTCCTACTTGCCAAAGTCAAAAGCTTGCATAGCTTGTTGGTACTGTCTTTGGGGTCTGAAGACGGACTCCGATAAACACAACCAACAATTAAGCCATCTCTACTACCTTTGTCACAGTCTAGGAATAGATATTCATGAAAACCTGTTTGCTCAAAACTCATTTCACATATTGACATGTTTAGTGATTTCTTGACAAAGATTAGGATACCTCTACGCCCACTTGCCCCGAGGTTTCGTTGATCAGGGTCGAAGTTCAAAAACATTTCGTAGCCCTCCATACTCAAGGTACACAACTGTAGTGGTGCTGTCTGTGCTTTAGGGATAACTTCACATAACACAATCATGTCGGGTGGGTCCTCCGCAATCCACAGTCGTAACTCCTCCCTTTTATTTGGAAACTGGTCAACATTTGTGTAGAACACCTTTAGAACCCTTTCCCCATGTGCCAGATCCCCCTCCCGTGTGTCATTCTCTAGTCAGATGTCAGCATGTGGAGGTCCAGATACACCTCTGTCCTGTGGGCTTCTGTTTGTATGTAGTTTGACAATCCTGCCCTTCCTGATAATTAGGTTATCCTCCCCTCTCTGTCTCCTGTCTCTTAGTTCTTCCCTAAGCCTTCTGTTTCTTTCCCTTTCAGATGGGGTTAGGTCCGGTGAGATGTAGACATTTGAGAAGTTATCTGTGCTCTTCAAGGTCCTAGCCTCCCTCAGTAGATTCAACCTATCTTCTGAGTCCCTCAGTGACACAAGCAACAACCTATTTCTATCTGGTAACTTCCTTCCTAAGCGGACAGCCTTATCCACACTAATGTTGTCCACCCCTAACTCACTGGCTATCTTCCTGACGACTTCCCTGTCAAGTCTTTCCCTATCCTTGGGCTGCACTGCTGCAGGCTCAGGAACGTTGTGGAGGATGATATTGCTCTTCCTTTTTTCTCTATCCATGAATTCTTCTACATTGCAATAATTTTCGTCCACTGCTTTCTCATCCCTCCCCACTGACTGAGGCTTGTCTGCTACCGTGCTACTCCCCCGGTTCGGTACATTCCTAGCAATGTCAGCATACGTCGGGCCCCTCGATTCTCCGACATCCGACCCCATCAACCCGTCCAGTTTGTTGGAAATATCCTCTAAAACTTTTGACATAGACTCAATAATGCTTGAATGTTGCTGTTCCTTTCCAGTCTGATCTCCCACACTGCCTACGGTTGTGGCGTCCACGGCGGCGCTACCTAGCTCTTTTTTCCCCAAGGCCGCTTTTGCCGATGCCAGCACAAATTCCTTGCACAAATTACAAAACCATAAAATACTTGGGAATTTCCCGATAGTCTCAACTAATTCCTTGGTGACATCTTGGCATGGTAAACACAGCCATTTACTGCAACAGTCACAGTGAACAAGATGCTTGTTCCCTTTCGAGTTACAGCTCTCACATTCCATGGGATCCTCTTCCTCATCCACAATCTCCGGTCCGGAAATGAAAGTAACATTTGCCTTACCTCTGGAGGCTTGTCTTCCTTGTCTTTTCTTTGAGTTACCTGCCATTCGTTCCCAGAACAGAGTCAAAAACTTCAGAAGTCCCGAGCGAGACGAAGAAGAAACAAGATGGCGGCGGCGTGTCGCAACCTGTCCGTACACGAGGCCACGCTAAAACCCTAACAAATTTGTGAAAATCACTCGAACTAGTCCTAAAAAGTCCTTCAAATATATCCTGGTTGGTTTGACTAAAACGTTACGTTAAAATTTGACTTCAAAATGCAAAGGAATACTCATTAAAAGCTAGTTAAAAACAGTTCACTGGGAGAGCGAAGTAGTCACGTCTTATCGTCACTTCACGCATGCGCACAATTCCAGGCCTCTTACTCCTGAAACAACAACACTGGTCATTTATCATTTTACGTACTGAATACTTAGTCGGCTTCAGTGTTTAGGCGTAACACATCAGGGAATGCTTAACATTTCATTGAAAGATGATACAGTAGCCACAGTTACTGTAAACATTACTGCATTATTGTGTAGTATTACAATTCAGGGTTTTTGCCTCTCACCCAATCAACTTAGAAAAGCAAGGCCAAAAGCACAAGAAGATATAGTTAGAACAATGAACAACTTAACTGTTCAACACATGTCTTCCAGGAAGAGACTCTTCCTTGCGCTGGAGTCAGCAGCAATGCTGTGTTGGACGACCATCTGCAACAAGACCAGAGAAAGTTTGAAGAAAAAGGAACACAGAGACATGATGGGCACAGGTACACCTTGACAACTTTACCTTAAAGGCAACCAAAGCAATATAGGGCCAAAAGATGGAAATCCAAAAAATGCTGAATTTAGGTTTGCTACTGACATTTACTAATACTGTTTAGCATATTTCCGTAATAACTTTGAGCATTTTAAACCAAACAGAAACGTGCCGCTTGATGATCCCCTTAGTTTTGCAAGCCTACAAAAACCCTGTCAACGATCTTTAGTTCTCACATCACAACGATGTAGTATTTTTGGACAATGGACGTTGCTATACATTGTGATAATTTAGTTTTAACTTATCATGTATAGAAATAAATAGACTTTCACAATCCGATTTTCGGCCCTAATATTGCTTGGGTTGCCTTTAATGCTTGCATACGTCATCTTAAGAATATCACCATCCCAAAATATCAAGACAACAGGCAAGCTGCCATGGAAACACAAAGCTGGGAATAAAGAAAACCTGCAGACATAGAAAATTTATCAATCTTGATATCGGGTTTATCTTGCCACTGGTCTATGATAAAATGTTGCTTCAGTGTAATATAATTAGATAAATCAGTCATAATGGACTACAAATGTACGCTTTTTTCCCCTTCAAATACATTTTTTGGCGTATGAATGTCACAATGACAGGGCCATTACTTCAAGTGTACAATTAAGTTTCAAACGACATTAGGCCGCAGCAATTTAGTTAGAAAAAAAGGGTCTAGCAGTAGATATCAACATGCAAAATTATTCAGCCTTTTCTTTAAAGTATAATTTCAGTAACAAACTTATCATCAATGTCACTTAGTAATCTTTCAAATTGGTGGCTATAGTTTTAAGTCTGACAAGATAATAAATAGTGGCCAAAATAAGTAATAAAATGAACCAGTGAAATCATCTAAAATAAATATAGCAGGAAAACAATGCAAAGGTTATCTGAAATGTGCAATTTAACAGGAAAAACAACACAACAAGCTTTAACATGAACTACACCCCCGTCCCTCTCTTAGTGAATTTGAGGGGGTGACATATTTGCCTCGGGCCCAGGTGTGGCCTTTGTGCTGCCGACCAGGCAGGCCGCGGCTTTGCCGGTTGCTTAAAGGCGGCTTACGCCGGTAGCCTGGCGGCGGCATTAGAAGTTTTCTATTTTATATCGGTAAATATTTACTAAGTATTTTAAGTGTATATAATACTATATTTCTTCTCTAATAAAATTTATAAGTATTTGACAAAAAAAACTGGTCAACACGAGTAATCTCCTGTAGCATTTCTTTTATTGAAATGAAGTTTGTTAGTGAGGGAGGTTTGGTGAACAATGGAGTCCACGTGGCGCCAATTTCAGGCCGGGAAAAAAACGAGACAACTGAATAAAATGAAAACTTATCGGCCAGAAAATGTTTTATATTCCTGTCACTGAAAAAAGTAATTGTTTTACCAACTACTCTGTAAAATATTAAAGAATAGAACGAGGCCTAGTGCTACTGTCCATAAAAATGTGCACGTGTTCGATAGTTTTTCGAAGAAGGATAAATTTCAACACGAGGCCGCGTCGGAATATCATCCTCACTATTCCCCGAAATAACGTCCAATTTTCAAAACATCTCCACAAAAAACGACCACAGATGTACAAACAACAATGTGAAATAGGTCTCACCCTAAAAAATGGACGTTGCGCGGCTCCAAGCTCGGATTTCCGACGAGGCATTCTACATCGCACCGCCGCCATGTCGTCTTCTTCAGTGCAGTACGGGCGCAATGGACTATGGGTAATATGACGTCATCACTTAGCTTTTGGCGCCAAAACTGGACAATGTTCCTCTGACAAAGTGGATGACGTATTTCAACTTAAAACGTAAAGAAACGACCTAAATATTGACTTTTCGATCGTTTTGATCCGACTAAAGGCTGTTTCGGGTTACTTTTAAAGTGACTGTATTCCTAAAAGCACTTTTTATACCAAGAAAGTTAAATAGAACTTCCGAATCCGTCCTTTACAAGTCTTACAAAGATTGAATTTCATAGACAGCTGGGTGGCCGTTTCCACCTGCCTGACAAGGGCTCCCCACAGCGGAATAAAAGATCACTGCAGCACTTGGAACGTGATAATTAAATTACTTAAATTTGTCAAGTTGTCAGCTAAGATATAATAGCATGTGGTAGCTACTGAATGATTGGTTGCATTAGATGAAACATTTATTGACAATACAATTGACATTTTATTGCATATTCATTGTGAAGTCTAATAATAAGGATTCAGGAAGCTCAAACAAATGACTAAAGTTTAACACAGATCATGGTATAAAAAACAACAGATTCTACCATATTAGCAGCGATTTTTGAATATTTCACAGTTTATCTTTTAGGTGAACTCTTGAATTACACACTACACCACACATTCATGGAGTCCTTTACGCAAATGCTGTATATGATTAGAACACTTCAATATACACACAAACAAAATATCAATAATAATCATTTTGCAATATGCTGTCTGGGAAACCAATCTTCAAAACGTTGGTAATAATCAAAGTATCTTTTGTACGGTTCCAACACAGCTTCCTATTGGTAGCTACATCCTGCTGCCACAGTCATTGGACCAATGAATGGGCTTGACACATATTTACATGGAGTGATGGTGTATACACATGTTTCCCTGTCCTTGGTGCTGAAAAGATATCAGAGAAAATGATCGCTATTTTCCATAATGTTTATGTTGAGCTGCTATAATCAACACAGATGCATGAAGTTTCTGGGATACATTAATGTTATTGTGCCGCTACAAAAGTGGGACACATGTTCAACATCTACACCTCTCTCTGTAAGGCCACAACAATTTAATTTCTTGGTTAACAGATTTTTGAAAAACTGTTACATTCCAAAATCTAAATGAAAACAGAATCTCAGAGGAAAGTCTGTACTTTGGTGCACACAGTTTCAGGGTGTGAACTAGCCTGTATTTACACAAGCTCTCGGCCGGAAGTTAGGGTATGGCGGTTACAGGACCGGCTGGCCACTAGGAGCGCGATTCGTCGGGCTAGATGTGAACAGGGTCAGGTACAAGTTTTTTTACCCCAGCCTTCTGTTTTCATGACTTTTTTGGGGGTAAAATTCAAAGAAAAATCCGTTAACCAATAAATCAAATTGGTGTGGCCTAAACCTTTCAAACCCAGTAGATCTGACACACTTGCACATGATACCATTGTTATCAAACCGTATCTGAAAAGCATTTCCACCTACATTCACAATTTTTATTACACATGAACCCATGATCTGCTGGTGACATGCTTCGTTGTCAGATTGCATGGGGGTATTCTTGTTGAAATACCCCCATGCAATGTATACTCATTAGTTAATGTATACTCACTCATTAGTTAAGTCAGGTACATCTATTATAATCACAATAACCAAGTATTGCTTCCTCTACAGTTGATATAATACTACTAACCTTATTATCCGGTGCAATGGCCTAGTGGGTAGAGTGTTCGCCTTGCATACGGTAGGTCGTGAGTTTGATCCCCGGCCGGGTCATACCAAAGACTGTAAAAAATGGTACATACTGCTTTCTCTGCTTAGCACTCAGCATTTGGGAAAGAGTATGGAAGTTAAACACACACCACTACCAGTGGACTAGCCCCCTGCTGTAGTGATTGCACAAAGTTGTGTGGCCCAGGGCTATGAAACGGAGATGGGCGCTGCCCTATGCACCATCGGTGCGGGAAGGAACTTTGACTTTGACTTTGAACCTTATTATCCAACTCCATCTAAACAAAAGCAAAGTCCGGCCAATTTTTGGTTTATCACATTCTGTTTTCAGATTGTTTGTCACTTCTTACTACACACGGTTTCTTGTGAGATAGTCTAATTTGTACTGAACATACCCATGTGATACAAAATTTATGTATGTTTCATATGAAATAACAATCCATATTAGTTTAACCACGTACATTATCCAACCTTTACCAAGCCCCTGACCTAACGAAATCACTG
Source organism: Branchiostoma lanceolatum (assembly GCA_035149815.1). Classification (NCBI taxonomy): domain Eukaryota; kingdom Metazoa; phylum Chordata; class Leptocardii; order Amphioxiformes; family Branchiostomatidae; genus Branchiostoma; species Branchiostoma lanceolatum. Next base: position 2,762,771 of record CM068880.1, read on the forward strand.
ACAGACCCCGATGCTGCACTATTGAGAAAGGCACTTTACACCAATTCCCTAGCTTCACTTGGTGAAAATATGTTCTGTCCGAGGATTCTTTTATGTTTCTACATGGTGTTGAGCTGATCCACGATGTCCTGTAGCCCTGCCTCAGTCAGAGCCTGCAGAAGCACCTGTAAGGTGGCGGCGTCGCCTCTCCGTCTCCGCCACTGCTCCAACATGTCCAGGCAGCAGTCCTTGGCGTCGCGGTTGGCCGGCTTGTACTGAATCGTGTCGATGTCAGGTCTTTTGAAGCCCAGGAAGCTTGCCAGGTCTTTCCAGTGCACGCTTACATTTTCCTTGATGAAGTGGAAGTGTTGTTGGACATCTGGTGGTGATAGAAGCAGGGGAAATTTGATATTTAGCATGGTTATCGTGCCCTGCTAATTAGTACTTGATGACAACGGAACTATGCATTGATAAACGAGCATATCAAAATCATAGATATGTGCTCTCCGTTTCATCGTCAGAAACATAGGAAGGTATTGACCCAGTACCCAGAAATACAATAATCTATTTTATTAACATTGATGCCAACTTACCTTCACTGCTGCTCTGTCCAGCTGCAGCTCCTCCATCTTGGATAAACAAAGGACAATTTAATAATTTAATTTCAAATCAACAATCATTAAGAGGCGGGCATGGTTACTTTCAAAGTTTATGTTGAAGTAAGTGTTAATTACATAATTCTTCAATGCATACGTATTCAATAAATCTATTCCAGCCATGTGGCTCTGTGAAAACGTGCCGTACGTCAAAGATGATTGGAAAGTTGACACCTAAAAGTAATTTAAAGACTATGATCATGTTGTCAAGTCAAATCAGAGGTGACCTTACATAGACGCCTTCTGCAGCTGCAGACGATGTTGCCGCTCTCCGCCTGCGGATACAGCTGCAGGTTCAGCTGCAGCCGCTCGCTGTCCGGGTGTCTCTGGACGGTCATGTGGAATGACGGGTAGATCCTCTTGCAGTCGAGGGTGTCTTCATACTCATGCCCGCTAGGGGGCTAATTCAGTGGTTTAAGAACATATAGTTGATGACTGTTGTCGACTATAAAACTGTTTGTCGCAAAATGATGTTGGAACATGTGCTGTACAATCATTTGAATTTGAGTACACTAACTAGGAAAAAAAGACCCTCCTATCAAACTCCTTGTAGCAGAACGTAATTTATTTTTGCTATACTTCACTGTTCCCACGATTGTGGAAAAAACCAAGGGAACTCAGTTGTAGATGCTTTTTGTTCCCTTGCATATAGCCTTCCTTGAAGACGATGCAATAATCTTTATCACTATAATCAAGTGCAGAACTGCAGTTATACAGAACTCACCTCTGGGTCAGCCAGATCCAGGGTTCCGTTCTCCACTGACGCCTGCAGACAGTAGATCTGGTGAGGCCGGAGGCCAGGGCAGGTGATGGAGTCCCACCAGTAGAACTTGGGGTCAAGCTGGGACATGACGTCCTGCAATGCCTGAACAATATATACAGTAATATCTTTCAGCTGCGGTTTGAACATTGGTCTAGCGTGCTAGTCAGAATCAACAGTATTGTGCTATATTTCAGTTTCGAAAAATCCTGAGCACAGAGCAAAGCTATGATGACAATGACTCACCTTGACAATGTCCGTAGTGTTTGAGACAATATGAGCCTTTACATCCACAGCGTCCTGTGTCAGAGACGTTTTGAACAGAGTGAGAAGGCCTCTCCTCTTGACGGACAAGGCTCGGAGTTTCCGCACTACAGAAGCCCACAGACTTCCCTTCTGGTGCCTGGTGACGAAGTGGGTGGGCGTGACGTCAGCAGGATGACGTTTTGTGCTTCCCGCCACAACTTGGGCAGCCTTGGCCTCATCCGTGGTGAGAGCTGTGGTAAGAAATGCAGTGTTGGTGATTCAGTGTAAGTTGATTAGACTGATAGTAGACCCTCAGAAATAAGCGTGTACAAAAGCCAGGTCCTCACCGCTGCCATCCTCCTGTGACAGGTCCAGGATGTGCGGCAGGAGGAGCTCCACGGGTACACCGTCGTCATGGTTACACTGGATGTGGAAGAGCGGACCAATCAGCTCCCAGTCCTCGTTCTCCGGCCAGTGTTCAGACGGATTCACTGTCCTGTAGGTCAGCTGGACAGGGCAGGGGGTAACGACCCCCAGGTCGGTGTGCTTGCAGACGTACTTCCCCCGGCCGGGCAGCTGGACAGACCTGACAACCAAGAGTCAGTCATCAATACAAACGAACCAGCAAACATGCCACCGAATCCTTTCGTGGATTGCAGTGTCACTTCTACAATGCCGTTGCTATTGGAAATTTCTTGCTATACGTATAAAAAGAACAGAAATGAAAGGCCATTGGCATTATTTTTTGCAGCATAAAGTCCTGAATGCAGTTGATGCTCCTGGTAAGCCAACATTTTCTTGGAATTTTCCTTCTTTTCTAGAACCTGTTAATCAACAGGGCTACTTTAAGGCAATTTCTTACAAAGTGGAAAAAAGTAACTGAAACAGCCTCACCATGTCGTCACTCCCTGCTCATCCACAGAAGCCTCAGGTTCAACCTCCACTTCCGGCATTTCCTTGATGTAGTCCTGGTGACAAAACAATTGAGAAATACTGGAATTAAACTGTCATAGAAATCAGGAACGCTTTATACTTATTTTGCTGAAGATAGATCCGAAGATATCTCTGACTATTCCTAAAGCAAACTTACCTTGTAGGCAGTCCTCGAAAAGCCTAAGAGATCAGCACTGTCCATACGTTCTGAGACTCCTTCACGTAACATACCTTGTACGCAGTCTTCACAATGTCTAAAAGATCAGCCCTCTCGATGTCCGCTAAGGCTGCCTCCAGCTGCTTGAGGTCGTGCGGAAGTCCGTGGTCCCCTCCACACATCCAGACCTTCAGTACCTTACAGGCCCGCTGGATGGCGTTGCTGTACCCTGCCTGCTGTATGCTGTCCAGTCGCGGCTGTGGGATCCCCAGAGCAGCTCCCAGCCGCCGCCAGTCAGAACCAAGTCTGCAGCTCAGCTTCGTCAGCAGCGCACTTTCTGAAACGGAGCGAGGTTCGGAGATGTGGCGTTTATATCGAAATAAGTCAAGCAGCCTAAAAGTAATTCTATGGTTTAACTGCTTTTGATGACTGCACAGTCATATTTGGGAAAAGCGCATTTATTTGATCTAGCTATATATGTACCACCGTAAAGCAAAAATACAACAAAAAAAAACGTTACAGTGTAAGGAGGGGAAGGCAACAAAAACAGGCACAATGTGCAATACAATGACCTCAGATGACCTGAAATGCATTACAAAATAGATTTTAGATTTGCTATAATATTGCATTGATGTGGAGGCCAAAAGACAGGGCTAAAGACAGACATCCCTATTATCATCCGACTCTTCCAGTGTGTCTTTATTCTGGCAGCTTTGCGAACACACTTGCCTGCCAAAGTAGCCAGCTTGGTCTCCCCCAGGTCTGGTTTGCTCTGCCCGGATTTCTGCAGGACGTTCTCGGTGAACATCAGGATGGTCCGCTCCAACACCTGAGTTGTCTCTTCGTCAGCTGTGGACAGAGTTAGTTCTAAAAGTTATCGAAGAGATGTTGAAAACTTCATGTCATCTCCTGTAGATTGTGATGAAAACAACTTTTGAAAATAAATCTATTTTTTCACCTACATGTATAACAAAAACATCATGCAATTCATAAGTTACAACACTGATAAAAATACAACATTAAGAATAAAAGCTATACCGTTCTGTTCACTCCCAAGAAGCACGACTTGACTTCTGAGTTTCTCGTTGTCCTGCAGAAGGTTATCCACCTGTGTTGCCATGGCAACTTTAGCCTCCTGAAGTTGTTGTATTTCCTGCTTGTGGTCCAGCAGGACCTTCTGTGCCCGCTCCCCCTTGTCCGTTAACCTGATGACCTCTGCACGAAGACTGCTGACCATGGTCTCCTGAATCTCACTGTGATGCTGCATCTGTTCAAGCTTCTGTTCTGCCTGTCTGATCTTCCCTTTGGTCTGCTGTTCCTCCTGATGCCCAACACGAGAAGGCTCTTCGGCTGCCGGTCGCTTGGCTGGTGGCCCACCCGATGTATCTGCCGGCCGCTTGAGTCGCTCGGCCTGGAATATAGAGGTTTGAAATTACTGAAGAAGAAGAAGAAACTATTTTTGCTCACAAAATAAGACCGCGTCCCACAGTCTACTTGACTGTCATGTTCACACAGTATGATTGCATATTTGTGCGTTGGTGTTCCGAATACCTTTATCCTGCCAACCTCCTCTGCCAGTCCACCCATGCCGATATCACTCAGCTCCTGCTGAAGCTTGTCCATGGTCGCTTCTCGGTCTTTCTCTATCCACTTCAACAGCACGTTATGGGCCTGGTAACTCGGGATTTGGTTCCTTGACTCCTGACAGTAAAATGACACACATTAAGTGTGGGAGATTTTATAAAACAATTCAGAGTTCAGACGGATACAATTTTTCGAAACAAACTAAAATAATAGGTCAGGTACAGCTGAAAGGTTTAACAAAGGTTTCTCTGGAAAAGAGACGTCGTTGATCTTCTGGAAATATTTACCAGGATGGTGATTCTCTCATCTGCTTTCAGTCCAGCTACTGCGGCCAGAGCTTCCACCTCAGGTCTTTGTGTCACTTTCTGTGAGAGACGGTAGAACAGTTTTCCCAGCTCTTTGTCTGCAAGAAAGAAGACATCCTGATGATTAAAGGTGATTGCAAATGTTACAAGCTTTTAGGTGTTTTCTTTCTTTTTGGTCTGGCTTAAGCTAGCACCACTCAGGTGCTGAGTCATTAATATAAGTCATAGCCTTTTGCAGTACAGTAATTTACCAAATTGAGGCGAAAAAGCAATTAATCACGTGTGCCTGCATTATTTTGGGTTGAAAGATCAATGAAGACAAATATTATCTTACTACTTTTTAGTCAGACATTCAACAGTGCGAAGTTACAAAATGAAAATATCAATTTGCATGTGAATTCTGCTCCTCCCCCATGTTTCCTTCCTACATACCCTCCTTTTCCTTCACCTCTCTTCTCAGGAAGTCCATGATGGCGGCTGCGCCTTTCTTACAGACATCGGGAGGAGGGTATGCCAGGGGGTTTCCGTCGATTTCTATGATATACAGTTGAGCCAATTGGTTCAGAGCAAGGGGAAGGTGGGAGATTCTGTTATATGCAAGTTTGAGCTCCTTAATGTTTGGCAGCTTCATGATTTGAGCAGGAACGGATGTGAATCTGTTTCCGGTGAGGTCTAAGTCCGTCAACTGCACCAGTTCCCCAACACCATCCGGTAGTGACTCCAAGCCACTATTACGTAGATCCAAGTCTTGCAGGTTCTTCAGTCTGCCGATGTCTTCAGGTACAGGTGAAGGTTTGCCCTCCCCTGCCAAGTTCCCCATGTCCAACATTTGTAAACCCTCTAACTGCAGCACCTGTCTGGGGAACTCAGCAAACTGACAACAATCCATACGAAGACTCCTCAGTCCTGTGAGCTGATATACTTTGTCAGGGAGACACTTGAGAGGGTTGCTTCCTACGTTCAAGGTCTTGATTTGAAGAAGTGAACAAACTACATCTGGTATTACTTTGAATAAATTGGCCGACAGGTCAATGATCTCTAGTTTAGGTAGAGTAGTGATTGCTTGCGGCAGTTGTGTCAGCAGGTTTTTGTCAAGTTCCAGTACCCGAAGCTTCTGTAGTTGACATATCTCCTCGGGTATGCTCGTCAGCCTGTTGTTAGACAGGACAAGGCGTTCGACATCTCTGGCGTCAAACACCTCGGCTGGGACGGAGATCAGGTCTTTGCTGCTGAGGTCGATAGTGAGCAGGTTATTCGCAACTTTGGGCTGGATGTCTAAATAAAACAGTCGAAAATTTGCTTTTAAATGAGACTAATACAGGTATAGATGCAGAAACGATATCTTGCAGCACAGTATCATAGTATAGATATTGCAACTTGTATAAATAACTCTCAAAGCAAAATGTTCAGTTGATTAGAAAATACTTCTTAGTAAACACACTTTTAGTTGAAAAAGCAATACAGAAAACACTAAATGCAAAATGTATTCACGAAGCTTAATTAAAAACGAATCCTATCAGAATTGTTAGTCATAAAAAGAGACACTGACACGGAAGAGATAATGACAGAACAGGATAAGTGTACTCTTCAATCAGAAACCACCAGTGTTCCATGGAAAAATACATCTCACCAACGTTAAGATGCTTCAACCATCGTCTGCCCCGATGTCTTACCCTGCAGGAAACAACAGGATTTCAATGGTTAGAATTTTACAAGGTACGATTATAAATAAAACGTGGCACAAATTTTAGTCACGAGCCCCAAGTTTTAATAACGGGTGGATTTGGGGCTTACTTTGAAGAACTGGAACACATGCAGCACGTCCTCTTGTACTGCAAGCTGCTCCGCTGTCTTCTTATCCTGCAGGTAAAGTCAACACAACCTATGAAGCTATCACTGACAATATACGTCATTATTACATAGTCATCAACATTTGCCCTTAAGATGCTTTAAGTTGTGTAAGGGGAGTTTGTATTAGATGATAATGTTGGTTTATCTCATTCTCAGGAAGACTGTCTAATATACATGTAGAACAACATGTACAATATCAGCGTATAGCAAGTGAAGTAGATACGTTATAAATCACCCCCCCCCCTCTCTCGGCACCAACCATTGACATCAGACAAATTCCAAAAAAACACTTACATCGTCTCTAATAACGGTGTTGGCTCCAGCCTTCAGCAGTACTTTAACACACTCGGGATGTCCCTCATTTGCCGCATGATGAAGAGGTGTCTTTTTCTGTAGATAAAACAAAGTGCCAGATGCAAGATTTACACGCTAACCATGAGAGGGCTCACTGTGATTGATCAAGTATACTAGTCCCTTGAAGATAACCAAACGATTACATCTAGAAATATTCCTGCCTACATTGTTAGGAACATGGTTATGAACCCGGTAATAATTAAATGTACATAGTGTGCTTGAGCACAGCTTTATCAGTTCATCCGTTTGCAGGTCACCTATCCTTAACTGAGCGGGTTTTAGGTCTCTCAACATGGCTCTACAGTGAGCAACTCACATGGTGGTCTCGTGCATTGATGTCCGCTCCAGCTGCCAGTAAAGCCTGTACAGGTCCTGTGTGGCCGTTCTTGGCTGCATGATGGAGAGCAGTATATCCCTGTACAGAGACAAGAGTAAGAGAAGCTCCATGTAAGATCAAGGTTTGAGACATGAACTTGTACCAACCATGACCTTTTCAGCCTTCCAGGAACTTCCCGTATAGTGTAAGAACATGGATGACATGGGAATGTTTATCAGATGCACTTATATACAAATTGTACAACATTACTAGCATAGAGTGGTGATCTGGTGTAAAGATCAAAGTTATCTGTTACACCGCGCACTTCAATATCAAAAAGGGAAAACTTAGTGCTTGAAAATCACTTTATGAAGTTGTGCAAACAACGAACAGACTTGTTAACTCACGTCGTCGTTGGCAGCATTGACATCGATTCCCTCGGCTAGGAGCTGCTGAACTTTGACCTCGTCACCTATCTCAGCAGCTTCTCTCAGCTCCTGTGGAATAGAACCGTCCAGCCAACATTTAACTCTTTGTATGCTCTGGCTTAGTCTGCACACTTGAGGTGTCATGTAGACAAGAATTTCTAGAACTGCTGGTTACCGAGTCTTGTGGGACAGAAAATTTGTACCGGAAGAAAAGACCACAGGGTGTTGTACCACAAGTTTGCAACGTAAACCTTTTCACGACGATCCCATTGAATGCTGGAAGAAGCGCAGGGCATTATATGTAGCGGATGGGTCCATCAACATCAATACACATATGGCATGATATGCGGTGCGTGTGTACTGTCTTCGGTCTGTTCTATGTAATCATGGTAATGATTTGGTTCGCCCCCTGCGCTACCAACGTAGATCCTTGTCTCCCGACATGCATGCAATAGGATCCGTAAAATGTCTGCTGACCACTGTGGTAGGGAGTAACAGTGTTTATTGCACCCTGATAAAGCCGAGACGCTGGTGAGAACAATTTAGTAAGGATGTTTGTGTATAAGGGCATAAGAATTGGCACCTGTGCCAACACCCCACAGTGAGAAAATGAAAAAAAGGCTTTAAACCAAAGAAAATTCTTTCTTGGTGTTTTCTGTGTGTGTGTGAAATATTTTGCGTGGTCATTTTAGAGGTGGCTTTGGTAGGAAAGACTCTGTACTGGTTGAATTATTTCTAAAACTTTCTCAATCTTGGCCTTTCCGCACCCCAATGAGATAGTGGAATGATCGTTAGCCTGCTGTTTTGAGCCAAAGGGGTTTTGGTTTGGTAGGGGTATTTACACCTTCTTTTTCTCCGCTTTCCCATAGGATTACATTGTATTGCTGACATGCACTGGATCTGTTTTAATTCATTCCCCCTATAAGGGCCGTTACTCATGTCTTGATGGACGGTCTACTTCTGGGTGAAGTCGGTGGCTGCCTGGCATTGTCTTCAATAAAAAGAATTGGTGCCAAAGGATTCTTAACGGGAGGATTATTGTATAACAATGATGTTGGTAGCGTCATTCCAGCAGGTAATTTAAAAATGTTGTCTGAGGAAGGCAGAGGTTAATTTTGAAAGAAAACTTTTTTCGTTGGAAGTAGTCGGACGATTGACGTGCTCACCATCCTTACAGTTGGTTTATGGTGCATTTTGGTACTTAATGCAGTCATACAATGTTCTTGACTGTGAACTTTAAAAGAAGAGTTTCACCAACCTTGACACGCTCTTCTGGATCCGGTGATTCCGGCGAATCATACATCGCCTCGAAGTCGTCTTCCTCCTCGAACTCGTCTTCCTCCTCGAACTCGTCTTCTGAATCCATGTAGTCCATGATGACGTAGTCTTGTTTCTTTCAAACAAACCGGTGCCTCCTGTTGATGCTTTGAATCTCTTTTAGTAGGTTCTGAAGTAGTTTTTCATTCTACATAAAAGATAGAGGTAAAGCAAATTACATACATTATATATATATATATATATATATATATATATATATATATATATACATACATACATACATACACACACTCACACACACACTCACACACACATACACACACACACATACATACACACAATTCATATATATATTTATATCAGATTCTTAATTTTAGTCTTAAACCCGAATATTCTCCTGCGGTCTCTGTAAGAAGTATGTACATGTATGAGAATTGTATTGAAATATATCATGCCATTATCTTATGTATCGAGTAATGATGTAAGGTTAGTACACTAGTATAATTAGTCCGTAGTTGTTGATTTTCCAAGTTATTTGCCATACATTGTACCTGATGCAATTGTTGTGCAATAAACTTGACTTGACTTGACTTGTATAAATATATATATATTATAGATTTCTTTTATTACTAAGCCTCATGGAGCATTTTTCTACTTGATCCAGTCATCCTTCAGTCATTCTTTCAGACTGTGAACTCAACACACAAACAAGAGTGTCACCAACCTTTCAAAGAAGGCTAGAAAAATAAGTGTTTCACCAACCTTTTCTTTCCCCTCCATGTATTTTTCTGCCGTAGTTCTGCTGCTGTCAAACACACCGGTGCCTCCTGGTGATGCCTTCAATCCGTCAGGCCAGATTTAGCAGATTCTGAAATAGTTTTTCGTTCTCTATAAAAGGTAAATGTAAAGCAGTTATCGTGAACCAAGGATGCTGCCTTAACTGATTATACTTTTATTTTCAACTCGAGTAGTAGTGCAATCCGACTTCGCTACGGCTCGCGTTTTCTGCCAAGTCATGCTTAAACATACGTGTCCAACGTTTACCCATTGTGCATGAACCTGTTCAGATATCTGGTCATTCTGGTGTCACTTTATAAGGTAGCAAAAGTCATGATAACGTCGTGAACTAGTCTACAGCAACATGTTTAAAGGCGTCTCGCTGGGGGTCAGTAAATACACACTGACAGACTACGCACCCCTCCACAAATATACATCACTAAATACACAAAAGGTCAGACATGTTGTATGCCATCCGCCATTTTGATCACAAGGTCAGAAGGTCACAGGTGCTTTGTTGGGTGCAGGTACCGTCACAAGGTAAACAGCGCTGCGTCTGTTTTCTTTTATTTGTGTCCTTTGACTTCAAATTGAGATAAATATCTTTGATCAAACTGACGTCGAAGTCAAGATTCCGTCAGTGCCTCATGACTTGAGTATACCCTTACAAGTTACAGAATCATTCGGAGAGAACTGAATCTAAGATGGTGTTTGGTACGAGACTTGAACTTGACGTTTCCACCTTGCAAAGCTTTTAGTACAAAGTTTTGTTCCAGACTTGGAGGTTTAAAGAGTTCCAAAATTAAGGAGGCACCTTACCTGAAACCCTGGATCTTTATACTGTCCTCTTAAGACTTCCCTTTAAGGTGTTCTTGGGAAGATTGAGACGTTCTGTTGGAGAAACCGACGAGAAAAAGAGGTTCCTGTTTTTCAAACCGTGCCTGACTTCCGGGTTAGTGACGTCACGGCGACTCCCGGCAGCCTTTGTTATGCTAATCACAAGGCAGGTGTGCTGGAGCTGCAGTGCACAAAAGTGCTTGCGGGCCCTGATAAATTATTCATTATGGACGCACTCATTAACATTTGATTTTGTTCATTGCTGTCTGTCAATTGTAGATGTCTTGTATCACATTTGATTTTGGTCATGACTGTCTATCATTATCTTCGCCGAGTACTATAGTACTCGGGGTAGATTATGTTTTCGGTTGAGCCAGCTGTTTGGTGGGTCTGTATGTATGTCAAGAGCATAACTCAAGAAACCTTTGATGAATCTTTATGATTTTTGGTAGGTGTGTAGTGGTTGTGCAAAGGAAGGTCAAGTTAAAAAATGGTTCACCTTGCGTTTTTCAACAGTACTGCAGCGGACTTTGATTTTTTTTTGCGTTTGTATGTAGGCAAAAAAGTGACGGAAACATTGATGGATCTTCATGATTTATTGCAGGTGTGTAGATGTTGTAAAAACGGAGGTCAAGTTCAAAAATGGTTCTCCTGGCATTTTCCGTTGGTACTGCAGCGGGCTTTGTGTGGATGTGTATTTTCTTGTGGACAACATAACTCAAGAAGCTGTGGATGGATCTGTATGATATTTAGTGCATGGGTAGGGTTTACAAAAAGGAAGGTCAAGTTCGATAATGGGCCTTCTAGCGGGTACCTAAGGAACTGCAGCGGAGCTTCAAGATTTTAGAGCATATTTTCTGAAAGTGCTATGGTCATGATTTTTGTGTGTTAGATAGCTCACGCCACAGGAATTAAGTTGTGTAAGTTTGGGCCCGCTAGCGTCTTGTTTGGAAATGCAGTGGGTGTTTTTGTTTTGACCTTCGGACATGAATAACTTGAGAAGGGGTCGACAGATCGTCGTGAAGTTTGGTATGTAGAGAGCTCAGATGGTGTTTTACACAATCAATAACTTATTATGCAAATCAGGAGCTAATCTGCATAATTAGTAAGGATAGGTTGTAAATCCAAGTACATTTCACAATGGGCCATGTGACAGTGTTGCCGAAACAGGTCAACAGAGGGACTTGCCTAAAAGTATAAATAAACGAATTGGGCACATAAATAAACAGTTGGGACAGTCTCACTACCTACACTCCAAGCAGATGTGTGGGTCCGGTTGGTTTTTAATGTGTTCAGTTTAGCCATTTGTGTCCAACACATGGTTGGAGACATAACGGAAAGGGGACAAAATAGAAAGCCTGACAAAAGCACCTAAAAACATGTCAAAAAACAGCACTCCTCTGCTCAGAGAGTACACTGCACCAAAACGGTATTACCTAGCACCGTATGAACAAGTCACATGTATGTCTTGCAAAATGTGTATGATATGGAGTAAAGATTTATTTTATTCATATATATTGACTGTACCATTTAATCATAACTTTCAATATTTTTGATGACCAGTTATAACATATATCAAGGACATTATATAGGATGTCCTTGCATATATCAGCACACTATACACATATACTAGTCCTGTACCACCAAATGATTTTTATCCCTATCTAGACTGGCCTCATTCTCCCCAAATCGTAACTTTCAAACAGTATGGTGTATGATCAAATTTGCTGGGGGTCATAAGCATGTAAATATTAATCACTCTCCTTAATAGGCCTTGATTATTTGGCGAAGATAATGTGTTCGTGGAACTCTAGTTTGTATATGTTTTCTTCCTGTGTTTTAATTTTAATGTATCAATGTGAATGGACTCCAGGAAGAATAGTGTAAGATTGTAATAATTGAACACTAATGGAGATCCCAATAAAACAAACAACCAAACCTGGGCTGGCCGGAATGTATATGCTTTACCTGTAGGGAACACAGGAAGAATCATGTTTGGCGGGAAAGGAAAAGGACCTGGCCAGTTTCGGACTATAGATAACTTAATGAGAGGACTGACCGTGTCCTCGACTAACAAGATATTTGTGACCGACGTGCACAACAAACGGATCCAAGTCTTCAGCATGGAGGGTGTTTTCCTCCGCAGTTTCCTGACAGAAAACATGGAACCACAGGACATCTCCGCAGACCGCAACGATTCCCTGTGGGTCGTTTTACAGGGCAGAGATCCTTGAAAATTCTTTTATAAAAATGCCGTCAATCAGTACAGCAAAGATGGCCATGTCCTTGCCAAGTTTCAATGCAATGGCAGATTTAGACTCCATGGGATTGCCATGGACAAACATTCTGACAAAATCATACTGACAATAGCACGATATTCTGGTACATTTGTATTGCCACTCTATCCTACTGAGGGTATGATAACACGCGCAGAGGCCATGTGGTTTAGCCCTACTCACACACAAGAGACACAAACATGCAACATGAGCATGACAATTCCCACAGTCTGTCACTGCATGTGGACAAGAAAGGAAACATCTTCATCGCAGACGTGGTGAACCATCGTGTTTTAAAGTATGACAAGAATGGAGTCTACCTTTCCAGTTTTGGCAGTCGAGGTGGAGGAGCAGGGAATCTTTTATACCCCTCGGGAATCTGTGTGGACAGCTTGGGCCGCATCATTGTGGCTGATAAATGGAACAGTCGGATGGAGATGTTCACAGCCGAGGGAGATCATGTCTGCACCGAGGACAAAATTAAGAGTGCTCAGTGTGTTGCTAATTAGGAGGGGAGGGGCAGCTTGCTGTGTCCCAAGTGTATGACTTTGTAACCATCTTTCCCAAATAGTGGTGCATTGGTGTGGCCTAACATAATAACTTTATTGCAAGTTCATGCCCGAAGGCTAATTGCAGACAAACATGTACATGGAAATACATGGGAATCAAAAATAGTTATCTAGACTACTGTCAAAGTTCTAAGTTAACCAAGGTTGACTATGGTTGGGTTTGACTTCTTTTTTGAAGGCAGTGGAAAATGACAAACATTAAATCCACACCAATTCATTTCCTTGGTTCTCTAAGTACAAACTTAGCAAGAGGACGAAATAAAAGCAGGGGCTGGGAGGAAAACTTGAAACTGTGTGTACAGAGAAAACTAGCGAAAGTAGACCACTCAGGGGACCGATAAAATCTGGTCTATGTCGACAGGTGGTCAGACAGAATTCTTTCTTCTTGTGTCAATGGTAAAATTATCTAAGGGACCAGCAAAAGGTGATCACATTGACCAGGTGATCAAGTATTTTAAGTATATATTTCTTCTCAAATAAAATTTTAAAAGTATTTGACAAAAGAACTGGTCAACACGAGTAATCTCCTGTTAGCATTTCTTTTATTGAAATGAAGTTTGTTAGTGAGGGAGGTTTGGTGGACAATGGAGTCCACGTGGCGCGAATTTCAGGCCGGGAAAAAATTAGACAACTGAACATGAAATATGAGAAATTATCAGCCTGAAAATGTTTTATCTTCATGTCACTGAAAAGGTCATTGTTTTACCAACTACTCTGTAAAATATTAAAGAATAGAACGAGGCCGACGGTACATGAAAATGTGCACGTGTTTGATAGTTTTTCGAGGAAGACAAGACTGCCTGAAGGATAAATTTCTACACGAGGCCGCGTCGGAATATCGTCCTCACTGTTCCCAGAAATAACGTCCAATTTTCACAAAATCTCCACAAAAAACGACCACAGATGTACAAACAACAATGTGAAATAGGTCTCACCCTAAAAGATGGACATTGCGCGGCTCCAAGAACGGATTTGCGACGAGACGTTCTTCCCTTCGCCGCCGCCATGTCGTCTTCTTCAGTCCGGGCGCACTGATCTATGGGTAACATACGTCATCACTTAGCTTTTGGCGCCAAAACTGGACAAGTGGATGACGTATTGATACTTTAAAGCGTAAAGAAACGACTTAAATATTGACTTTTGGATCATTTCGATCCGACTAAAGGCTGTTCCAGGTTACTTCTACAGTGACCATATTTCTAAAAGCACTTTTTATACCAAGAAAGTTAAATAGAACTTCCGAATCTGTGCTTTTACGAAGATTGTATTACCTAGACAGCTAGTCTGTATAACGCAAACTCCAGCTGTCCGGGGATTTCTGTCCCCTCCCCGCGGCTATGTGGTTACAGGGCAGCAAGCCGTTACAGGAGCTTGATTGAGTTCAGGCTACTAGACAGCTGGGTGGCCGTTTCCAGCTGCCTGACAAGGGCTCCCCACAGCGGAATAAAATATCACTGCAGCACCTGGAACGGGATTACTTAAATTTGTCAAGTTGTCAGCTAAGATATAATAGCATGTGGTAGCTACTGAATGATTGGTTGCATTAGATAAAACGTTTAATGACAATCCAATTGATATCTTATTGCATATTCATTATGAAGTCTCATAATAAGGGTTCAGGAAGCTCAAACAAATGACTAAACACAGATCATGGTATACAAAACAATAGATTCTTTATTCTATTTCTTTCACATCTCCTTGTTTAAGTTTGGAAACTGAGTTTATCATTTGACGATATTAGTAGCAATTTTTCAATATTTCACAGCATACAATTGGTTGCAAATTCTTTTAGGTGAACTCTCGAATTACACAGTGCACCACACATTCATGGAGTCCTTTACGAAGATGCTGTAACGTTATACGTTTCCAACACTTCAATATAAACAGAAACGAAATATCAATAATATTCATTTTGCAATATGCTGTCTGTGTAAACAATTTTCAAAAGTTCATGGAAGTGATCAAAGTATCTTCTGTACAGTTTCAACACTGCTCCTGATTGGTAGCTACGTCCTGCTGCCACAGCAAATGAACCAATGAATGTGTTTGATACATAGTTTAACATGGAGTAATGATGTAAAAAAAATGAATACAGACATAATGTCATATGTTTATTGCTTTGCCAGGCCATGAGCAGCTCTTGATATACTTATTAGTCTGCCAGTGTTGGAGTGCCACACCTCAGCTAGAGTTGACTGGAGAAAACCTGTTTTTCCGTACCAGAAATTTTGCCAGAAACAGTCCCCAATACTGCTGGATCCAGTTCTGTTGTATTTATATTAGCAGTTTTCAAGGCTTCACTTAAACAGTAAGTTTGTTCGTTCAGATCCTTGTACTTGTAGACTGCCTAGTGACAAATAGGGAAGCAACTTTTCTTACTGTTTCAGCAGCAGGGTATATTTTTACAGTGAGGGGTTGATAGCCCTTCCCTTTCAACATGCTCAAGGCGCATCCTTAACAACCCTTAAGCTGCCAGTCCCGGTTTAAACAGGGATACAGAAACATGCCTTATGGTTATGTGCTGCACCCGGTTATAACCGGGATAGGGTATTCCCCAGAAGAAATCAGCTTTGCGTGCGTGTAGCGCGCGAAGCCCGTAAGCTAGGGCCGCCGGCTGTTTCGCAGGTTTCGTGAGAGAGGTCAGGGGTCAAACATTTTTGATTTTTACTTGCCTAAAAAACCTGGCAGCTTAAGTATATCATATACAGGTTTTCCTTCCAGTACTCTGGCTCTCTTGCAGAGAAGCAAAGGACGTAAGCTGGTGTGTCCTACTCAAATGATGTGCATTATGTGTTAGCGTGCGTAGTTCAGTGGTTAGCAATCTTGCCTCTGGAACTAGAAGCCCAGGGTTCGATTCCGGCTGTGTCGCTCACCCAACATGCACGCTACCGGAAAGGGTTGCAGTCCTTAGGACGGGACGTTAAGCCGTGGTCCACTGTTCATCGTGCTTGTCGAAAAGAGCTAGGGGAAATTCCCCGGTACAATGAACCTGTAAATATTGTATATACTGTCTGAGGGCCTGCATGCCCTTTTTCGTAAGGCGTAATTAGGCCTTTTTAGTCTTCGTAATCCGTAATCAGCCGCCCAAAATCAACTTAATTCGTAATCGGTACATCAGCCTTAACGCGTAATTGGTCGTTTTCATTCTACGTAAAGCGTAGGCAGTTACCTTTTTGCAACGTAAAACGTAAAGCTTAGGCTAATTTCCAGCAAAGTTTGCCTGCAAAGTTGTTCCTTAAAATTCAGGAAAAAGCATTTCAGGGGGTAAGGATTTCAAAATTTTCCCCAAACAAGCCCCGGACCCACCTGGCCGGGACGAAAAATATGTTCTTAGGACATCGCCCCCCAGATATCAAGCTGAAACCATTGTGTATTTGTCAATCATAGATATGCCATAAAACAGCTTAGTCTACAGCCAAATTTGTCCCTCAAAGTGCACAAAATAGCGTTTCAGAGGGTAAAGATTTCTAAATTTTCTCGGAGTGCGTGCGCCCAGACCGACCTAAGGGACCCCTCGGATTGTACCTCAGGCGAAAAATGTGTCGGAAGGGCAAAAACCACTGCACTTTATAGTTGCTCAAAAACTATTTCTATTTGTGGTCTACATTGCCTGACTCTTGTATAAAACAAAAAGACTTCAATCTAAAACAGCCTATTGACAATTTCAGCACTTATAGGGTAAAAGCTCAGAAATATCTAATTACAACTCTGTTGCAGGCAATTTTACAGACTGAAATAATGGTCATGATTTTTGGGTGGTAGATAGCTCTTATGGTCGTGAAATAGGAACACACTTAGACCCTGTTCATATTAAGCCTATCATAGCCGGTTGAATTACACTGAAGAGTTAACCGGCTACATGAGGGTCTGCATGCCCTTTTCCGTTAAGTGTTATGCGCTATCTTGATTCACCGTTAATCGTAGCCGGCCCGCTCTAATTCAATGTTAAGCTTTATCGATATATTAATCTTGAAGCGTTACTGGTCGTTTCAATTCTACGTTGTGCATTGTTTGTCATCCTGAATTCAGCGTAAAGCGTTATTGAGTAATTCCTGGTAACGCAGGAAATAGAGTTTCAGCGAGTCATGATTTCAAATTTTCTTCGGGGGAGTAAATAACAGTCCTAGGATCATCGCGCCTCCGGCGAAAAATATGTTGGAGGGCGCCGCCCCTCAAAAAATTCAAGCTGAAACACTTCTGTATTCTTTACTCTACGAGCAAAGTATGCCCCTCAAAATTCGGAAAATTAAGCGTTTCAGGGGATCAAGTTTTCAAAATTTTCTTTGGGAGCATGTCGCACCTCCATCGAAAAATATTGGCGGGCGGGCGTGGCCTCCCAAAACTCAAACTGAAAGTCTTAATTCTGTTTTTTTTTTTTCACATTTAACTTAACTTACATCACCAGCAATATTTGCCCGTAGAAATGCAATAAATAGCGTTTCAGGGTGTCAATATCAAAAAATTTTCCCCGCAGCTCCAGCGAGAAATATGTTTGGAGGAAATGAAGCTGAAACCCTTCATTGTTTTTTTACAAAACTAAGCTTACTCTTCCAGCAAAATTTCCCCCTCAGAATGCAGAAAATAGCGTTTCAGGAGGTCAAGATTTCAAAATTCTCCCCGAACCCCCCTAGTATTGTCCCGCCTTCGGCACTCGTCCTTGTGCTTGTGAACATTTCGCCCCACCATTACGAAATTTCCTGCCCCCGCCTCTGAATTTAGTTTGGAGCAGGCGTGCGAGAATGCGTACCAAGTCTCTTGCCACAAGATCAGGGCGACCATCGTCTTCAGGGGAATCTCGTTTTAAATACGTAACAGCCCGTTTGCAACGTTGTCCACAAACCTTTGAAGGTCAACATCGCCTGAATAGCATAGCAAAGGTCTTGAATTTACCGTTAAGCATTGCTGACCGTCCTGAATTCACCGTTAAGTGTTGTCGGCCGGCCTGAATTTACTGTTAAGCGTTGCCAGGACCCCCCATGCAGACCCTCCTACATAAGGTTGGATTTGATTTAACCAGTGCTAAAACCCTTTTTCTAGCTGGTTACTTTGCGTTCATATCAGGCTAAGATATAGCCAGCTAAATTAGCCGGGTAAGTCTTTAATTTAATTCAACCGGCTATCATAGGCTTGATATCACTTCTGTACAATATTTAATGAGCAAAGACTGCACTAAGTCATTAGTAAATGATGGCAGCTTCATATATTGTGAAAACTTAATAACTTCTATTTGCATGTATAGCTCAGCAGTACATGTCATATTTTATGCACATTCTGTGATTTGAATATTAGTTACTAATTTGCTTGGTGAAGGTATGGGGTTGTCGAACTGTACGTTGTATTTCTACCTACAAGCTTAAACTGCATGTGGATATTTGAGCAGTTATTTGCACCAGGTAACACTTACTAGGTCTTTCAAAAAACAGTTACTCAAGCAACTGGATAAAATGAGAAACAGACTAAAACTGTGTTTTTTTTGGTATCTGGATGTCTATTAAACCTTCATCAACACTTAGATCTCATTTTCATTGGGCTTTTTCAACAGGCACAATGAGCCAGCCAATCGAAGAAGAAAACAACCCAGTATACCTTACAAATCATGAAGAGCTGAAAAGCCCATCGCAAAATGAAAACAACCGAGAATCTGATATCTTGTACACGGAAAACACTGCAGATTCAACAAGAATGTCAGCCTGCATAAAAGACTCCCCCAGTATTCAAAGCCATGGCGTGTTGGAGGAAGAAGCCACGTACGTAGCTGGCAATGAACCTGACCGTGAGAACAGTTGTTCAAATCAGCCTGACATCACAAATAAACACCACCACAATGCAGAAAACGACGACAACCCCACCCCAGCCCCTGATGTATATGTGGTATCTGATAAGATTAATGCAGAAGACTCTGCCATGTACACTGCCTCTGGGGAAAATGAAGAATCGGATCCTAAAGCTGGAAACATTGATGAAAAATTGGAAACCAAAGTCAAGCAAGCAGACAGTACAGTTACTATGAATTTGATAACCAACAGAAATGCTGATAGATCTCGGCCTGACGCCACAGAAAACGTCGCTGATAATGAGACCCTGCCTATTGATCTCTCTGACGATGTTGAGATTGAACCTTACGCTGTTGCAGACATGTGTGATCATGAAACATATCTCGGCACAGCAGCTTCAAAAGCATCACACACAGAACTTGATGGGTCTCAGACAAAAACAGAAACTGCCACTAACCTTAGTGACATTGACATGGAGCCGTACGCTGTTACAGACATGTGTGAAAATATAACATATCAAGCTGGCAGCGACCTTCATGCCCAGAAGCCTCTGGATCCCTGCAACCAACAATTTCCAAATCCGAGCTATGGAGTAAATGTTTGCCAACAGGCGTCAGATGTCCCCAGGAAAGACACAGGAGTACACAAGCTTCAGGGTCCTCCAAATGCAAATGAACTTCGACCGAACCCAATGTATGCAGCAAACCAACAGCAAGCTTCAGAAGACTCCAGAAAAGACACAGGAGTACACAAGCTTCAGGGTCCTCCAAATGCAAATGAACTTCGACCAAACCCGATGTACGCAGCAAACCAAAAACAGGCCTCAGAAGACTCCAGGAAAGACACAGGAGTACACAAGCTTCAGAATCCTCCAAACCCTGATGAACTTCAGCCAAATCCAACGTACAGTGGAGCAAACTGTTACCAACCGGCTCCAGAAGGTAAGACAACTCTAGCCTATTACGTATACCAAAAGACAGTTACTCATTGACAAACCGCATCCACTGTCTTTCATCAGTGACTAAAGAAAGGAACAGGAGAACCAGGTTTTATACCAAAACTCTGAATTGAAATCAATATGAATCTGAAATTTTAATTCCAAATTTTGGTATAAACCTGGTTCTCTTGTTCCTTCGTTTAGTTACTGACAAAAGATAGTGAGTGCTGTCTGAAACGTCTGACTGTTTCTAAATTTTATCCAGTTGCTTGAGTAACTGTTTCTTGGCGTATCTTATAATTATTTTGTCTTAAACCTTCATCAACTTAACATTCATCTTTGAAAGTTGCAGCATTTTTCTTGGTTTAAGTGGACATTCTCCAGCAGAAATTCTGCATGTTGTTAATGGAGGAAAACTTTATGATTCTACCGCTATCACTCCCTGAAACTGTGTGCACCAATTTGAAGAACTAAATTCCTTCAGGACTCTTAAGACTTATCAGCTCTTTTGTTAATAGGTAGCTGCAACACAGTTGCAATCTTAAATTTCTTTTCCTTATTAAAGCTTGCAGGTATGTATTGAAACAAAAAGTGTATATTTTGCATGATTCTTATGGTTGTTTCCACTTTTCAAACAGGCTGTTTTTCAGCCTATCAATGTTACTGGCTTGCTGCTTTGGTGGTTTTTGTATTCCTGGTGGGAGGAATCACAACAGGAGTCCTCACAACAATCTAAACTACGCACAAAAAGTTTGGAAACTTAACTTTGGTTGATTATATTTCCGTTGTTTCTTGATCAATTTCAATGCATTATATATCGTTGGAAAGCCTGTGTGATTTCCTTTTCTATGATATCCAACTTATTATAATTGCAATCTCAAGGAGCGAGCACCAGGCCTGCTTACGCGAGTGGGTTGTAGAAAAAAAGTGCCCAAATTTTCATGCTAGTGTCCAACACTCAGCGCAGCGCCAAACCCATTCTTGGTGGTGTTATCCACATCGTGAATGGAACAGTGTATGGAGGAATGTTATGTTCACAGCTACAGATAAGAGTAGATTTATTTCGACTGTTGGATGGGTAAATGAAAGTGTGGGCAACGAGGAGAACCCTACGCTGACTGTTGCACAGATAGACTGACTGATTGTTTTGTTGGAGTCAGTGTCATAGTGTAAGGCAGTACAACGTTAACTGCCAGAGGAAAAACAAGGCTAATCATCCTAAGCAACCTCGATGTGTCAAGACATAGAGACACCTTTCTCAATCCAGTCACATTTCCAAGATCATTACCTGTGCAATATGTAAAATCTGCAAGATGATGATGCACGTGCACATACAGAATGAAGGTCATTTCAGACCACCTCCAGGATGCAGGAATACAGAGGATAGAATGGCCCTCCTGCAGCCCAGATCTCAACACACTGATTGAACACAGTCTCAGACTCTGTGATCACTGATCAACTTGGGTGAGCTGTGCATGCAAGAATGATCAACAGAACAACACTGGTCGACCTGCGACGACTCCTTGTGGAAGAATAGCCAGGGGCCGCGTAACAAAACTTGTGACAAGCATGAGGAGGATGTACCGGGCTGTGGTGACAGTGCATGGCTTGTGTACCCAGTATTAAGCCACCTTCATCATAACTGAGGCTCCTTTACGCATTTTTTTTGGATGAACACTATCCTTGGCTTTCATATTAATGTGTTTTGTCGATCTAAGTTTCATATTACCCTCGTACACAAGCCACGTGCTACCAGCAAAAGAAAAAATACTGAATTGAGCGTTTGACATTAGTAGGGTTATCTGGGCACTTTTTTTATGTGACCTGCTCGCATAAGCAGGTCTGGTGCTCGTTGCATTGATTTACAACCAAATTAAGTTTGGTATCATGGGAAAGAAAATCACACAGGCTTTGTAATGATATATAAATCATTGAAATTGATCAAGAAACAACGGAGATATGATCGACCAAAGTAAAGTTTCCAAACTTTTTGTGCGTAGTTTATTACAACAACCAAGGCATTCAAACTGATGGTACCAACCCACCCAGCCTTCGAACCACCCCTCATGGTACTAACCCACCCCACCTTGGAACCAAGGCCACTAACCCACCCAACCTTGGAACTGAGGCCACTAACCCACCCAACCTAGGAACCGATAGCACTAACCCAACCAACCTTGGAAGAAATGGTACTGGCCCACCCATCCTAGGGAGCACCCATGGTAATAACCCACCCAGCCTCGGAACCACCCATGCCACCCATAGTACCAACAAACCCCGGATCCTTTGCAGCACTGTTGAAAGTAAGTATGAATTTCAAAGTAACATCTGCCTATAAGTAGAAAGTTATTAGGATGAAATTATTTTTACATTACAGTTTCTACATCCTGTAGTATCAAAGTGCATTGAATACATTTTGCCCACTGTCTGCCCATAGTCTGGACTTTTGGTTGGGATTTAAGCCCCTGTCACACATAGCTGACCATGTATGGCTTTCTGGCCTTCTCCAGACTTAAGCTGCAGGTCTGGGACCTAAAAAATTTGGCAACAAGTTACACATCATTATACAATGAAGTCATGTATCTTTTTTAGTGTATCAAAATGGTCATCGTTGCACGACAATTTACATAGCTTAATCTAAAAACAAAACTATCTGCAAGTATTCCTCATTTCCAAGTTTAAACAGTCAAAATGGTCATCTTTGAAATAGGATTTACCTGTAGTCTAACAGGGGGTACTCACAACACTAAGGGTTTACTTTGATTTGTTTTACCAGCACAAAACAAAGAAAACGCGCCGATCAAGTTCGGCGGGGCTGGACAAGGACCTTGCCATTTCAGGATTGTGGGAGGGCTTGCCGTGTCCTCGACTAATGAGATTTTTGTGACTGACAAGCTTGAAAAAAGGATCCGAGTATTCAGCATGAACGGTGCGTTCCTCCGCAGTTTCCCCACTGAAAACATGGACCCGTGGGACATAGCCACAGGCCGCAACGATTCCCTGTGGGTCGTTTTGCAGAAACCTTTAGAAAAGTTCCTCTACCAGATGAGCCAGGAGGGCCAGGTCCTCGCCAAGTGTAAGTTCAAAGAGAGACCCACTATCCTTGGGCTTGCCGTGGACAAGCTTTCTGACAAGATCATACTGACTATAGATCAAACTTATGGATCACGCACAGACACAGAGATTGTGTGGTTCACTCCCACTCATGACCACAATCCAAACAAGATGATATCAACATGTAAATTTACTAACTTTCCATTGATTACACAACAGTCTAGAAAATTAAAGTCTGTCGCAGTGGACAAGAAAGGGAACATTTTCATTGTAGGTGATGGTATTTTTAGGTTAGACAAGGATGAAGGTGACCTTTCCTGTTTGAGCGGATGTCGCCCGGGAGCAGGGAATCTTTTTGGTCTTTCAGGAATCTGCGTGGACAGTTTGGGTCGCATCATTGTGGCGAATACTTTCAAAAATCAGGGAGAGATGTTCACAGCTGATGGACGTCACATCTCCACCGTGGCCGAGGTTAAGCGACCCAAGCATGTTGCTGCAGGTGGGGAGGGGCAGCTTGTTGTGTCCGATCAGAAAGAATTTGTAACCATCTTTCCCAAATATTAAGGCCAATTCATCACCTGGACTATGTGGCCAGGTAGTCCTTATGTAGAGGCGGTCAGTAGAACAGGTTTGACTGTATATCAATGGCCAGGTGGTTCCTATGTAGAGGTGGTCAGTAGAACAGGTTTGACTATATGTCAATGGCCAGGTGGTTCTTATGTAGAGGTGGTCACTTGTACAGGTTTGACTATATATCAATGGCCAGGTGGTTCATATGTAGAGGTGGTCACTAGTACAGGTTTGACTGTACAGTATATCAATGGCCAGGTGGTCCTTATGTAGAGGTGGTCAGGTTTGACTACATATCAATGGCCAGGTGGTTCTTATGTAGAGGTGGTCACTTGTACAGGTTTGACAATATATCAATGGCCAGGTGGTCCTTATGTAGAGGTGGTCACTAGTACAGGTTTGACTATAGCAATGGCCAGGTGGTCCTTATGTAGAGGTGGTCAGTAGAACAGGTTTGACTGTATATCAATGGTCAGGTGTTCCTTATGTAGAGGTGGTCAGTAAAACATGTTTGACTATATCAATGGCCAGGTGGTCCTTATGTAGAGGTAGTCAGTAGAACAGGTTTGACTATATCAATGGCCAGGTGGTCCTTATGTAGAGGTTGTCAGTAGAACAGTTTATGATGCTATGATGACGTCATCATAGGGCGGAATTAAACCACGCGAGGCAACGAGAACTGGTGTGATGACGTCACGCAGCCGCAGAGTCAAATCCTGAGCTGATCAATGGCCAGGTGTTCCTTATATAGAGGTGGTCAGTAGAGCAGGTTTGACTGTATATCAATGGCCAGGTGATCCTTATTTAGAGGTGGTCACTAGTACAAGTTTTACTGTACCAGGATACAGACTTTCTTCTTGTTCTACCACTAGCTGGTTGAATGATTTATGTTGTCTTGTCTTTCCTGCCATAAGCAGTGGAATAGTGGCACTTCAGCGAGCTGAACTATTTTGAGATTGACTTCTACTTTACCATCATGTGATGCAGGCAATGTCCTTGATGCTGAAAGCCAGGTAACAAATTATGAACCTGTAAATACTGTATGCAGCATCTGTCTTCTCTGTCATGACCAGCGGAAGAATACCTCTTCAGCAAGCTAGACTGTTTTGAGATTACGTCTACTTTAACACCATGCAATGCAGGCAATATCCTTGGTGCTGAAAGCCAGGTAACATACTTACAATGAAACTGTATATATACTCTACATAGTGCCTGCCTTCTCTGTCATGACCAGTGGAAGCTCTTCAGTCAGCAGCACTGTTTTTAGACCACTTCTCCTTTAAAACCATGCGGTGTAGGCAATGCCCTTGGTACTGAAAGCCAGGTTACAATGAACCTGTAATTATGAACATATCGCCTGTCTGTGCTGTCCCGACTAGTGGAAGATTAACTCTTCAGCGACATTAACTGGATAGAGATCACTTTTCGCTTTTTAGTACCCGATCAGATCATAAACAAGCAAATACAAACTTAATTTCCATTGCTAATGTGACTTTTTAGATTGACCATCTGTTCCTGCCTAGTTGGCTAGCATTACTAAGTACATGTGAGAAATGAGGACAGAATATCAAAATGTGATCAAATAGTCTGTAAAAAAATTGAATGTCTCTTCCTTGTGCTGCATCAAAAGTTTTAAAAAACTGCACTCTAAGAATCTGTGTAAAACTGCAAAGTTTGCAACAAGTTTCTTTAAGTTGTATTTACAAAAGTATTTGTTTATTGAATTATTGTTATAAACTACGCACAAAAAGTTCGGAAACTTAACTTTGGTTGATTATATCTCCGTTGTTTTTTTTACCGATTTTGATGAATTATATATCATTATAAAGCTTGTGTGATTCCCTGTTCTATGATACCAAACTTATTGTGATTGAAACCCCACGGAACAAGTACCAGGACTAATAACGTGAGTGGGTCACGGAGAAAAAGTGCCCAAAATTCCCTGTTGGTGTCATACGCGCGCTGTGACATCCTATCGGTATGGGCGCGGATGATGATTCAATACATTGTTTCCTCAGGTTCTAAGGTTATTTTTAGAACACAGACCATCCAAGGTTATTTCTAGCACACAGAACATCCAAGGTTATTTTTAGCACATCGAAGATCCAATTGTTTACACCACATAAACACCTGCGTCCTGCAACGGTATCGTCATCCACAGGTGTTATTTTTTGTTATTGTTTCACAACAAACATTGGGGTATGGGGAGGCATGACCTCCAGGGGAAAGACAAGACTTGTACCAGGAACCCTCAATGCAGAAAGATATCGTGACACAATACTTGATCCGGTGGCCATCCCTTTCCTCCATAACATGGGGCCGAATGCCTTGCTGCAAGATGATAACGCCCGCCCACACCGGGCAGGGATCATCGCCGACCATCTCCAGCATGCAGGTGTAGAGAGGATGGAGTGGCCCTCTAAGAGCCCGGACCTCTATGGGATCAGCTTGGGCGAGCTGTCCGAGCAAGAGTGACCGAGAGAACAACGCTGGCTGACCTAGGACGACTGCTGGTGGAGGAATGGGACGCTATCCCACAGCATCGCATTGCGCGACTGGTGACGAGTATGAGGAGGAGGTGCCGTGCTGTAGTGACAGCGCGTGGCTGGACCACCCGTTACTAAGACTCCTTGCTAACCCGTTACTAAGACACAGATTGTTGGTTTTGATAAAGAATAAACTAAGCTTTCATGAATATGTCTTGTTTATTCCTGTTGTTTTTTTCTCACAATACCCTCGTACAGAAGTCAATATCAACAGAAGAATATGTACGGAATAGCATGTTTGACTATAGTAAGGTAATCTGGGCACTTTATTTCTTCGACCCACTCACTTTAGCAGGCCTGATGCTCGTTTCATGAACTTGCAATCACAATAAGTTTGGTATCATGGGAAAGGAAATCGAATAAGCTTTTAAATGATATGTAATACATTGAAATCGGTAAAAAAACTAAAGAAAATATGATCGACCAAAGTTAAGTTTCCGAACTTTTTGTGCGTAGTTTATATATGTCACAGTAGAAATGGTGATTCAGGACAATTGGCGATTGTCCTAGGACAGATCGCGATCGGAGTCTGTCCTAGGACAATCACCAATTCTACTAGTACAGACTGCAATCGCAATCTGTCCTAGGACAAACAGCGATTCTACATGGAGAAATGCAATTAGATTGAAATGTTTTGGAAAATATGATGAAGCATTGTAAAACAGTTTAATCATTTTGGCATACTACCTACAGTCACAATTGCTAACTATTTAAGGTAAATTTGTTCAGATTCTATAATGGATACATTTCATGTATGTTTTCTGATAAAGTACCTTTTGATTCATGGCGAAATTCTGATTAGATTAGGTTTCTACCACGTACCGTACATCAGACCTTAATCTGAAATGTCATTAGTTCATCAGATCTTGTTTTGGTGGTGCATGTTTTTTGACCATAACAAAATCATAGACTCTAGTATCAAGAAACAGGTCCCAAGCTACTTACTATGGCCTCCGTCGGTCAGTATTGACCATGGTAAAATCCTAATTCACAACAGCCCTACAGCATCAACTATGGCTAAACAGCCCTATACGAGAATGGCAGACTCTGCCACAAAAATCACATCTGTAAGCTGACTCAGTTCTGTTGCAAAGCTCTTTTCTGCGGATCCGCTTTTCTTCTGTGCTGTGCATCAGTCTGACTTCTCCTGATTTGAGCTGTCCCAAGCTACTTATGATTATGACGAGTATACAATCATGTACATGTAGCTGGACAGAAACCTTTGCAGGTATTTGTAAAAAGTGTCTCCTAATTAAATGTTATATTTCTAACATCAGAAAAATGTATTTTGGGCCATTATTTCCTAGATTTGTAGAATGTATTTCCTTCAGTTGTGTTAGCAGCAGTGGCAAGATTGTTTTGAATACACATGTATGATAGCATGAAAGTTCATCTGAGTTGGTAAAATACATAATGAGAATCAACTGTTCTCCAACTAAAGAAATTTGACTCACCGGATTTTTCGACCGAATCACTCAGTCTTCATCACTATTTGACCCAAGTGCTGCGGACACGTGATTGTGCCCGTGTGACGTCAGCACTGTCGTGTGGCTTCTGACAACCTTTGACCCAGTGTTGACGTCACATGTGCGTAATCACGTGTCCGCAGCACTTGAGTCAAATAGCTGAAAATTCTGAGTGAAATTTTTTGAGTGGGAGAACAGTTTATTTTTCACTAAATGAGAAATCAGCTGTTCTCCCACTCAAAAATTTCACTCGGAATTTTCAGCTATTTGAATTTAATTTCTCGGTTAACGGATTTTTATTTTCAAAAAGCAAAAATTTAGAAACTAAATTCCTGAAAACAGAAGGCTGTCTTTCATAATTTTGTTTTTCTAAATTTTTCTTTTTTTAAATAAAAATCCGTTAACCAAGAAATTAAATACATGTTTCAAGATGTGAAATTAATTTTCTGAAAAGTTCCTGGTAATGATGAAAGACCTCTTGCATGATTTCAACACACCTTCCTATAGGCTGGTAGGATCCACCCACACAGCAGGTGGACACGTATTTGATTACCTGGTTCTAGAATTCAAAGAAAAAATACTGCGCTTCAAGGAAAATCAACATAAGACCGAGTCAGAGAAAAAAAGGCCATACCTTGGTACACATAGTTTTAGGGAGTGAATATCCAAGTCAGATGCATTTTTTTTCTCCCAGCCCTGCTTTCATCTTGTCCTCTTGCTGACTTTTCCTAAGAAATGTCTAAAAACCAATAAAATAAACTGGCATGCAACCATGATTATGGTGGAAAACAAATGATGAATAAACATCTGAGCAGCTTTGTTCATCACAACGAGATGAGATGAAAGACAAAGGTTCAATAAGACATTTTGTTTCATCATACCTTCAGCAGTTCTTAATCTACTTATTAGTCTACCAGTTTGGAGCACCACACCTCACGAGAGTGGACTGGAGAAAACTTGTGTCTCCTGCCCAGCAGTTTTGCCAGGAACAGTCTCCAAAACAGCCGTGTCCAGTTTAGAAAACCAAGCAGTTATCAATTTCAAGGCTTCACTTAAAACAGTAAGTGTTGAGTCATGAATTATATCTTCCTCTAGTGTAAGATCATTAAGAAATAGCTTGTGGGCAAAAGGATAAGATTGACTGTGAAAATACTGTAAAGCAGTGGAAGACAAAATGCATTTCATCTCGGTTCTGTCAAAGATAATGAAAGAAGTGAGCTATATGAAGAAGCCACAAAAATACACTCTAATTTGTCCGTGTTTACAGACGAAAAGAAAACTACACTCCTTCTGAAATACCAGAACCTTCACAAGTTACAGAACAAATGGGGTTCTTCGTCATCCAATGTTTCCAAAAAAGAAGTCGAGCCAAGAAGCTTAGATTTAAAGCAATTGAGGATAAAGAAGCCACACGTCCCACATTGTCATTGTTAAAATTGAATCAACGATAATTATTGTATCTATCTAACTACATCTGCTACTGCGCCACATGCCTGCAAAGTGTGGTTATACTGGCTACACAAAAACAGAAATATTATTTGTAGTTAGCCTTTTGGCAAGAACTTATAATCATGATATTATCGTCATTGTCTACTTTATGTTACATGCATGTAATTAATAAGAAATCTGGGGGCCGTATATCATTCCTATACCCCGTGGCGCAAGCGGTAACGCAACCCCGCTACTTCGCCTTCTGGATCACATTCCGTGGATCCGAAGGGCCCAAGTTCGAACCTCAGTGGTCGACTCGAGCTCGGACATGTTGTAAGGGATTGCATTCGTCATTTCGGATGGTGACGTAAAGCCGGCGGCCCCGTGTATGAGGGAGCTTAGGGCGTAAGCCTCAAGCGTCAAACCTCTGCACGTAAAAGAACCCAACACACTTATCGAGAAGAGTTAAGGGGTGACCCGGTGTGCTTGGCCAAAAACGCGAGCCGTGGCAAAGTTGCATTGCACTACCGCTAGCTACTTGAAAAAGCATCATGCTTCACCTGAGGATGCCTGCTGTACTACTTACTTTACTTAAAAGCACATGATGCACATGTTACATCAACACTTTTCAATCTCATAATTAGTCTGCCACACACAGAGTAGGATCAGACCTGTTTTTCTCCCAACAGTGTTCTACAAATAGTATAACGTGGTGCATGGTGGATAAATATCTATCTTAACCTTTAGCACACAGAAGTAGCAGTTTGGCACTCCATTCTCTATTAGTTACAGAGTTAGGCAGCAGGGAGATTTGTCTTGGATTTTTGCAATAATATAAGTTGGACATTTGTGTAATATAACCAGCTGCTGCCGTGCCGTGTGCCTGCGAAGCTGGTGTGTTACGCTGAAGGGCGGTTGTCCTGGCTACACAGATACAGATATACGTCTATATCATATGCAATATCATTTCTACTTGCAATCTTGTATTTTTCCCTACAAATTGTGGGGGGATATTTTGAGTTCTGGCATTTGGACAAAATGACATTATTAAGATCAAACTCTCTCATCCAGGCTTTTTCAATAGACACAATGGACCAGTCAACCACAGGCAAAAATCTTACAAACCATGTGGAGCCAGAGGTGCTGACAAGCCCACTACAAAATGAAGATAAGCTACAATCCGATGATGTACATGTAAATGTACTGTATGCAGAAAACACTGCAGATTCAAAAAGAACATCAGCCTGTGTTAAAGGCTCTCTTGGTATTCAAGGACATGATGTGTTGGAGGAAGAGGCTGCAAATGATGACATCCCCTCCTCAGAAGTCGCTGATGTATATTTGATATCTGATAAAACTGAAGCTAAAGACTCCGCCATGTACACTGCCTCGGAAGAAAATGAGGAATTAGATCCTAACACTATTGGAAACACAGAAGAAGCTAAACCCAAGCAAGCAGGAAGTACAGTTACTATGGATTTCAACACCAAGAGAAATGCTAACACACCTCAACCAGACACCAAAGAAGACGATGCTAAAAATCAGACCTGGCAAGATGAACTCTCTGAAGACATTGACATAGAACCGTACGCTGTTGCAGACATGTGTGATCACGAAACATATCTCAGCACGGCAGCTTCAACAGCACCACAAAAAAAAGGGCTTATATATAGTGGCACCGGCAAAACAGGCAGCGACCCTGATGCACAGGAGCCTCAGGATCCAAACAACAAACAATTTGCAAATCCGATGTACGGAACAAACGTTCGCCAACAGGCTTCAGACGACTCCAGGAAAGACACAGGAGAACGCAAGCTTCAGACTGCTCTAAACCCAGCAGAACTTCATCCAAATCTACAGTACATTGGAGCAAATGGTGACCAACAAGCACAAGGTACTATTACCTAATGATACATTTTGGAAACTTCTGACAGCAATTTTTCTTACTTAAAATGCCATTGGATATTCTCTAGTAAACATTCCGAGCAATAAACTGACAAGATAAAAACAGGGAGGAAAACTTGACAACATTCATTGTTTGAAATTGTGTTTACCTTCAAAGTACAGACTTTGCCATCTGACTTACATTTTTAACTTCACCAAGAAGGTTATGTTTTGGGTAGCATTTGTATGCATGTGCATACGTAGAAGGGCAGCATAATGAGAAGGCTTTAATGAATTGTCTTGATATTTGGTATGTGGATAGGTCTAGATGAGACCTGGAAATGATTAGATTTTGGGTTGCCTAGTGACTTGTTACGGTACTGCAACGGAACTTCCTGTTTTGATATCTCTTGTTCTGGACATGCTATGGTCCTGATTATTTAGTGGTAGATAGCTCGTTGGACAGCGAGTAAATGGTTCAGGATTGGGCCCCCTAGTGGCTTTTTTGGAACTGCAGGAGCAGGTTTTGTGTCTGACTTTGAAAGGGAATAACTGAAGAAGGGCTTGATGGATGGTAATGATTTTTGGTAAGTAGATAGCTTGAGTGATGATGTACATGATTAAATACTTCTTATGCAAATCAGTTTCTAATTTGCATAATTAATGAGGAAAGTTTAATTGTTCATACATTTCGTAAGTGACTGTGGCAATCTTTAACTTTCTTTCCCTTGCAAATTGCAGCTTGCACACAGGTATATTTTGAGTCCTGAATAAGATTGCCAGAAAAAGAGCTTACATGTATGTGGAGAAAATTCTTAGTTTGTTTCAGCTTTTCAATGGTTTAACTAAATGGACTATCAAACAGGCTGTTTTGCAGGGTATCGATGTTACTGCATCGCAGCTTGGGTGTTTTTTCTCCTCCTCGTGATTCCAGCAATCGCCATTGGACTACTCACAGCAGTCTATGGAAGCAACCAACTTGAAGACATTCAAAGGGTAAGGTCAGCAACCATAACTAAATGGACTATCAAACAGGCTGTTTTGCAGGGTATCGATGTTACTGCTTTGCAGCTTGGGTGTTTTTCAAACCTAAGAACAACAGCGGAAAGAGAATGTTCAGCTACAGATCCGTAATGTTATGGAATGCACTACATGGGGAATTCATCAAGACCGTATCGGATGTTAGACACTTCAAGAAATTGGTTGATCAATTATATGCGACGTAATGGTTTTAACTTGATGATGGATTGATAGTTTGATTTGTAAATAGGTAGCAATTGTAGTAATTTGCAGGCATGTTTTTATTGCCAGATATGTTGACTGATGGTTTCAGTCATAGTTAGCTTCTGACCTCTGACCTCAACCAATCCTTTTCTTCAATTCTACCTGCTTTTACCTGTATGTAAATATGTAATTATGTAATTATGTGTGTATGTATTTTTTTTGTGATGTACATGTAGTATTTATGAGCCCTGGAAGATTAGCCCCCTAGAGGGGCTAAAGGGTATCTCAATAAACTCAATAAACTCAACTCATGAATAGCTAATCTTCTGACACAATTTACCTGCTGACATTTTGTTGGACCATCTGCCCCCTTCCTCAGGGCAACAACAGGAGCCAGGCAATGATTATCTCCATGAAAAATGGAGATATAGTTTTGTGTGTGTGTGTGTGTGTGTGTCTGTGTGTGTGTGTGTGTGTGTGTGTATGTGTGTATGTTTGTGTTTCCGCACTACTGTAGACAGCATAACTCCAGAACCTCTAGATGGATTATGCTGATATTTGGTATGTGGGCGGGTGTTGTGAAGCCGAAGTCCAAGGTCGATTTTGAGCCCCCTGGTATGTGACCTTGGTACTGCAGCAGAAATTCCATTTATGTATCTTTTGACCTGGATGTGCTATGGTCTTGATGTTTTGGTGGCAGATAGCTTGTGACGTAATGAAGACGTGGTGTAGGTTTCGGCCCCGTAGCAGCTTGTTGTAATAGGTCTACCTTCAGAAGTTCTTACCATGGAAGCTCATCTGTGTCAGTAGTAATCATAATACAATGCTAAACTTTCTTCCAACACTAAAGGTATTCAAGGATCAAATTTTCAACGACCACTATTGCCTTCTTCAGGATCAATAATGACCAATCACTTCCGAACGTAAACTCGCGAGATTAACAGACACGTGACTTTACTGACAGTCAGAATACTGGACACTGAACAGGACTACTTTATGGCCCCGTTCATGATTCATATTGAAAAAATGAAACGGTTCAAATCGTTTCAGCAAAATAAACAGTTTTACTTGTGACCATGAATACTCCGTAATGGTTTCGTTCCGTTTTATTCTCAACCTCCTCGCGAGGTAGTCTGCAACGGTTCTGAATAAAAACGTTTTTTTAATTGTAACATCTTGCTATGGCCTCCAAGTCGAGTTCTAACAACTGGTCTAATGAGGAAATAAGAAACTTGTGCGCGAGAAACTTGATGGCATTCCTCAGAACCCGGAGTGTACAAAGAAATTGCCAAGGGCCTGAAGGAACACGGCTTCAACAGGACAGCTGTTCAGTGAAAGTTTAGCAATTTGTTTTATGATTTTAGAAGTTCTTATTCCAATTGGGGACTGGAAGCATTATTTCATCTTGTAAGTTCTTCCAACAGATTGTTTTTGTTGCTGTTTGTTACAGGCTAGCTCGAAAAATATGCAAGGCTCCAATGTAGCAGAGCCATCCAGTACCACTAGCACTATAGCTGTCACCACAAGCTCTCACGGTACCAACAAAACCATCATTGAGGGCATCGATGGTACTAGTAATCCACCATCCACAATCCACCATAGCATCCATGACCCACCCATCCTTCGGAGCACTGATGGCAAGCCACTCAACCTTTGCAAAACTGATAGTACGAACTCACCCATCCACAAAAGTAAGTAGCATTATTAGGGGACCCATGAGGGAATCATTTCTTCACCTTGCCAACACCTAATAGCACATAAAATATCCATTAACGATTTCTCATGTTATACTGTCCACAAAGAAACACGCACCCGAAAATGCAACTTTCTTGGCAAAGGTTATTATGATTATGATGCTATCACACATTATGATACAGAAACAGCTTGTGAAGGGGAGACCATGCGGCTGTCTTGTGCAGCGGACAAGCTGCTTGTAATCAACGAAGCCTTCTATGGCCGGAGGACCAGAAATCTCTGTCGCTGTGGCTGGCTTTCGCGGAAGTGTAACACCAATTGTCAAAAAAACGATGACAGGTAAAAGCACCATAGTGTCCCGATGGCGCAGTGGCAGGGTGAAAATTGGCCAAGAACCCAGAGCTACTGGGTTCAAATATGGGGTCCCCTTTGACGTTGTGGGGGGTGTCCCTGTGGTGTAGTGGTCTGCGCTTCTGTTTTTCACCACATCTGGTTCAAATTACTTGGACCAGAAGGACTGGGGTTCAAGCCCCAGGTAGAACACCTCTGGACAAGAGGCGCATTGAGTCATACCAAAGACTTTATGAAAATGGTGCATACTTCTGAAACAGTATGGAAGTTAAAAACACTTCACTGCCAGTGGACTAGCCCCCTGCTACAGTGATTACAGTGTGGCCCAGGGCTATGAAAGGGAGATGGGCACCGCCCTATACATCATTAATGGTGTGGGAGGATTTTAACTCACTTCAACTTTGACGTTGTGCCCTTTGGAAAGGCACTTTACACGACTTTCCTCACTTGAACACTCTGGTGTAAATGAGTTAGACTAAGGGTTAGGGACGTCCCTTGGATAGGATGTTAAATGGAGGTCCCATGTTTGAGGAGAGCAACACCCCGAGCACGCAAAAGAACCCACCACACTTATCAAAAAGAGTAGGTGTCCTTACCGGTGTGAGTGGATCAAATAAATCTGTCCTGATTTGTAGCTTGTACTGTTCAGTACAAACCTGATGTGCTAATATAAGCCGCGAGGTGGTTAACCGGGTTATTATGCAATTATGGCACATATGATGACGGTCGCCGCAGCATATGATGGAATTTTCACATGAGAACTGGGCGAGATCCCGCGAGATCACACAAGAGCACACGAGAGCTGTGAGAGTAACTGTATCCGGGCCTCAGAGCTTGACACAATCTGGTTCGAGTCGGACTACATTGACAGGCTGAGAACAATTAAAACATACAAACAAATTATGCTCTAGAAGCTTGATGGTATTATTACCCTCCGAATATGGCTGATAATAATGTTATAAACTAAATACTCGTTTCTGTTGTGAATAGAGTTTGTGCTTATGATGGTTACCATAGGTAATGGTGTAATGTTTCCATTCAAAACTATTCTGTTCTTCTGTTTTGGATCAGTTTCCATTGTGACTATCATAATAATGGCCTCCTGTTGATGCATTTTTCTACAGTTACATTTAAATCCAAACAGTTTCAACGTACATTTATCTTAAGTCTGTGAGAAGCCAATGATGAAGTTAGTAATCTTTTATGATCTTGTCTCTTGTAACAGGCCAAACTCGGTCAGTCCCCATACCAGTGTAAGGCATAAATGCCAGGGCTCACCGAAGTGCAATATGCAAATAACAATTCATACCTTTGGAGACCCCTGTCCGTACACCAAGAAGTACTTGGAGGTAACATACCACTGTGAAGGTGGGTACAAGTATCTACTTCAGAATCTCTTCTTATCAATGAATGAAGACCGTTATTGCACATGTTGGCCCCACTGGGCTAAACACAGGTCACATGTTAACAACTATATACATATTCATGAGTTTTATTGTATATAAACATCTAGCATACTCTAGTGCTTTCGACTTCCTCTCGCTTCTTGGTAATTACATAAATGTAGGAGGCTGTGTGATTAGTTAGAGTTGGTTTATTGAAGGCTGTAAGAAATATAAATTTCTCTCTACTATTCAGTATCTGAAGTAGTGAAATTTACTTAACACATCACTGAAAAGAATTATTGCGAATCAATGGTAGGCTTATGTTTCTAGAACCTTACAGCATTCCAGGATTGGAATGTGACTTTTCAAGATCAAACTGCAGGTTATGAAGGCCCTCTTGTTGTGTGTTCCAATCAGAAAATACTAATTAGAATATGAGTCTGTAATTGTGCTGCATACAGTATTAATCAAAAGCTCTTGCTCATATTTTATTCTTTATGAAGGATTGCATGCATGTAACAAAACAGACTGAAAGGCCAAATACATTTTTGAGAATAGGTGCACCATGGCCAATGCACCTAACGTAAAAATCTAGGTGCAAAGAGAGAATTTTGGGTGCACAACAGAGATTCGGAGAGATTAAGATCCTCTCTTTAGAACTTCAATCTGTGATTTAACAGCTACCTTCCAATTTTAAACGAGTGATACATCAAACAAAGTACAACAAAGGTTATATTGCTTTTTCTGACACTTAAATGTCAAGAATATTCTGTATACTAGTGTACTACATGTACACTGTTGTACAGTACCTTTATCCCTACGGTACATCCTACAAAAATAAATATATGATATCATATGCTTTACCTGCAGGGAACACTGGAAGAATCATGCTTGGTGGGAAAGGAAAAGAACCTGGCCTGTTTAAGACTGCAAGAGGACTGACCGTGTCATCGGCTAACGAGATATTTGTGACCGACATGCGCAACAAACGGATCCAAGTCTTCAGCATGGAGGGTGTTTTCCTCCGCAGTTTCCCCACAGGAGACTGGGAACCACTGGACATCTCTGCAGACCGCAACGATTCCCTGTGGGTTGTTTTGCATGGCAGATATAGAAAATTCCTTTATGAAAATGCCGTCATTCAGTACAGCAAAGAGGGCCATGTCCTTGCCAAGTTTCAATGCAATGGCAGATTTAGACTCCATGGGATTGCCATGGACAAACTTTCTGACAAAATCATACTGACAATAGCACGATATTCTGGTACATTTGAATTGCCAATATATCCTACTGTGGGTATGATACCACATGCAGAGGCCGTGTGGTTTAGCCCTACTCACGCACTGACTGAACAAGAGACGCCAACATGCAACATGAGCAGGTTTGGGTCGACAGAAGAAGGACAGTTGCCACAGTCTGTCACAGTGGACAATAAAGGGAACATCTTCATCGCAGACATGGTGAACCATCGTGTTTTGAAGTACGACAAGAATGGAGTCTACCTTTCCAGTTTTGGCAGTCAAGGTAGTGGAGCAGGGAATCTTTATCATCCCTCGGGAATCTGTGTGGACAGTTTGGGCCGCATCATTGTGGCTGACAGTTGGAACAGTCGGGTGGAGATGTTCACAGCTGAGGGAGATCATGTATGCACCATGGCCAAAATCAAGAGTCCTCAGCATGTTGCTGCAGGTGGGGAGGGGCAGCTTGTTGTGTCCAAAGTGTATGACTTTGTAACCATCTTTCCCAAATAGTGGCACTGCGGTAGTGGCGTAATGGCAGAGAGCCACACCTCGAGCATGTAAAAGATCCCTAAAAGAGTAGGGGCCCTTCCCAGTGTGAGTGGATCAAATAAATCTGTCTGGATATGCAGTTTGTACTGTTCAGTACAAACCTGGTGTGTTATGTCAAGAGGCAGTTTATCGGGAAAGGGAAGAAAGGAAAGTGATCCAGTTTAGCTCACTGAGGAGCTAATCTTCCACTGGTCGTAACAAAGAAGACAGACACTATGTACAGTATTTACAGGTTCATTGTACCGGGGAAATTCCCCTAGCTCTTTTCGACAATGAACAGTGGACTACACTTAATTAATATAACGTCCTGTCCTATAAAGACTGCGACCCTTTCCGGTAGCGTGCATGTCGGGCAAGCGATAACAGCCGGGATGGAACTCACGGCTTCTAATTGCAGAGGCAAGATCGCTAACCATTGGACTACACACACTACCTCGGGTATGCAATACAAACAAACAAACAAATATCAAATCCACATCAATTCATTTCCTTGGTGCTCAGATATTTTCAAGTACAAATTATACATGTAAAATCAGGGGCTGGGAGGAAAACTTGAATCTGACTATATAGCTACATTCAACCTTGAAACTGTGTGTACGGAGAAAACTAGCGAAAGAAGACCACTCAGGAGACCAATAAAATCTGGTCTATGTCGACAGGTGGTCAGACAGAATTCTTTCTTCTTGTGTCAATGGTAAAATTATCTAAGGGACCAGCAAAAGGTGATCACATTGACCAGGTGGTAACTTGAGCAGGTTTGACTGTATATCAATGGCCAGGTGGTCCTTAAGTAGAGGTGGTCAGTAGTACAAATTTGACTGTATCAGGGTACAGACTTTTCTCTTCTTG
Organism: Branchiostoma lanceolatum; assembly: GCA_035149815.1. NCBI lineage: Eukaryota > Metazoa > Chordata > Leptocardii > Amphioxiformes > Branchiostomatidae > Branchiostoma > Branchiostoma lanceolatum. Next base: position 2,801,033 of record CM068880.1, read on the forward strand.
GACCAATAGGATGACTTGTTGGTTTGAAATCTAATTCAAATTGTATGAGATTTCTAATGATTATATCTGATTCAAGACTTAGTACATAGCACTAAGTAACAAACATCTAGGGCCTGGGCCTGGTAAAGAAATACAGAGAACAAGTCTGAGTAAGTACCACTCCCGAGAATTAATTCACTATAACCACTCCTTGGCTTTGACTTTTGGGCCTTCAAACACCAATTTCTTTTTCATTTTCCTTGCTGGTAGGTTCAGTGTACATGATAGAGTATCAATAGATTTTGCATGGAAACTTTCTTTCCTTTTGATAATCAAATAAACACACCTTGTCATAACTTTTAATGACAAAAACCTGTGTTTCCCTGTCCTTGGTGCTTAAAATTAGTGGAAAGCCTTGAGTTCGCACTGAGTAATTGTAGACAAATGGCCAATGCACATGGATGACACAAAATTCGTAAAGTGTTCCATATTATGACAGTGTGAGGGATCAGTATGTAGTATATGATCTCTACAAAACTAAGACAACTTACCATACCATAGTTTTCTTTTGGAATGTTAAACTGTAGCAGGATTGGTAATAGTGTTTGCTGTTTCAATCATTCATGTAGATCTAAATGGTTTACCTCTATACTTAGGTTCTGTCTCTTTTGTCTGTCTTAAGACACTGGAAATAAGAGTCTAGTTTTCAGAGTTTTTTCTGGGATGTCGTAAATTTATGTGTACAAGGACAATGATTGACCATAAAAGTCCAAAGAAATCAAATGAGAGCACAAGTATAAATTTAATCATTATGGTTTCAATGATTCACTGTCTTTTTTAATCAAGGTTTAGACTTTGTTATTTCAACACCCATTCAGTATTCAACTTAGAATGTATCACAGAGAGTCCTTTCACTGTTAAGTTTTCACTGTTAACCTTTCACTATAATGTTTGATTATATTTTGTATATCTTAACCTTCTCCCTGCTGCCTAACTCTGTAAAACTGCTACTTCTCTCTGCTTAAGGTTAATGATTAGACCAAAACTTTTGATCTAACACTTTGTATCATATGGATATGATTACTGCAATCTACAGTTTTTGCATTGATTTTTGCCTGATTTCAAAATGAAAGACATTTTGTTATCCACTGTGATGCTTAATATACTGAAAATGGGAAATAATGTAAACTTCCATGACTTTGTGATAGGCATGAATAGAGATGTGGCATTAGTATTATTCAATTTTTTCCGTAGAATTCTGTGTCATTCTGTGTCATTGTGACTACAGAAATAAAAGTCTTGTTTGACACTTTGTTTATTCTTGCCCACCTTTTTTCACATGCTTGCGTTACGTTTGGAGTTTGTAGAGGTTGTCATCATAACATGTACTTTACCTGTGGCATAAGCAATGATGTAGGCTGTTACAGGATTTAAAGAACTATGGCCTGATTTGCACAAATGTTTTTGAGCCGACTTGGATTCGTACTCAGAGAACTCTAGTTGGAAAACTCCACTTGAGCAGCCCAACTCCTCATAAACAGCCCCTTACTCTGAAAACTTGTGTGTAAATTATAAAACTTGTTGGGCCTATGATAATGAATATTGGAATGCAAATAGAAAACAAAGCATTTGAATCTGAAACTCCATTATACTAAAAAGTTGCCTTTATCATGTTGATACTACATGTAGTATCCCAAGTCACACTAGGCTTTGCAAGTGCAACTATAAAATATAAATTTCTTCAAAAGCATCTTGTTACAGAAAGAAAAAGAAAAGAAAATCATGATTATGACTAAGACTGCTACCGGTACTTTTAATATTTATGATTACAAAACGCAGCCATATCATCAGTCATCAGTTTTCCATGTAACGATGTCAAAGATCACAAATCATTTATATCATCTTACCACCTATTGTTTTTTAAAAGTCTTCAGTGTCCTTACCTTTATTTTCCCTTTGTTTATCTGTACCAATCACTTGTATTGTAATTAACACTTGTACATATGCAAACTTCTAGTAATCTTGTTCTTACAAGGCTAAGCAGAAAGAAAGAAGAAATACCCACCTTGGAGAACACAGAGACGCATCTTATTTTTCCTTTCCTAACATGGCTGTTCGGTGACTGCTTTTGAAACCATCTCTCCACTTCCACTTCAATTGTGGCGACTGAGGTATAACAGAAAAAGCCAATAGCCTCTGTCAAAATTTATTATATCACGTGATTCATACAATATACTAGTAGGTTGTTAACACTAAACATTGAAATTATACAGAAAATAAATAGGCCTGTGTTCGGGGGTGGACGCACGGGTACCAACAGTTAGTAAACAAACACACGTGTGCTATATGGGGGAGGGGGGCGTACCGCTCGAGAAATACTCGCTCGTTTTACCTCCATATAACTCTTCATTCGGACACTGCAGCATCCAAAATTATCAAAAAAACATAGAGAACAGAATCTGAGGGAACTCACCTTCCAACTCGGACGCAACATGTCCACCAAGGATGAATTTTACCGAGAATATTCTACTGTTGTCACCGACTCAGCCGCCATGTTTTTATGTTTCGGAACTCCCGCCACGCGGTGCATGCTGGGTGAAACTGTTACTGTCCTTGGTGCTGAACTCCCTTCACGTGGAAATTATAATCTGTTGGTTTTCTTTTCAAAACACCAGTTAACGTTAAATCTCATCATTCCGTCGCGTACACAAAGACTGCCGCATTACATTAAAGGTGAATCTAATGCATGTTGCCTTACGACCAACAATATAACGTTATCTTTATTTCTTTTTTAAAAGGTTTTTATTTATTTTTCATATAACAAACATAAAACAACCGAAAAACTGAATGTATGCCACAAATTACAATAGTACACAATTTTTTTAAACAAAACTTTTGAATCAAGCCAGAATTAAGAAGGTAACATGTTACCTTCAAAATAACATTGATCTTCATTTCTTTGCTTCTTGCCTTAGGAACACTGTGTAGGGCAACGCTATAAGACGAAAATAGCAATTAATCAGCAATAGTTAAAATCGGATACTAGTACCTAATTCTATTCCCACACAACTTTACACGTGAACAGGAAACTAGGAGAGAGATATCAGATAGGTCACCACTATTGCATTGCGTAAAGTTGACCAATTTTCCCTAGCTTGCAACTTGCAACATGATATACCATACTATGTTATAACGTCAACAGACCCATCTCAATATATATTTTCAGCGTCACAGAGAAACGAGAAGAAGCCGAACCTATGTAGTTTTAGAACCCGTGTTTTTGATTACTATTAGAAATTCTGCATGTACCTAGCACGATAGAGCATGAATGTACAATAAAGGTTATCATCCTCATCCTCATCATCACCATCATCGTCCTCATCATAAATTCTCGTCCAAATATGACGGCCCAACCAAACAAATTCAACATAAAATATTAATGATAAATATGTGTGCGAAATGGCTTGGACCTAATATGATAGATGACTCAAACTGAATTAACTTGAATAATAAAAGTAATGGATAATATACAAGATGAGAATCACACAAAAAAAACATGCATATAATCAGACGTGTGTGCTAACCATCCTGTTCCCCTTGAATAGTAAGTAGTCTTTAACAGATTGTGGAAGGGGGAGGGCGTTAACTTTGTCCTCGCCGCCTCTTCCAAACAACGACCTGATCCACATGCGGCACAGTCGCTGGAGATTGGGGTAACATTTTCTGTGATTCGACAGGATCAGTCTGATTTTACTGTTCTTTTCTGCGAGATCTATCGGCTTCTTGCCCCGTTCGTCGGCCGCCTCGCTGTTCGCGCCCGCTAGGAGTAAGAGTTCGACGGTCTCCACGCTGTTTATGCAGGGGTGGGCGGCGTGGTGTAGAGCAGTGCGGCCCTGGGCTGTTCTCTTCTCCACATCCGCACCTGGAAGAGAGGGATGGATGGAGGGATATGTTATGGCAGGTAAGTTGATTGATAAAGGAAGGAAGGAAAGAAGGAAGGAGAGAAATGAGAAAGAAGAAAATGTGAAAGAATGAAAGAATCCCTTTCGTAATTTCATACTGTAGTCCATAGCTACGTTGGGGTACAGATAAAATGTTTTCTATCACTTCCTTTTTTTAAGTTATATGTATCAGTTCTTTTCCAGGGTTTCATGCGTCAGTTTCCTGTTTGTGTGTGTGTTATATAATGTTTTTGTGTATACGTTGTGAATTTATGTAAAAGTATTCTAGTATGCAAAATGGATGTCATTTGTCTTCACAAAAATACCGTACCTTTACGGAGAAGCCTCTCGACTATGCCCCAGTCCTTAACGCCGTAGTGCAGCGGGGTGAACCCAGGTTGTCCTGTGCGTTCACATGTGCTCCTCGCGATAGCAGCCAAACCACGTAGTTAAAAGACCCGTACGCTGAAGCATGGTGCAACGGCGCGACTCCTTCATGGAAAAAAATAAATATTATTATGTTATTATGCTGTTATATATAGAGAAAATAGATGGATAGATAGATGGATAGATAGATGGATAGATAGACGGATAGAGAGAGAGATCAATAGAGGGATTAATAGATAGATAGATACGCCAAAAATAATTACTCAAGCAACTGGATAAGATTTTGAAACAGTCAGACGTTTCAGATAGCATCCGCTATCTTTCGTCAGTGACTAAAGATCTGAAACGTCTGACTGTTTCAAAATCTTATCCAGTTGCTCGAGTAATTATTTTTGGCGTATCTTATTACCTGGATGTCTAACCTTCATCAACGTAATAGATAGATAGACAAACAAACCTTCGACGCTCTTGACGTTGACGTCGGCGCCGCGTGACAACAACAGCTTGAAAGCGTCGACAGCGTCCGTTAGAGACGCAAGGGCAAGCGGCGTGATGTTCGAGTCGTCCTTGGCTTCCAGATCCGCGCCTCGCTCAAGCAGAAGGTGAATGGCATCGTGATGTCCTGACGTTGCCGCGTCATGGAGAGGGGTCAAGTTCCCGTTCTCTCTCCCGTTGACGTCGGCGCCCCGGTCTAGTAACAGGTTGATGACGTCACAATAGCCTCCGTACGCCGCGTGGTGAAGCATCGCCTTGTTGAAGGTGTTCAGATCAGCGCCCCTGGCGGACAGCAGGTGTATTGCAGCGGTGTGGCCGTTCATGGCTGCGAAGTCGATTGCGGCCCAGTCTTTACTATCTTTCATGTTCGCGTCTGCACCGTGGTCTAGCAGTAGGTTTATAGCCTCACAGCAGCCTGTTAAGGCGGATAGATGGAGCGCGGTTTGCCCAAAGTTTCCCTTCTGGTTAACGCTCGCGCCTCTCTCCAACAGCAGCCGCATGGCGAGAGGGCGCCTGTGCGCGGACAGGAGAAGCGCCGTCCTGTTGTTCTTGTCTTTTTCGTCCACCTTTGCGCCTTTGTCTAGGAGAAGGCTTACAGCTTCGCAGTGGCCTTTCCTAGCTGCGCAGTGGAGCGCCGTCCACTCGTGCTTGCGCTGTTTCCTGGCTATATCCGCGCCGCGGTCGAGTAACAACTCTAGAACAGAGCAGCGCCCCTCTTCGGCGGCATAGTGAAGTGCAGTACAACCGTCCTCGTCTGTCGCACAGATATCTGCACCTTTGTTTAATAAGAAGTCAACAGCAGCACGATTCCCTGTCTGTGAAGCACGGTGAAGAGAAGTACAATCTTTCTCGTCTTTTGCGTCAATTTCGACGCCTCTTTCTATCAATATCTCCATAGCTTGACAGTGACCGTTCTCAGAAGCGATGTGGAGTAAAGTGCGCTTTTTCTTGTCCGTCGCACCGATGTCTGCACCGCCGTTTAACAACAACTCTATAGCATCACAGTGGCCATTCTCTGTAGCATAGTGAAGGGCTGTTCTTCCAAGCCGGTCCTGTATATCAATATCAACACCACCGTTGAGAAGGACGGCTAGAGTGTCACATTGTCCTTTTTCTGCGGCTCGGTGGAGTTTTGTTCCGATATTTTCGTCGACAGTAGAGATGACTGCTCCACCGTCAACTTTGGAGCAGCCGTCGTCATTGTTCTCGAGCGGAGTTGTGAGAAAACTCATGTCGTCTGGTGTTCTGTCAGCTGGGCTCTGTCTGAAGTCTGCCCACAACCTGCAAGAGATGATAAAATATTAGTATGTGTTTGCCAGTTATGTCATAGTTATGGAACATATATCATATGTTTTCGTCTCGACATTTGTTATCATAGATTACCAGCTCTGATGGTGTTTCCTTTTCTGATAGACATTAAAACAAAAGATTGAAAAGGAAATGAAATAACTATAGTTTCGTTTATGTATAGTTCGCACGACATTTATAAATAAGTAACGTTATCTTCTCCATGACATCAGTGAGAAACATAGTCAACGTATAAGCAAGCTATCGAAAGGAAATAAAGGCTTTTGATTGATTTGATTTGATAACTGTTATTTTGGAACAAATGTGTAAAAAAATGCAGAATACAGTAGACTAGATAGGAACAGTTGGAATTATGATGGAAAGAGGTAAGATCTGTTTGCTACATTGTGGCTGTGTTCGCTTTCAATCATGACCTTCACGAGAAATAAGCTTATAAAATTTGAAGGACAAGATAACAATGGTACTAAAAAGACCACTGAAGATGAGTCAGAAAGCACACATGTCTACCATAGTGAGTGAAAAAAACCAATCATCTTGTCAACTTACAGAGCCTATTTTGCCAATTACACATATCTTAACTCATGGCTTTCATGATTCAGTGAACTGGATTGGTTTAGTCTCAAAAATGAGAAGGACAGCTTCTACCCTCGAAGTCACAAAATTGCAAACACAATTCACTTCGTAATAAAACGATAAATCAACTAATATAAGCAAAATCACGGGCTATATATTTACTGTTACATGTACATAGATCTCTTGGCGCTCGTGTCGTAACAATAAGGAACGGAATACCCCTCCCCCTCCCCACTAGGCCCATCTGCGTTATTTAGCAATTTCTGAGCTACTCAGCTATATCGATATGACACATGTACATGCATCTATCCCCCTCTATAAGCAACTGCATCACACTACTTTATATTAACCCACTGAAACTACCTTATTCTTGTACCTTGGGTAGATTTAAGCCTCAAAATCCATTCACTGTTACGACTTCACTAAACCGGCCTGAACTGCGCCGGGTAGCGATAAGGTCAAGTCTAAATTTAGCATCAGTCCGACCGGCTGCCGCGATTCGGCCCTGGTCATGACGATTTTACGACAGTCTTACTCTAAAGGCTTTAAGGATGTGGCTACTGACAGGATGATCCTGTCAGCAATAGAAAAATCTGCACTGCTGACAGGATGATCCTGTCAATAACCTCAGGCAATGTTTAAAAAGTTATAAAACACAAAGTAACCCAACAAACCGAAAGTGGAGGGGCAGTCACAGCTCTCAAAATTGTCTGTCGGATAATGATACAACGTGACCATTTAGTACTGACCACACCTCCATCTTTTGTTTGCAACGAGCTGACAGCAAAATTAACACAACTGACCCACATAGTGAGTAGTAATGCGGTTCATTGACCGAAGGGGTCATTCCGAAAGGTCATTGACCCAAGGAGATCTAAATGTGGTCATTGACCCAAGGCACTTGCTTTGCTTTAGAAGGTCAAACAGCCTAATGCATTTAATTTTCTCTTGCACAATAACAATACAAGAGATGCCGGGACGGTGCCAGGACACATACACATATACACGCACACATACATATACACTCACATACGCATACCCATATATGTTTCTTTCTGTGTGTGTGTGAGAGAGAGAGAGAGAGAGAGAGAGAGAGTGTGTGTATGTGTTTGTGTGGGTGGGTGGGTGGGTGTTTGCGTGAGTCTGCGTGCATGTATGTGTGTGTATATATATATATATATATATATATATATATATATATATATATATATATATATATATATATATATATATATATATATATATATATATATATATATATATATATATATATATATATATATATATATATATATATATATATATATATATATATATATATATATATATATATATATATACACACACATACATGCACGCAGACTCACGCAAACACCCACCCACCCACCCACACAAACACATACACACACTCTCTCTCTCTCTCTCTCTCTCTCTCTCTCTCTCACACACACACAGAAAGAAACACACACACACACGACTCCGCATGCTTAGCTGAAGACGCAGGCCATAGCAAACATACTTTACCTTCACCTTTACCTTATCAAAACGCCGATATTTACGTTATTAAAACTTCGCCCGTCGCGAGGCCTGCCATGGAGGCTACTCCCTGTGACCTCTAGTAACCCGACTCTCGAGGAGTGCGGAACAGACAGGCATGACAGCCAGTCAATACACGCACAGGGAGTGGTCAGTGAAATAACCTGCCGGGCACTAGCATTGCCGCAAAGCTGTGTACTGGCGAAAAAAAGCCGGACCAGGCCTTGCAGGGAGTTGGAATTGTTGGACTTGACCATGCGCTAGGAAAGGATCAGAGAATTCATCTACAGCACTCACTCTGTAAGCAGCCGGGTATGCGTTAATCGGAGCGAAATAAGAGTGGTCCAAGGGACAAGCGCGTTAAGTTGTCAACACAGGGAGTGGTCAGTGAAGTAACCTACAGCCGGACACAGCTGAGAAAAATCAAAGACTTTGATAAGAGATTTTGTCGTCAACAGACATCACATGAAGATGGGATCGGACGTGGTGTTTTCCACTTCGCTCGGACTGGTCTGTGTCATTCTGTTGGCGCTTTTGGTAACAGGTGAGTTTTACATTTAGCTTTTTGAACTTTGAAAGCGTAACAGGTGGAGGTGTTTGTATTCAGTGATTCTTTTCGCATTTCTCTCAAAACGTAGCCCTGAATAGACTTGTGGCAGGGAAGTATATGAGGTTCTTTAATTTATAGTGTACGCTTTATGTACTAGAACTGAAATAGTAAAAACAGGAGCAAGTTATAGGAGGAGATGTCCCATAACGGTGCCTACCCGCATACCGCGTGCATCGGCTGTCCGTTAAGTCTTGACAAACAGACCCAAGCCTTTATTATGAGATTACCACTCCCGAATTCACAAACGGCTCTTTGGAATACATGTCACAGATGCCCTTGGGAGAGGCACCTTACACAACTTTCTTCACTTCGCCCAGGCATAAAAATGGGTACCTGACTTTGATTAGAAGTCGGTGGAAGAAGAGGGTTGGGCTCCACCTTCCAATACCGTGCCCTAGACACAGTGGTCAACAACCAACTGCCCATACGGCCTCAAAAAAGCTATGGGACTATCTTTACCCTTTCTCAAGATCTACTAGGCCTAAACTCATATTGAATACCCAACGCTGACATTACAAGTTATGAAGTTTACATTCCTTCATTGTTTTCTATGTTTAATGTCTCAGGGCGTGGCCAGTGACAAATCTATAATTGTCCTCATTTTGTCTGGACACCACTGTGATACTCTGGCCCTCTAATCTGTAGACATGTGTCTACAATAATAGACTAACTATTCTTACTAGCTTAGAAATATCCGGTGGGAAAAGCTTCTTAAAATTCTCGTGTATTAAGCGACGTTTCTAACCCATACATTAAAGACTTTTGCAGTTCGCTGGTTTGTTTAATGATTACACACCTTACTATTTGTTCTTCTACACCTGAATTGTTTTCCTCTGACTTCAAACGAATGCTTGATAGTTCTGAATCGTGAACCGGCATTGTATTCGTCCCCTCTGTCAGCATATGGAAATCAAACAATGCGCTCCTTGTACTATAAGCGTAGCACTTTCTTTTGTGTGATGTAGAACAAGAAGGTGGGGCACCATTGCAATGACTCACGCAAACGAATTCAGAGCGACAGATGGGGAAAACCCTCAAAGTAAACTATCATCTTTAGTAGGCTAATTATTATGGGCTTATCATATTCCGTTTTCTAACTGAACGGGAGGTTGACTACAAAACAACAACAGTGCAAATAGAACTGATGTACAATCAGAAAATAGCACCGTACAAGCCCACCCGTAAGCCCCCTTATGCCAAGGTTACATTTCTAATCTTGAGGAACGAAAAGTATGATATGAAAGACAACAAAAACACAAAATTGCCACAAGTTATTCAAGAGCATAGCTTGTGCATATTTCTTGCGCTTTGATTTTCGTTTCATGGGAAATGTGACCATAGCATATGAAGGCTAGTAAACATCAGGAACTTATCTAAATATTTTGTAGCCACGTGCACTTCAATGAGAAACAATTCGAACTGACATACAGTCAGAAAACACCACAAAGCCATCAAAAGCCCAACCCTGTTAAGCTGTTAAGCAGGCTAATGTGTACACAGTAGCCCCGTGCTTTCTGCGTACCAGTTGTTCAGCAGCCCGTGAACTCAGACCAGATTTCATGCTTCGGTGGTCGTGAGTTCTAATGGGGGGATCTGGTATTAAAGCTGGTCACTATCAGGCTAACTGCGTCGACTATTTTACTGAATTTCCAGCTTAACAAAAATCTTTTAGTTATAGGCCGAACTGTATTGACAATATTGACACTATGTCTGTGCTGTTGTGTAAATATTGTTGTGCAGCGTGATACAAAGGAGTTGTTTATTGATACATGTCAAACTGCGGCAGTCACCTTCAAAGTGACTTCATATGATATAACATAGTTAACGATCAGCTTTTTTTATATATGGCTACCTTCTGTTTTTGTCACTTGTGTCTCTGGTCTCTTTAAACAACATGAAGCTAAGACAAGGTATAGCAACGCGGAATTGTTTGTCCCCTATCTACCAAGATCTTCCATAAAAGGATGATATCTATACAACGACAATAGGACTTAGGTTATAGATCTTTAAAAAATCACTCCGTCGCTGCTTCTTTAACTTAAGCATACTAGCGTGTTATTTTTGCGGTAAGATGCAAAATGTATTTGCTCCGGTTATTTCGGTGCCCCGGATGACCCACTTTGGCCAAAGTGTTCTCACCCAACAAAGACAGTCTGATCCTGCCCTGTACACAAATATTAGCCGAGCGCACCTGACCGGCACAGCCCTCGCAAAACAGGAATGTCATCGGTCTGCGTGTCAGTTTTTACCCTAGCCTCATTATGCTTAGGTCACATTTCCAATCCGGGGCCCGGTCGGGCAGCTTGCGGGAACGAAAAATGTGATATCGAAAAGACAACTAAAGACAAAAAAAACGTTAAAATTACTCCTAACTACAAATTGTGTATATTTTTGATATGCATTTTTTTATTTTTCGTTTTCGCCGACATCCCGGCCGGGCCCCGGCTTGGGAATGTGACCTAAGCATTAGCAGGGTCTGAGTAGCATTTCAATACAAACTTTATGTAGATTTTGCTTAATCTTTTTCTTTTTCTGTCGAATTTGATGCGTAATGCTTGAAATGAAACGTATAGCTTATTCGATAGCTGACACTGCCACGCAGTTTCACTATAGCTATTATTCATCGCTAAGTACACCGGGTGACCTCTACTCTTCTCGTTAGTGTGTGGGGTTCTTTTTACGTGCAAAGGGTTTTGACGTCAGAAGCTGCCCATACACGCTTACACGGGAACATATACTCCAGTGAATCACATATCAACGTCTAAGGATGCAGATCCACTGAGCCTGTCATACCTAACTTTATTTTGCACATCTAACTGTAAGCGTTTTAAATCTATCTGGTGAGGATGCTCCTAGTTACTACTGTAACTGTACTTTGTGGTAACGAGTTCGACTCTATGACAGTTCAAGGGGAAAAACAAATTAACCCCAATTATGAAATAGTAGCTCTGACACTCCTGTCTTTTTTCTACAGTTCATGCGGACGCCCACTGTTTAGAACCGCTGGGTGTAGAGACGGGGCGGATAGCGGACGGCCAGATGACGGCCTCCTCCGTGACGCCTGGGTTCGAGGCTCGCTGGGGCCGGCTGAACGGGGAGAGGGCGTGGCAGATGGACACGTTCGACCAATCACAGTGGCTGGGGGTCGACCTGGGACGGGACTGGTACGTTACCGTGATGGCAATTGATTAAAAATGCACATAAAATGCAGAAATTATGTATATGGACAATAAAGTTCTTTTAACAAACTATGTATCAGTAGTCTAAAGAATTTAGCAGATATTCGAGAGAAGCGCACGACGGAGAAAAAGTGGCATTTACCGTTACATGGTGAAACAAGACTAGCATAGATCTGTTCCAGTTAGAAATACCTCTTTTGGTCTCAAGGCTCTTACTCGTACACCAAAAATCACGGATGGATTTAGTTATCAACATTCTAGTTAACCAATCTACATGATCACTTTTACGTTGGTAGTAGTTGTAACCCAGTCTTAACCCTAGTCCTGCTGAGCCCGACAATTGTCAGTTTGCACATGCCTGTTCTAACATATAGGCTGTAACCTTATAGCCTCCATAGCAGGCTTTGAACCGGCTTTCTTCACGTGTTCTACAGGTACGTGAGCGCTATCCGTACGCAGGGACTGGGGCCAGGCTATGTTGAGACCTACAGGGTAGTGTACCGGGTCAACGGCTCCAGCGAGTTCAACGTGTACACGGAGAACAGGCAGGCAAAGGTTGGTAAAACTCACGTTATACTGTAGGGCAGACATTACAGTTGATTCTTCATATTGGAGCCCAGTATAAGAAACACTGAAAAAAGACCTCGTAAAAGTACTTACCCAAATTTCAATCTCAAACATTCTTCTCCACCTGAAAGTCACAAGGGTATACTTGATAACCATGCAAAGAAAACGAGAGGGGCCCGTGGGTGGGGGGGGGGGGTCAGCTCAAACACTGACTCAAGTAAACAGGTCCTACCTTTGAGACCAGTGTTCTGCTGTATTCATCCACAGAAATATAAGCTGCTGAACTGAACTAAATTCTTGTGAAAATGGGAGAGCTTAGACCCTATTTGTTCCTTCTATCCCCGAAGTCTCCAGATTTGGGCCAAATTGTTAAAAGAAGGGGCCAATTTCGTTTCAGACTTTAAAAAGTAATAACTCAAGAAGGGCTTGTTCTAATTGTGTTCTCTACTTGTCGACAGATCTTCCCAGGGAATGATGACAGAGAGACGGTTACCCAGCAGACCCTAACCCCGCCCGTCTACGCGCGGTACATCCTGGTCAACCCGGTCACCTTCAGCAGTACGCCGAGACTCAGGATTGAGCTGCTAGGGTGTGAAGGTACCTCGTTTTCGTTTCCCCGTTCTACCTCCGACAAATAATCGTATGCGTGCGCGAGTGTGGACTGGACAAAGTCACGTCCTAGAGTAAGTTTATTACTTGACCTTAATAGAATGAAGTATTGTGTGCACGTGTGAGTGTGCGCGCATATGTACATATATGTGCATGTGTGTGTCTGTCTGTCTGTCTGTCTGTCTGTCTGTCTATGTGTTCTGACAGGTTGAAAAGCTGAATGATAAAATGGGAGAAGTGTACCTGCTCTTTTTGCTTTAATTTTGTTGTTGATAGAGACACAATTAGTTACCGCTCAAAGCTTTTATCCAGATTGCTTTAACACCTTATATTTTCTTTTCATTTTGAAACCAACAGTTCCCTTTCCTTCCTTTCTTCTCTCATCTATTTGTTCATTTCTGTTCAATTTTTCAGATGTGAGAACCGACATCACCCCAGCGATATCAGCCGGATGTTACGAGTCCCTGGGTCTAGAGGACGGCCGTGTTCCCGACGAGAAGATCACGGCGACCACGGAGACCGCGGGGTTCGAGGCGTACAGAGGGCGGCTGAGCGGGGACTGGGCCTGGCAGATGGGGACGGTGGACACGAGTCAGTACCTGGCCGTGGACCTGGGGGAAAATATCTACGTGTCGGCGGTAAAATCTCAGTCTCCATACGTTACAAATTCCTCCAATGATCGTAAAAGCCAATTGTCACCATAAACTGTACCACACACTCTTGCATTAGGTAGATTAGCCTTATGGAACTGTAGTTATGTACCAGTAGATGCCATACTTTGTACCATGTACAAATGTTGTGCAATAATTAAAGTTTATTATTATGTGTTCAGATAAAACCATATATGGCAAGAATCATTCGTTCTTACTTTTATTAATTATAAGAAGCGAAAGAAAGCCAAATCTGCACCTACTTCAAGCTTAACGTAATGTTAGTAGTACTAAATTCTGTACATAGTATACTACATGAATGGTTATATTATCATTCTTAATAATTCGTACTCTGTTGTACTTGCCTCGTTGGCGTGTGTCGTTGCCACAAAAGCGCCAATCATGTAGTGATAAATTTCATTCATCTATCAACTGATTGAATAATTAGCTAATTCATTCATTCATTGTTCATTCCTTCACTCCTTCATTCAGGTGAAGACCCAGGGCCAGTACGGGGGGCACGTCACAGACTACCGCCTGGTGTATCAAGTGGAGGGATCGTCCACTCTCACCCCTTACAGTGAGAACGGGACCACAAGGGTAGATGTTGTGATGTTGAAATTATACAGTCAAAATTTTTCTCAACAGTCACTGTATGAACCAATAAAGACATAGTCAAATAATTGTTTTACTCTCCAAGCAGAGATTTCGGTCGAGTGGGGTAGGAGTGTCCGGGAAGGGAGAGAGGCGTTAAAAATCCCGGACACTCCTACCCCACTCGACCGAAACCTCTGCTTTGAGAGTAATTGTTTAACACCTCTCTATCTCCATCTGTTGATCAGATGTTCCCAGGAAACAGTGACGGTAACACGGTAGTAGAGCAGCAGCTGGCCCAGCCCATCTTCGCCCGGTACATCCTCTTCAACCCGCGGGGATACTCAGCCATTCCCCGCATGCGCGTCGAACTCTTCGGATGTAAAGGTAAGGAACACGTCATTATAATCGGTCCAGACAACAAGGTTTAAAGGGGCCTATCTGGCTAATGCTTGGTCCCATTTCCAATCCGGGGCCCGGCCGGGCAGCTTGTTGGAACAAAAAGTATGATATAAAAGACAACAAAGGCGCAAAGCGTTAGAAAAATTACCTTCTAATCATATAATGTGTATTTTCTTGATATGCATTTTTTTATTCTTCCTCTTCTTCTTCTTCATTACCAACTAGGCCATTAGCCTCTACCAGGCCCCGTCCTCTCGCTGGGAAAATAGTAGAAATCGGCCGAGGTACTCCGCTATACAGGGTAGGTCCGCTATAAAGCTCTATTATCGATTGAGCTTCACTGTAGAGCGGACTACCCTTTATAGCGGAGTACCTCGGCCGACTTCTACTATTTTCCCAGCGATAGGACGGGGACTGGTAGAGGCTACTAGGCCATCGCACCGGTTATAAAACTCAACACATAGATGACAAAATGTTGAATATTCATTTGATATCTTGCCCTCCATACAGACGCACCGGCTGGTGCTACACTCGTGCCCCCCACCAGAGCCGCACCAGACGAACCCACTTCCACAGCCCCGACACGTGCACCCTGCCCACGGCCGCTAGGGATGGAGGACGGAACCATTGTAGACGATCTGATACGGGCAACAACGCAGGTATGTCAGACTGTCTATCTGTGTATCTATACATCTGTGTGTCTGCCTATAGCCGTATCTGTCCATCTATCTGTTTGTAATCTATCTAACATGTACATGTATCTGTCTGTCAACGTGTACGTATCGGTCTATCTGTGTATCTATACATCCGTAGATTCATAAATCTATCTGTGTATCTGTCTATCTATTTATCTACTAGTATTTGCTTATCTTGTGATTCTTGTCCCCCCAGATCGCCGGGTTCGACGCGTTCGCCGCCCGACTGAACGGCCCCAGCGCCTGGACCATGGGCCTGGTCAACCGCAACCAGTACCTGGCGGTGGACATCGGACGGGATGTCAACGTCACAGGTATTGATTTCATTACAATTGATTTCATTACCTTTGCCAAGAATGCTATGTTTTTGGTAGCGTTTGTATGTGTGTATGCTTGCGGGTGAACAGCGTACGTCGAAAATGAATGGATTGGCGTCATATTTAGTGTCTGGTAGGCATTGGGAAAGACAATTTGCACGACTTTCCTCACTCCAGCCAGGTGTAAAATGAGTACCTGACTTCGGTTGGGGAGGTAGAAAGCGGGGAAAGGAGAGGGCCTAGGGATGATATGGGTTCCAACTTCCAATATCGTGTCCTAGACTAAACAACCCACTGCTCGAACGGCCTTGAAAAGTCTATGGGACTACCTTTACCTTTAATTGCCTTTACCTTGTTTAACTATGTACCAAACCCCCCGCAGGTATCCAGACGCAGGGCCTGGGGAAGGGGCACATCAAGACCTACCGGATCGCTTACCAGGTGGACGGCTCAGACCAGGTGATACTGTACCGAGAGGGAGGCGCTGTCAGGGTAAATAACGTTTTTTAAATTTTTTTAATTCTTGGTTTAGTTACTTCATTAAGTACGGGAAACATAACATGACCAACTAACTAAGATCTTAAAAGGCAATTAGAAAGGGTTTTTACCGTTGAGAACTGACACGTTCTGGTCATCCCAAAGCCTGACTCAATCGCGCTCCTAGCGGCCGGTCCGACTGTTACCGCCCCCTAGAAGGGGAAGGGTCATTGACCTCGGCCGGCGAGAGATTAGGTAAACACAGGCTTGTCCATCCTATAGTCTGGGTGCCAGACCCCCAATCTCTAAGTATCTATCGTGTGGGGGTAAGATAGATGCTTTAGAGATTGGGGGTCTGGCATCCAGGATCATCCATGCTAGCCATCTCAAATCAGGGGCTGTATTCTACTCTTGTCAATGTTTAGCCCAAAAGGAGATAGCAGACAGCAAACTGTTTGAACTACAAACTGAGGAGGTTAACTAAAGCCCCTGTCACACATTCAGGACCTTCCCACGACTTTGCTTTCGACAACTCCCCAACTAATAAGGTTGGCGCTGCTTTGGGAGTAGCCTACTGGAATCCATCCTATTCTAGCTACATTTCGCTCCGTTTCAGGTGAAATATTCAACTTCGGTGACCTTTTGTGGTCACTAATGCGACCGAAGCTCGTTGACAGTGTGGCAGGGACTTTGTGCCTGTCATGCTACTGTTCCATTTACCAATACGCGGCCCGGCCGGGCAGCTTATGGGAATAAAAAATATGGTAAAAAGACAACGAATTAAAATACACAAAATGTAAAAAATACTCCTTACCATATGGTGTATTTTCTTGATATGCACATTTTTTAATCTCTCGTCTTCGCAAACAGCCCGGCTGGGCACTGGATTGTAAATGGGACCTGAGCATAACCCAGTTCTGATTCAGACTGAAGTCACATTGGACCGTTTCCTGTTCCAGGTGTTTGTAGGGAACAGTGACGGGGACTCCGTCGTCCAGCGGGACTTCCTCCAGCCGTTCATCGCGCGGTACGTCCTCGTCAACCCGCTCACCTTCACGGACGTGCCGCGGCTGCGGTTGGAGCTGCTGGGATGCGACATCTAATCATCGTACATGCAGTTAATGAGAGAAAAAATCTGATCAACTACAGTTGTGAATCTCTAGCGTTCTATACATGTAGAATTACACGTTGTATTCTGCGTTCGTATTTTAATTATGAAACTACCGAAATGCTTTAGTGCATGTACAATGGTTGTTCAGCATACAACAGATTCGTTTGGCGGTAGGCGCAAACAATGTTATTCATATATTGAAAGAACATTCAACACCCATAACAGGGTCATACAATGTCTGAAAAATCCGACTGCCATTACAGGAACACTTTCTTGTAGAAATGTATAGCGAATTTTGTATTGTTTAGTCTTTTTGTATGTTTGTCTATTTTATGTTGCTATGTGTGAAAAGTTTCCCAAATAAAGAAATCAATTATTTAGTAGTCATTAAATCATGAAACATCAGTTGCTCTCTAAAGGATTCAAAATGACCGTTTCAGAAAAACATGAAGGTGACTATATCATACATACATGTTTAGACTTGAGAGTTGATAAACGTCAATATGATTAAGTTTAGAAGTATGTTGTATTATGCTCAGCAGATTCAGTAAAAAGTGTCGGTGACCGAGTTAAGGTTATCATGATTGAATATCATTTATTTTCCATCTATTTGGAAATACACATCGTGATCCGCTCCTTGATGGCATCGTAGATCTCATTTTTCTGCTCAGCTTTCACGCGCACGTTCCCACTGCTAGCCTCAAGCCACTTTATGAACTTTTCCTTATCTCCATTCAGAAGGATAAACTTTTCTATCAGATCGATAGGCTGTAAAGAAAAAGGACCACAAGGTCAGGTCAAAGGAGACTTCATGACATGTCAACGATTTTGAATCAGGCTTTTTTCTCAACAACTCTTATGAATTAACTTAAGCACAACCTTACAGAACAGCATTGTGATGCGACATTAAAGTTTTGGGATTACGATTTTCATAATCATGATTGGCTGAGATGGCCTCTGAGATTTTATGAAACAAAAAAAATGCAAGTTTATACCAATATCTATCATTTAAACATTAGATTATCTCTTACTAGGGATGCCACTGACCATACACTGATCCTTCATTTAAACTCCTTGAAGCCTTGAAGTGTTCCATATTACAGGTATAAAGCTAATCTGTGTGCGTTTTCCATGTCTATTAAAGTCCCATTAGATAAGAGTATGAAGAGGACCTCAAAGTTAATTATCTCACTGGGTATGATACTTTAATACAGTGGGTATCATCCGTAGAAATATTCTGTCATATTTGGGAAAAAGAACACAAAATGTAGGTATCTGAAATTTGCAGAAGCCTGTTACAATTTGTTGATACATAAACTTAGGTTTACCATATTCTGTTGTTGACAATGATGTCAACATAAGGTGACCAACAAATTGAATGACTTTGGCACTTAATCATTACCTGAGTGTATCTATTCGCCTTCAGCTCGTCTGCAAGTTCTTTTCCAATTCCAGGAACTTTCTTTACGTCTCCCCGGTAAGTTTTCAGACTTCGGAAATCCTTGTACTTGTCTGACGTCTGTACGTGTTTTCGAATCCATGTTGTTATCTGCAGGAGATATGTTTTGGTTTTATCATAAATTGCTGGATACTATAGGTGAAGTATACTTGTCTACAGCTAAAATCAAAGCCTAAAATGTCAAATATCAGGAGACATTGTTATGAGAAATTTGGCTCATCACACATTTAGAAAGTGCCCAAAATAGTTAGAAAACGATCCGTGCCTGTCCAGCGACCAATCCGTACCCAGCAAAAATAGGTATGCCCCGTTTCCACCCATCCCAATCCATGTATTAACATCTATTTTTGGTATATGTGCGATTAGTGATTAGGAAAGTTATTTTGTATGATGATTCTAGTATTTACTCTTCATAGGCCTCTTCTTACTTTAGACTTTTTGCAATTTAGTTTTCAAATTTTCCTAAAATTAGATAATTTAGTCAGTCTTACCTTTTGGCTGCAATGTTCTTTTAGTGAATCTATATGGTATCAGTATAGAATATCAATTTATACTCGTATCATGCTCTAAATGTGTTACCTTTATCTCCATCCTCCTCTATTTTAACGTCAACGGGTGGGGCTGAAGCACTTGCTTGGGGCTAAAGAAACAACAGTTGAAATATTAAAAAAAAGTTTATCATTATTATTTTTATCTAGATAGCCTGCATGAACAATGTTTCAAATATTGACTTACCTCTTGGACGCTGTGGCTTAGTGTTTACTTGTACATTAATTGATATTGTACACTGGTGCAGGCATATTTTCTTTCATCCAATCTTCTGACCTAAATATGAAAAGTTTCATTGATACTTTTTTGTCATCGTGACTGCTCCAATGTGTGGTGTTGGGGGGGGGGGGGGTGTCAGGGGGCCAGCCTTGTATACTGTATATGTAAATGTCTACGCGCTAGTAGGAAAAGCAAACCATTGGGGCATCCCTGAATGACAGCCAATATCTAAAGATACATTTTGTGTATTCAGGCACCCATAAAGAATTAAGTACTTGTTCATGATAATCACTGTATTCAATGCAACAGACAGACTCTCTGCCATGACCAGATAAGACCTATCAGTAAATAAATGCAACAACTTTCGATTCTGGAAACTGTGGTAATTATCTGATTTGCTTACTATCTGAAGTTAAGTATATCGCAAATTGGAAGGATGTGTCTGCATGTTTTAATTGGATAATTGTTTTGAGACTAGTGCATTAAGTGCATACTTACCAATTTTTGTTGGTTTTCTTCGAGGCGCTGGACAGTTCTGCGCAGGTCCTCATTGTCACGACGTAGATCTTGCAGGTCCTCATTGTCATGACGTAGATCTTGCATTTCACTAGCAATATTTTCTAGTGCATTTTTCACAATCTCAAAGTTGTCCATAGGTGATTTGTCTACCATTGCAAAACAGCTGTCAACTGGAATAGGAGCAGAAGTAAGCTCACAATTGCTGGGCAAACACAAATTACAAAGCCTATGTTTTTATGGAAGGATTTTGGAAGTGTGGTATAGCATAAGGTAGGATTGCTTTTCAGTCATGCCCGCCTACGAAAAATATTTAGCTCTCCCATATTTACCTTTAGATTTTTCCGTAACTCGCTATAGGGCTTTTTTGTATAATTGTATTGCAGGTTTTTTTAATCCACTCACACCGAGAAGGGCCCCTACTTTTATCGATAAGTGAGGTGTGGCTATCCTCAATCACGGGACCTCCATCTAACGTTCTATCCGAGGGACGTCCCTAACCAAATCTAGGTGCTCATTTTCACTTTAGTAAAGTCAGGACCTGTCAGGGATTCGAACTCTGTACCTCCAGGTTCCGAGTCAACAACCCAACCATAAGGCCATCGCGCCACCCTACTTTTTAACTCTAATATCAGCACACTCTGCACTGTCACTCGAGTGCTACATTGTTATCAAATATGTAAGAGCAAATCTAACAATGCACGCACCTGTTTTGAAGAAATCTGCACTACTTGTTACCAGTAATGCGGAAGTTTAAAGTCCCCGAGTCACGAGTGGCGTGACTTAATAGCTTTTTCTGGCGAATCAGGGCCTCCGAAAATGTGATCTTTATCTGTCGAAAGTCATGGGACGCACTGGGCACGCGATAGTAACGCTAAGCATTCAGTAATTATTAACGATGAATTCTGAATAAACATTGAATATACAAATAACACCCTACCTAGAAATCAATAAAACGACCAATGACGCTTCGAGAACAAATTACCGACAACACGTAACGTCGAATCAGAGTTAGTCGGCTACGATTAACGGTGAACTTTGTAGAATTGCTCGCTGCGCCTCACGGAAAAATTACATGTAGATCCTCGGTTAAACAATGACCTGTCATGTATGTCCGAACTTTGATCACTGCTTGTTGGTGGTAAACATCATTGCCTACGTTTATGTTGGCCTTCATAGCAGGCTTAATTGGTAGACTTTTATTTACTTGCTTCTTATCAGGAAATTTAGAATGTCAAAATGATCCTGTCAGCAGCAGAAATACTTGCACTGTTGACAGGATGAACCTCAGTCAACAGTTCAAACTTTTCCACTTTTGACAGGATCTTCTTGTCAATACAATAGAATTCGTACTGTGTAAATTATTCTATTACTGACAGGATCATCCTGTCAAAAGTGTAACTTAGTGCACTTTTTAAAGGGCAAATGTGTAGTTTTCTCTACTGATGACAGGATCATCCTGTCAGTAGCCACTTCCCTTCTTAAGACTGTGTTTACGTGAGGTTGCTACGGGCAACGCTCTGCGCATTTCTGCACGTCACGCACAGCTAGCTGTCGTAAAACCGCACCGCCTCCCACTTGCGGCATCCATGATGCAACACCCAGACATGGACGGTGCAGGGAGTGAAGAGGTGAGACAGTTCGGTGGATAATTTCTTCTTGCGTGGTTGAAACTGATACAAAGTGATCCTAGAACGAGGAGCGTACTGCTAGAGAAGATACGGGCGTGGGTTTGAAATCCGGTGGACATAGAATTCGATACTGTGATGGGCGCTTATCTGGGACAGGGGCGCCCGACTTCCGTTACATGATCCGAATAGCTCTCCAAATTTGTCCTCCAGCTAGTGCATCTTCACCGAGTGGTTTTAAGGGAAGCTTCGGTGGTGATTGTACAAATATGGCAAACTTTGCACGTTAGATACTTCATGTATAGTAGTTTCAGTAGGTGTTGCTTCGTCTCAGGACTTGCGTTAGAGTAAATATCTTACCAGATTTTAGACTAATAAACTGGGAACGTTAAAATGCCCTTCCGAAAATGGCATTGCCTCATCCCATGCCTAACGACACTTGTCTATATTTGGAAGTGGAACACGACCGAGTAGCCTTGAATGCTCTGAAATCGGGAGTGTGTGTAGATATATCCATGGACATTTGGCACGATTTCATTGTTAAATGAATAACATTCAACACCAATTGGCAAAAACAAATCTTTACAGATGGCGATTCATATTGTTTACGAGCTTCGGAGAATTGGAGGGCTAAATTTGGTCGCCTTGCTGCAAAAGGAATGGTATTACAGAGCTGGTTGGTAATGACAGTCGGTGACGTGATGCCGCTCGTGTCAGGTGCCCGCTATGCCTGATATGTAAACGTTGTCTGGCAACAGGACTATTGTGTTACGTAATATAGATCTGATATCATCATACTGGGGGTCGCCTAGATCTTTCTATTGAAACATTTTAAGTTGTGTTGGTGTCACAGATGCCTTAGCTTTTGATACAGGGCACGGAAATGAAATCTCAAAGTGTACCAAGAATGGCTCATAATCTTGTAATTTTCTTATGTACGATCCAATAGCATCCCTTTCATTTGTATGTTTCCAACTGCCTGCAATTCAAGGTCGTAAGTTCTTTATGATATCCTGCCTGTATTTTGAGTGAAAAATGATATCTTGTTTTTGTACGCACTTTTAGAATGATTGGTTAATTGAGTATTCTCCAAGCAGAGGTTTCGGTGGAAGGGCTAGGAGTGCCCACGTTTTTAACGTCCGAAAAATCGCTAGCACTCCTAGCCCTCTCGACCAAAACTTCTGCTTGGAGAATATCATTGAGCAATGAGTGCGGTAGTAATTTGCTGACACTTTAGCATAAACACGTTTGTTTTCGAGGGGCCTAGACATTCGAATTTGGTTCAGAAGTTAGGAACACAACGTCAAGTTTACAGATTTACATACAAACTGCTCTTTTATGTTAATCAGCTGCGAGGTCTATATATGTCAATTGTCGCAGGCCTTTCATGGGAATCGTCCCAAAGGTCGACTACACTTGAACAACATTGTGTAATGTTGTCTAACATGATTTATGTCCATTCCAGCCCCAGCAGGCACCCGGACCCGACCTCTACTCGTGAATGTGTTGATCAGTGAACCATGGACACGTATGTCAGTAGAAGGCACCCGTAGCAGTTGGCCCTGAAGTTCGAAATCGCAGAACAACATACCTACGCGTCCGCTGGAACGGCTCATGTGTACCGAGGTTATAAAAATATTTCCCGGAAGAGCGTTTTAAAAATCTATTCTTCCGCTGGTCGTGACAAGGAGGAAATATACTACATTACGTACAGGCAGTGACGCTGACGGTTGGTCTATGTTCGAAGTACAACAAACCTACACATCCTCCCGTAGAGCTCATGTGTACTGAGATCACAGGCTAGGAATATTTCTCGGAAAAGCGTTCTAAAAAGTTGTTCGTCAACGCGGGTCGTGACAAGTGGCGTGTGGACAGTGACGGTTGGTTCAAGTTCGAAGTACAACAAACCTGCACAGCTGATCTGTATCGAGATTACAGTCCGAATATTGGAAGTGTATCTCGGCACAGTTTACTTAAAGCTAGCCATCTACTGGTCGTGACAGCAAGGGAAAACTTAGAGTACATATACAGTATGAACGAACAGTGACAGTTTATCGGTCCAGTCAAGCTTTTCAAAGAGCTAGTACCACAATACAAAGGTTAGTTTGTAAAAAGCTTATCCTTCACTAGTCGTGACGCAACGGGACAGAGTCTGTCGCTTAGGCTCCGTGTACCAGGGAAACTATCTTGCCTATCTAAAGTGAACAGTGAGCGACAGCTCAACGATCATTTCCAATAGTGAACGTCAAAAGCTTGCATCGGGAATCGAACTCTTAACCTTTAGACCAGAAGCACTGGAGCACGAACACTACATGAGCTCTACACAACTGCCCAGAGTCAGTCGGCATCACAGTTAAACTCAAACACGGACATGACAACGGTACACGATCCTTTCCAATAGTGAACGTCAACAGTTTAGATTGGGAATCAAACTCGTAACCTTTAGACCAGAAACACTGGAGTATAAACACTACAGGATCTGTACAACCGTACTTCTGAGGAACAAACAATACAGGATCTATAGAACCGTACTTCTGCCAGTATCACAGTCAAACTCAAACTCAGACATGACGACGGTAGACAATAACGGACGCACGTCGCTCCACCAAATCGCCGCCACCGGGAATCTCTACTTCCTCAACAACCTGCTGAAGCAAGGAGCCGGCGTGAACGTCAGGGACAACACGGGCGTCACGCCGCTACACTGCGCCGCAGAGAACGGGTTCACCGAGGCCGTGGACTTCTTGTTGGACCGGGGTGCGAACCTGTTTGCCAAAGACGACGATGACTGGACGGTGCTGCACTACGCCGCGAAGAGCGGACACTGTGAGACTGTTACACTACTGTTGGACAAAGGGGTGGACTTGAGTGAGAAGGATAGGGACGGTTGGACTGCGCTACACCTGGCAGCGTGGAACGGCGATTGTGACACCGTTAGCTTGCTGCACGACCGTGGCGCAGGGCTGGACGTCAGAGACAACGACGGCAGCACGGCGCTCATCTACGCGACACACAAGAACCACGTCGACGCCGTCGTCCTTCTGCTAATCCTTGGTGCGGACTTGTCTTTGACGTCAACAGAACAGGGTCGAACGGCACTGCACAACGCGGCACGGAACGGTCACTGTGACGTCATCGACGTGTTGCTCGACGCAGGAGCGAGCAGAGCGTCTAAAGACAGCGAGGGGTGGACTCCGCTACATCTAGCGGCGGTGTACGGACAGCATGACGTCATCAGCCTGATGTTCGATCGAAGAGCAGACATGGCGGCCAAGGACAACCGTGGCAGGGCGCCGATCCACCTCGCAGCGCAGAGCGACGACAGCGAAGCCGTCATGCTTTTACTCAAGCACGGCGCTGCTATAGACTCGAAAGACAAAGACGGCCAAACGGCACTTTTGTACGCCGCTAAATGCGGTAACTGTGATTGCGTGGAGGTTTTACTCGAGCAAGGCGCCGATATGGTCGTGAAAGACTACTCCGGTTCGACAGCGCTACACTTGGCCACAGACGGTGGACACTTGGACACAGTCACTCTACTGTTAGACAAGGGTGCAAACTTGGACGCGAAGGACTACGACAAGCGCGCCGCTCTTCACATGGCGGCTTGTAACGGCTACTGTGAGATCATCAACCTCCTACTGGATCGGGGAGCGAACATGGACACGAAGGACAGCGATGGGAAGACTGCGCTGCACCTGGCAGCAGAGAACGACGACGCCAACGCCATCAGCTACCTACTCCGTCAGGGAGCAAATATCAGCGTAAAGGACATCAGCAACAGAACGGCTTTACATCTGGCAGCGGCTAACGGCTACTGCGAGGTCGTCCGTCTTCTGATAAACCGCGGCGCGGGGTTGGATACGAAAGACAAGGCAGGCTGGACGGCACTCTTTCACGCTGCGTGGAACGGACACTGTAACGTGATCGCGCTGCTACTGAAGCTAGACACAGACTTAACCATTAAGGACATGAACCGTAGGACCGCGCTTCACCTAGCGGCGCTGCAGGGGCATGCAGAAGCGGTGATCAAGCTTCTAGCAGGTGGCGTCGACTTCACCAAGCAGGACAACAAGCGGAGAACAGCGCTGCACCTCGCCACACTGAAGGGACACTGTGACGTCATCGACATCCTTCTGTCCGGAGGTTTGGACCTGTATGCGAAGGACAACTGTGGGTGGACGCCTTTGCATATTGCTGCTGCGAAAGGCCACAATGACGCCATCACCATACTCCTAGACAGCGGAGCCGACCTGTGGTCGCGAGACAACGCCGGCCGGACGCCGCTACACCGAGCTGCGGTGGAAGACCACGTGGCGATCGTGGAGACGCTTCTCATGGCGGGGGCAGACGGCAATGCGCCCGACAACCACGGCAAGAAGCCCGCGGACGTCGCCCCGAAGCACAGCCGGAGTCAGCTCCTCCTGATGTCCACTCGCGACAGGTTCTTTCAAACTTTCAAACTTTCAAACTTTCGAACTTT
This sequence comes from Branchiostoma lanceolatum, assembly GCA_035149815.1. Lineage (NCBI taxonomy): Eukaryota > Metazoa > Chordata > Leptocardii > Amphioxiformes > Branchiostomatidae > Branchiostoma > Branchiostoma lanceolatum. The sequence goes on from CM068880.1 coordinate 2,827,317, forward strand.
CAAACTTTCAAACTTTCGAACTTTCGAACTTTATTGATCAATCAAAGTTGCAGTCCTCTATCATTGGACTGAATTGTATTGATTTTAACATCACTTCTACTATTGCACTTTGGATAATTAAATACATAGAGCATAAAAACATTATTGTTCAACATTGTTAAAACTTTGAGAACAACAACATCAACGTGAACATATAGACATAGAGTTTTTGGCGGGCATTACACGGTCATAGATGACAGAGTTCTGGGGATAAACGAGTTTTTGTGTCTATTTTGCAGGTTCTCCCCGGACCTGAGGAGGTCGTGCCGCATGAAGATTCACACCGTGATGGGCGAGGATAAGGAGAAAAACGTCCACAATCTCCCTCTTCCCACCATGCTGAAACAGTACATTATGTTTAGGGAGAGCTGTGCGGTTTAGGGTCCAGTCTTAATACATGCGTGATAAATTCGTAATATCCAGGGCTAGGGCTAGGGCCAGGAAAGGCTCAGAATCTTCGACCATGCTGAAACAGAACATTATGTTTCGGAAACATTGCGCGTATTAGGGCTCAGCCTTAGTACATGTACTAGAAGTTCAAGAAGTCATAAGTTCGTGCTGCACTGTTGGCTTCATCGCCACGAAAGGCGAAATGAAGGGGAAAATATCTTATGATTTTCTACACGGCTGAAACAGTACATCTGTTTCAGAGGAATTGTGCTCTTATGCCTTGGACTCAGCCAAGTATTACAAGTTGACAAGAAGAGTATGTATTTGTGCTCTTCAGGGCTAGGGCCGTGAGAGGAGAAATGTAGGGGTGATGCATCCTAAGCGACGATGCTGAAACGTGGTGTTCAGAGGAAATTGTGCCTTTAGGCCTAGGGTTCAGCCTCGTATTATAAGTTGAAAAGAGGAGTATGTATTTGTGCTCTCCAGGGCAAGGGCCGCGAGTGGCAAAGTGAATGGGAGAATACCCTCTAATCGACGATGCTGAAACGTATATCAAAAGGAATATGTTGTTGTGCTGTCCAGGGCTAGGGTCGCGTAAGGCGTGATCAAATGAAGAATGTTTCATAATCCTCACAACAATGCTAAAACAGTACACTATGTCCAGAGACAATGGCGTGATGTTAGGTTATGGTGCTATACTGATCCGGAGTACCGGACGGGTACTAAGGGGTACCTAAGTAACGTACTCGCGTTAACGTTGTAAGGGACAACAAGGAGTTCCGCTAGTGGAGTGTTTGGCTAGTTTGTAAAGAAGACGAGCCTGATGCTAAGTAAAGAAACTAGGAGATACAGTATGGCTTATTCAATGGAAAAGGCACATAGTAACGTTGACAAAAAGTTGGCCAAAATATGTACAGAGAAGCTATGACAGAGACGACTGTTACGAAGGTTTAAGACAACTTAAACTTTTCTGTCAAATAACACCTAAATTCTGTACGATGTGTCCACGACTGTACCAAAAGTTGTCTCAGTTTGTTGTCGAATGTGATCGCAGAAAAGACCAACTGCTTTATAATATGATTATAAGGCCCTCATTCCACTAGACGGCGATCGCGCGACCAATATCGGATTTGTGTCACCCTTGACTTCATTATTGGAATATCATGCAAAATGTAAAGGTATGACTGAAAAGACATCAAAACACACAAAGTGTGAAAAGATTAGATTTTTATCTACGAAATTCGTTGTTAAATTTCAGGTCACAGAGAGCGCCGTCGTGGTGGAATGTGGGTAAGAGGGTCTTTGTGATAAAGTCTGTTCATAAAAGGCTGATAAAGAGAAACTGTGTGGTGCTACATCCAAGTCGTATTACGAAGGAATGTTTCAGACATTGCTGCACACGAGATGCTGCTTCGAAATGCTTTCCAAGTTAGAGAGTTTGTCTAATCTACAGTCCATATATATCATAATGTCTGTACGCTCGCGATGAGGGCATGCTAGCATAGCATCAACTGAAACAAATTGATTAAGATATTGATATAAATACACTCAGAATGGTGTTGATTTACATGTTTCTCTTTCAATGTCATTTTTCATCTCTCATTCACACGCACGCACATACACACACACACAAATACACACACATACATACACACACACACAAAGAAACATACACACACACGCACAATCACACATACATACACACACACACACGAAAACACACACACACACACACACAAACACATATATACACGACAAGTACAAGCACACATACACACACACACACGCGCGCGCGCGCGCATATACAAGAAAATATAACCTTCTTGGCAATTAGGTAATGGCATTCACTAGGGGTGGGTACCGGTACCGTGTACCGCGGTACAAAACCGGTATTTCTTAATGGACCGGTCCAAAAAAACCGGTCCGTAAAAAATCAGTGGACCGACCTATGGACCGATTAGAAAATTCATGGTACCAGGCTACCAGCTGGCGGCTTCATAACTGGTCTAAGAAAATACAAAACAGCAGATTTAACGAGTATAGTTATAATTTTGAGACAAAGTACAAACCTAAGAAATTATATCGTTCCACACATGACGTTTGGAGACTTTTACGTGTGTCTCGCTCTCCAAAATATGATGTATTGCGACACTAGTAAGTCAGGTACAGGTACAGGTCCGGACCTAGACCTGACCCTCTGGACCTGGACCGGACCTGAATTTTATGTACCGGTACCCACCCCTAGCATTCACCCCTGAGCGTTTGTCCCGGCATGCCCCGCAGTGATACAATCTCGTGAGCTGACGTCACAGAGTGTTCCAAAGGTTTGATGTGACGTCACCATATCCAAAAGTGGTCCGACTACTTCAATACAGTATAAAAGTAGGTTGATCGTCTTGTAGCCCGACAAAAACACAACAACAGGCTGAAAAAGCGCCAAAAAAGGAGCTAGAAAACAGACGGCACTACAGAAACGACGGAGTCACGAGACTACAAAAAGTGAGTACAGGTTGAAGGTTTCTTAATTTTGAAGAAGCGCTGCTACGAGCTAAGCAACCGTGTCCGACAATCTGTGCCAAGACAAGACAACATAATAACAGTGATTTCACCTGGCTATAGTTGTCGTTAGAAGGCTTTTCCCGAGTTAAACCAGGTAGTCTGCAAACTGTCATGTTGAAAAAACGGCCCAAATCTAAGCAAACATGTCAAAGCTAAAAGAATAGCTGATGTGATGGTACTTGTAGGAGCATGTTTATCAAAGCAAGACATTCTGTGTACGTGTCAAGGTTGCTACAACATACTTACAGTGACAGTAGTCAGACGGCCCTTTCTGAGTTGAATGTGTAGTTTATGATTTCTCAAGTTGTACTAAAAGCCCCCAAATTCAAGCATACATGTACATGTCAAAGATGAATGAATGGAGGGTGCGGTAATCTAATTCTACTTACAGAAACATGTTAAACAAAGCAAGGATTATGCACATACTGTACAATTATCTGACTTCCCTTACCAGTGGCCATCATTGTAATGATCAGGCTTTTCTGTGTTTGATATGTAGGTTTTAAACTGTCGTCTTGAAATGAATGGGCGCAACTTTGAGCAACTCAAAGACAACTGAATTGGGGCAATGCTGTTTGATAGGGACCTTGACTGGGGTAAGACCAGCCGAGGTTTTTGGGACTTGCTGTAAATGCAGAAATGTTCGCAGTGGTTTTATGTTCACGGTTTTTGCCGTAAGCACTTCGCCGCGAACGTAAAAATACCGCGAAATTTTTGCCCTCCTATCCCCTTGTCTACCATTGTCTCAAACGCGAACTTAAAACCACAGCGAACACTCCATTTTCTCCCTACCGCGAAATTAAAACCACGCGAGCTTAAATCCATTTACAGTATTCTATGCCCATGCTAAACAAGAGAAAACATTGTAGACGGCTTGTGGTATGTGGAAGGACGGGTTCTGCCGCGAGGCATGACATGTGAATGGTGTGTTGACGTGAGTTCAGAGGGTGGGGCGTTAACACAAAGCTCCCAAGGACACAGAAGTGGTGGAACTCAATAGGATCGACTTCGAGTTCATCGAAACCGTTCTGGGCATAGCAGGAGTACTCAGTCGACATAAAATCATGTATCGGTCGTTCTCATTTAAATGTACAGATTTTGTACCTTCCGTTACCGTTTGAAGTAAGACGTTTCTGACATTAAAATATGCCACATATAAGGTTCCAAACTGTCGTTTTTTAAATCCAGAGAAATCATAAAAACGACAGTTTGGCATTTTTCATGTGGCAAATGTTAATGTCAGGAACGTCTTACTTCAGACGGTAAAGGAAGTTACAAAATGTGTACATTTAAATGATAACGAGTGGTATCTGAAAATTTGCTGCCCTTTTTCCCTTCTAGGTTAGGGCAACATTCGGGTATGGTACATTTGTAGCCTTAGGGCCAGGGTCATTGAACCCATAGAACTCAATAGGATCGAGTTCGATTTCATCGAAAACATTTTGAAGAAAACAGGAGCACTCAGTCGCCAGGAAATTAAGTACACAATCATGTATTTGAAAATTTGTTGTCCCCTTTTCCTTATCAAAGCTTTCTAGGCTAGACAAACATTCGGGCATGCTATTTGAGTTAAGGGGAATTGAAGCTATATTCTTCAATGGGATCGACTTTGATTTCATCGACTACTTGCTATTAAAGAAAGTAGGTGTACGGAGCCACCTAAAGAGAAGTACATGTACATGTATTCGCAACATTCGTTGTCCTTTCTTCCCTATGAATAGATATACTCAACACTTAAGTTGGGTCTACCATGCTTAGCCTTAGGCTAGTTAGGGGCGTCGACGCCATACAATATAATTGAGATCGACTTCGATTTCATCGACTCCTAGTTAGAAAGTTTGTCTCCCAAGACACCTGAAAATTAATTACTTGAAATTTCGTTGTCCTTCTTTATCGTATAAAAGCAACGCTATGGTATTCTATGATTAGCCATAGGGACATCGAGCTCATACAATTTAATTAAGATCGACCTTGATTTCATAGACTCTTTTTAAAAGAGAGTAGGTGTACTCTACCATCCAAAGAAGTAATTGAACACTCGTTGCCCCCTTCAAGTTTCAATTGAATGTATACAAACAACATTTGGGCATTCTATGCTCAGCCTTAGAGGCATCGAGGCCATACAGTTCCATTGGGTTCGACCTCGATTTCATTGGCTCCTTTTCAAAGAGAGTACTACAATGTAGGTGTAGTCAGTCACCAAATATGTACTTGAAACGTCGTTGTCCCTCTTTTTCCATGAATAGATATAAGTAAGACTTGGGTATTCTATGCTCAGTCAGTCGATTTCACCGGCGACTTCTGAATGTAAGCAGATAGATGTAGATGTATTCAGTTACCACAGAAAAAGATATGAAAAGTTGTTGTTGTCCTTGCATAGATCTAAGCAACACTTAGGTATGCAAGGCCTGGGGACATACGGGAACCGAGGTCATGTGATGAAATGGGGATCGACTTCGATTCCATCGAGTCCTTTATAAAAAGGGTAGGTCTGCTCAGCCATCCAAAAATAACCATTTGAGCATTCGTTGCCCCCCCCCCCCTTTCCCTCAAAGGTTTGACCAACACTCGGGTATGCATATTAGGTGTGACAAGTTGTTCGCTGTAAATATGAAATAGCTAGTCGTGCGTTATGCCAAAGAGCGTTAGACCATTTAACCAATAGAGAGACAGAAAAACACTTTACATTTTTCGATAAAATACTTACGCGTTGACGAAGGTTAGGCATCCAGATGATAAAATGCGCCCAAAACAGTTACTCAAGCAACTACTTATAGCTATGCTTATATTTCTCTTTTCTAGGTCTCGAGACATTTAACAGCCGCAGCACAAGCTACCGAAATGTCGACAAGGGGAGAAGACGACATAATTAGCTTGCTAAGATCACAGTCCGCCATGGCAACAACAACAAAATACCAGAAAAACCTGTCCCTATCAATAGATATCGACGCACTTTCCTCCTCAGCCCCCATGAAAAACTGTTGGAACGAAACGATGATCACACATGACTCTGAAGTTAACTTCGCTACAACGAAAAACGACGAATTCTGCACTGAATCCATACGTTGGCTCCTAGAACGCGGTTTGCAGGTGGATACAATAGACGAGAACGGTTGTACGACACTCCATCGCGCCGCCGAACTCGGAAATGTCAACGCCGTCAGGTTTCTACTCGATCTAGGCGCCGACACGTCAACAAGGAACTTCGAAGGCTACGCTCCTGTACATCTCGCCACAGAAAACGACCGTTCTGATGTCTTACGTTTGTTGTTAGAGAGAGGCGCTTCTGTAAAAGCAAGGACCAAGGACGGAAGAACATCGCTTCACCTGGCCGCGGCATTGGGTCTCTGCAAACCCGTCAGGCTGCTATTAAACCACGGTGCAGACGTGAACGCTCAGTCTAAACGGACAGCACTGGATGACGACTTGTACCACTGCAGCTACTCCCTACATAACAAGACACCTTTACATTGTGCAGCAGAAAACGGACACTGTGAGGTTATAGAGTTGTTGCTGGACGAAGGAGCGAATGTAGAGGCAGTAAACTTCGACAACAAGGCTACGGCACTGCACTATGCCGCTAAGAAGGGCCACAGCGACGCCGTCTGTGTTCTACTCGACCGCGGGGCCGACTTGGAGGCGGCGTTTTCCCGGGATCGAACCGTCCTGCATCTAGCGGTCTTGGAGAACCACTACGAAACGGTGTGCGTCCTGTTGAGCAGGGATGCGAAGGTGTGCGCCCGGGACCACTACAAGCTAACCCCGCTACACTACGCCGCAAGGAACGGGAACTGTGCCCTCATCGACCTCCTACTACAAAACGGCGCGAGCGTAGACGATGTGAACAGTTACGGGATGACAGTCCTGCATTACGCCGCACAGCACGGCCATATCGACGCCGTCCGGTTCTTGGTTGAACAGGGAGCAGACGTTAACGCAGAGACCTTCAGGGCAATGACAGCGCTCCACTTTGCATCCCACAAAGCAGACCATAGCGACGTGGTTAGTCTGTTGTTAAGCCTAGGGGCAGATATGAACGCAAAGTGTTCTTACGATCCTAGACTTCGGAGCAGCGCACCAGAATGCGGTGGCACGCCCTTACACATCGCTGCCTACTACGGTAACGACAAAACCGCCGAGATTCTGTTAAACCGCGGGTCAAGTTTAGACGCAAGGGACGACGACGGTGTAACTGCGCTTCACCATGCAGCTGCAAGGGGGCATGATCGTCTGATAAAACTCTTCCTAAACCGCGGCGCAAACTTGAGTGCGAGGGACAAGGCAAAGCGTATGCCGCTTCACCACGCCGCCTCAGGGGGCCACTGGCAAACCGTTAGTCTCCTACTAGAGCAAGGCGCAGATATAACAGCAACAGACGAGTGTGACATGACACCCTTACACCACGCCGCAGCTAAGGGCCAGTGCTACGCTGCCTACACCTTACTAAAACGCGGCGCTGACGTGAACGCACGGACAGTAGGCGACCAAACGCCGTTACACCTTGCTGCTAAAGGATCCGATCTAACATTCTCTCATTCCCTCCATCCCGGAAGGCACAACCACTTATCAACGATGGAAGTCCTCCTGGTTAGCGGAGCAGACTGGACGGCAACAGACACACAGGGACATCAGCCTCTGCATCTAACACGGAGGTTCAATAGGAGACAAGAACTGCTGCTAACACACCACACACACTACCGCAGTCTACACTGGCTCTGCCGGCTCAAGATCAGCTCTACAATCATGCTGAAGGGGCTGAAAGGAGGGGAAAGTTCTTGGGTGAGTCAGGAGGACGCCGTCGACACCTTACCCGTCCCGAAGTTACTTAAAGATTATCTCCTTCTGAGGTACTCTGATGAAGATGAGTTATTCTGATGGGTTAGAACCAAGAATATGCCATTGACTATGAGAACCTCCTTACCTTATCTGTCCGATGAGACAGAGTTCTAAATAATTCTTTGTTTTGGTTCCCGGACATTTTGAAATAACATTTCACAATGAAGACAAACTGAAAACATAGGACTGAGAGAAAAGTTTGAATCTGAGTGAACTTACAGAGACTGTGCGTTCAAAAGTACAGACTTTCCTTCAAACTCTGTTTTCATGTTTCCTGGTCACCATGATTTTCCTTAAGGGTTAGAAGGAGAAACGTCTTGACAGAACCAGAACATTTCCTATCCCTAATTACTTCTATCTCCTCAAGGAATTCTGACGTGGAATTCTGTTAAGACCAGTATTAAGACAATGCTAAGACAAGAGTTAAGACAATGTTGTCATGCAAAGAGATTATCATTGACATATTGTTATCTTGTTCATGTATATACTTAACGATACAAATTTTTTTTGAAACAGAAATTTTTTACCCTGTAATAGACTTTTGTTTATATATATTGATGAATGTGCTATAAGTAATCTAATGAAAATATCTAAAAGACAAATGAATGTACGTAAAACAAGTGAAAGTAAGAGTTAAGAGAAAGGAATTTTAAAAATTGAAATCTATTTTATTTTAGAATGTGATAATTTTGTATTGTCAACAGTTTCATTATCTATCGACACAAATGTTTATTTTGCAACAAAAACAAAAGATACTCACAACCTCTCACAGGCTATACAGATACAGACAATGCAATGTTTAGAAATAAAGCAATATAGAGGATTATGTTCACATGTCCGAACTTCAGGTGTTTTGCTCAGTAACAGGCTGAGAGAACACTTTTAGGCCCTGAGCTACTTACTCAATGGTCTCTGCATAACAAGACCTGATGGTCGCTTCGAGGTTACGCGTTATATGAATAGAACAGCGTCTCTACTCTCAGAAATATCGTGATTGAGAAAGTAACAATTTAACAATATTAGAAGCAAGGGCAGGGATATAGGGTACAATTAGAATTAAGACTGTTGTAATAGTTCTTTTATCATGATATACTATTAAATGATGCACTTTTACAGATGCTGCCACTTTTTGTTTGAATTTGAGTGAGACTGTCTCTTTTAAGGTTTTTAAAGGCAGTCTACATAATGTCCTGATTTGGTTTACCGGTGCACCTAGATATTTGTGTATGGTTACATATTAAGGTACTATTATACTTTGTAACTTTGTACACCAGCAACCTTTAAGTGTCATGACAAGTAATAAAACCATTGTTGCATTACTTGTTAATAATTAAGAAGTCAGCAGTAGAATTTCATATTCAAGCTCTAAAGAGAGGCAAGACAGTTTGTAGTTAGGTTTTGCTGACATTCTACTGTATCTTAAGTTCTTTTTGTGCACCTAAATTCTTAGGCTGGGTGCACTAGTGCACCTATTCCCAACAATATATTTTGAGCCCTGATTTGCTTGGTTATGATTATACATGTACTATACTATAATTTCTTCCACTCAACGTCTGCTATAATCGCGATGTGATCCGACGGGAAAACGATACTCGGCAGCGCAGTGTTAGTCGTCACCTCCTCATGCGTCGGCATGGGGATGGTCTGATTGACAGCCAGCTGACAGGTGTCAATCATGATGTAGTCCAGGGTACCCTGGAACCCCCCTACATAATTGGTATAGTCCGGGAGCCCACAGGCGCTGGTGAGGTTGAAGGGGTGGGAGAGGTCAACGCCCTGCAGGAGCTGCAGTTTGCCATCTGGGGGGAAAATAGAATTAAAGAATCAGTGAATAACAACGTGAATAACACCCAACAAGTTAGTTAAAAAGTCTTAAAATCCTTTTCATACCTTTTGGTGTATAGGGGCGGTGCCCATCTCTTTTTTTATAGCCAGACAGGCCACTACAACCCAAGAAAATGACTTTGTTGAACGAGCCATCATTAGATTGCAGTTGCCAGGCAGCAGAGGTTGTGGACAGTGGTAGACCAAGGAAATCTTGTCAGGAAGGACATTTATTTGGACCCGCTGGACAGACTGAGAGCCGCCTGAAACAGGGTGTGAAGACTAGCCGACGGCTGCCCACCCCGTCAGGGACCATGTCAGTATACCCAAATAATGCATACTACTGCTACTACTACTTGGCCCACAAAAGTGTCACAATTATTTTCAACAGATGATACCAATTTAATTTTCCTCATCTGTGTGACTTCAAACTGTTGCACAAACTATGGCAAACAGTAACTCAATAAAAGAAAGAAACTGAAAAAACAACAGCATAAGCTTGTCAACACAAGGTAAAATTCAATGTACAGTGCTCTTATGTGACTTTGTTCCATTCAAACTTTACGCGAAATTGATGTGTTCACTGGTACCTTTTCATCACTTTTCCATACTTACTGGATTCAGCACAGCATATCAAATAAGTGCACAAAATATACCATAAAGAAACCTTAAAAGAAGCAAAAGACAAACAGACTTGTCAACACAACAGCCTCCCCTACCATCAGTAGTCTGTGGCTCTGCGGGGAACCAGTCCATGTGGGATGCTGGGACGGCTTGTGTGGTCAGCAGCTCATACAGGCCTGAGGTCGGGGGGCTGTTCAGGTCTCCACATAACAGTAGGGAGATGCTCGTGTCCTGCAAAAACATAGAATTCAATGTTAGTATGAAAGTTCATCTGTAATCTGGTTACATGTAATATAGTATAGAGCTAAAACTTTGGTCCCATATAAAAGTAAGTGCACAGAAATTCTAAGTCTTATTTTAAGTCTTATTCAGAGTTGAAATGCCCAATCACAACATGATGTTAGCAATCAGTCAGAAAAAAGTTCCAGGAAGTTAATTTATATGCCTGGTGCGTGATGGTTGGTGTGCTCTGATATAGATGGTCTCCTCTTATGGTTCATAATCCTGTTCAGTGTCTAGCACTTTGACTTACAAACAATTGAAAGACTTTCAAACAGAAAAACACTCTAAATGTGAATACTTTGCTGCATGAATGTGTGTGTGTGTGTGTGTGTGTGTGTGTGTGTATGTGTGTGTGTCTGTGTGTGTGTGTACATTTATCAACAGTCTTACCTGAGTAGAGTTAGACTTGACTACATTCTCCAGGAACTTCAGACAGGTTGCCATCTGTATCAGTCTGACATGAGGTGCGCGGGGGTGCCAGTACAGGTGAGTATTCGCTACACACAGTCTTCTACTGGGGTCTTCTATAGACTCTAACAACACGACCTGGAAAAAGGTATAGAACTTTGTTAGAAGAGAATACAGTGGGAAACTGAATTGATACAATTCTAAAAATGTTTGCGGTGGTTTCATATTTGTGGATTTTGCCGCAAAATTAAAACCATTGTGAAAAGACACTCCATTGTGTGACTGTAGTGCTACTATTGTTTCAAACGCAAACTCAAATCCACTGCAAACACTCCATTTTCTCCCCTCCATGAAATTGAATTCCCGCAAACATTTTCTGCATTTTCAGTAGTATATGTAGCTTTTGTCATGAAGACCTTAGGACACATACATGTCATAAGTAAAATATAATTTCACTTACAAGATATCTAAGGAAAGAACATTCTTGGCTCCTGGATGCAATTATGTATCTTGCTAATAGTAAAACCTGGCTTGAAGATTTTGTGCAGTGTGATTTGAATTTTCTCCAAACTTTGAAGACCGTGTACCTGTAAGACAGTTGACCCTGAAGTGACCTTGTTGAGGACAGCAGGACTGTGGGACAGCCATGTTTGAAGGTCATGACAGCTGGGGTGACTGGACAGGCACTCACCAATAGTCATGTCCTCCTGACTTAACAACCTGGGGGAAAGGGAAATTAGTGAAGGGCAGTGCTCTAGTCAAAGTCTAGATCTGCAATGAATAGGAAGTGTGCTCTATTCCCATGCCTTTCTTGGCTTTGAGTGTATCATTATTAAGATTCTATAGTGCTTAATAGCCATTGTTCCAAATGGGACCGGGCATTTGAACACCGAACAGCTGATCCCTTTCTCACCTTTGCATAAATGCATTTTGTATTCCGGCATTCATCGCATACAGTCATGCTTGTGTTGCTGCTCTTTATTCTAACACATCCAAAGAGATTTTCAAATCAATTTCAAGCTTTCTGGCTTAATACCCTGTTCACAAACACACAATTTTGAAGAAAACACAATCTGCTTACTAAAATGAAGCAAAATTGTGTCACCCAAAGGTGCTCTTTGTTTTACTTCAAAATACATACTGTAAGGTTTGTTTTAACTAGCTAGTGATGTTTTCTGCACTGTTAAACAGTCTCACCTAAACCTGTCCTTAGAGTAGAAGATGAGAGAATTATATCCTATAACTATCATACACCTTTTCTTAATTTCAACAGTCTTACCTGAACTTGTCCTTGCTGTAGAAGATGGCCTCCCCCTCTGACTGTTGTCCCTTCCCCATGAACACCCCCTCCATACCGGACAGGTCCAGCGCTGGGACAAGCGCATCATTAAATAAAGACTTCCCTGTCTCCTGTAGGACTAGCAGGTCTGCATTGTAACCTACATGTTCAGAACAAAATAACGATATTGTTACTGTTATTGTTACTTGACAACATTCATGTATATGATACACGTTTAGGACCACATCTATGAGCAGCAACACCTTCACTGCTGTACAATGTGAATCAGTCAGAATTGCCTTCAGAAACACATGGTTATGTACAAAGAATTTTGTTATTCAAAACTGACACACAACAGATACAACTCTGGGCCCAATCATCTTATACAGGGACTTCCCTGTCTCCTGTGGGACTAGCAGATCTGCATTGTAACCTACAGGTAGAAAACAAACAGGACGTACTGTAAATGTAACATAACAAAACTAAGACACAATAGACACAACTGTAGACCCAGGGACATTTATACACTCAGGGACTTCCCTGTCTCCTGGAGGACTAGCAGGTCTACATTGTAACCTATAGGTAGAAAAAATAAACAGGATTGAAACAAAAGAAAACTGAGGAAAAACAGACATTTCAGAATCAAGCCCTGAAGAGAGGCAGTAAACGCAGGAAATTTGCTTGTCGGGATGGAAAAAATCTCACCCTGTCCATCCCAATGATGACATAAAATTCATGAAAATGCATTTTTGTAGGCTTAAGATGACAGACTTAACAACGAAAATTAAAACATTGGATCTTAACCAATGAGTGGGACGGAAAAAAATTCAAAGCTGGAGCCTGCAGGTTGTTATTAGATTTTGCTGACATTTTACTAGTAGTGCAGCAAAATTGAATTTGCACCTTTTCCCCAAGAATAATTTCGAGCCCTGATTATAGAAAAAAACTTATCGCCAGTCTCACCGACTAGTTCCTTGAGCAGCAGCTGTCTCCTGTAGTCCAGCTCAAGGGCGTACGGAGGACAGTACGGGTACAGCACCGTCAGGGACAGCTCCGTTTTAGCGTAGACGTCAGCCAGGATGTTGTAGGACACAACTCGGAAACTGTAGAAGGAAACAGAACAGATTCTGTCTCAGCAAAAGAACGGTTTTGGTAATTTTTGGAAGAAGGCACCCGCTAGGATGTCGTAGAACACAACTTGGAAACTGAGTGAGGAAACAGCTCATATTCTGAGAGTGGAGGAAAAGCTGAGAAAAATTGCCAACAAAACATCCCAATCAAACAATATTCTGAGAGTTGTATTTACCAATCAACTCAGTCACATTAAACACAATAAAACACTGAAACAAATGCCGAAAAGAAATGCTGTCTTTTTCTGGGGCATGTGTATTTTAGTGTGAGGAATACCAACAGATTGACATGTCTAGAACTATGATATTACATTTGTATTTATATTACTAGTACATATGCATCTATTCATTGGTTTGGCTGTTCCGGACACACAGCCATGGCTGCCCAACGAAGGGCTAATCCTGCTGACAAAGACAAGACATCACAATCACATATTTACTATTCTGCCATCCTTACTAGTAGTTAGATATCTGTAGAGCTCCACTCACCATCCTTTCTCTGTCCTTTTCTTAGTGTACAGGTGTCTGTTCTCAAACGGACACAGCCCCGGTCCAGCCTCCACCTGACATGATGTCACCGTCTCCATGGTAACGCCTTCCTTCCCATCACGCCTGGGGGTGCAGACGAACTTCAACTTCGACCCGATGTCAGAGTTCAGGGGGGTGTAGATGAGGTCGTGAGAAGCCTGGACCCAGTTTGTTTGTTTGTCTTGTTCGTTAGATTTTCTCTTGGAGTCCCCTGAGTTAGCTGTAGTTGGTGTGGAAGGCCCTGAGTTGTCTTCTCTGTACCATGTGTAGGAGGAGTCTTGTCGGCTGGCAAAGTCAAGGTCTAGTCTGGAACAGGAAAGGAAAATGGTGGCAAAGTCAAGTCTCTATCAGACTCCATAGGAAAAGTAGAGAGTAGAAATTGGTCAAATAGAAAGATAACATGCCAGAGGAGTTAGACGGCCAGGAAGAAGGCAGCCGACCTAGGGATATTATAGCCTTTACCAGGCCCCCGTCCTATCGCTGGCAAAATAGTAGAAATCGGCCGAGGTACTCCGCTATACAGGGTAGTCCGCTATACAGTGAAGCTCCATTATTGATCATCCATCGATAATGGATGATCAATTTATTTTGCCATCGATAGGACGGGGGCCTGGTAGAGGCTAGGGATGCTATACACCCAAACCAGCTACCTCCTCTGGCATGTTATCTTTCTATTTGGCTAATTTCTACTAATTTTCCAGCAACCTATGGAGTCTGGTAGAGACTGCAACTTAACTATAGCTAAGTAGCTATCTTCATTTGGCCGTTATAAGCCAGCACACTATCACTTGTGATTTCTATGTAATAAAATTTGTGGGGACTATTGAACATCTTTTCTTACCTTGGAAATACAGGAAAGCCGGCCATGATTGAAGTGGGCAGAACCACAGACTTCACCATAGGGGGGTTCACATTCACTAGATATCTGTGCTCCCCTATTTCTAAAATGGCACCTTCCTGCCACGCCTCTGAGTTGGGGATGTCATCCTCTACTTTCACTTTGTTGAAGGTGAGCTGTGCAGTGATGGTGTTACTTTCACTTTCTGGGTTTGCACCTTCAAGTTTGGCCTTCTTCTTCTTCTTGCCTTTGTTCAGGTGTTTGGTGGCGTTGAAGACTATCCTGGATAGAGCCTAGAAAAGTGGGAAAAGGATGCTTTTGAAGATGGACAAGAATGTATCATCAGTGCTCTGTGCAAGTAACATCCAGGCTCTGGACCTAGATGCTGAGGGTTCCAATCCTGGTCAGTGTCGCTCAACTAACTTGCACACTACAGGAGGGCTTGCAACTTTGCACTTAAGCTAGGTATGAGCTAGCCGTGGCGACTAACGAAGGGAGTTTTTGCTTGATATTACATATACTTTCCCTTCTTAGTCGTGGGGCAGTACACGATTTGACTTCTACTCTAGCGACGCCGGCCTTCAAACTTGCACGCCGGGCCCGATTCTTGTTCTCCCTGAACTCCTAACACCCTTACCTGCGACGCCGGTCACTAAAACGACGCCGGAAACCCCATGTTAATCCACAACAGGGCTTGATGCGGCAGAAGTCAATGGAAAACAACATCGGGTCCGCCATTTTTGGTCTATATTTTGAAGGAGAGGAACGTCATCGCTACGTCAGCGCTTGTACAGCCTGATTGGTCAAGCCCAGTCATGTGAGTAAACGCACCAATCAGGCTGTACAAGCGCTGACGTAGCGATGACGTTCCTCTCCTTCAAAATTTAGACCAAAAATGGCGGACCCGATGTTGTTTTCCATTGACTTCTGTCGCATCAAGCCCTGTTGTGGATTAACATGGGGTTTCCGGCGTCGTTTTAGTGACCGGCGTCGCAGGTAAGGGTGTTAGGAGTTCAGGGAGAACAAGAATCGGGCCCGGCGTGCAAGTTTGAAGGCCGGCGTCGCTAGAGTAGAAGTCAAATCGTGTACTGCCCCACGACTAAGAAGGGAAAGTATATGTAATATCAAGCAAAAACTCCCTTCGTTAGTCGCCACGGCTAGGTATGAGCAAGGAGGTTGGTTTGAGGAGAGCGAAGCCTTGAGAATGTTAAAGAACCAAC
Source organism: Branchiostoma lanceolatum (assembly GCA_035149815.1). Lineage (NCBI taxonomy): Eukaryota > Metazoa > Chordata > Leptocardii > Amphioxiformes > Branchiostomatidae > Branchiostoma > Branchiostoma lanceolatum. Next base: position 2,843,274 of record CM068880.1, read on the forward strand.
CGGTACCACGCACTTGTCGACAAAAGAAGTAGCCTGTGGAATCCATCATTACCTCCATTTTGCTCAACAATCACTTCTATGGAAAGATGTGTTCGTTGAAGCGAAATGCAGCAAAGATTGGAACATGACTACCTGGCTACAAGATTTGGATTTGGCTAGATGTAGACTCGAGTAACGTTAGTGTGTGAATCAAAAAACCTGTCAGTCTAGCCCCATTGAGCTTGTATCAATTATAAGTACAAGTTGAATTTTGGCTTTCTTTATCTCAGCATCAAGCAAATCTACATGCAGCTAAATTCAATTTTTTGATGATTTTCCGCTCAGGGCGCTGTCTCTGTTAGTCCTCAAGCATAACTGACATGGAAATGAATGATAACTAGTTACAGACCGTAAGAAAACCTGCTTTCTCGCCTGCATAGATAAATCTAAAACGACCCCGTAAGAAAATAACGACTCACGCCTCTCAAAGTCTCTGTCTTGGCCCTGAGCAGGTTTCTCTGCCCCTCCCCCAGTTTGTAGGAAATCGCAATTTTCTCCTCTTCGGGCACACACCGCACCACGCAGCGCTGCATGGCGAAACTTCTGCACAAGATGTTCCTCCCGCCCAACAAAAAAGTACCAAGTCTGACGGAAATTCGCCGTAAAAACATGAAATAAGCGGTGAAATTGCGACTCGTGTTGCAACCGCAGACGACATGAAAGGTTAGAGGTCATCCCACAATGCTTTGGAGCTTCTTGGCTGCAGTTGTAAATGCGTCCGCTGGAGGGGGCGCGTGAGTGGTCTACTTTTAGTAGTCATAAGTGATTGGCGTCACAAATGATACGATTTAAAAAAGAATATTATCAGTGAGAGTCATATGAAAGTATATCTTAATATCTACTATTGATTGATAAGAACATGGCTAAATTGATACCTCGAATCTGTGACTGTAAACGGTGCACTTTCTCGGTTGCAGTTTTTGTATTTCCGCTGGAGGGGGCGCGTGAGTGGTCTAGTTTCAGGAAAGAAAGACAGGTGCTTTTTCATTGATGGATGGAAAGAGAAGTCAACGTACGCTCCAAATCAACGTTCTGTCATGTTATGGTACACTTTCTGGGTTGCAGTTTTAAATTAGTCCGCTGGAGGGGGCGCGTGAATGGTCACAAATGATGAGCGTCATTGTCATGATTTAATACTGAGAATATATAAGAAAGTATACTATCTGGTTGAGAATTTAACCACTAGGACTAATTCTTAAGTCTATCTCATCTTATCTTTTACTATTGATTGATAAAGCAAAGACGAATACGCTCCAAATCGATGCATTGTGACGTTGAACTTTTTCTGTTGCAGTTGTAGGTAGGTTCGCTGGAGGGGGCGCGTGAATGGTCTAATTTCATTCACAAGTAAGGACTTAAGTAGAGTGGACATCCCAGAGGTGATCGCGCAGAATAGTGCTTTTTAAAGTAGCTAGGAGTAGTGCAATGTGGCTTGGCTATGGCCGTGTTGACGCTGGGCTGACTTGATTTCGTCGTTGATTATGAATAAGTGACAATCACCCGACCTTGCCTCGAGAAGTCTGCTACATGAATCACTTAAGTAGCACCCTGCTAAGTGTCAAAATCAGGATGTTGTAAATATTCTGTAATTTGTCAAGTATCCTTTTCATTGTGAAGATATTTACGGAATGATAAATACTATTATTTACATAGTTGTCTCGTAAAACAAGCGGCAATGTGAACAACGGTACCCTGTCTAGACGAAACATATAAGTTCAACAACATATTTTCTACCTTACTAGTCTAATAACAGTACTGACGATTTCTGGATACTATAACGGATACTACCCGTCTCTTATGCAGCTACGATTCGGTGAGTGTATCGTTCAGTCAGTAATTAGGTTTTGTTTTAATCGGCCGAGACTGTAAAATTTATGCTAGATCGCTCGTTCTAATAGCACCAGTGTTCCTTTACCGTTTAAAGACCGAAACTCATTCAAAAACGTTTGTAAACCTCGTCGTCTTTGATTTCTTAGTGACAGCTGCAATTACAACGACAAGGATTATAGACCTTTCCATGAAGAAAGGTTTATAATCTTGCTACATGCTCACAGCATACTGTATAATACAATTTCACTGTAATTTTCATATCTAACGGTTATCATGCGGTCAACAAGCAGTAAAGAAAATCGGTCGTCCAACGTACTTTATCATTCATGCGCCTTGTACAAGGTACATTAGTGATTTTCAATTTCATACTTCACACATATCTATCGTGTGGATCTACCCATCTTTTGGATTACACAATGATGAAAACAAGAACTTTTGTTTTGAAACGTTCTTCACACACCTAACACATCAGAAACGTTAACGTCATTGACAAACAAACAGAAACAGGGGCGTTAATACACAGGATGTTACTGATTCTTTTTAACGCCCGAGAGTTTAAAGGATAAATATAAGAGGAAAGCTCTTTGTTCGCTATGTTTAAATGTCACACGTTGATAACATTTCTATATGAAGAATTTTGATACCCTTTCAATGTAGTACGTCCTTTGACGCAACGAAGAAGAAGCCAAAATAAACAAACATGCAGCTCTGGCGATCACTCAGCCAGGGTGGGGAGGTGGGTGGATACGGAAATGCATCCAGGAACCCAAGAAGATTTATCTGCAATTAGTACTTTTCTTCATCAAACGGCATCTATGTACTTTGACATTTTAAGTTCTTATAACTTCTTTCAACCACGTTGTAGCTGATTCTTTTATCAACTATAGAAGGAAAATGGATGGAAAGAATTTAAAGAATAAAAAGAGAGGAGGGAATAACGTTTAGACGACTACATCAGAATAATGTCGAAGTTAGAAGAAATCTTTATTGACACAACAAAAGTACAGCGACTTTCGTAAGGTCTACTACATCTATACATACAAGCAGTCAAGTGGATACGAATTTGAGACCCTGATATAGAACACGAACGGCGATCTACTGAGAGAAGCCAGACCCGCTGTTCTGATAGCGTCACAGGTCTGTTCTAACTCTGGTCCGTGTCGTCACAGGAGTTAGCGATCTTCTAATCCTTTCTGGACATGTTGACGAGTCCGTTTGGAGCCATTTGCTGACATCACCGATGTGAGCAATGAAACTACGGTATTCTCAGTCGTAATTTTACTATCAGAAGTCGCCCTTTAGAAGACTTCCCTGGCTCTCTCTCTAAGACTTTGCAATACGACATGATAAACTAAGCGTCAAGTTGCCAGGTGAGGCTTGGCGGATGCGAATTCCTTCTTAATTCTACGAAAACAGAGATTGTTATCGTATCTTTCCTGTTCTGTTATGAAAGATTAAAACCTAAGACGACCTGTCGATGTGACGTCAGTATGACGTGCCCAGCTCTCGCGGGGAAAACCATCTCCGCGTGTGCCTGGTGTACGCGCACGTACAATATGTTTTGTGGTGGCGACTGAGAAACCGGGACACTTTTAGTGCGGCTTTACAGCTAGCCGTTTTTCTGGAATTACAGATCTAATCATTTTCTTCCTGCACTTGAAGGTCACACAAGCCTTTCCAAGTTGCCTGATTGCGTGATGGTTTTATGTGAAAGTTCAAGTACATGGTCCTTGAGAAAAGGGAGGCGATATGACGATAATCATAAGGATTCATTTGTTTCTTCTAAAGAGAGTTTTGTTTACTTCAACTTTCACAATGTCTGAAGCTGCACTCTGCAATGGGATGAATCTTCTGTTCTGTTCAAACGACAGTTGCTTCTAGACTTGCCCCATTCGAAGCCTGTACTGTAATGACCTTTGCGTTAAAACATGTGGAGACGAATTGTTGTAGCTGTTTTCAAAAGCCCTGCAAGGTTGGGTTTACATAGTTGTAGAGGCTATTGAAAGGAAGGTCTTGTTCAACAACGCTATTGAACTCCACACGAACCCTAGACTATAAGCCGGCTAGTCATTCATGCGATTCGTGTATTCTAAGTCAAAGCACGAACACAAAACCTAGGTCGCGACAGAAATTCTTTTTGCTTCAAAAGAAGTCTCAAAATTCGTTGATTTTTTTCCCGTGATGCTAAGCGCTGGTGTTTTGATGGTTTCTCTGATTGTAAAACAGGTCTTCGTCAATGATAGGAGAGTGTGTGTTTTATACTTGAAAGGTTCTTGACATTTATATGATGTTACATGTAACAAACAACATATAACAGGGATTTCAGAAACGGAAGGGGGAGGGGCCAGTTACACAGATTGTACAACAGATCTAGCTTCCTTCTCTACCAAGAAAAAACGAAGCCGTGCGTGTTTTGTGACACGTTTTCAATCATGACTGGCACGAACGTACTTCCTGTGGCTGTACGCGTTGGGACCGACTTACACATCTTTATTGGTATCTAATGCCGTATAAAAGAAACGCATATTTCGTAGACGAAATGGGCGCAGTGAGTAACAAACATAAAAGTGAACGTTTCTTCCTTCTATATAAAGAAGAACGTCGTGCGTGACGTCTTGCACGTTCACCTGAACAAGACTTGCAATGAAATGTTTCCTGTACTGTAAGGGTTTAGGTCCGACACATTTTTTCATTGACAATTTACATCGTCTGAATAAGAAGGGCAAGACGACGTGATTTCTAAGACGACCAGTTGCGAACAGGACAAAACCTGTTTCTTCCTTTTCTACCAAGAAACCCGAAGACACACGCGTGTCCGTGCAAGTCTTCAGGTATGACAGGCACAAACACCATTCCTGCGGCCTCACTGCCGCCTCAGGGTTTAGGGCCGTCCCCATTTGTGCTTGATTGACATATCTTAAAAAGCAGAAATCAGAAGACACTGGGAAGAGAACAACCTAACAGCCCACGTACGCCCTAGGCGAAACCCGTTTTACTTGGAAGATAACGAGGCCACTAAAGGCCCCCTCTCATTGGGCTGCGGTACTGTGGCGGTAGCGTGCGGTAGCGTGGAAATGGCTACCGCCGCAGTGCCGTGCACAGACCTCAGCGTACCGTCCTAGTGACGTCCCAGTGCTGTACCAGTGCCGGTCCACACCGCCGGCGTGCCGGTTGAAATGGCGATTTTTTTAAAAATTTGAAAAAAAACGCAAGTGACAAAGTGCCGCGCGCTCGCCGGGAGCTTACCGGGAGCTCACCGCGCGCGCTATTGTGTAAAAGTGATGTCAGTTTCAAGGTTATACGTATATTCTATAACATGTATAACATTTTTTGCACCAAGTGTCATAAGTGAAAAGCCATTCATCCCTTGAAATCAATTGTTGAGGCACTTTTATGATTGTACATTATATTTTGATTCATCGACAGCACTACGATGTCTGATTAATTAAAATCACTACCATGAATCTACAGTCGGTCCATCTCCCTAGCTATTGATCTGTTTAAGAGTTTGCAATTGGTTGAACCCATTTTTACTGCATTGTAGTGAGGTTGAGGATTGTAGCTGTAGATGTTCTGATCTTTTTATTGGGATATTGCTTAATCCCACTGAAAATTAGATCCCTGCATTGTACATTTATTCAAGTACGGAAGTTGATAGACTGCAAGCTAGTCGCTTAGTACTAGTAAAGAAATCAGACCCCTCGTCTACCCGTACTCGCTCTGCTCTTGTGCCTTTCAAGAAATACAGTGATAAACTGAACTTGATATACCAGTCAGACACTGTATCCCAAATTTTACTCAATGTTTCGCCGTAAGGGGTGAATTAGGAGAATTCCAATCGATCGTTGACAGTAAGAGTGACTAATTTACCTACTGACAGAGTTGTTAATAAATGCCAGGATTATTAATAAAACACACGACACTTCAATCGAAGAAGACCATGACTAGGCTACTGAAGTTCAGGACATTATCATACAATGTAGAAATGTTTGACGTGGCCCCGCAGTCAATGCTAACCATTTTGGAAATACATTTCAAGAACGTCTGAAAGACACGATTCTCCCTGGTTTGAGGGAACCAATTAGGAATATCAGTAAACTCCACACATGTATAAAATCAACAATCACTTTGGTAAGGAAGAATATATTACATAGAATAATCATAAACCGTTCGTAAAAAGCATAACTAAACTGAGAATCAACGCATATTGTCTAGAAATTGAAAAGGATCGACACCACAACACACCAGGCACTCAGAGACTGTGTCCCACATGTATGAAAATATTGAAGATAAATTTTTGTGATGGCATATCCTACTTATGGTAAAGAGAGAGGTGCGTCGTTACAAAGTATTACTACTAAAACAAGAGTTCCGCGACCTCATATCTCCATGAACAATTCTATTCATGCAAATGACTTACACATTTGCATAATATATGCTGGGTCATAAACACCTTTATCTAACTTACATGTTGCAATATTGACAGTCCTATAATTTTCCAATTAGATGAATTATCGTGTTTTGCATTAATTATGCAAATTAGGAACTTTATTTGCATAATTGGTATCTGTTGATGCTCCGCTTTCCATAAACTACATATGTTACATGTATTTGAGTCTGATAATGGAAAACACTGTAAATATGGATTTTCCTCATTAGCTATGCAAATTAAGTCACAATTAGCATAATTTGCACTTCATTATGTATATCTTTTTTAAGCTACCTGTTTACTAAGTATCATATTGACGGTCCTATAATTTTCCAATTAGATGAGATATGGTGTTTTGCATTGATTATGCAAATTACGAATTTATTTGCATAATTGTTATCTGTTGATGACCCACTTTCCATAAACTACATACGCTACATGTATTTGAGTCTGATAATGGAAAACACTGCAAATATAGATTTCCCTCATTAGCTATGCAAATTAAGTCCCAATTAGCATAATTTGCACTTCACAGTGTATATCTCTATCTAAGCTACCTGCATACTAAATATCATGGAAATCCGTTGTTCCTTTGTTCAGTTATTCACCTTAGAAGATTTTCACAAAAACGCCCTTGCAGTTTCAGAGGAAGCTGCTAGGGGGCCCAAACCTACACCACTTCTTTATTACATCACAAGCTATCTGCCACCCAAAAATCAAGACCACAGCACGTCCAGGTCAAAAGATACAAAAATTGCAGTTCTGCTGCAGTACCAAGGTCGCATACCAGGGGCCCCAAAATCGACCTTAAATTTCGGCTTCACAACACCCGCCCACATCCCAAATATCATTGTAATCCATCAAGAGGTTCTTGAGTTATGCTGACGGGAGTGGTGCGGAAACACAAACATACACACATACACACACACACACACACACACACACAGACACAGACAGACACACCCAAAACAATATCTCCATTTTTCATGGAGATAACAAACTTCACCCTATCAGGCTATCTGGTACATATAACAATATTCCCCATGTATTGTTGTCACGTCCAACTCCTCAGTACCGCCTACATAGGTCAATTTCATTTTACTTCATTCTAAAAGTGAGGGAAAAAATCATCCATAAATGGCTATATTGTAATTCATACACTGTTATCGATACTATATTGTACTTATAATTGTAGGATAGGTTAACCTTGCATTATTGTTGATTTACTGCCATACATTGTACTATGTGCGATTGTCGAGCTTGCTCATCTGGGCTTCAAACGCAAATGCGCCGCACGTCAGTGAGAGTGCAAATGAAAATTGTTTAAAAAAACGCGACGGTGCCGGAAAGATCTACCGTGGCAGTGCCGCCGCAGTGCCGCAGCTCAGTGAGAGGCGGCCTTAAAGTATCTAAAACACGAAATGTACGTATCTTAGTATGAGCATGAAAAAGCCTCATTTAACGTTCGTCAAAGTAGCAAATTTTGGACGATACGGAGGTAAAGACGCCCCTCGGACTGTACACTTTTTCTTCTGAATCCCTCGAACATTACGTTCCCGGTGAAAAGCATAATTTATGACATACAACTTGGTGAAATCATGGACTAGTTCCCTATTATATCGCGTACTTCAGATCGTAGACTTACTTAGAAACAGCACGACATCTTGGACGGCTTTAACGAAGTGAGCCGGACACTTAACAGTGTCTTCAGACGATTCTAATAAAGATAAGAACGTGACGTCACTAAAACTTTGATTCGCACATCCCTTCTTTCGACATCCACGTCTTCCGGTGTCTTCAATGATTATAATTAAGGACACCGGACGTCTTCGCCAGTGTCTTAAAAACTACACGACATTAACATCTTAAACAAGGTGAGACGGACAGTAGACAGTGCCTGGAGATATCTTCCATAGAGGCTATGTGACGTCACGATACGTCTTTACAACAAAATGTCCTGTGGTCTGAAAGGTCAATGACCCGAAATAAGTAACGAGTTAGATAGAGTCATGTCAGAAGTCTGTTGGTAGTAACCGCCATGAAATTGGGTGTATTCTTTAGGCTTGCGTGTTCGTTTGTGTTTCAGGAGTTTTAATTCAAGAAAATCTGGATGGATTGTGATGATATTTGGTATGTTGGCAGGTGTTGGGGAGACAACGGTCAAGGTTGTTCGATTTTGGGCCCTCTGGCAACTGTCCTTGGTACTGCAGCAGAAGTTCCGTTTTTTGTATATTTTGTCCTGTACTTGCTAGGGTCTTTATTTCTTGCTTCCTTCAAAACGACACTTTAAGGCAGTCTATGCCATTCTAGCGATGCATTTGTATTCCATGATCCTTTAACCCATATATGCGCCAAGTGACATGTATTCTTTGACGTTTATTGGATTTTGACAAGTTCCAGAGAACTACTAAATACCTCACTAATGCCTCGAGCACAGAACTGTCGTAAACTCTAAGCCCCTTTAAGAAGCACAATCCAAGTTGCTACCGTTCTTTTCTCCCCCGTTTGTATAGTACCTGTGATATGCTTGTAATTTTTTTATGCCGTGAATTTAACAAAACGCCCAGTACTCTTGCTGTACTCCGCGTCCATACGTCTACAGACACCGGTTTAAAGAACCGACGGTTGACTTGTCAGGTATAATCTATAATTATATATCTAGCGTTCGCGAAGGCCATGTGGACAGTGTCACTCATAACAGCGGCGGAACTCCGACATAAAACTTGCGACACAAAAATCTGCCCGACATTTCACTTGCACTAAAAAGCTGATCATGTATGTAGCTTACGTGTAGTTCTGTTAGAAGTATTCGCTTATTACGTGCGTGAATGTAGGCATTTCGGGCATGTGTAAGTCTCCCGTGTCCCACAAATGGACGAACAAAGATTCATCCGTCGCTGTTCTGAACAGATCTATAGTACACAGTTCTTACAGGCGTGTGAGTTTAAGAAGGGTGCGCTACAAAAGCACAACTCTAAGACACCGGATAAAGACGTAACGACGCTTTTCTTCATTTCCTTATACCCCAGATTTCCGTTTACTTCACCTGTACGGAAGTTTGACTTGGAAGGAATTTTTCACGTTTCTTCTATTCTCAACCCACGTTGTGGACATATCCAACATATCAGCATGTCTGTACACTACAGCCTCGGGTCTAATAGTTTCGTAATTGATGTGTTTTGAACATAACAAGACTGTGACTGTGATTCTCTAGTCGGTAATTTTAGCCAAAGGTCATCATGCCCCAAGTGTCGTCTGAAAAACACAAAATGAGCAGACAGGTAACGTATGTCTTCGTGACAGCGTGACTAGTACTTATGAAAATCACAGCTGATCAAAATTGCACTGTTAAATGCACAACACGGCTCTAACGCTATACATTTACCCAGAGTTTAGAGCAACCGAATGGTTACCTACGTTAGGAATCTATCATGTAATGTCATGTAATTAGTTTGTAAACACTTAACAAAAAACTGAGATTCTTTCCATACAGACTATTTTGAATACTGTCATCAATCTAAGCTCCTGAACGGAAAAATTTGACGCTAACCATTAGACAAAATGACTGTATTGGTGATTATCACTCAGAAAACTTGAAATGACAGAGTTTAGACCAACCGGATGTAGATTAGGTAACTGACTTGCAATATCATGAAATCAGTTTGTAAACACTTAACAAATAACTGAGATTCTTTCCCTACAGACGTTTTTAAATACTGTCATCAGTGTAAGCTCATGAACAGAACAATTTGCAGCTCACCATTTGGCAAAATGACTGTTGCGATAATTATCACTAAGTAAACTCCAGTTGACAAAGAGAGCGATTTACTTGTGACAAAACCTATTATTATCGTCTGTAAATACCTATCGCTCGAACAATGCTTGTTTCAATACAGGAGAGGTTTGAGCTAATTATAGGAAACACCAAACGTCGACTCGTGTTGCACAATTTGCTACATTTGAGTTGACAAAGAAAGTAATGTAAGTGACAGTATGTATGATCACTGTGTTTAAATGCTTGTCGTCCCAACAATGCTTAACTCCGCACAGGAAAGATCAGACAGGTAACGGTAGGAAACGATTGGCGCCTTGTGGGACACTGACGCAAACCAGAGCTGAAGGCGGTAATTCTTTAGTCTCCAAGCAGAGGTTCGACTCCGGCTTGTTTTTGACGTCCTTTTAGGGGCGTTTTTGTCGGGCTTTCCATTTTGTCCCGTTTTCTTTATGTCGCCAGGTACTGATAGGATATGCGTGGCGCCATGTTCGACACTATCGCCGACTCACAATCCGAAAACTTGAGTTGGCAAAGAAATTTATTTCTTGTAACAATACTTATAGTCAGTGTGCTAAAATAACTATGGTTAGTAAAATCCTGGATTCCACAAAGGGTGGAGTTTTGATGATACTACTGGAACTGACTCTAATGCCGAGTTTCATTTAGGATCAATTTGGCCATTTGATTTGACATAGAACGAACTGTCCAACAACGTTTACAGTGTTTAACTATCTGTACAATTTGGGGGTTATGATGAGATTACTGTTAGCAAATACTTGTCGTACCAACAATGCTCAGATCTACAGAGGAAACAGTTAAGGTACGGATAGGAAATGTTAGGCGCCATGTCGGACACAATCACTGACTCAAACTGAAAACCTAAGTTGACAAAGAAAGTCATGTCTTGTTAAGTTGACAAAGAAAGTCATGTCTTGTTAAGTTGACAAAGAAAGTCATGTCTTCTTAAGTTGACAAAGAAAGTCATGTCTTGTTAAGTTGACAAAGAAAGTCATGTCTTCTTAAGTTGACAAAGAAAGTCATGTCTTCTTAAGTTGACAAAGAAAGTCATGTCTTGTTAAGTTGACAAAGAAAGTCATGTCTTGTGACAATACCTATCATTAATGTACACTACAATGGGACAAATGTTCGTATAATGATCTGTTTAAAAGTCAGGAAAGAGTTAGGTACGGATAGGAAATGTTCGGCGCCATGTTCGACACTATCACCGACTCCGGCCCGACCCGAGTACGGAAGGAGGCACCGCAAGTGGTGATTACGGTGTTTAGATGGGATCTGCGGAGACCAGAGACGCCACGGGACCCGCACGATCGGGCAAACCTGGCGTAAACAGCTGATTCCAAGAATAGGAAAACATTTGTGGCCATTGTTCATACCTGAGGCTGAGCATGCTTCAGAGAAGAAGGATTGTACAGAATGTATCGGCACACACATTAACGATATATCAATAGCAATAGCGAACATATGTCTAGCGCCTAGTTCGGTGCTAACAGATTTAAAACTTGCTGCTAGTATACATCACTCACTCACTCACTCACTCACTCACTCACTCACTCACTCACCCACCCACCCACCCACCCACCCACTCACTCACTCACTCACTCACTCACTCACTCACTCACTCACTCACTCACTCACATCACTGAGTGTTAAAATGGTAAACATGAAACAGTCAAAACCCTTCAGAAAAGCAGTTTTCTAAAGACTCCAAGTCTTCACACCTCTAGAGTTTCTAGATAATGTATGTCTACTTAATATTCGGAGGTTTGCAACTTTTTTCAAAGTCTCGCATTTATTTTCACGTTCGTATTAAACGTTCTCTTACCGGCTTTGTTACTTCTGTACACAAAAACCAGCGAAGAGATTTGAGAACTTCCTCCCCTGACAAATTTTACTTCCCCTTAATCAGAATGGAAGTTCTGATTAACTTCTCAGTGGCGACAAGTGAAATTTTACGGCTTGCCACGCGACAGAGTTTACCTTCTTTAATCAACTCGGAAGGAGCGGTCCTTATTCGACGCCTCCTTGTTAACTACTTAAATACCTGCAGAATTAGAACCTCCTGTTGAAATGTGGCTCTGTGAGTCTGGCTCTCAAATAAGACAACATCAAGTTACGATTATTGGGTCAATTAAGGTCTTCTATCGAGCGTACTTGGAAAGTGAACGGTTGTCAAAAACCACAGAGGATTTTATGGAGTTTGTAAAATCATCTCCGAAAAGTGTTGTTTGTATGACTAGGCGCGTGCAAGGAAAGTGTTCAAGTGTTGTCGTAGAATGACCTAGAGAAAGAAACAAAAGAAAGACAGATAGAACGATAAAACTGAAAGAGAAAGAAAACAGAAGGAAAGAAATACAATTGAACAAAAAAGGAAGTCAAAAGATATAACCGTTAGACACACAAAGAAATCCAATACGAAGAAAGTATGTCAGCAAAATAAGAGAAGAAAGAAACAGAAAGGCTGTTTTGCTGTGTTAAAAAACCTCCTTGGTCATCCTTGTGCAACATAGATTCAATACATACGTCTATGGCACTATTGTTTTCTCTATGACACAAACCAAAGATATTTGAGGGCTTAACACGTATGACTAGAATACAAACAAAACTTCAACGACTTGTTTTGACACCTGGAAAATCCAAATAATCCAGCCATCTTTTCCTGGCATTTCCACGGGATAAAACGTGACAATCTGCCAGTTCCTGTAGAACCTGTGGCTTCACGCGGACACAGGAACATGCCGCCGCTGTGAGAGGGATCTAGTTGATGACACATCGTCACAAAATCAATCTATAAATCCTTTCAACACATCGTAGACATTTTAGAATAACGCCCAAGAGGATACAGAAAGCTCTACCGAGCCACATCAAGCCATACAGTCTTTATGAATAATATTGGATGTTTTGTTGTTAGACAATGCGCTCTTGTCAAACAAAAACACAGAAAAAGACTCAACGGAAAATCTCTAACAGGCCACATCAAGCCATATAGTCTGTATGAATAATATTGAATGTTTTGTTGTTAGACAAAGTGCTGTTGTCAAACAAAACCACAGAAGAGGACAGAGAATGTTTAACACGCCACATCAAACCGTTCTGTTATTAGAAATAATGTTTTGGTCTCAAGATAAAGACTGGAGTTTTTTCTGACCAAATCTTTCATGGCTGAAATATAAGTCAAATTGACCTTTTCGTGCAGAAAAAGTGTGGCAACTCTGTATCTCTGCACCTTGGTTTTGATAACATCCTTTGAGTTTGAGAAGAAATAAGAGATTATATGTAAGCAGCGGCAACCATCTATACAATTGATCGATGTTTGTAAATGCGGTTTCTCACTTGGACGGTCGACCCTTCAGGATTGCAAGAAAGATGAATTTCAGAAGTTCCCTCTTTTCGAACTGCTGTTCTGTAGATGGAGAAAGGACGCGCATGTCCTTGGTTAGAATGTTCATCGCTTTATAATTCCCTCTCTATACTCCCGAATGTTCGAATCATTTCCTGACATTTCCTTATCCAAAACATGCAGGAAAAAAATTCCACTATTGTTTCAAAACATCGTGACACACTCGGCCACTGACCCGGACACAAGTTCATTAACCTCTAAAACAAGGAAACAGTTTTTATAAACATCCGAGGTTCATCACAGAACAGTAAACTCACCGTCACACCCACATTACACTCAGAGTTCCGCTTTTTATCACGAAATATTGACTAACGTCATACGAGGGTGAACCACTGGGAGTTGTTGTATTTCAACTTGTGTTTTACTGCCGATCGAAGTTTTGACTTCATCCTTTGAATCATTTCTCAGTTTGAAGAATACATGTCTGAATTACAGTCACATCCACATAAAACAGAGAGTTACGCTTTTTATTACGACGAAATGTTGACTAACGTCATACACAGGTGAACTACTGGGAGTTGTTGTATTTTAGCTTTAGTTTTACTGTTGTATTTTAGCTTTAGTTTTACTGCTGATCGCACTTTGGACTTTGCCTTTTCTCAGTTTGGAAAATACATGTCTAAATCACCGCCACATCCACAATACACATAGACGCTTTTTATTACGACGAAATGTTGACTACCGTCATACACCGGTGAACCACTGGGGGTTGTTGTTTTACTGCCGATCGGTCTTTGGACTTCACCCTTTATCAGTTTGAAGAACACATGTCTAAATCAGTGAGTGATAAAGAGAAATTTAACAATACAAGAGCGTTAATGGAGGTCGCATTGTTTTATTGTCAAGTGCGTACTGTTCTCTTAAAGTTACCAAAACAGGGTTTAGGTTGAATAAATGACAAAACATGGCGAAAAACTTTCTAAAGGAGTCAAACAGTAAGAGTAGGACCAGTAAGTTCAGTGGGCCTTAGTCCCTCTGTATACGTCAAGTCTGTTATTCTAGTTTCAGACTTCAGTTTAGTTTTGATAAAGATTGAGATGAACAAACACTAGGAAAATAACCAAAAGCTGATGATCCGTCCCTTCGTCGTTTTCTTTTCTTGATTTATTTGAACTTTTAAAATTCAATCCTTTGTTTTACACAGTCTAACTGCAGTCGTACCCATGGTGGTGTCACGTTCTAAACAGTATCTAGGGCTGCCTCTTTTAGGAGAATACCTAGAATGGCCCCAACTTGTAAACCTGTTGTACGGTGGGTGCGACAGGACACCTGCATGCAACAATGGCCTCCGTTTTGAATGTCGTACGTGGAGGTGACACACACCTAATTTAAGACTCTTGTTGTTCTTGAGTACTTAAGAAGCTATGGTGCAGGAAGAAAGGCGGAAAACATTCGTCAACACTGAAGCACCGCACGCCCACTCTTAGCACTTTCTGTGAAAAAAGTTTTCTTTATTCTTTCACCGAAGCATAAGCTAAGGGTGTGTACAATTCACGACCCTCGCTGTCCCTTTATCTAAGATGCCATGATGCAGCAAAAATAGGCGGGAAATATTTGTCAACGTTAAAGCACCACACGCCCACTCTTGAACCCAACCCAGATCTATAACCTTTTTTGTGAAAAATTTGCATGGATTTTTACTTTTTCACAGAAGCATACTAGTAATATATGTGTATGTACAGTTGATACTTAAACAAGTTATCTTCATTGAAGACCTTTTCTGTCCCTTTATCTAAGATGCCAGCCGAAGCATAATTTAGGGGTATGTAAAGTTGATACTTAAACAAGTTTGCTTTGGCGAAGTCACACCAGGCTTGATTTGTAGTAAATCACCCCTTACAGCGAAGTGGGGGTAATGATACACACTTAGCAAACACAGGCTTTGTGTCCTATTTGTTCAGCGCGATCCGACGACAGGGCGTCTTTCACGTCGGCCGCAGTGGCTCGTCCTGAACCAGACGCCTCAGTCCTTCCGCTGGCCTAGCGGGAAAAATACCTGATCCATAAAGTCAGACCCCAAAAAACCTTCGGCAAACAAAACAACCTTGTGTGAGTCGGCCGATGACCGGAAGCGGAAGTGACGCGGCCTGGGTCAGGTGCCGGGTTGGCGGTTTGTGCCCTCGACGTCACACGACCAGATAACCAAACAATGACGAGATGGCCTACGCAAACTTACCGGTCAATTATTCTGACAACAACTGTCCCCGCATTCCTTATTAGGGCGGGAGTTCCTCTTAATGACTCGCATTAAGATATAAAAGTGGCGCTTCTTGCAGACTTGATCAGTTTATTTGTGGAGAGCCGAGAAGGTCGCAGAGGGCAGAGACACAACCACCGGCTTACTTTGACAGAAGTTACTTTTCAGTAAGCAAATTAGTGCTGCGGTCGGAGAGGTGAACTTTAGACTTGCGGAGAGCGTGGTAAACAGAGAGGGAAGATGGCCAAGCTGGCGAGTTGGGTAGTTTTAGTTCTAGTCGCGGTTCTGACGAGAGATGGCGGGAACGCCGCGCCCGTCACCGACGGAGTCACCAACTTCAGTCAAGAGGACGATCCACTGGTGAGTACTGAATGCTTCGCATCTAACCCACATCTAAACTACAAGCAGACGTTAGGTGTAGCAAATCGTGAAATCATCTGATCAGCCGCTGGTTTACCGGACTATCAGAAAAGTCGGCCGGTTAGAAAACGTTACAATGTTCTACCTAACATCTGCTTGGAGTTTACGAACACTATGGTCCTTTTGTCGGTGTGGTAGTCGTTTTGGACGGTGCAGCTAAGACATACAGCGGTGAGGGACGGTTGTGTGTGTATGTGAAGCTTTCTTGGCATCCTACGTCATCTCGTGCAGTATTTCTGGGGTCCCAACGGCCTTCTGTACTTGTTACCACCTCCTCCAAGACAGAGTGTGGGAACTGAGTCTTTCGTAAAGGTAAGGATAACCAGTGGCTAAGATACAAGACTTGTAGCTTAGATAGAGAATGCGGTTATATTTACCCTTAACAGAACCAGTACAAGTTAAGCGCTTGAAGGTTACCGTAACCACTCATTACCTTTATCCTGTAAGCATGTGAAATATGCAGGCAAAACACAATATTTTAATAACGTGAAGATTCTGTAGAATGGAGTTGTCAGGAACCCCTTTATTACGGACAGAAAGACGCCCACGGAAAAGATTACCGGTACAGAAAAGTGCGCTGAAAATGTGGCGACAAACAAACGAATTTCGATTTCTTTCCTCCGCCGATTGGCCGCATCCTGATGTGAAGTTCCTGACCTGTTTGTCCCGATCAGAGTGAGTTAGAGAGAACACAGAGCCGCGAGTTGTAGCAAAGTCTGTTCGAAAGAACACAGAGCCGGGAGTTGTAGCAAAGTCTGTTCGAAAGAACACAGAGCCGGGAGTTGTAGCAAAGTCTGTTCGAAAGAACACAGAGCCGGGAGTTGTAGCAAAGTCTGTTCGAAAGAACACAGAGCCGGGAGTTGTAGCAAAGTCTGTTCGAAAGAACACAGAGCCGGGAGTTGTAGCAAAGTCTGTTCGAAAGAACACAGAGCCGTGAGTTGTAACAAAGTCCACACGAGGACAATTACCCGGGCTGTGGCCCGTTCCTTGCCCGCAGGCTACGGACAGAGATAAGGCTACTAAAGGACAGGGGCAATCTATAAACAGATAAATTGGGCTGTATTTTGTGGGTCTCTTGTGGCCTGTTCTGTGTTTCTATTCTGTGTTTCTACGTTCCTCTTGTGGTGAACTACTTTTTGTGTAGAGACAGGTGAACAGTAAAGTAAGCGCACCATAGGAAAGAGAGAGTGAGACAAGGACAGACACGAAGAGACACACGGAGAGAGAGAGAGAGAGAGAGAGAGAAAGAGAGAGGGAGGGAGGAAGAAAGGGAGAGAGATTTGCACTTAAGAAATATCCCCGTTCACGGAAGACACATAGAAACGCAGATAAGGCGACAAAAGACCAACAGAGCAACCTAGAACGAATTCTTTACTCGAGATTAGCAATCTCTTGCACCCGGCCACTAGATCGACTAGTATCAAATCAGTCTCTGGTGGAGATTAGACCAGCTATATCTGATTTGATCAAGCGGGAGGAAGCGAACTTTAGCCGTTAGTTTGATAACACGACCTGGTCAAAGGCCTCTTCCCTCTTGTGGTAAACCCCCTCCCTTCTTTTAATCCAGTCACCCTATAGAAGGATTTTCCACTAGAAAGAAAGAGATTTGAGTGAAAGTCACGACATTTTGTGTGCGTGCTAGCCGCCGCAGGGCAGTACCCAAAAATAACCTACAATTTTCCGCAAGGCGAAAAGAATTGAATGACATTCTGTCTAGTCATGTAAGTGTGTAGCTATCCCGGGCTGACGGATTCCCAACTTACAGTCGCTAAATCTGTTGTCAAATCCGTTTCTGAATACAGCCACAAATCTCCTCTTACAATCCTGCCGTTATATGGCTTCCTACGCGCCCTCACTTTATTCAAACACAAGCATTCTCAATGAAAAGACTTCAGAGCTATTGAAGATATGAAGAATGCACGTGTTTAAATTTAGATCAGAGTCTATCTCTGAACCGGTAGTGCGGATAGTTAAAGAAATGGCAAAATGGCAAAGTTTACGTTTGAGTACCTCGATAATTTGCTCTACAAATATCTTCAAAGGCGGCCAAATCTAGGGCATAAACGGTCTTCTTTGGACCAAGGATCAGAGTAAAAACGTCATTAAGTTGACCTACAGACAGTAGCTTTTTCCTATGGTAATCTGCTGTTCTTTCAACCAAACATTGACTGCAGAGACTACAAAGGCCGACTGTACTTGATTTGAGTTTAAGCTACTTTCTCATCTAACTGTGTATCGCTGGCAATTAAGACCACTGCAGAGCGGGTTAAGGGTATTTTAAACGGGGAAGACACATGTAGCTTTATCAAAGGATCGGCAAACTTGTCAGCATTTAAGTAGCCATTTTATAACGAGCTTTTGTAACTCAGTTCAAACAGGACTGACGGAAGATTAGGGGCTGCGTGAGTGTGCTGAACATAAAGAGGTCATTAACTTCTTTCTTTCCTTCTTGCCCTCTTTCTTTCTTACTTTCATTCTTTCTTTTTTTCTCTTCATTTTGCGACGAATTTAGCACACAATCATGTACCTTCCCTGAAATCAGTTTAAGCATTTAAAGAAAAAGCTAAGTAGTCTACTACTTGAAACTTTCAATGCCCCGCTGTTGAAAAAGTAGAATGATAAAACATGTAAACTGTTCACACCACAGTATGTTCGATCCGGGTGGCATGAAACGCGACCTTACATCAGAGGCAGGTCTTTAGAACAGTTCAACGCGGATTAAGTGTGGGTGAGATGTTTGGCGTGTGTTTATACGCGTGTTGTCGGCAAGCTTTGGGTCACCCAGCGTGTTGATAGCTGTGATACACATCCTCATACAGAAGAGCTCGTGTGTGGTTTATGCTAAAACCTGTAGCAAGGCGTTGGTCGGGCATCTCCCTACAATCGTGTCTATTACTTCCAGACACTGTTCGTGTATAGAAGCTAAAATATGCTTGATAGTGTAGCTATACTGAGGCACTTGCTTGCTATCAAGGCTAGATTATGCTCAGTGGCCGTACGGTACGTTGGTCACACAAAGCTCGCCTGTTAAAGTTGACAAAAAGATTACCTAAGCTGTTCTCGCTTAAACCCCGGTCGTCCTTGGTTTGCCCATCCTTTAATTCTGAACAGTTGAACTTTGATCCGGACGATTTTGAACGACAGATATGTACAAAATCCAAGTCGTTCCGTCAAAACGATCACGAAACTGTATCGTTTCCCTTTGTCGTCTCTCCCGTTGTCATAGCTCATCCTAAAACTGGCCACGGTGATTTTCAGGCGTGTCTTAATTTCCCCAAAATAGAGTCGGAAACACGGACTCTTAAACGCATCATCTCCTTGAGAAAACATTACGCCGTCTTCCCGAGACGACATACCTGACGGGTTGTTGATCTTTTGGCGCCAAAATCTGCAAACAAGCCACCTGTCAGACGACAGGGCTGACGCAGGTCGTCCCACATACGTTGCCACGGCAACGCCGCCATTTTACTTCAGACAGGACATCTTAGAAAACACCCCATCGTGTAGAGATAAGACAGACACCTGTCAATCATGATCCATGGGATCTCCTACTTCTCAGGACAGTAAGCGCAGTGCCCTTTCATGGCTTCGAATTCTTTCTTCACAGTCTGTAGTGTCTTTTTCTTGATTTGCCAGGTAAAAGATATCTTTATTAGCTTCTTTACGAATACAATGGACATGTGTTCTTTTTGCTATCTTAAAAGTCAAGGCTGTCGTTGAGAGTTGGGCGTCTTGAAATAAATGTATTGGGTCGAGTCGTGTGGCAATCCGAATGGAGAAAATGTTTAAACGCCTAATGTAAGGAAATAACAACACGGTAAAAAGACTCACAAAAGACATATCGTAGGTGTAAACCTGTTTCAAGATCAGGCAACATTTTCTGAGCACTCATGACGTCACTGGTCCACTTGACACCACAGGAAGCCCCTAGGCGTGCTAATTACCCACAAACCCATGTTGTTCTATTTTAGCTATTCCTGACTTCCGGTTAGGAAGGACGCAGCACTTTTGCCTGACCTCAAAATTCTCCAACCCAATTCCGGTTCTGAAACAGATTGTTTACATACATTTAGTCATCCACTAGGGCAACAAAGACGCTGTCAGTATTGTAGCGCAAATGAGCTTATCAAAATCGCATCAAGTTGCTGAAGATTTAGTAAACGGCGCTAAAATGCTTTACGAACTTTTCTTGCATTACCTACTGTAGGTCGGCATGAGAATTTTGATTGTTTACTAAACTTTTAAAGCCATCCTTGTAACAGCTTCTGTTGTCATCTGTTGATCCTTACCGATAAGTCAAGTATGTATCCATTGTTCCTTAGTATACTCCCCTTGCATTACGTACTGTGTGTCGGTTTGAACAATTCCCCCTCTTTGTTTACAAAATACACACCTGTAGCCGATAAGTCAAGTATGCGTCCCTGTCCATTGTTGAAGCTTATCGATAAGTCAAGTATGTATCTCTTGCATTACGCACCGTGTGTCGGTATGAACTATTCCCCCTGTTTGTTTACAAAATACACACCTGTACCCGATAAGTCAAGTATGTGTCACTGTCCATTGTTGACCCTTATCGGTAAAGTATGTATCTAATGTTCCGAATCCTAAGTGTGTGCAGTCTGTACAGAAATCGCATACTTGACACGAACTTCTCTGTGGGGTTGGTATGAGAACTTAACCCTTATTATTTACCAATAATATAAAAAACTATGTGAACATTATTGATCCCAGACCAATAATAAGATTGTGTCCATTGTCCCTAAGTGTCCGCGGCTGTAGACGACACAAAATCGCACACTTCTCTAGTATTATGTACACAAACTCCTCTGGTATTACGTAATGTAGGTCGGTATGAAAACTCTTCGCTTACTGTTTACTAAAGACAGTGACACTTGGAACCGATAAGTCAAGTAAGAATCTATTGTTCCTTAGAGTGTGTAGACGGCCCAAAATTGCATATAATCAACAGTGGCTTTTCTTGCAAAACGTACTACAGGTTGGTATGAGCTCTTTGCCCTTGCTATTTACTAAAGACAGTGAGTCAGTGACACTTATAACCGATAAGTCAAGTATGTACCCTTTGTTCCTAAGTGCCCGTACACACGCACGGGAAATGCCTACTTCTCCTACTACTCTGACATAATATGAAGCCTCTTTCTCAGAACGCCATATATCTTCTGTATACAATGTTTACATGTCTTACGTGGTCCGGAAACAATGCCTAGCCATCGGCACCGGTGTTACAGGTACTTATGATGGGTTTACAATCCTTAGGGGGGGAGGGGTATCGGTCCCCTACTTTAGAGCAACACCTTGGCTGTATGTTAAAGAAGGGTATCACAGTTTCTTTATTCAAGGTAGTGGAACGCCAACATTAGACACGCGATAGCCCGAACCTATGTCTGTTGTTTTTACACAGCTCGCACTTAAAACACAGACTTGGTGTGTTATATCATGAGGACAATTTTTCAGTTGGCCGATCATGACAAATAGTAAACATTCTTCACATTCCTACCATCACTGTGGTTTTAGAATTTCCACGTTGTTCGCACTTCCGAGGATATTTTTGGGAGATGTTTTCGTCCGTGTCATACCTGAGCGTTAAGTCACAGTCTTTACCTGTCCGTCTAGACGACAGGTAGCACAGGTAAACACAGGTGAACAATAGCAACCGGAAGTGTTTACATGCCCGTGACACGTCGGGCAGTGTACCCTACATAACAAGTGACGTCATAGAATGTTTGCATTTTTGAGTGAAGTGAAAAAATTAGGGCAAGAAGGAAACGACATTTCCTTAAGACATAATCGAGAACAGGAACTGATTCGTCTCAAGTAGACACTGCTTGACCTACTTAAGAAATGACTCAAGTCTGACGCGTGTCTTCTGACTTCAAGACGCTATTCTTCGAGAAATGACGCCCCCTGAGTTTTGATTTTATAAAAAAGTACATTCTTTAGAGACCTTATATTCAATGTGAGAGTAAGACAAGGCTTGTCTTCTGGCAGCGGAACTTAAAATCTTCCCTACACTGCATTTCGTCTGTACCAAATATATAGGCGTGTTTCAACTGACCTAATATTCTAACGACTCTGAAACATTGCATCCTTGTCGTATAAAGTACATGCTTGTTTTCCACTTGTTTTATAATCTCTGTGATAGTGACCATTCGTTATTTTTTCTGTCAACATCACGGGATTTCCTGATTCACAGTCAACAGACTGACTCTTTAAAAAAAATTACAGGTGTTGTGTTTCAAATCATTCAATGGACTCACAGTAATCTACACTCAGAAGACCGACTCTTAAAACCTTTAACGACTTTGAAGAAAAAAAATGGCATTTCTGTTTGTTTGTTTGTTTGTTTATTTTGAAACACCTGGGTAGCCTATTCAGTGCCAATACACTGGTTTTCGATAGGGCCCAGTTTCACATTTACATACATGGAAAATAAAAAACAACTTACAACTGTCATCCTGGCCCGTTTTCCGCTTGTCTTTAAAACTTTGTTACCCCGTCGTCACTTTTTGTGTCAACTTCAAGCGTACCCCTGACTTACAGTCAACAGACTGACTCTTTAAAAACTTAACGACTTTGAAAAAAATGGCATTCCTGTCGTCTGACCTCAGACCTTCCGCCATGACCACATACCTGTGTTTATACCTGAGCGATAACTACGGACAAGATTTATATCATGTCAACATACCGGAAACACAACAGATTATCAGATAAAGAACCCGACAATGCGTGAGTGAGCAGGGGTTACTCACGGTCAACTGTGTGTAAATATCGCGGTGTTTGGTGACGGGGTAATGTTCAAGTAGACGTCGGGAGGGAAGATTTAAACATTCTGTAACGTGTCTCGATTTGTCTGATACCTGTTTATGTGCGCGCGCGCGCGCGCGCGTGTGTGTGTTTGTGTGTCTTCATATTTGGTAGGTAGATAGGCAGGTTTTTTCTTTAACTTTTTATCTCGTTACCTTCGCCGAGAATTATGTTTTGCGTTCGTCTGAGTGTGTGTGTGTGTCTGTGTGTGTACATGTGTGTGTGCGTCTGTCTGTCTGTATGTATGTATGTGTGTGTTTGTTTGTGTGTGTGCCTGTGTGTGTGTGCAGGTGTGTCCGTATGTCTGTATATATGTGTGTGTTTGTCTGTTTGTGTGTGTGTTCTATCATTTCTATGCATCGTGGCTTTGCTTTGTTTTGATCGAACGTTACAGTAAAAGAAGAACATCACAGAAACACATTTGTATATTGATGACAATGATTGACGCATGTTTGCTATAGTACGATTCATTGTCGTTGACGCTGATGTTTTGTTCTCGTTCCCAGAGTTACCTGGTGCAGTTTGGGTACGTGGAGAAACCAGCAGACGGCAGACTGTCCAGCATACGGCAGGGCAGCCTCAACCAGGCAGTCAAGTAAGTCTCCGTGCCAACATGACGTGCCGGTCTAGTCCTTTCTTTTCTGACGTTATACCATTGTGTATATGATATGCTATATCATGTTACATTATTGTTTCATATATCTTGTTACTTGAAATCAGTTGTAATAAGTAAGACGTTTTAGATTGGTACTTCTGAGCACTTAGTTAAGTTTACTTGTTGTATTATCATTTTCTGACAGTTTGCGCTCGAACCAATCCAGAGAGCTTCCTCCACTGCACTTTATCCTCCATGGCCTTTAATAGTTCATTAGTATCTTGTAAGTTTGTATCACTACGTAGATTGTCTAAGTAGGTGACTCTGGGTCTACCCCTACTTCCTTTTCCTTTAGTAGTAGGCTCACACAGAACAAGATGGTATGCAGGGATTTCGGAATGTCTAATACAGTGACCACCCAGTTTCAAGATCATACTAACTTTAAATTTCTAAATTGCAGAGACTTCCAGCGGTTCGCGCAGCTGCCTGAGACCGGTCTGTTGGACGACAGGACCGTCGAGATGATGCGGAAGCCTCGCTGTGGTGTCCGTGACGTCACGCCGTCAGAGCGCCTGCGTAGAGACACGGGGCTACAGGTCACCAGGAGCAAGAGATACGCTTTCGCAGGAGGTAAAAGATGTTCTTTAAAGAACTAACTTTAAGTTTAGGTTTTCCATGGCCAACTAGCCTTAATTCTGTGGATGGCATTTCTTGAACACCATTTATCTGATTCAAATGTTCGAAAGAATAGGCTCACTTCTGAAAAGGACTTTCGAAATATCTGTCAATATTTGTTAGTCCAACCTCCTTGGTTACTCCATTGTGTTTCATCTTTTTTGTACTTTTATGAAGTGCTTACCGTTACGTTTGAATAAATACTACTGCGTTTTCCTTGATGTGGCGAAAGGAACAGTACTTTACACAAAAACAGTGTCCAAGAAAAGTTTGTGAGTTATTGTCTGTTTCGATATTTCATTAAATATAAAATTTCCTACTTTCCTTCAATTCAGACTACCGTTGGAAGAAGAATGACCTGACCTACCGGATATGGAACTACACGCCTGACCTTTCACCTTCCCAGGTTAGGGAGGCCATCAGACGGGGCTTCCAGGTGTGGAGTGACGTCACACCACTCAGGTGAGACCAGTCTTGACCTTGCCGGCTGACGCCGTACTTCTTAAGTCTGAAGAGACAGGCTCTGAAGAAATGTAGATTGCGACAATAAGATTAGTTTTTCTGACTAACATTCAAAGTCTCTAACTAACATTAAATATTCTACTTTCTCAAAGCGAAACACTGTCTTTTGATGGTTTAACTCAAACGGAAAATAACGCTCCATACTTAACGAACCCTAAGAGAAAATGCCACTGTTTTTTTTCAAGATTTTTGACGGCTTTGAGTAAATGATAATGCCTTTTACGACCCAAGGGTCTACACATATACCTAACTGCGTTCATATTTACAGAACTCTATAGCCTAATTACCTTATAGTCTGTTACCCGATTTTTGCGTTTTGCTAAATTTAAGTCTGGCTGAATTTCCCCTCAGGTTCCGCGAGACGACCAATTCTAACGCGGACATCAACATCCAGTTCTCGCGGTTCGACCACAGAGACGGCTACCCGTTCGACGGCAGAGGTGAGAAACACAACTCGCGTTCACAAGTCATACACCGGTGGAAATGGCAGTATCAATAGGACAAAAGCAGTATACTAGCTAGTAAATCTGCTTGGAGATTAGCGTCCGTACAACTGTCGTTAAAGTTAACACAAGCTATCCAAGACTGGATCTCAGACCAGGGAATTCAGAAGTATAGCTTTTCAGAAAGTTAAGTAACACAGGGATTTCGTGAATTTCATGTTGTTTTCTGTGCTTTACCTCCAGGCGGCACCCTTGCCCATGCCTTTTATCCCGAAGACGGCCGAACTCACTTCGACGATGACGAGCAGTGGACCGACGGGACTTACCAGGGAACCAACCTGTATATCGTCACTGCGCACGAGATCGGCCACGCCCTGGGCCTGGCGCACTCCTCGTACCCAGGGGCGCTCATGGCGCCGTTCTACCAGGGGTACGACCCCGACTTCAAGCTTCCCGTGGACGATACGCGCGGCATTCAGCAGCTGTATGGTGAGTATATTCACTCCGTAAAGAACGTTATATCTTCTTTAGGGTTATAGTACTTGGGGAATAAGACATTAAAAAAAATCTATGAGTGGATTCTTTCATATAAGTTCTCGATTGCAGGCATTGGCAAACGAAGAAGCCTCACAACTTTGGAAAGGATTTAGGACTCATGTTTAAAAGAAAAACGTTTCAAGAATACTCCCGACTTCAATTGCAAGCTTTCTAAAGTCGGACTTTGGTACGATGCTTGCTACAGTCGTGCAAACTTTGGAACTCCGTCAGGCTGAGTGTCCGCTACATAGTAGCTTTCCATTGTATTATCAAAGGAGGACGATACACTAATGTTACTCCAACAACTGGCTAGTTTTTTGTGAACGATCAGACGTTGTTGTAGCATCCACTACCTTCCGTCAGTAATCAAAGGAGGTTTTCTTTTTTCTCTGACCTGTTCTACCTTACATCAAAATCTTAACATTCGTTGTTTCACTAGGTATGCCAGACGTATCGAGACCACAGCCACCCGTAAGGCCCGAGCCTCCACGGCCCGAACCACCGGTCAGACCCGAGCCCCCGGTTAGGCCCGAACCCCCGAAGCCAAAACCCGAAGTGCCCGACACCTGCTCGTCTGACTTCGGAGCCATCTCGATGGGTGAGCGCCACCTGTTGGTTACGATATGAAGTGCACTTTGCAACCTTGTTTGCGACCATGTACAAATGGATTAAAGATCAAACGAGAAAACTTAGAAAATAGTAACCTATAAAAACAATAACGTATAGGTTTTCTTATACATAAAGTGCCCTTTTTGTGACAAACAGGTTCTGGACCATGATTTAAAAGATTCCTTGATGTTGGCAGGCATTTAAGTTTGCAAAATCTCCATGGGGAAAGAAACTTGTAGTACATGTACCATGTCAAAGGCTCATGTGTATAGAAGAAACCTGGTGCTTGTTCTTTTGTATCTCACGACCCTTTGTCTTCCACGCATAGATATGAGTTTAAGATATTCAACATCAAAGTCACACTAACCTTTCACGTAATAACTATGTACATGCCATCTCCAGCCCCGGACGGTTTGACGTACGCGTTCAAAGACAAGTACATGTGGCGGATTAACGACTACGGCGTGGAGCGCGGGTACCCCAAGCAGACCCGTGACCTTTGGCCCAAGCTGCCCCGCGGCATCCAGGCCGCCGCGTACTCCCGATGGAGCAGCAGGATGTACTTCTTCAAGGGTAAGGGCAAAGTTTGATTGACAGTTCTGTCAGACGAAATATTGTCGTCCAGTCCTAATCTTCAAGCTGATGTACCGGTCGGGCGTGTTTTGTGCGTCTTTTATTTTGTTTTGTTTCTTCGTCTCTTTCTACTGTTGCAGAAGCAATTTCAACCTCCCTCTACGAAGAGGTAAAATGGTGGTTCTAAATGTTGCGAAACACGAGTATAACTCAGACATAGAGTCGGATCCTTACATCTGCTTGGAATCTACGCCACCTGTATTACATTAAATCTGAACCAAAGCTGACGTCACACTTTTTTTTTGCAGGCGACCGTTACTGGCGTTACTATGGTTACCAGCTGGAGTACGGCTACCCGAAGCACATCGCGGGAACCGGTCTACCCAAAAACCCCAACGCAGCCTTCGTCTGGGGAGCCAACGGCAAGATCTACATTTTCAAGGTGAGGCCATGACACTTGAACTTTCCTTCGTGTTTGAGGAGAGAGCCACGTTTCGAGCACGACAAGAAACCTACCACAATTATCGAAATGAGTAGGGTCCTTCCCGGTGTGAGTGCTTCAAATAAATCTGTGCTGATATACAGCTTGTGCTCTTAAGTACAAACCTGGTGTGTTACGCCATGAGGCGGTTGATGCTTAGGTCACATTTCCAATCCGGGGCCCGGTCGGGCAGCTTGCGGGAACGAAAAATATGATATAAAAGACAACAAAAGACAAAAAACGTTAAAAATTACTCCTAACTACAGATTGTGTATTTTCTTGATATGCATATTTTCATTTTTCGTTTTCGCCGACACCCCGGCCTACAAACAACAAACAACGCAGATGAACAGTCAGGCTGAATCCACTTTTTTGCTTTCCCCCCATAGAGTAACCGTTACTACCGGTTTAACGAGTACACGGGCCTTGTTGACGCCGGGTACCCTAGGGTGAAACCTGAATCTTAAGTCCTGAGATCGTTGAAGTACAGTAGAAGGGAAAGGAGACCAGTCTCTTTCAGCAGTTTCAGTTCAAGAATCAACTCTTCTTTTCCCCCACAGAGTAACCGCTACTACCGGTTTAACGAGTACACGGGCCGGGTGGACGCCGGGTACCCTGAGCGGATCCGGCAGGCCTGGGGCGGGGTGCCGGACAGGATAGACGCGGCGCTCCAGTGGCGCAACGGCAAGACGTACTTCTTCAAGGGAGACAGCTACTGGAGATATGACGACAACGCCAGGAAGGTGAGCATGTCTCTTTATTCATTATTTTTCTTCTTAGCCTGAGGCTATTGACAGGGTCATCCTGTCAGCAGTAGAAAAATTTCCGCTGCTGACGGAAGAAATACTATCAGCAGAGGAAAAATCTGCACTGCTGAGAGGATGCCCCTGTTAAGATGCATAATTATTAATGTTAAACTAAAGTTTCCAGAGGTTACGAATGGAATGACATCACTTAGATGGCGCTTTATAGAAACATGACGACGATGATGATGGTAACATGTCGGTGCACATTCCTTGCCCGGATAGAAATCTAGCTTGGATTTTGGAATGGAGTAGAAGTACACTTGGTAGACGTTCCTCGGATGTTATGTTATGATCGCATCGTTAACTCTTCTCTTGTCCTTTAACAGGTCGAGCCCGGCTACCCCAAGTCCAAAGCCCTGGCCTGGATGGGTTGCGGAAACCGCGCCATACCGGACAAACTCACACTCCCATCATCCCCCGCGCAGCGTCTCCCAGCAGGCACCGCGCGGGGTCGGGGCATGCGCAAGAACAGACGCCAGCGGATGGCTCCATAGATTGTGATAGTGTTAAGATGTAGTTACTGACGGGGATCAGTTTGGCTATTTGTAAAGAACTAAAAAAATTTCTATAGTCTAGACGATGATTTTCAGTTTGAAATGTAGAAAATAGTTCACAATAGCGCTGTGCGCAAAATAAGATGGGTGATAAATATACATAATCTAGAGATGTGTTAAGTTTGTAATCTAGTATTTATTACATGGTTTCATATTACATTACTAACAAACATGATCGAACGAGACTTATGAATAGTTGATATTTATGTATTTATATCCGAATACGTTAAGGTTTTATATCAAGAAAGAAACGTTCACAGGGCTCAACACACTATACCACTACCTCAGGGTTCTACTGTTTGAAAAGGTTGCAACGGGCGGTCGAAAAAGAACGACAAAAAGAAGACGTCGAATTCTAAATGGAATTACTTTGAAAACCAAATATCATTTGCTAAGAGACTGGGAGTAAAAGAGCTTCCGTTTTTTGTTCTACCCTTTTGAACTTTTTAGATGGGCTCTGCTGTTTGAAAAGGTTGCAACAAGCGGTCGAAAAAGAGCGACAAAAAGAAGGCATCAAATTCTAAATTGAATCACTTTGAAAACCAAATATTATTTGCTAAGAGACTGGGAGTAAAAGAGCTTCCGTTTTTTTGTTCTACCCTTTTGAACATTTTAGATGGGCTCTGCTGTTTGAAAAGGTTGCAACAAGCGGTCGAAAAAGAGCGACAAAAAGAAGGCATCAAATTCTAAATTGTATCAGCTTAGAAATCAAATACTATTTGCTAAGAGACTGTGAGTAAAAGGGCAACAATTTTTTTGGTCTACCCTTTTCAACCTTTTCAAATGAAAGGGCTTTAACATACATTGTTGCACAAACATGGGGTTAATATATCTGTCCGTCGCATTTTTGTTTCGGATCAAACTTTACTCGAAGCCATGTGAGACAAACAGACGAGCCTACAACTCTTGCCATCTGCGGATGTCCTTTTGTATAGCATTTTTAATTGTACTCGATAGCTTGTATATAGTGGTTGATTTTATACTACCACAGGGTACTGGTGAACTGTAGGGGACGTAATTTATTTTGTATACATTCCTTTTTGTAAACTTTGTAAGTTTTGGAAAGTAAATAAAGGAATACAACTTAATTATTCCGCTCTATTCTCAGTGTCTTTGCTTGAATTTTATCAGTAGCACTTAGGGAGACGTGAAAAGCAAATTCTTTCACAATAGAATTATCTCTAAAAAGGGCTGAGGAAATGAGTTACAATATGAAATGATATTTCCGCTGTAATATCCAGAAATATCCAGAACAATTTGCCATCAAGAACGAGCAAACATAACGTTATATAGACATGTCGTCTAACGCCAGATCAGCATTTTTTCGCCCCTTCACTCGATTTGGTTTAACATCCAAAGGGCGACATCCAAGGTATCAGATTGTTTCTGCCTATAGCTAGAAACGACATGATTGCGGCTGCAGGTAGGGCCTGGGAACATTAATGTTGTGTTTTCGGCTACTGTCCTGGAAAACAATGCTTGTTATTTGGTTGTCTGTTTAGATTTTGGCCGAAGTGATCTAACAAATAGGATTTAACACTTTAAAACTGGAACGCGTTAGAACACAGGTATTTTAACACCATATAGTAACTATAAAGACATACATTGTAAAAACACAGGGGTATTTCTAAATTGAACTAAGAAGTACAAGTACCATGCTTACTACATGTTCTTACATCAACTGTTCAAAGACTCAATCTGTTAAAAGAGTATGGAATACAAGGAGTCTGTGAGAAAGTTTACGAGGCTAGCTGGATTCTGTTTTGAATATTCAACACTCAGATGTCAGATCAAAAATTGTATGTACCTTTCAGGCAGTCGACGTAAAAAGGTCAGGATGATAGATTTTTGCTAGGGTCGGCCGGAAAATTGGAAACAGAACGTTTCTTTCCCTAGGCCTAACAAGACAGACTTTAACTTTATTGAAATTGCAACAGCAATTGTGGAGCACTAGGCAGCAATGCTGACGTTGTGGCCCAAAAAATATATACAATGCAGACACTAAAACACTAAATACGAATCAATGAAATACAATATAAAACAGTACAGTAGATATTAAACATGTAGATAGAGATGTGGCTTAGCTGGAGCCTATAGGGGACAACAAATCTTTCAGACAAGCCAGACGGTTATCTATGACTATGCAATGATTAATCACCTGCTCCCAACACTAATGCACTAATAGCGAGGAACGTTTAATCTACCGAGGGTTCAGATTACTCCAGACCGAGGGCAGACGTCATTACGCCGTCTCCATGGAGATCGCCATGGCAACCGTGACGTCATGACCGAAAGATATCGTCTGAAAGGTTTTACGAGCTTTCGTTGGATGACATTCATGTTGGAATTGATTTTGACTTGTTTTATTTATTCTATATAAAAGAAATAAATAAAGAATGAAGGAAGGAAAGAAACTCGTTACCATCGGCATCAAAAGATGTACAAAGATAGGCGCTGTGTATGCATACAAATGCACAGTTTAGATCTCTTCTTTTTCTCAAATCTTCAGAAATATAACAATATCTAATAGTATGTAGTGTTTTGATACATAGTAAATTTAGCGGTAGAATGTAAATTAAGTATCTTAGTGTTACCATGTTTATACCCTTTCGACCAATTGTGATCATATGTGCATTAGCCCTCTGGCCATAAATATGCAATAAAGACTATCATAATCGTTATTTACTTCCCTCGCATGAGATTTTATCCCTCCGGTGATGTTATTCCTAACATCAGGTTACTCTTGCCCGACCGACGCTCTGATGAAATTGAATCCGGCCGACAGGTCCTGACGCATGTAGGGTTCTGTCTGACTCCGTTTGTCATTCCGATGGCGTGGAGCTAATTCTGATCTAACATCTACACACTACATTATGTCAGCAGCCTCCGTAGCGCAATATAGCCATGTGTGTGGAACACCTCCAAGCAGAAGTGGGGAGGGAGGGAAAATCTCGTCTTTTATAACTGTTCCGTTTTCATAAATGTAGGACATGTTAGAAAGGAGTAGAATACAAGGCTTTTGCATTATGGAATCTTCTTTATTAGCATTGTCTTGCAATAGTTGGATCTGTGACTACTAAATTACACATATTACAACTATACAGGGAAAGACGATGTTGTCTTGTCAGAGGTTTCCGTTTCACAAATGAACTATTGTAGACAAACTGCAAGGCTCAAAAACAAAGGACGAAATGCACAAGTATCTCCTTATTAACGTGATTTGCCTTGAAGAGTGGCCAAAGAAAGAAAACCATTGTGTATTCTAAGGAGAGTTGACTTCACACTTGACCTATTTTCAAAAAGGAATTGTATATTTTCTCCATATACACCCCCTCCCATCCTCGATGGTTTCTCCCGGCAAACGTCTGATAACGTCATGTGCAGACGACATTTAGATGAGCCACACGAGGCAGCGGCGGGATCTAGTCATCAATTTTTCAGCGGGAAATGTAGAGAAGTGGGCTCGATACGCCCCGGCACACGGATGTCCTTGGGACCGGGCAGAGGACAGAGGACGACGGGACGTACCTCGCGTTCTACGCGGCAAGGTGAGTCAGAACCACCTCCCAATCGAACGTTCGTTCTAACGTTGCCAGGCAGGCCTCTGTACATGGAAACCCCTTTCCTAGCGCGAGGCCATTCACCCCGTGACCTCCGACCTTTATGTGAATTCTAAAGACGGTTTCAACCTGACCGTGATCGGAATTTTCGGACGGCATTACAGGTGTAGCAGTCCATAGTCTTTCCCGTCAGGTGATGAAATCATTCACGATCAGATATTCCGCCAAGTACGCAGGAGTTTTACTAATGCTTACCGAGGTTGCAGCAACCAGGAACTGTTTATGCTTGTTGTCTTGAAATAAATTAACAGTTTATTTGTGCGTTCATGCTCGAAGGCTAGTTTCAAGTACATGGTAGAAACATAGGTGACATACAAATGACAATGGACGGTGATTAACGTCGTTGTAAAAAGAGACTACTAAAGTACTATTGTTGGCTATATCCAGACAGGCTGGTGTGACAATAAATGATGTTATAGCTGACGCATAAAGGTCATATAAGTGTCTGCTATAGTGATCTGTCTGTCTCGTGCTGGATAAAGGTCACGGGGTGAAGGAGACAGTACCTTCATCTGTCAACATCATAGCAACATCGGCATTGTCTGAGAGTCAGGGTGTGAATGTTTGATCTGAATGGGACAATAGGATATTTGGAGTTTCTTTTAACACAACCAGGTAATCTCACCTGCTGACGTTTCGGTGTCTGTCAGACACCTTCTTCAGAGCTTCTGACAGGAGTGCTGCTTCTCACCGCTATAAGTAGCCGATGTAGGTGAAGCTCTGAAGAAGGTGTCTGACAGACACCGAAACGTCAGCAGGTGAGATTACCTGGTTGTGTTAAAAGAAACTCCAAATATCCTATGTTCTACCAACCTGATGAAATTATTTTCGAAAGTGAATGGGACAATGTTTCACAGATTTCGTTCACGTTGAATTTAGAGGGGTAGTAGAAATTTGAGATGACAATGAGTTGTATAGGCAAGCTTCTGTGTAAGTATACATTATAACAAGACGTTTAGATACAATTCTATGAAGGAAACGTTTTCTGTTATAGGTAAGGTTGCACTGAACTTGTCGTTGTACAAGAGTTAATGTACAACGCATTCAGCGTTGTTCTTTATACATGTGGGAAACGATGCTCTGAATACAAAGCGCATGTACCATAGAGCACTGAACATGGTACTGGTAAAGTTGTCCCAGTTTTTAATGATTCAAGCACGCAAACTTGGAAAAACATCCACTGTGTTCACTGCATTCCACTGAACCATTGTTTCGGAAAAGATAGCGTATGTAACGGACGAAATTCTGATGTGATTCTTGACCGAAAATAACAGAAACCGTGCTGAATTCCGTGTTGTAACTACAGGACAACAACCCGTGTACAACTATTAGAGGGAGACAAATCGGATGTCTTGACTGCATTCCACCACACTGTGCATTAGCATGCCTGTGGGGTATCCCAGATCCTAGTTAAGCGGCGGCGGTAATCGCGTTTGAAATGACGGACGATTGATTCGAAGCGAAATCACGAGGCCGGCGGCGGTCCGCCATTAATGCGAACGTCCTTCAGCACCAAGGACAGATCCACCTCACATCCTGCACACCCCCGGGCGAATGGTACGGTCCGCTTCACCCTGTTTCCTTATATGGTATTGGGATGGTACGTGCGGGTTCAGAGGATGGCACACTGCCTTTTACGGGTAGAATTGACACAGATGACGTATTCGGCGCGGTTTGCAGAACAGAAACGTACATGATTTTGATAGGTTTTTATGATCTACGCTCTAGTTTACCTGGACTCCCATATTCTCCCCTACTAGCCAACAATTCATGGTAAGCAGATAGTACGGGAGCCGCGAAAAACTAACTATGATGGCACCCAGGTTAAAGTGGAAGAGTAACTCTTCTAAGAATATCCATAGGTTTTACGATCCATCAGTGACATCAACATGACTTGCCGACTGATGTCTCTTGCGCACACTAGCTATCTATGCCCACGACATCATGTTAACACTTTTTTCCTTTGTTTAGTTATAACTCATATGCGTTAATTTGTGCTGTTAATATGCTTTTAATAACTCTAGTGCAGGACAATTTTTTTTACTATTTTGTCAGATTTAAGGAATTAGAAAAAGAAGAGCACAGAACAATACATGTGAATATTTCTTCGCCATTTTTAGTGCGGTTTTTTCGCTTTCCATTCTTGTCCTTTTCCCTTCTTGTAGGAAACTACAAAGTTTAAACACTTACAAGTTAATCTGTGTTGGTAGAATTAATTCTGAATCAAAGTTGAACTGCAATTACCGACTCTGGCACCCTAACACCTGCAAAATAATAGCCGGTACACTTCTTGGGGGTCTCCAGTATACCTGAGTGGAGAAATTAAAACCAGCGTCACAACTCGTGACTGTTCGAAATAGAAAAGGGGGTTCTATACGTTCGATATGGTGTTCGAAAGTATTTGTCTATTTTCCAGCGGAAATTTGCGTGGATTTTGGAGGGAGGGTCCGCGCTGTGGATATCAAAGCTAACGCAAACGCTAACCCGAACTCTAACTACACTCAGGCGAAGTACCTCGTCTGGCAATTATTTGGCATCGCACTTATTTGGCGCGACACCGGGCCGATGGGCGGGACATGACGACCTCATTACTAACGACATTTGATGGATGCACGAAAGTAATCTACAAAGATCAGGGCATCATTAGGCCACAGTAAGGCAATTCTTTGGTTATCGAATCATCGCCAAAAAAGAATGAAGTATAGGTAAACAGTCATTTTCTTTTGAGGTGAAGCATAATGTTTTTCTTGTAGCCAGAAGTAGTTTAATGTTAATCTCCAAGCAGATGTAGCAGTCGGGCTTGTTTTGAGCGTATTTTCTGAAGGTACGCGCTGTTTACAGATCTTTAAAAAAAATAAAAAATAAATACGCTAAAATGGCAAGTCCGACTGCTACATCTGCTTAGAGATTAATGTGATACGATTTGGACACAGCTCGCGTTTTCAGCCAAACACACCAAGTCGCCCCTTCTCTTCTCAATAGATGTGTTGGGTTCTTTTACGTGCAGAGGTTTAAAACCAGAGGCTCTGTCATACACGATACCGCAAGGTTAATGCTTACTCTTGAGCGACAGTTACATTAAATAGTGGGTTAAACGCTGCGTAGGAATGGTTTCAAACAAAGCGAAATTTGAAGCTCCACCATACACATGAAATGACATGGTTCGCTATCGCCACCTTGCGGACATTGTGTGAAGCGCACAAAGCCACCCACTGCCCTTAAACGGTCAGACGTTTCAGACAGCATCCGCTATCTTTCGTCAGCGACAAAGGACAGATCTGGTAGAACTAGTTTTTTTTATTATCACGTCGATCCCTTTGAACTTCAAACAGAATATTTTACCTGTGAGATGGACCTGTTCACCGCCATCGCGTGATCGGCCGCGTAGGGATATTCCCGCCTGATCTCAGTCCATTATCACCCTGACAGGGGCGGTGGCGCATTTCCTGTGTATTTAATATTTATCACTCTCCTACATTAGTCTTGACAGTTATGGTAGACGCCCCATTCATAATATATGTCCTCACTTCAATTTCAATGACAAAATTGTCTTCCAACCCGATGTATGAATACCGAATGAGATATAAACAACATGAGGTTTGGTATGCCAAAAATAGTTACTCAAGTAACTGGATAAAATTTTGAAACAGTCAGACGTTTCAGACAGCATCCGCAGTTACTAACGTCTGACAGTTTCAAAATTGTATCCAGTTGTTTGAGTAACTATTTTTGGCATATCTTGCTACCTGGATGTCTAACCTTCGTCAACGTATAAGGCTTGGTACGTTGATGAAGGTTGGACATCCAGGTAATAAGATACGCCAAAAATAGTTACTCAAGCAACTGGATAAAATTTTGAAACAGTCAGACGCATCCGCTGTCTTTCATCAGTGACTAACGATAAGGATTGGAGATCATTTGTACAAAAACTCTGAATAGATAAGCTAATGAGGTTAAGACAATCTAGGATGTCTTCACGTAGTCTTCAAAAGAAGGTTAATCCAAGACAAGGTTTATGCTAATGTATAGCTACCAATTAGCTACAGTTGCTACAACAGGTTTTATACCAAAACTCTGAATTGATATCATGTTAATGATCAGAAGACAAGGCTTGCCTTTTATCCAATCTTTTCAATTGTTGCTGTTGAATGAAAAAAAAGACATAAGAACCGGAAGTCCTGCTGCAGCGCCATTCAGAGCCGCCAGGGGCCTATAATCCAACCAATCATTTCTTCATTTTGCCTTCCGACACACCAAATATCATAATGACCCATCCATAATCCATCTGTAATAGACGTTTCGGCACGTCTGCATGTTTAGTTATTGATTCTTATGAATATTTTATTCTGTATTACTATGAATCGTCTATAATGTTTATTGTATATAATAACGTATTCTATTATTTGTAGGTTAGGTACTAGGACATTTGTAGGTTAAGTTGTACGTTCGTCTGTATTTTTGTGGGTCAGCCGTTACCAGTAAGGCTGCATTGGTCGACCAAGGGTGATGACGTTTCTTATTGCTAATAAATACAAATAATTTCCAGACAGAAAAACAAAGAAACATACAAACAAACACAAAGACACAGCCCCCAAAAGCCAACCGTCTTGGCGAAGGTAAAAAAAACAACAACAATTTTTTTCACCCTAAACACATTACAGTAGAAGTTGAGGCTCAGTTTTCAACGGCAGTGTTGGCAAAAACGCGACCATTCAACAGTGATTAGAAAGGCATCCAGTTTCACACTCTTCTGAGAAATTCCTGGATCCACATGTACATTCAGATCCTCACAGTTCTTAGTGTCCAAGCTGATCTATCGGTGACAAAGACCGAATCTATAAACAGGCAAAAGGAGTGCCATCAAAAACTCATAATGCCAGTCGGATACGGTCTTTGCCACCGATAGATCTGCTTGGAGATTACGCAATTTTATCACTTCCCAAGACCTACTCCCCTCCGAAAATTCCTGAGGATTCATTCCGCACGTCTTGAGACCTCCTGTGACACTACAAGACTCCGCCGACAGAAAAGTCTTGACCTTCTTGGCTCGGGCAGTAATTGGTGTGACATGTTAGACTGCCAAGACTGTGCCCACACGGCGTCAGTTGGCAAGACTTCAATGAACATAAGGCCACAGCAAGTACATTTCATGGATGACAGCATTCATTTTTGCCTGATTTTGAAAGAAAAATTTTTTTTTTTCCGGAGATGGTCAACGTGACGGAAAAGTAACGATGTGGGAAAATATGTCGGGTTGTATAGCCTTAATTGTACTAAAAGTGACACTAGTGAGGTAGCCATGACAGTAATTGCAGAAGCTAGTGAAGCGTGTTCGGTAGTTGTAGAAGTGGCAGTAATGTGGTAGCCATAACTGAAATTTGCCAACTTAGATCATACCATTCTGTCAAAGTAGTGCCGATTTGTACACTTCTTGAATACAGGAATGAAAAGCTTGCTGTTTGTGATACCATGTTTTGTCCCTTTAAGTTGTCACCATGTTATGTTGACGGCCGAAATCTAGAAAGAAAAGACAACCCCTACCAACCGACCTTACTTTATTTTCAGGACCGTATAAATCAGAAACACAACATTGACTTCCCTAGGCCTTACACGGAGTTCAGTTGGCAGGACTTTAATGTCGCTTGACGGGTCGTACCGCGAGACTCAGTCTGGATATTTCTGGCTTGCCGTGAACCTTTTTTTCTGTCACTCCTTTGAAGCCAGGTAATCGTAGAAGGATACCAATTTTCTCACGGGCATAGTTACACCTACGCCATACCTGTTTTAACGTTCTCGAGTTTCATCACCATTGTTAACTGCAGTCTTTCATTGAAATCGTGGTCACTTCTTGACGCTATGAAAGTGAGAAAATTGATTGATTATTATTGTTACTCAGTGTACTATGTCGTAGTTGTGTTTTTTATATGTAATATCAGGGATACCTGAAAAACAGGCTTCACAGCCTGAGTTGTAGTTCCCCTGTATAAATAAAATGAAACAGAACCAAGTCATGCAACGTGACAGTTTGGATATTTCCGGCTTACCGTGAGCTAAAATAAGGCAGAACCTTTCTTCTCTCACTCTTTGAAGCCAGGTAATCGGAGGAGGATAACAATTTTCTCACAGACATAATTACACCTACGCAATCGCCATTGTTAACTAGTCTTCGAATTAATTGAAATGGTAAATTCATTAAAACAAGGCAGAACCTTTTTCTGTCACTCCGATGAAGCCAGGTAACCGTAAAAAGTTAACAATTTTCTCACACAGTCACAGGCAGTTACTACTACGTCATACCTTTTTTTAACGTTCTCGAGTTTCGTCGCCATTATCAACTCTAGTCTTCTAATTCATTGAAATGGTGGTGAATTTTTGAAGCTAAGACAAGACAGAACTAAGTTTTGCAACGTGACAGTCTGAATATTTCTGGCTTACCATCAGCTAAAATAAGTCAGGACCTTCCTTCTCTTACACTTTGAAGCCAGGTAATCGGAGGAGGATAACAATTTTCTCACAGGCATACTTACATGTACACCTACGCAATCGCCATCGTTATATAAACTAGCCTTCGAATTCATTGAAATGGTTGTTAGATACTTCTTGAAGCTAAAATAATATAGAGAACATTTTCTGTCACTCATTTGAAGCCAGGTAATCGGAGGAGGATAACAATTTTCTCACGGCATAATTACATCTACGTCATGCTTCTTATAAACGTTCTCGAGTTTCATCGCCATTGTTACATCGAGTCTTTGAATTCATCGAAGTGGTTGTGACCCTTAAAGCTAAAATAAGACAGCTTCGAATAGCTGACAGAAAAGGGTTCTGATTATTTGTAGAAGGAGAAAACTTTGATCACAGACTCGGTGACGTAAAGCTGCTATTATAGCCCCTGGGCGTTTGCCGCTATCCTTTCTTTTCTTTTCGTTACAAACGGTCGTGACTTTTTGACGCTTGATCGGTAAATTGAGGGCGCGACACAGTTCAAGCCCAGGTAACGGTAATGTGCTGTGAACTGGTCGTGCTGTTGTTGTTTTGTGTCTTTTCAATTCGCCTTCGTCATTGCGGTCAAGGTCAATGTTCATACCGAGTATTCATACCGCGCCCACAAGTTCAGGGCTGTATTTGGAAACGAAAGAATCAGGAAGGGGTGGGGGGATTGAAAAGGAAGGGCTATTTCTGTAATTTGGGAAGTGGTAAATTGCGAAAAACTCCTTTGGTTGCCCGGGTCTTATGTTCAAAGATCTTCATAGCTTCTGACTAGCTATGGATATAAGGGCCAACCAAAGGAAAATAATATGTATTAATCGCGATGACCAACGTCAGTCTAAAAAAAACAAACTTAAGTGTCTCCAAAACACTCTCCAAGAATGATTTACCGCTAACTCATGCCCCTACAAATAACGTTTATACAGACACTTCTATACCCCCGTGTAGCAATAGCGGACCGTCCCTACAAATACAGTAACGTTTATACAGACGAATACACGGTGGCATTTACGAGTCCTCTGACGCGTTTGTCTAACCTTTAACCCCTACTGATACTCATCACACGCGGCTCTGAAGGGGTGGAGCGCGATCATACGATTACCGTAAATCTTGTCATTATTCGCGCCTCAGTAAATCAGACCTTCTGTATTTATAACACAGTGTTTAATCATGATATACAGTGTAGTCAAAATAGATGTAAGGAATTGAAATAGACTACTACTAGTGAAGACAATGTTTACAATATATTCTAACACTAGAGTGTATTCAATGTAACGACGTGTCAATTTTACATTCTACGGTAGACGGATCACCAAGTTTTCTTTATGTCTTCCAGTAGACGCCGGTGAAACACTCCTTGGTTCTGCATAACCGGTGTGGGCGTGAGCTGCAGGCGGTGACTAGACAGTTTTTTTCCCACACCCAGTCCCCGCATGACCGCCACGAGAGCACCTCGGCCTTCTTTTCCTGATTTCGAACCTCCCAGACCGGTTCCTGTAGTATCCATTCAGTTGTCTGATACTGGCATTTGAACGACGACCTCAGGTCACCGGAGAGTGTAAGGCGTTCTAATCACCTAGGTGAGGCTAAGCCGTAGTTTATACGCGTGTGTGTCTGCGGAGGTGTAACTGTATTGGAGTACTGAACGAGGCTCGGGCGAGATAGTACGGAATCCTTCACAGACCTCGTCCGTAACTCAGCGTACCTGCTCAAGTTTTCAAGGGCCTTGGATCACCGACGTTAAGCCTGATACTGGCATTTGAACGACGACCTCGGGTCACCGGAGAGTGTATAGCGGTCACTAATCACCGAGGTGAGGCTGAACCGTAGTTTACTCGCGTGTGCGCTTCAGGCGGTACAATCGTATTGGAGTGACGAAGTTGGACGAGACAGTACGGAATCCTTCACAGACCTCGTCCGTAACTCAGCGTACCTGCTCAAGTTTTCAAGGACCTTGGATCATCGACGTTAAGCACGTACGTGGGAGTAGACGACGCCGGTAGTGCAACAACCGTGATATCTTGGGTCTAGCAACAAACTGACTACAGTATTATCAAAGCAGCTCAGTGATTCTCCGCAACACAAACGTATCCGGAAGGATTTTCTCACGTCCTCAACAATGGAGAGTGCCCAGCTACCGCCCTATGCCGGCCTGTACCCGTACATGCAACGGTTCGAACGAGACTTCGACTACCAGAGGGCAATGGCCTGGATGGACGCGAACTGGACTCAGTGTGTCAACTGGTCCGTGTTCTACCTACTTATGATTGTGTTGGGGCAGCGATGGATGCAAAACAGGACAAAATACGCGCTGAGAGGGCCTCTGATCTGTTGGAATCTCCTTCTGGGACTGTTCAGCGTCCTGGGAACGGTAAGGTTCGTCCCTCCGCTGCTTTCCGACGTCAGGCAACACGGATTCGAGTGGACGCTCTGCAGCGCCACCTGGTACAGGGACCCGGTACTGCATCTGTGGGGGAGCGCATTCGCCTTCAGCAAAGTCTTGGAGTTCGGAGACACGGTGTTCATCATCTTGAGGAAGCAGAAACTGATCTTCTTGCACTGGTACCATCACGTGACCGTCCTGTTCTACGTCTGGCTGTCGTACAAGGAGCAGCTGGCCGGAGGGAGATGGTTCATAGCGCTCAACTACGGCGTGCATGCGGTAAGTACTGCACTCACTCATAGTCATACATACCAAGGAGGTTTTAACCTCCTTGTACATACACACACACACGCTCAACTACGGCGTGCATGCGGTAAGGGGTGCTTTACTCACTCATAGTCATACATACACACACGCACACGCGCACACACGCACACACACGCACACACAAACACACACGCTCCAATACGGCGCGCATGCGGTAAGGGGTACTTCATTCCTTCACTAAGTTCATGATGCACAGACAAACTCTATTATTTAATCATCTCTATCTACTTATTACTTATGTTACATTTGTTTTGATTTGACTCTCTGTACCATGTGTATTGTTATGTTTTTCTTTCTTTCGGTGTCATATAAGCCCATATGGGCTGGGCGGCGTGAAGTCGAAGGATACGTAAATTATATTTTCA
The DNA here is from genome assembly GCA_035149815.1 of Branchiostoma lanceolatum. Lineage (NCBI taxonomy): Eukaryota > Metazoa > Chordata > Leptocardii > Amphioxiformes > Branchiostomatidae > Branchiostoma > Branchiostoma lanceolatum. Next base: position 2,885,183 of record CM068880.1, read on the forward strand.
TTCATTCTCCTTCTTCTTCCCTTACACACACACACACACACACACACGCACGCACACACAAACGCACACACACAGACACACAAATACGCGCGCACAAACACAGAAACGTACAGACCCCCCCCCCACACACACGCACGCACAAACACACACGCACAGACACACATACGCACGCACAGACACACACACGCACACACACAAACATTAACTCGTCCATTCCTTCATTTCCTCCTTTATCCATCAATCAATCAATCCACGGCACATCCACGTATTCATTCATTCATTCATTCACTCATTCATTCAAACCTCTCACTTAACCTAGCGAGTATGGGGGCGAGTGTGACGCAACAAGCATGGTAGCATAATGGCGTCTTTAGGACGTTCTCATGGCTTATAGTTGTAGAGAATTGTGACTTTTTAAAAGGATGTTCGGGCCCTGCCACACCTGTGCGTACATTCAAGTGCGCGTGAGTTGCGCATTAACATTTGTTTGCTTTAAGTAAGGTCTACGGGCAAAAGTTGTTTTCTACTTTGACCCACTGTTGTGCAGCCTGGAGATAGAACCTTAGAAATCACTTATTCGGCAACAAACTTAACCTAAACCAAAAACATATTAATACGCAACTCATGCGGACATGTGTATACGCACAAGTGTGACCGGGGCTTTAAATCCCTCCAATTCTGAAAGACAAAATCATGTTTGTTTTTTTGCGTCTTTATTTTTTTTTTGTAGAGAAGTTTGACTTTCTAAAGCATTTTCTAAAAGTGTAAAAGACAAAATCATGTTTTTTCTCGCGTTTCTTTTCCAGACGATGTACATGTACTACGCAGCCCGTGCGGCAGGCATCCACGTCCCCAGGAAGGTTGCCATGGTGATTACGTCATCGCAGACCCTGCAGATGGTGATTGGCTGCGTCATCAACTACGTCAGCTACAAGCTTCTGTTCGTGGACAAAGTGCCCGGATGTAGCGCGAGCCTGACCAACATCGTGGTGTCCAGCGTCATGTACTTCACGTACCTGTTACTCTTCCTGCACTTCTTCTACGGGGCCTACGTCAAGAAATCCAAACTGAGGAATAAACAGCAGTAGTATACAGAAGGCAGATATTTAACGCATCAAGCCCCCCTCTCACTGTACCCGCGGCACGCTGGCGTATGGCGGCATCGCTGCGTTCTAAACTTGATTTGTCAATTGTGGTACCCTTGACTTTATAATGGGAATATCATTCAAAACGTACAAGACAGCAAAACACACAAAGCTTAAAAAGATTCGTTTTTTGTACATGAAATTCGTTGAGTGCTTTGTCAATTCGATCGACCGCAGCGACGTCTCCAGCGTGCCGCGGGTCCTGTGAGAGGGGGGGAGGGGCTTTAGGCTTACGTGTGTCCTTAGTTTCTACCAACCAGAATCATATTATAGTTTTCATATCTATGTAGAGCAACAAATACTGCTCGCTATGATGGTGCCCGAACTTGGATTTCACTGAATCTTAATTTCAAGCGATTGCGCTCTTTTGGATGTTCCTTTGCTCCCAGCATTGGACACCGAACAGTGGTTAAGCCGGCGTCACAATTCATGCAAGCGTCGGCCGAATTTGTAGATCGCCCGAAGCTCGCCGAATCTCAAAATCGCCCGAGCGTCGACCGTATTTTCCAATTAAAATCTCAGTTGACGTCCTCGAACACTAAAAATCCCCCATGAGATGGTACCATCTCTTGGACATGGACGAAGTCAGAATCGACTAACTTGGTAAAAGGCCAATATTTGGATCAACTTTGATTTCTTGAAATCGCCCGAAGCCCGCGTAATCGACAGGACGTCGGCCGTACTTCGGCCAAAAATGCACATTTGAAGCTCGCCAACACATCGGCCGAGCTGAATTTCTTATTTGTGACGGGGGCTTTATAGAGCTAGCCTGGGTGCTATCCTCCGGGGTATTTAACCGCTGGCTCAGTGTTTTCACTTGCTAACCACGGTTTTCATCCATTCATTCATTCGTTCGTTCGTTTGTTCGTTCGTTCGTTAGCAAGCGAAACAATTGAGCCAGCGGCTACTATATACGGAGGATGGCGTCCAGGCTACATTTACGGCAGCAAAAGGAGGGCATTTTCTTGGGACAGTGTCGTAAAAAAACTCATCATCATGATTAAAGAATTAAGCATACACGAAGTTCAGCTTCCAGTATTCTCCATCATGCATCTTGTCAGTCAGCTCTTTTCCACATTCAAACAAGTTTCAGCCAAGATTCAGCTGAGGGAAAAGGCTTGTCGGTTCTGTCAAGGCATCGCTGTAAATCCCACGACAAATTTGAAACAAAATAAACCGTGCGAAGATGACCGCGCTTTTATTTGAAAGTCTAATTGACTTTATTTGAAAGTCTAATTGACTTTATTTGAAAGTCTATTTTCTTTTCGAATGAATAAATAAATTTGAATATTTCTAAATATCCGAAACTGCTTGAATGAGCTAACGATTCGCTGAAATGCAAATAGGACCACCAACATGGCGACCAATGCACCGACGCCGCCGTGTGAATACGCGCTACAGCTTCAGCGTTGCCTTAGCCTTAATACTAGCCTAGTGGGAAGGGAAGGCTTTGAACTAGGCTTATGATAGTTAGGTCAAAAACGTGGTCCAATGGAAAATAATCTGACTTTTACAGTAGAATAAACCGGATCACTGTTTGTACTGCGCATGCGTGAGGTCAAAGTTGAGGGCCACTGACTTGTAAGTAGTACTTGTTGTGTGTATGTCTCTGGTGCCCTCAACTTTGACAAATTGTCCACAATGCATCACACTACGCATGCGCAGTTCAAACCGTGAATCCGCTTATAGCTGAAGTAAAAGTTAATGAAGACATGTCAATTTTCTGCCGTAAAGTTTTAACATGTTACAAATGTTCATCAGACCTTAAGCTTAGAGACAAGTTTCTTTTTCAATCATCAGAACCAGTGTGAACATTTGCAAGCATCTTGTTAAGTGCTGCGTACCCATTCATTCCCAGTCACTAATTCCAGCGCTCCCATCCTCCCTGTTCATATATCCCGCCTAAACACATGAATAAAGATTCAACAGCGGCAGTGTAGATCACTATTTGTCTGTTTGTGTCGATTTTCTCTTTTGATTATGAGTCCCGGAGATTGAGAAACTATGGCACAAATAAGAAGCCTCTCAATTTACCTAGCAGTTCACCAGAGGAAACAAGCAGTGCTGTTAGCACAATCCAGTACATGAACTAGTGTAAAAAAACGGGAACGTAAATATCTGTGATGATGATGATGATGACAGCAACGTACAACGTTACCCCCCTCCCCCATTTTCCGATGTCCCTTACCTCCTGCACTGGTGTGACGTTACCGAGCGAAGTCCTTACTCGTTTGTGGCTCCAGGGGTAGAAATTTCTTGTTCAAAGTTCTAACGTACATATTACTGCTCAGAAAGAAAAAAAACACCGTAAAGAAGAATCTACTCTTATCATTGTTCAAATTTGCCGCCTTTTAGTATTAAAGGTCAAAGGTACGGGTCAACCGGATATAATAGCCTGGTTATCCGAATGAAAACAAACTTATTTGCGGAACCTATTATTTTACCTCACTTAAGGGAGTGAGGTGCGACAGAGGGCGCTTCTATCATATCTCCTTTCGTAATACTTCGTATCTCACTTAATATTTTACGCTCCATCCCAATAGCTTTATATTTTTATGTGATCAATCTTGGGTACACAGTAGTAGTCCCTTCAGCCGTTTAGGTCTGAATTTCCAAGGGAGCCCATAGCAAGTAAACGCAATACAAACTTGGGTCACAAATAATAGAAAACAAACGTACAAGTCTACAAACAAATCATACAAAGCAAATTTTAACAGTAAATAGAAAGACAAACTAAACCAAAATGTCAAACCAGTTCAAAAACTGCATCATTACTCCACAAGGTGTTCATGCGCCATCCCACGTTGACTTGTGAATTTGAGTCCGGAAATATGACGGCGTGTTTCGCTTCCAACTAAATCCCAAAGAAAGAGAATTGTAAGCAATTTATCAAATAAAGGAATTACTTTACCTTTCCCTTTACCTAGTCCCATCCTCATGCCTGAGGGTCGGGGACCATGGTAGCCTCCAGTATCAGCCTCCTCCACTTTCTTCTGTGGAATGACTAGTTTACGTTTATTAGAGGTGAGATTAAAAGAAGTATCCAAACTGTTTAAGCTATAACTACATAATAAGTGCAAGCTATGTCCACCAGGACGCCAGTCTTGCCGAATCGGGCTGTCAATATCACAAAATCTATGTAACGACTTAACGAGACATTTACAGCGTCAGGATCAGGACGGTGAAACGCTAACTGCAAGAGGTTGATATTGTGTTCTTCAGCGAACACGTTGTAAGCCTCCCTCCTTTATCTTTTCCATACTACAACTTGCGCATCCCCATCTTGTATGACAGCCAACGAAAGGGTATGTCACCCCGTTAAGCCCTCGTCACAAATAAGAAAGTCAGCTCGGCCGACGTGTTGGCGAGCTTCAAGTGTGCATTCTCGGCCGAAGTACGGCCGACGTCCTGTCGATTACGAGGGCTTCGGGCGATTTTTAGAAATTGATCCAAATATTGACCTTTTACCAGGTTAGTCGATTCTGACTTCGTCCATGTCCAAGAAATGGTACCGTCTCATGGTTTTTTTTTAGTTTTTAGTGTTCGACGGACGTCACCCGAGATTTTCATGGGAAAATACGTCGACGCTCGGGCGATTTTGAAATTCGGCGAGCTTCGGGCGATCTTCAAATTCGGCCGACGCTCGCATGAATTGTGACGCCGGCTTAGGAGCGGGATAACCCCGTCGTAGCGAAAGGACGTCGACTGCAACTTGCATACACTCAGTTTACCCAATTAGGCAGTTCGTCGGATATAAACTTGTGTTTATCAGCTGAGTTGACCTAATGCCTAACCCTCATCAATGCACTACATTATTTAGAATCCCCAGAAAAATTCTGCTGATAGAGGCCCCGATTGGAGTCTCTGTGGACAGAGATCGTGATCAGGATACAAGGAATGTGTAAAGGTTGTATCCCATTGATAGATTCATTGATTCATAGAGGATCTAAAGTGATATGAATCGAAGTTGAAAGTTGTCACTGTCTTCTACCCGGATGTCTTAAAATTAAGAGACTCCGATCGGGACTAATACAAGTAGAATCGCCGACTGTTCTGGCAGAGATCCTGCTCACGATCTTTGTCGACGCGATCGCGATCTCCACTGGCAGAATCGGCCATTCTGTAACATTGCGATCTCTTATATGTCTATTGCGATCCCTATCTTATATTTGTTTTTCTTCCGGGTCAGGTCAGTCATTCCGGGTCACGTGCCCACGGCTTTTAGATAGGTGTGTAGGGCTTGACAGAAACCTCGATAATAAACTCTTTAGACATTTGTTAAGAAAGGCCATAAACATGCTCTAGAACTTATTACATTTGAGGGTTATTCACCCATTTTGTGTGTGGATTCAAAGGCTACGCCATCTCATCGTATTTTCAACGTGGGAATGACTCACATGTTAAAACAATGACATCGATGAAAGAAGCCAAAAAATTTTGATGGAAAAAATTGAATAGAAATATCATCATTTGTTGAAATTCTTCATGATCTCCCCAAACTGCCAAAAGTATCTTTTCCAGCCTTTAAAATACTACACAAAGGACCCATTTCAAGTAATCCTTTGAATGGACTCATAAACATGTCGTTTACAAGATAACTGAAATTCCGGTACGGGTACAGACTGTCACAGAGCTTCAGACATTGAATAATTCAGAGGAAGATACGTCAGAACACCGCAGATGGACGAAATTAATCAAACGAATATTCCGTGACTTTTCTCGGCCACACAACGTGTACCCGAGCTGTTACCTTATTTTGTAGACTGATGTTCCATTGGTAACCGTATGACGTGAGATTTCGTGACAGAAATGAAATACCACTCGAGCCTTCTCTACAGGCCGGAGACTCGTATTTAGACTTCCTACTCTAATACATGGTATTCATGTAAGAAAGAGGCTCTCAAAAGTCACAAACACGAGTTTTAGACCATGAAAAACATACATTGGCAGGGGTTTCCGACCTCTAAAGTGCCAATCTAGAGCATAATTTCGACATTCCATTCGGCACAACCCGTACGTATTTAGACCATAACATAAAATTTGACCTCACTTCATTACAGCTAAACCACACCAAAACACCAAACTTCTATAGCCTGCGGACACCACAACCATGGCTAAAAGTCTGATTTTTCAACACATTGAGAACTATATAAAAGTCTGATTTTTCAACACAATGAGAACTATATAAAAGTCTGATTTTTCAACACAATGAGAACGTGAAAACCCTTAACTGTAACATCCACCCCCAAATTCCAACAACCCTTTTTGTTGCTGCTTTTACCTGATCTAGTTGCATACTATTAGGTTAAAGTGGGGGTTCTGCGCCTGCGCCAATAACCGGTCTGTGGTCTACACGGTGAATTCGTGCGCCAGAACTTTTCAAGAGTAGTTCACGACAGAGAACTGGTATAATGTTTTAGAGGACCTCCCATTTAAAGACCCTAAATTTCACGTCAATCATACAAAGTGATATGAATCGAAATTGAAATGGCCTGTCTCTTAAAAGCTAACATCTCAAAATTTACAGACTCCGATCGGGATTGCTACCGGTAGAATCGCGGATGTTCTATCAGAGATACACCTCCCGGTCTCTGACGACGCGATCTGTACTGGCAGAATCAGCGATTCTGTGAGATTGCGATCTCTACTCTGACTTATTTGATTTTCTTCCGGGTCAGGGCAGTTATTCCGGGTCACTTGGCCTAGGGTTTGTAGGGCTGCACAGAAACTTCGATGATGAACGGTTTAAAACATTTTGTGTGTGGAATCAAAGGCTACGATATATCAGCATATTTTCAACATGGGAATAACTCACTGATACCAAACATGTTAAAACAGTGACGATGAAAGAACAACTCATGCTGGAAAAAATTTGGATGAAAATGTAGAATTTATAAAATTCTTCATGATCTCCCAAAACAGCCAAAATTACATTTTCCAACGTTTAAAATACTACATAAAGGACCCATTTCAAGTAATCCTTTTTAATGGCCTCATAAACATGTTGTTTACAAGATAACTGAAATTCCGGTACGGGTACAGACTGTCACAGAGCTTCAGTCATTGAATAATTCAGAGAGAGATGCGTCAGAAAAGACCAGATGGCTGAAACCTGTCAAATGAATATTCAATGACATCTATCACTCAAAAAAGTACTATCCTAGCTGTTACCTTATTTGGTAGAGGTTCCCCTGGTTACCGTATGACGTGAGAGTTCGTGACAGAAGTGAAATACCACACGAACCTTCTCTGCATTAGTTGATGAGAGAACCCGGCCGTACCTGGTACGGTGAGCTCGTGCGCCTGTACTTTTTACAACGACAGAAAACTGGTAAATTTCTAGCCAGCCGTACGCGTGATTCAGCAGAATGGGAGGCCTGTCGCCCACCAGAACATCACTGGCGCTGCTGTGGGGTCTGTCCTGCTGTCTGACAGGTGCATTTGCGACAACAGGTGTGTACCTAGCTAGTTATCCGTCATCATTAGACATTAGTAAGCTTACTGCAGTCAAGAAGAATATGACAAAAACAACCATTTCGAGTACCACACTCCTCTCAAGCTAAATTGTACAATCTCTGTTTGAGACCGAGACGGTTGATAACCCAGACAGACAGACAGACAGACAGACAGACAGACAGACAGACAAGATAACTCTACACAGTCTGCGCTTGCGCTTTGTAGAAATACTACTCCAAAAACTGTTTACCTGTCCACGCACAAAAGAAATTATTTGTAATCATAGTTTGCAAGTTCAGATATGGCAAGATGAGCGGCTAGATGTTTCTTTCGCTGTCGTTTATATAACAATGCTCTAGCCGCGCCTTTTTGCTGCAAATTAGTCTGAAAACATCGGGACAAACAAGTTTACGAGGTTCTAGAATTCGACCTGCACACGCGAAGTTAGCCATTGCTTCTGCCATCGATGGATCATCTAATATGCATTCTCATTCCGACAAACGCTGTTGTTGCTTCCCCCTTGGTAAAGGAAAGTAATCTCGATCCAGTTTTAGCTCACTGAAGAGTTAATCTTCCACTGGTCGTGACAGAGAAGAAGACAGACGCTATGTACAGTATTTACAGGTTCATTGTACCGGGGAAATTCCCCTAGCTCTTTTCGAATAGCACAATGAACAGTAGACCACGGCTTAACGTCCCGTCCTATAGGCCTAAGGATCGAACCCGCGGCTTCTAGTCCCAGAGGCAAGATCGCTAACCACTGGACTGCGCACGCTACCTTAAAAGCACTGACGAAAAGACACTAGTAGTTGACCGAAATGTGCCGTGAAATACAGAGTATGCAAGGATACCTGCAGTTCACCCCAGGAACGTATGCGGTAGAAATCTTCCAAAAGAAGCCGCACCTGGTACAAAATGACGGTTATCTATCTATCTACCTATATATATATATATATATATATATATATATATATATATATATATATAGAGAGAGAGAGAGAGAGAGAGAGAGAGAGAGAGAGAGAGAGAGAGAGACATAAATATATATAGTTAAACAGAAATATATAGATAGATAGATAAATAGATAGATATAGATAGATGGATAGACATGTATATATACAAAATATATCACCTTTCAATACATATATGGCATTTCTTTGTTGCGCATAACGCAATATAACGATATCTTAGTCCTGAGACGATATCGTTGACGTAAAACGACATCGTTTTAATGTAAAAATACGTATATAGTAGACATCGTTTCGCTGCTTTAAGGTACGTTTTGAAACAAAATATTTTGACACGGAAATGATGCCATATATATCTAAGCATCGTATTATAAAACGTACGTTAAATAGCGTAAGCATATTAAGTAAATATGCGTATATGATGGCGTTCGGCGTTAGCACCTCATCGCATATTGTAACAAACTTAGACGATAGGCATGGGCATGATTGCTTAAATGATTTGCGTATATTGTTTCCTAACAGCACCTAAGAAGTGGCGGGATGAGGATAGCCGTTGCGGACAGGGCTACCCGGCTGAGGACGGCAGCCCTGCTGAATGCAACCCTGACGGTATCTACCCGTGCTGCTCCCCGGCAAACTGGTGCGGCAACACGGCAGCCCACTGTGACTGTCCGACCTGTGTCGACTACAGGAACACACAGTCAGGTACATAACCAGAACACATTTTTTTTCGGTTTCACCTCCCAGCAGACCTCGTTTGCATAATTCATGAAACAGTTTCCCTTACACTACAGTAAATGCTTAGGACGTCATATTTGAGGTGTAGGTAATGGAAGGGGAATATTCTGCATTTTCCCGAAAATGTTGCCTTTGTAGTTTCTATTACGTGGATACCCTCTGGCACATAAAACAAAACAACCAGCGGCAACAACAAATAACCAGGGCAAATAAAACACATCATATATAAAAACTAATTTCATGGAGATTTTGGGTCTTCGGACTCTTGTTCAATTGATGATACGCCAACTACATTCATCTGTTTCAGAAACCTGTGGAGCATCAGAGTTCCGCCACGTCCCTCGGTCTGATTGTAGAGGACATGGAGTGGAAAGTGACTGGCTTGGAGCTGTTTCCCTCGAGGAATGTGTAGCCGCCTGCTGTGCCGACTTGTCATGCCTATCGTTTCAGCACAACACTGACAATGTATGCTTTTTGAAAAACAAGATCTGCTCGGATTCGGAGAAAGAGTCCACATCAACTGGCAACATGTACGATCGGATTGATTTACCAGGTTGGAGCATTTAGTCCATCAATTACATCATTTATCAGCTCAAAAGCAGAAGTGGACATTACTGTCTTTTGGATATTATTTTAAGACCAATTATGATTACTGTAACCTCTTAGTATAATCTAGATAGTGGGTCATGGGAACAATAACGTCTACCAAGGAACTCGAAAAGCTGTCGTTGCGATATCATAAGCAATACAAAATGTAGACTCTAAATGTTTTTGTTTTCCCAAGCTTCGGGCTGCCTGGAGAGTGAGCGCCGGTGTTCGGATGGTTCGTGCATCCCTGAGGACTCCTGGTGTGATGGAACGTCTCCCGACTGTGAGGGCGGCGAGGACGAGACGGACTGTGGGGGTGAGGATGGAGGTGAGCATGGGGTGTGATGTGGGGGGCTACGTAGTATCCCTTTTTTTGCAATGAATCATCTAGACTTGGGATCACTAAGGCATCAAAATAATAGCACAAAGAACAATGTGACCGGGTGTTTGCTGCCTTGCAACTTAAATGTATTTTGACCTTACTACAGACGCGCTGTTCAAAATAATGTTTTAAACTTTCAGACGTTTTAGAACTGTTCTAAAGGACTCACACCTGTCCGAAACAATCTTTTCTACTCTGCTACTATCCTTTTTACTTTTCAAGTTTACCCTACTCTAGTCAACTCTACCCTTTGATCTGTCTGATTTAACCAAACGGCACCTACTCTGATATATCCGGATCTTTTTTTTTGGACAGGAATATGCAGATCCGGATTCGACTAACCCTGGTATGAACGCAAAGGGTTATATCCGGATCTACCCCGAATCCGGATATATCCGGACACGCGAAGCCTAGTATGAACGTGGTATTAGTAGCTCAATTAATGATACTACATTCTTCTGTTTCAGGAGCGTGCGGAGCATCAGAGTTCCGCCACGTCCCTCGGTCTGATTGTAGAGGACATGGAGTGGAAATAGCCGTGCTTGGAGCTGTTCCCCTCGAGGAATGTGTAGCCGCCTGCTGTGCTGACTCGTCATGCCTATCGTTTCGGCACAGCATTAACAACGTATGCTCTTTGAAAAACAAGATCTGCTCGGATTCGGAGAAAGTGCCCGATTTAGCTGGCAACATGTACGATCGGATACGAGGTTGGAACATTTCGTCCATCAATTACATCATTTATCAACTCAAACGCTGTAGTGGATATTACTGTCTTTTGGATACTATTTCTAGAACAAGAACAAGATCTAGATTTGTAATTATTGTAACTTCTTACTACGATGTAGATAGTGCGGCCATAGGAACAATAACATCTATCAACTAAAGCTATCGTTGGTTTATCATAAGCAATGAAAATATCGTATCTAAAACCGTATCTTACAATAGCGAAAAGACGTCTACGATACACGTATTTTTACAATTCTAAGGCACGTTTTTAGACACGTCATTTTGAGACGGAGGCCATAGCCATGGGGAGGGAGTGTTACGAAATGATAACAATGTTTAGCTTGCCGTGGATGGGATACATTATGGTGCATGGAACGTTACATTTTCACGAAATAACGTTCCTCCTCTGCAATATATATATCAAGTTCCTATCATATGCAATATGACAGCCAGGTGCGTCATATCATATCGCGATGAACAATTGGACAAGCTTTAACTAGGGCGCTGTTAAAACGTACCTTAATGTAGCCATACATCCTCCTAGATACGCACACGATAGTGCTTAGCGTCAGCGCCATACCTCATATTTATAACAAGCTTAGACGATAGGCATAATAAGACAGTAAGCGTATCGTAGCGCGAGCTGCACCCCATCCATGCAAGAAATAATTAGAACGTGTAAAATACGTACATCGTAGACATATCTTTCCTACTCTAAGGTACATTTTTAGACATGTGTCTTGACACGAAAATGAACCATCGATAGATACATGAAACCTCTAATGATAGCTTTCTTGTCTGAGGCAGGTGTCAATCTAGCTGTGAAGAAGACAGCGTACCAAATAAGCACCACCAATGATGGCGCTGCCGGCCGCGCAGTAGACGGGAACACCGCTACCAGCGGGTCCTCCGGTTCCTGTACACAAACTGCAGTTGAACCGGGAGAGGGTGAGGCCAGCTGGTGGGTGGATCTTGGGGAATCCTACATTGTTGACAGGTTCGTGTACAGCATGCATAGTCAGTACTCAGCCATTACAGTGGATATACAAGTATTAAGTGCAAACAAACAAACAAACAAACAAGCAAACACAGATAAACATTAATTGCATGCGTTCGGGTGAAAAATACGCTTTAAGATCGTAAGTTTGTTCCTTTCAAATTACGTGCTAACCTTTTCTTCACTTTTCAACTGTAGCATAGTGAAATGTGAACTTTATAGTACAACTAGAAAGGCAACATTTTCGAGAAAATGCAGAATATTCCCCTCCCATTACGTACACCTCAAACGTAAAATCCTTAGCATTTATTGTAAGGGAATTATGAAGTTTCTGCATAAATTATGGAAATGAGGTCCTCATTAGCATAATCTATGTCCAGGTGTATTTAAACTTCCTAAAGGCACCTACATGTGAAATAAATGCATGTAGCATGTACCGTAAGGGCAATACAAGTTTCAGCATAGATTATCCAAATGAGGTCGACATTACCATAATTCATATCCAGCTGTATTCACCTTTCCAAAAGGTACCTACATGTCAAATATGACATACATACCTTTTACGGTAAGGGAAATACAAGTTTAAGCATAAATTAAGGAATGAGGTCCCCATTAGCATAGTTTATGGTCAGGTGTGTTCACCTTACCTAAAGGTACCTACATCTCAAATATGACATCCGTAGCTTTTACGGTAAAGGAAATACAAGTTTATGCATAAATTATGCAAATGAGGTCCTCAGTAGCATAATTTATGGCCAGGTGTATTCACCTTTTCTAAAAGTACATATATCTCAAATATCCGTACCATGTAACATAAGGTACATATAACTTTCTGCAATACCATTAGTAGAGCTACCACCCAACATCTACTTGGTTTTTGTCAGCAGAAGAAACAAAAGCAAAAACAGTATATTCCCTCCTATGAGGGGAATATAACTACCAGGAAGTTGACGTGTAGGCCAAAAAGCACAGCGTTCCTTTGATTTGAATCGATGACTTTGCTCTAGTGAGCGTGTCAATCAATACTTGGGAAAGGAAAGACACCCTTTGCAATGATGGTAATTTGAATGACTGAGAGACTTATACTGTGTTTGATAATGCTCCTCCGAATATATATATAACTTTACTTGCACGACAACTGTACAAGGTAAAATGTATGGCAGCAACTATTTAACATGATTAATCCTATTGAATGAAACTTAACATACTAATTGCTAATACAATAAAGGCTAGCATATGTCTTTTATATAGTGATACAATCGAGTAGGGCTAATCATTAGGGTGGCTAATCATATATGTGCTGCTTTGTCTTCAATATCTACAGAGTGGTCATCTTCAACCGCCAGGACTGTTTGAGTTTGAGTTTCTTAGATTCCACAATTAGTTGTTGGGAACGAATCAACCCCTTCAACATTCACATCGGGAATTCTACCCAAGTCAGTGAGAACCCCAAATGTGGTGGTGACCATCAGTTCACCGTGGACCAACCGTCCATATCCTTCTCATGTGATGGGTTGAGAGGACAGTACGTCGGCGTTCGTCTTCCTGGTCCATCTCGAGAACTGGCCCTGTGCGAGGTCCAAGTCTTTCAAAATCCAGGTAGTTCTATGTAGGTCATATGTATTTCAAGGATACACTAACTTTATTTTATTGATGACAATCGATCTTGAAACTTAAAAAGAAGATTTAATAATACTGTAGTAGTAGTAGTCCACTGTTTTCTGCTGCTGCAGTAGTAGAAACATACTGTAGAAAACTGTAGTATTCATAATTTTTCATTACGATATTTTTACTCGTGTCAATATAAAAAAACTCACGTTTTTGTGTTTATACGTGACTTTTTGGGGGTCAATACGTCACGTATGCCGGGCCTACGTCACGTACGTGACCTACATATAGTCCTGGCATTTTCGGGGCAAAATATTGTACTATCGAAAACGTCACGTTTTTCGGTCATACGTTAACTTACATGTATGTGTCACGTTAACGTAACATATGTACATAAGTTATCACGACAAACTACGTTAACATAACGTAGTCCATAACGCATCACGTTAATGTAACGTATGCGAGGTCCTAGGCTTAACACAACGCATCAGCCGTAGTAATACAGCTAGCTGGTAACTGAAGTGATGAGCGTTTCTTCAAGCTAAAAGTTGCGGTGATGAACATAATGTCCACTACCCGTTTGGAATCAAATGCTAGTAATCATTGTATTGGATTTTCGAGTAATTCTCGCCATTCAGCATAAAAGAATCGGGCGATTTCAAACATATCACTCGTGAGAACACCCCCCCCCCCAACCGGTTAACGTCCTTAGTAGCACAATTCTCTGTATAGTAATCAAGTTTAAAAGTTAAAAGCTGCATTTCTAGTTTGTACTTGACCACCCGAAATCTTTTTTCCACGTAGTTGATGGCGGCTGGTCCGACTGGAGCCCATGGTCTCACTGCAGCGTGACGGGTGGAGTCGTTACGACTAGGACCCGAACCTGCACCGATCCGGAACCAGCTAACGACGGGGCGGAGTGTGATGGACAAGCTCAGGAGTCGCAAGAGTGCGGTACGGGGATGCCATGTCCAGATAAACTCTTAGTGGTAGCGTACGTAGTCCAGTGGTTAGTGATCTTGCCTCTGGAACTAGAAGCCCCGGGTTCGATCCCGACTGTGTCGCTCACCCGACATGCACGCTGCCGGAAAGGGTCGCAGTCTTTAGGACGGGACGTTAAGCCATGGTCCACTGTTCATTGTGCTTGTGGAAAAGAGCTAGGGGAATTTCCCCGGTGCAATGAACCTGTAAATTACTGTACAAAGCGCCTGTCTTCTCTGTCACGACCAGTGGAAGATTAGCTCATCTAGTTCATTTGAGCTAAACTGGTTCGAGATCACTTTCCTTTACTTTCCTTTGTATCGTTATCTCCATATATAACATATATAATACCATGTCTCCATATATAATATGGAGACATGGTTTTGGGTGTGCCTTTGGGTGTGTGTCTGTGTATGGCATCATTTCCGTGTCTATGTAAGGAAATGACAGGAAAATATACAAGTTGTACCGGATTTCTGGTGACCGTTACTTGCTTATCTGGCTTACTGTGGCAAAAATGAGCACTAAAGGTGCCTTGCGGAGGTCAACTGAACTGCAGCCTTCTCATCCTGAACGGTGTAACGTGGCGCATTTACATATACACGAACAGAAGGTTCACAATCAAAGTCAGACAGTCATCAAACTGATATATTTCTATACAACACGGCACAGTTTACACCTAGCTACTTCTCAGGTAGGACTTTCTAGCCAGGCTTAAAACATTTTGTCAGTACTACTTTGCACCCATTCGGTCGCCCATTAATATTGTGTTTTGCGGCCTTTAAGTTAATACCAAACCATACACAACAAAAAATGATGACGTCACTCTCTAGTGTATGTGACGTTTGTAACGTATCATACGCAACGCAACATAACATACGTGATATCACCGTAATCACGTGAACGTGGTGCGTTTGATGCTTAATGTAAACGCGTAGTATGGCATCATTTCCGTGTCAACATTGCATACGTAATAAACGTCACTTTTTGGGGTCTATATGTGACGTTTTGGGGGTCAATACGTCACGCATTCAAGGTCATACATGTATGGCATCACATATGTTTGCCATACCTCACATAAAGACCCCCAAAATGCGACGTTTTTGACGTATGTAATTTTGACACGGAAATGACGCCATAGTACAACCTAGAACTAGAAAAGGACCCTGTCGCCTACGCTAAATGACATTTTTTAAACGGTAATTGCGGCATCGTAGATGTATTACCGCTAATTGAGTTAACATTTTTGAGACATAATTTCATCATGGTAATGATGCCATTAGTCCTAGTCACATACATATACGATATCGCAATTCAGATGATCTTTCGACGTTGAATTGACTCTCTGATTTATTCCAGAATGTTCATTTTGAATCTAATATCGTGTCATAAAACGTATACCTAGCGTGATAACGTGTGCGACATTGAACCATATATTTATACGATATTGTAATGATGGATTATAACGATAGCGGCACAACGCATATTATAAACAACTTTAGACGATAGGCATGCTAGGACGTTACGTGTATAGTAGCGCGAGCTGGTCTCTTTGAAAAAGCTAGGATAGATATATATTGTGATGGTTTTGACTCAAACGCTACTAAGTACTCCATTTTCTTCTTCCAATACTTGGCCCTACAGACATCTGCCCTGATGGAAGCTTCATTAGTGTGACACAAATATGTGATGGCAGAAACGACTGCGGAGACTACACTGACGAACAGTACTGCTGTAAGTAAAACCAAAAGCTTGATTATAATATCCTCAGGAATGGCAATGCAAAGACCATTGTAAAGATATAGGATCCATGCCATGCCATGGCATATAATATAGCTTACTTCTTCTCTTCCTGGTGTATCGTTGAATTGAACAGCAACCACCTTTTTATAGATAACACAAGGTTTTAAATAAAACCTCCGTGGATATCGTGAGATTGACCTGATGCTTTTACGAGGAAACGCACCATGGTAGCATTTTGGTTGTAGCATTTGGAACGTTGTTTTGACGATTGATGGTTATCTAGTTAAATTGTGACTTTCGTTTGTGGGTTTATGGCATTTCAATTCTTTAAAGACAGTACCACTATTAATGGAACTTTCAGTGTCCTCCTTACGACCAGAAACATAAAGCGAATGGTAGCTTGTCCGTTTAGGTATTTAGAACTTTTGTTTTGGTCGATTGAAGTACTCGGATAACTTGTGATAATTAAAAGTAATCCTTCGTTCGTGGTCAGACCTAAGAATTGTTACAAACAATTCAATTTAAGCACAGATTTTGTCCCCTGGTAAAATAAATAAAAATTGAAAAAATTGAATTGAAGAAAGAAATTATCATGGGGCTTACTTAAGGGATAATGACCCCCCTCCGAGGGCTCTTTATGTTAACGTTTGTACGTTATTGCAATACGTCAACGTTATGTTTACGTATTTCCGGTCCTCTGGGTATGCCCTAAACTATACGTCAATGTAAATGATCCTAGATATTTTCACCCAGGACTTAAACAAGGAACAGGCATTTTCCCAAGTATCTGGTGACTTTGTATGATGTTTTATAAAGTTTAAATCGGCCTGTCGGTATGTTTTTAACCTTGAATGTAGACAATGTAGAAATTGATGTACCAACAACTTCTCCATTTTTTAACACAGGTGAAAAACAACACGGCAAGTTAAGCTGCGCCAATGGAGAATGCGTACATCCATATATGGTTTGTGACCTTATAAGTGACTGTGAGGATGACAGTGACGAGCTATCTTGTCGTAAGTATGGTTGATACCACATTTTTGCAGGGCCCTTTCTATCTTACGGTATCTCATGGTACTCTTATTGTGAATGAAAATCTTTATAAAACCAGACCTTTGCGTGCTTTTTTCGCATACTGATTGTCAAAACGTATACATGTACGTAAGATTAGAAAATAACACTAAATCATTCCCATTTTGTACGGTGTTATCACGGTGTATCCAAATCGGCAGAGAAAAACGTGCAGTTGGATTCAACAATATCAGAACTGACTTGACTATTATAACTCACAGCCCTTTCTAACTGTGACAATGGGGCCATGTTCCACCCGGGTGCTCGGTGTGACGGTAGAGATGACTGTGGAGACAACAGCGATGAAGTGAACTGCGGTAGGTCCTCGAAAGGGCATTCACGGATAAGCCACCTCATAGGTCTGAGTGCACATGTGCAATCGTGATGCGTTGCGGTAACCGTGATGCATTGCGGTCAAAGATCAAGGCCTCACTTGTGAATGATTATTTTTCTAGACGTGTTCACTGTTCAGCTTACCATTTGTTCAATCACTATCGACCATTTTACGCCCTAATACACTACAGCGTAATACACTACATGACATCAATGAGAACACGAATAAGGAAAAATACTGCGATATGCTCCACAATCCGCAGAAATTGAAAATTGGCATGCTACCTATATAAAGAGACACTTATCATGATACAGGCAGGATCTCAGTTTCTTGACCTCCCTCGTACAACGTTTATGGTTAGAAAATTGCAGTGGTCAATAGCGACATGACAAAACCTAGAGAACAGAAAGCAGACCCATGTAACGGAACGAGAAAATGTAATTGTGACTTTGTACTGATAACTTTGTATCAACTTACGTTCAAATTGCCACTAGCATGGTGTACAAAGGAATAAGGCTTTACAATGCAAACCTTTGTGTCTAGAATGTTACTACTTACATGACAAAGGGACAGGCTACAGGGGCCGTGCAAACGGGAGCGAATTCGAATCCTGTCAGTTCTGGACATCTCAGTACCCCCACGCCCATAACCACACTCCCCAGGTCTACCCATCGGCAGAGCTGGTACGGAACTACTGTAGGAACCCGGACGGGAAGGACAGGCCGTGGTGCTACTCCACCAACCCCCTCAACAGGTGGATGTACTGTGAGGATGTCTGGGCCTGTGACGGTATGATAGTCTCTTACTTTTGTTTATGTTCTTCAACGTTAAATGAGGATAAGGAACACACCTGTCTATGACAAAAATAATATACTAGTTCTATCTATTCTCTGTTATTTCAGTGGGGGTAGGGGCACAAATGAATAACACAAAGTACTAAAACGTACAGCTACATAAAGAATTAGAAGCAACATCTAACGTAAAATTAATGATAATGATTGACGTCGATAAAATTTAGACATCCAGATAACATTAGACTCTAAGCTTTAATATTCATCCATATTCAGAGTCCAGATTTTATATTCAATGAAATGACATTCAACTCTCCATCGTAGCAACTGTGTGACTGCTGGCAGTGTTCTGGTCCTAATTTTTTCATCTGACATTTCCTATCTGTTTCTCATTTTCAGACGTACCAACAGGTTGCTTCTTCGCCAACGACAAGGGAAGGAGCTACGCAGGGCACATAGATAGGTAAGACTACGACGTTGGTATTTTTCTATAGTACTGTCCATGCAGCTTCCAGTCAGTTAAGTCAACAGACATCACACCAGGTCTATGCAACCTAAAGTCTAGAAATCTTCTGAAAACACATATTTAAAGAATGATAGCATTTTCAATCGAATATGTAAATAACGTATTGCTTTCTCCACGGCACCTATAATAAAATCTCAGAAGTTTCCAAGATACATATTGTAACTATTATATTTATTTATGTATCTATTTATTAATCTTTAGAGTGGTCTCTTCAGTTAACTAAGTAACTGATTTCCAAGGCAAACTTACATTACAGATATAAATAAAGGTCATAAGATAAAATAATGATTAAAAATAGAAATGAATACAGAACAAATCAATAAGTCAAACAATAGCACTGAAATCAACAGACAAAATCAAACAAATGATGATATCTAGTTTAAGTTTGTCGGAGTTTGCCATGCTGTATCCCGTTCCACAGGGCAGAAGGCCGGGAGTGTCAGAGATGGGACTCTCAGTCCCCCCACAGACATCCCCACACACCACAGGCTCATCCTGATGCAGGCCTGGAGGAGAACTTCTGCCGTAACCCTGACAACAAGGACAAGCCCTGGTGCTACACCGCGGATTGGACGCGGAGGTGGGACTACTGTGCGGTGACGGAATGTGCTGGTAAGAATGTGCTTGTATGAGTCTATTGCTGTATCTACAAGTGAATGCTTCGGTAATTGTTATCATCCTTCATTGCCATAATCAGCTCTTAAATACAGTCGTGACAATAGCATCGTATAAACCTAAATCTCAACAATATGAATAAACAGCAAATGACAGTTATAGTTTTCTTCAGATGAGCTATATCCAGTATCAGGGTGAAGTGGCAGACGTTGGCAGAAGTTACGATGATTACCGAGTAGTTTTAAGGCTATCGAGATTTAGATGTGACGTCAGATCATGTCCAAAATGACGTCAGCGTAACTTCTGCCACTTGTCAGGAAAAGATGGCAGAAGTTAGTGCGGACGTCATTGTAAATTATGCAACTGACCAGGATAGAGTGGTAGGTGGCAGAAGTTGGCAGAAGTTAGGCAACGTAATCTAACACTTGTGTATTACGCCGAATGGCGGTTATACCATGTAACGTTACCAGCTATATAGATACATATATAGATATGCGTCTCAACTTCTGTCAACTTCTACCACCCCCAGGCCACTGGCAGAGGTTAGGATGACGCCACTTCGGTGCGTCAGATGGAGTACGGAAATCCCTACCAACTTCTGCCATTGCATCAGACGGGACAAAGATATTTGTTACAAGTTGATTGTAACATGCTTTCTAGGAAGACTGTAGGTGTTGTTTCAATGCGTTGTAAAACATTGTTGTGAACTATTTCAAACATATCTTTCCCCCACCTAACACTCATTCATCGTTCACTGTTTCTCAACTGTTGGTAGACCCAACGGCAACAACATCAAGGTGCGGCCAGAAATGTCTCGCCGAAACATGCGGATTATATATTGATCATGAAGATTGCCAGTGTGACCAGGACTGTAGCATTTTCGGCGACTGCTGCAGAAACTTTCAGTACGTATATTTAAGATAACAGTTTTCTAGAGGTATTGCAGATTGCAAATCACTTTGTTGCAAAAATGGATATCACGTATCCAGACTTTAAGTTCGTAGATTTCAATCATGTAAGAAAACAGATGTATACGATTTTAAATAATGGATGATAAAAACAGTCCATTGAAAAGAGACGTTTCCAAAAAAAATATATCCCTCGCTTCCAGTCGTTGATGAAGGTTAGACATCCAGGTAATACGATACGCCAAAAATAGTTACTCAAGCAACTGGATAAAATTTACAAACAGTCAGGCGTTTTCCTTAGTCACAGACAAAAGATAGCGGATGCTATCTGAAACGTCTGTTTCAAAATTTTATCCAGTTGCTTGATTAACTTTTTTGGCGTGTTCCTTCAGTCTTCAAACAGAAATGACACTAAGATTATTTTGCCTTCATAATGTAGAGAAGTGTGCAACGCAGCAGCCCAAACGTCACCGCAACGTCACCATCTGAAGTGGAAGTGTCTGTCGGGATATTACAGTGGATCATCTTACTGGTTGGTTGCTAACTGTCCTGATGATTGGGCGGATGACGTCACAAGAGATCAGTGTTTGAAACAAGTCGATCCCTACAACCCGGGTGACCTGGTCTACCGGAATCCCGTGCAAGACGGATCAACAACTGTCCACTACAGAAACATATTCTGTGCTCTTTGTAACAATGTAAGTATGGAAGAAGTAACAGCATGGGGCGCCGTACCCGTGTGCACAGGGATCACTAGTTTCTCTGTGCGTCCCATTGGAGGCGCACAATTATACAGCGACACCCTAAACGAATATGACTATGGAGATTGCAAAGGAACTTTAAAGCTGGAATTCGACCCAGCAGAGAAGGCCAGGCGATGTTTTCCTCACGAGGTCGATATGTCAAATGTAAATTGTAATGTAACTGCCTGCAGGTCCTTTCAGGGTTTACTGAAAGCTGGGCACAAGATTTACAATAACATTTACTGTGCTCTTTGCGAAGGACTTTCCCTCAAGGCAATCACACATTTGAGTTGTTTTCGTCAAAACATTTGAGTCTGTGGGGTCTGCGCCTCATTAACTCGACTGTTCAACTTTGATGCTGATGACAGTCGCGAAAACAGTCCAGAAAATTGCCCCCTCAACTCTTTATACGACCCATTTGTAGAGTCATGCCGATCTTTCTCGTCCGTAAGCCAACTTGAAGGCTCATGGAACAAAAATTTCCCTTTCCAAAATTGCAGCAGGCCCATTTTGAATTTCACTTCCGAAGAGTTCAAAATCCTTCCCAATGGTAGTGTTCACCTGCTCAGTTCTAATGTGTCCTGCCCAGCTGAGCAGGTGGCTTTTCAAAACTGCAGCAGGCCCATTCTGAATTTCACTTCTGAAGAGTTCCAGATCCTTCCCAATGGTAGTGTCCATCTGCTCAGCTCTAACATGTCCTGCCAAGCTGAGCAGGTGGTTATTCAGGACACAACAGCATCGATCTGTGGGGACTGCCTACTGGAGTATTTTTCGAACGACACCAGCGGGGGCAAAACAACCGGAGATGCTGACCAGAGTTGGTTAACTCTGGGTCTGGTGATAGTGTCTGACGTAGCCGTTTTTGGTTTCGTAGTCCACACTTTCAGGTCAGGCGAGTGGAAAAAAGTTCCAGCCAAGCTGAAGGTCATAATGATGACAAGTATAACAGTTGCTGAATCCATGTTTGTGGGCCGTGTGTTGGTCCCTGCAGGATCTGGCTGTGTAGCATATGCGATGATTCTTCACTACCTTATGCTGACGGCCTTCACATCCATGAACGCATTGGCTGTAGATCTCTTTCTTACATTTCGTGAGGGTTCAGAAAGACCGGAACTGAATAACTACGTCTTGTATATCTTGCTGGCGCCGTTGCTCGTAGTCGTAGCCACAGTGATTGTGGACTTCGGCAGTTCTGTCAGGGTGGGTTACGGGGAGGGCTGTTGGATCGGCAATCCGACAGCCAGTCTGGTGGCGTTTGGAGTTCCTGTCCTGTGTGCCCTTATGATCAATGCTGTCTTCATCACTATTGCCTTGCTGGCCATACGAAAGTCATTTCAGATAGGTAGCACTGCTTTGGAACGCTCGGACCTCAGCAAGGTCTGGGTCTACATGCGTATCTCGTTTCTGACGGGGTTCACCTGGATTTTGGGCTTCATCTTTCCTTTCGCTCAGAGCACAGTTCTCGAGTACATCTTTATTGTGCTGAATGCTTCCCAAGGTCTTCTACTGACACTGTTCCTGACAATAACGTCGAAGGTGGTGGAGAAATGGAAGTCTGCGATCATGGCATGCCTTGGTCTGGCCGAACCTCAGCAGAACAATGGAACAACCGTCACTGGTCTCAACCGTCGGACCACCGGTGGGGGAGCTCAGTCAACGGCAGGTGGAACCGTCTCTGCTGTAGAAATACCCATGACAACTTTCCCTGATGTCAATAACAGGGCACGCCTCCATCTGGGTGAGCCTCGTCAGGGCAGTGGACGAACCGGAAATGCCAACAAGCAGCTGACCACCGGTGAGGGAACTGAGGTAACGGCAGGTGGAATGAGGTCTTCTACAGACATGGCCGTAACCATTATAGCCGATGTGGAGGAGAACAGGGCACCTCTGGATGAAGCTCTTCAAGACAGTGGACAAACTGCCACCGCTAGCAAACAGCAGACCACCACAGGGGGGACTGAGGTAACGGCAGATGGTACAGGCACTGCTACAGACATGCCCGTGGTCATTAAGGCCGACGTAGAGGAGAATGAAGCACCTCTTCAACTGGGCGAGTCTCATCAGGACAGCGGACAAACTGCCACCGCTCGCAAACAGCTTACCACCTCAGATGGAACTGAAGTAACGGCGGGTGGAACCGGAACTGCTACAGACACACCCGTGATCATAAAGGCCGATGTGGAGGAGAACGGAGCACCTCTTCAACTGGATGAAGCTCGTCAGGACAGTGGACAAACCGGAAACGCCAACAAGCAGCTGACTACCGCAGGGGGAACAGAGGTAACAGCTGAAGGAACCGACCCTGATGCAGACACACCCGTGTCAACTTCTGCTGATGTACATGTAGAGGAGAACTGCGCATCTCTCCAAATGGATGAGGCTCGTCAGGACAATGCACGAACCGCCACTGTTGGTAGCCAGCAGACCACTGTAGGTGGAACTGGGGCAATGCCAGACGAAACCGACACTGCAGGCAACGTGAAGACTCTCGCATGTGAAGTTGGAGAGACTACAAGCGGCTCTGACGCTGGTGCTGACATACCCATGAAGACCCTCGTCGCTGTTGAAACAAACAAGGCTGAAGACTGCGCTCTAAATCTAGATGACTAGGAGACCAGTCTCTGGTTGTGTACCGTAAGGAAACGAAACATGACGTGGCCAACAACGAATAACATAGTAACTGCCTTTCAAAATCAGCTTTACTTTTCTCCAATGTCCAAATTCCCATGTGTTCGTAGGTGTTTAGTCGATTCTTGTCTAAGACAGGTTGATGCGTTCGCAGGTGGTTGTTTGAGCCCTAAAGAGACAAGTCAATGCGTTTGCGTGTGACTATGATTGCAAAACTCAAGTAAAAACCTACTCCTTTAACCATCCAGCATGGACAATACGTCTTAGTCGCGCAATTGTAAACAGCCTGTAAGACCCTTTGCAGAGAAGCCGGTGTTTCTAAACAATTCCCTCATTGCAGCATTGCGACTCTCATCACGATTCCCTTTCTATTTTAAAACTATCGTTAAACAAGTTCTTGATAAGTAATTAATTATTTCACTAAAGGATCCTGATACACACATTATGAAGTGTTGCTAACGGATACGCATTTGCAATTTTACGGCCTTGACTATGGCAAGCAAGAGAAAATAACATAGAAGAAATGCTGTTTGAAATATGTTTACTTATATGTCAAACCATAAATACTTTGTCTAGTAAACAAGAAAATAAATTGATCAGTTTATTTAGGAGAAACAGAGAGATTGAGAAAAACTTAACACAACGAGATTTTCAGATATTGATACTCTGCCTTACGAACTCATTTGTCTCACGATAACGATTAAAATCCCAGAATTTTCAAATCTCACAAGGATAATATGTAAGCCCCGGTTTAAACACAATGGTTATAAATAGCATAAAAGCTGCCAAACATTAACCAGATGAATAATAAGGGATGATTCTAATCTTCTCATACTGCGCGTCCTAGCTGTTATATCTGCCTAAGCACCTGGTGACAAGGGGCTAGAGCTGTGAATGACGGCACAGTCAAAATTTGTACATAAAAAGCTGTAAATAATCAACTCCGCCTTGGAAAAACCTTCACAACTTTCAGCACACCAGAAAGTATGGAAATGGTCTGTGTAAAAAAAAGCAATGTATTTCATTGTTAGGTAGGTAAAAGTCCAGGTAAAAAGATATATAACAGTAATGACTTGCCTGGAAATGGTCTATGTAAAAGAAAAAAAAAACTGCACACAGATAGGAAATACTTTAGGTAAACAAATTTCTAGCAAAGTGACCATGGCCACCTGTATGGGAATGGACTATGTAAATGGCCGGACTATATCCTACCTTTGCTAGATACGTAATAATACTCAAGGTAAAAAGATATCTACTATAATAGTGATCACCTGCATGGGAATTGTCTATATTAGACACGCTGTTCTCTCAGCAACGGATAAAGGTTTACAAATTTAAGGAATATTGGCTACAACATGTAAAAGAAATATTACATAATACTGGTTCCTCTTGTCATTTTTACAAGAAGCAAAGATGTGCATTGTTACAAAGAAGGCTGGAAGATGTATTCATTCAAACACATTAACCAGTTTAAGGTTTAAGATCGAACACTCCTTTGTGGGATATGTAATATTCAATCTTTTAATGTAAAAAGATTTCTACCATAGCAATCATCTGCCTGGAAATGGTCTATGTAAAAGGCAGAACTGTTTCATATCTTTGATGAATAATGCTCAAGGTGAAAGATTTCTAACAGTGATCATTTACATAACAAACAGTCCGAGAATTACAATCTTTACACAATGGCCCATGTTGGCTACAGCATGTAAAAGAAATATTACATAACACTGGTTATTATTTTCTCTGGAACTCTAAGAACTCACATTTAGACAAGAAGCATAATGTTATATGTGCATTGTTACGGAAAAGGCTGGAAGAGGTATTCATTCAAACATTTTTTTAATCAATTGTCTAAGGCCGGACTCTATCAGTCCTTTGATACGTAATAATCATGGTAAAAAGATGTCTTACATAGTGATCACCTGTATAAAATTGTAAAAGGCAGACCTATTTGATACCTTGGATAGGTCCCAATAGTTAAGGGGAAAAGATTTCTTGCATAGTGATAATTTATGTGACAAGGAGTCCGTGTAGTACAAAATGGACCAAGACGTGCGCTACAGTATCGTTACATTATCTTTTCAGTATTGTCGATCACATAAGCATCAAATTCGCATTGATAATGATTACACTATCATCATTCTTTACACTATCATCATTACATCATTATTTCTCTTGTGACAATGAATAGAACGGACGTTCTATTCGAATGCGTCACTTCGAACATCATAGAACGTTGTTCGAATTCTGAAAAAAGTCTGGAAATTTTGCTCCCATATTTGACCATCGTGTCAAAACCATCTAACGTTACTGCATCAAGAAGCTTTTTTCTTATCCACCAGGTGCTCTAGTGCACCGTTATTAGTATGTACGACATGATAATGATGAGGCATGTGTTTGGCAGAACCGTCCAAAAGAAAGAAAAGCATGGCAAACATGTGAATGGCATACAAAAGGTGCTGTTAAAATTCAGATAAAGCATCATAACCCCAAAAATTTGTAAATCATTTTGCATTCATCAAATTCCAGTTCATGATAGATAATGTGTAAATAAGGATATGCACTATGAAACTCAAGAGGACTCCTTGTTGTAAGTTCTAACTATAGATTTTCATTGAGTAATTTGTAACAAGTTAATGCATGTTAGGCCATGTTGATTTGATTATATGGATGACATCCCCTGGGAACCCAAACCGATGCGAGCGTGCAAAAAAAAAGTTTGGCAAAAACAGAGTTGCCTTCATTATGAAATTTACGTGGTCAACAAGGTTGAAACAATGACTAAAGACGCAGAGAAGGGTATACCAATTAATGGATTCTTCATTTTTATTCATTCACATCTTCTTTGACTTTGGCATTCTACGACATTATCCGTTTTCCGAAAGATCTTCTTGCAACTTACGGCATATATTTACTCATCTTGTAGCTGCTTTGCACGATTAACCGTATTGCAGAAAACTTTTTATTTTATTTTTGGAAATGGGCGAAAATTGATGCGCGCGCGGATGTCATCCATATAATCAAATCAGCATGGCCTTATTTGCTGTAATATGAAAGCCAGTGTAACTCATGATCATCAATGGTCGAATCCTATAGAGTGTCTGCACGTGACGTCATATCCGCCATGTTGGTTGATGACGTCAGACCCATGATATCATACAATTGCATATTGTCAAATGCCATAACGTAACACCGCAACTGCGACATAACATATACAGATTGTAATTTATCTCGAACAATCCAACATGGCGGACAATGCTTACGTCATAACCACATCAGTGCAGACAACCTGTAGATGATTCACTGCTTTACAAGATGGAGAAAATATAGAATTTGACCATGTGTTAATTGCATACGACAGAAATGTATTCTTATCAGTTAAATGAAAATAGGGATTCATTATTATCCAGATGAAAAAGGCGCCATGTTGAGAGCTACTAATGTAACCAGCAAAAAGACAGATTCAAAAACCAATTCTATAAAATGCGCAAAATCTAAAAATGTAGATTCAAACGATGAAAAGCTTAAGGATACAGAATGCAGAAAGATTTAGGTGCACAGAAAGAATTTTGGGTGCACGACATGGAATAAAGTAAAATATCAGCAAAACGTACTTAAAAACCCAACTGCCTCTCTTCTGTCTGCAACTCTCTCTATATATAGCTAATTTGAAAATTTTAAACAAGTAATGCATCAGGTACATTGTGTGTGTATTGGTTTCTTTCTGGTACTCAATTTTCAAGAATACTCTGTATGCTAGTGAACAATAGTACCTTTACCCTATAGCCTTCGGAATACCTTGATGCACTGGTGCACCCAGTCAAAAATTTGTTGCCGAGCTCCATTTTGGGCGCACAGAAATGCACATGCACCCACTATTTAGAACCCTGCATATGACGTATTAACTCTTTGTGATTTATTATCCAATATCCATTGTGTGGTGATATATGTATTTACAAACCTATTGGCAAAATATTGTGGAGCCATATGAAGAAAGAAATCAATTGTGGTGTACCGGCTTGTAACAACAGTACTTCATGAAGAATACATAACATGGCGCCAATCGCTTTGAAGTTCTTGTCTTTCTTTCCATTGTGATGTTAGCGTTCTTTACATTTGCACTCAATGTTACCAGATGTAGACGACCATACGCGCTGAATTACTACTCTCCAAGCAGACGTTGGATGTGAACATTGTGACCTTTTTCTGACTTGCCCCGTTTTCTAACAACCTACCCAACAACGTTAACGAGTTTAACGAGACAAGACAAAGGTCAGCGTGTTGAATAAGATGGGGGGATAAGATGTAGCCTCCGTTGAAGACTCTACCAGGATTAGAACCGTTGTTTTTTATTTTTTATTACATTTTTTTCATAAAGGGCCACCGTACTAGATCAACGGTTTGGAAACACACGGACACAAGACGCAGCACCATCGCAAACTATACAT
The DNA here is from genome assembly GCA_035149815.1 of Branchiostoma lanceolatum. Taxonomy (NCBI): domain Eukaryota; kingdom Metazoa; phylum Chordata; class Leptocardii; order Amphioxiformes; family Branchiostomatidae; genus Branchiostoma; species Branchiostoma lanceolatum. Next base: position 2,913,579 of record CM068880.1, read on the forward strand.
TCTTATATTACATGAAGGCAACAACCCAAGCTTAAAAATACATATTTGTCAACATACTTACCTTGAATGTACAAATATAATACTCTATCATAATCCCGCCGCATGGAAGTTACAAGGCTTGACTCTCGTCGGTTTAGAACATGTGTTTGATTTTTTCGTTTAAATCACTTTTTTTTTTTCTAAAAGAAAAGGTTGTCAAAGCCCCTTCGGTGAACGCTTTTAAAGCCAGGTTTGACCGCCTTATGGAAAGCCATCCTGTAAAATACAACTTCAGAGCACTGGACCACCCACAGAAACCCACAGTGTCAGTCGGCTAAAGAAGAGGCACAAAGGGTCACAAAGGAGCGGTTAGCCTGGGTGCCAGACCACCGCGCTCCTGGAGCTAATCCTTCGGCCGGGGAAGCAACTCGCGCCGACGCCACAGATAGCACACGGCCCACTAATTAGCTCTCACGCGATAGAAATTAGAGTTCGGCTGCCAAGCGCTCCCGGGTGCAAACTATATCCCTACTACTAGGTCTTCCCCGCCCAAAAGTGGTTATCATCGCATCGCGCGAAAGGTCTGGTATCCAGGCTAAGGAAAGCATCCTACCTGACTGAAGACTACTCTACTCTACTCTACAGGAAAACTGTAGTACAAAAAACACACACACACAGAATAGATACATGATAAAACAATGCTTCCTACACGAACGCAACAACGGACGCTATGCATAGCCGTACATCCATGTCAATATACTCAATGAAGAAACATACTTACCGTGACACATATGCACCGTCATAAACCCACTGCAGATAGGTAACCCTACCCCCCCCCCCCCATTCCTCGACATCTTTCCACCTGATACCGGTTGTATAAGTGTAGTTGTCATAGCCCGTGTGACGTCACCAGGCGTTACGCTTTCTTCAGATGGCTTCTAGTGGTGGCTTCACTTGTTTAACGGCTTCTTCGGCGATATTTTAAAGGGTTTTTAGGGGACGGTAACCGGAAACTGAACCCTCCGGCCATTTTGAATATGCCGCGCACTGTTGTGTCAAAGGTCAAGTGATGTATATTTAATTATCCACATAGTATCGCTGTGATGGGCAGATTTCTCATTCACAAAAAATGACTTTACAATGACAATGGCAGCCAAATTTGGGGATAAAAAGAATAGAAGCGGATATAAATAGTTCCAAAATGAAAAACCCTTCCACACATGTGGGTTTCGTTCTGTAAACCTTATAGTGGAAAGCAATAATTCCAAAGTCAAAGAAGAAGATGTGAAAGAAAAAAAATTAAGAATCTGTTATTCCTGTCTTTAGTTTTATTCATCCTTCCTGACCACGTAGATTTCATAATGAAGGTAACTTCATACTTATAGATAAATTACGGAGATAACTTCCGGACGTTTCGAGTGACAGCCATCAGTCATCTTGAGAATTATCAGATTTGAATTGTATATGAGTGATATCATGAGTCTGACGTCACCAACCAACATGGCGGATATGACGTCACGTGCAGACACCCTACAGCATTTGACAGTTGAATTACACGGGCCTTTTTATGTCACAGCAGATAACATACATTAACTTGTTACAAATTACACAATGCAGAATCTATATTCAGAGTTTCATAGTATATACCATTATGTATCATGAAGTGGCATTGATGAATACAATATCATTTACAAATGTTGGTGGGCATAACGCTTTATCTGAATTTTTAAAGCACTTTTGGTATGTCGTTTCACATGTTTGGCATGCCTTTCTTTCTTTCGGACACTTATGACAAATGCCTCATCGTTATGATATTGTACATAACGGTGCACTAGTGCATCTGCATATTTGGTGGATAAGAAAGGGCTTCTTGATGCAGTAGATGTTTTTAATCATTATGAATACAGATATAATACATGTACTTATGTGATCGACAATACTTAAAATATCATGTTAATGACGCTATAGCGCACGTCTTGGGCCATTTTTAAAGATTGTACTACACAGATTTGGACCCTTTGTTATATATAAATGATCACTATGTTAGAGATCTTTTACCTTAAGTATTACTCATCAATGGTATGAAACAGTCCTGCCTTTTACATAGACCATTTCCAGGCAGATGATTACTATGGTAGAAATAATTTTACCTTGGATATTACGTATCTAACATAGGCATACAATTTTGCCTTTAATTTATACAATTTCAATACATGTGAATACTATGGTATACATTTTTTTTACCTGGACTATTACCTACCTAACATACATATACAGTGCATTTTTACACAGACCATTTCCAGACTTTCTTGTATGTTGAAAGTTGCGAAGGTTTTCCCAAGACAGAGTTGTTTATTTACGGCTTTATTAACAAATATGGACTTATATCATCTTCCACAGCCCCTTGTCAGCAGATGTTGGAGAGATATACATGTAACAGTTGAGACGATCAGTAAGATAATGTGAAAGTTATCCCTTGTTATTTTATTGGTTAACATTTGGTAGGTTTTGTGCTAGTGTAAACCGTTGTGCTTACATTAGGACATATAATTATCCTTGTGAGATTTGAACAAAATTATGGGCTTTTAATCTGGGTGAAAGAAGACAAATGAACTAGTCAGGCAAGCTATTTTAAATATATGAAAATGGCTGTGTCTGAGTTTTGCTCCGTCTCTCTCTGTTTCCTCTGTAACTCCTGAATAAACTGGTTAGTTTCTTTACCTGCCTGTTAACTAGACAGACTATTTCAGTAGTTTAGTATTTTCCTATTGCCTCTTCATATCTCCCTAAAACTGCAACTGCATTATCAGTGCTCTATGATATCTTTATCTTTATCAGGATCATTAAGTCATTTTTGGTACTACTTTTTCAGAAGTGTTTAAAGTAGAACAGGAAATGCTGTTGAGAGACACAGTGGCCTATCACTGCTTGTTGTGCAATGAAATTGTCATTGAATCATTGTTTAGAAACAGGCAGCGGACACTTTCCTGCCAGCCTGGTTTGACTTGATACATGTCAGTAATTGCCGGTTTGTCAGCAGATTGACATACGTGGTCAGGTAAACACATTAACCTGTCTTAGACAAGGCTCAACCAAACAACTACAAACACATTGTAGGAATTTGTTCAAATTTGGACATTGGAGAGAAGCAAAGCTGATTTTGAAAGGCAGTTACATTGTTATTCGTTGTTGGCCACGTCATGTTTCTTTGTCTTCATAGGTAAATACATGTTTTAGTTTCCTTACGATAAACAATCAGAGACCGGTCTAATTCCCATCTAGATTTAGAGCGCAGGCCTAACGGCTGTCTTCAGTCGTGTTTTCTGGTTTTCTTCAACATCGACGAAGGTCTTCAAGGGTATGTCGGCACCACCGTCAGAGCCGCTTGGAGTCTCCCCAACTTCACATGCGAGAGTCTGCACGTTGCCTGCAGTGTCGGTTTCGTCTGGCATTGCCCCAGTTCCACCTACAGTGGTCTGTTGGCTGCGAACAATGGTGGTTCGCCCAATGCCCTGACTAGCTTCAACCAGTTGGAGAGGTGCCCTTTTCTCATCTACATGTACAACAGAAGAAATTGCCATGTCTGCATCAGGGTCGGTGCCGTCAGTAGTTACCACTGTTCCTCCTGCAGTCGTCAACTTCTTGTTGGCAGGGGCGGTTTGTCCACTGTCCTGACGAGCTTCTTCCATTTGAGGAGTTGCCCTGTTCTCCTCCACATCGGCCATACTGATCACGGGCAAGTATGCAGCAGTGCCGGTTTCATCTGCCTGAGGTTGTTGGTTCGTCCTTGTCAGATTGACGGACGAACCAACAACCTCAGTGCCCCCTGCGGTGGTCTGCTGGTTACAAGCGGTGGCAGTTTGTCCACTGCCCTGACGAGACTCGTCCAGTTGAAGGCGTTCCCTTTTCTCGACATCAGGGAAAATTTTCATTGGTATGTCTACAGCAGAGACGGTTCCACCTACCGCTGACTGAGCTTCCTCACCGGTGGTCCGACGGTTGACACCAGTGGTGGTTGTTCCATTGTCCTGCTGAGGTTCAGCCAGACCAAGGCGTGCCATGATCGCAGACTTCCATTTCTCAACAACCTTCGACGTCATTGTCAGGAACAGTGTCAGTAGAAGGCCCTGAGAAGCATTCAGCACAATAAAGATGTACTCCAGAACTGTGCTCTGGGCAAAAGGAAAGATGAAGCCCAAAATCCAGGTGAACCCCGTCAGAAACGAGATACGCATGTAGACCCAGGCCTTGCTGATGTCCGAGCGTTTCAAAGCAGTGCTACCTATCTGAAATGACTTTCGTATGGCCAGCAAGGCAAGAGTGATGAAGACAGCATTGATCATAAGGGCACACAGGACAGGAACTCCAAACGCCACCAGACTGGCTGTCGGATTGCCGATCCAACAAATCTCCCCGTAACCCACCCTGACAGAACTGCCGAATTCTACAATCACGGTCACTATGGCTACGGGCACCGGCATCAGCCAGGTATACAAGAGGTACTTGTTTAGTTTTGGTCTTTCTGAACCCTCACGAAATGTAAGAAAGAGATCTACAGCCAATGCGTTCATGGATGTGAAGGCCGTCAGCATAAGGTAGTGCAGAATTATCGCATACGCTACACAGCCAGATCCTGCAGGGACCAACACACGGCCCACAAACATGGATTCAGCAACTGTTATACTTGTCATCATGGTCACCTTCAGCTTTGCTGGGACCTTTTTCCACTCGCCCGACCTGAAAGTGTGGGCCACGAAACCAAAAACGGCTACATCAGACACTATCACCAGACCCAGAGTTAACCAACTCTGGTCAGCATCTCCGGTTGTTTGGCCTCCACGAGTGTCGTTCGAAAAATACGCCAGTAGGCAGTCCCCACAGATCGATGCGGTTGTGTCCAGAATGAGCACCTGCTCAGCTGGGCAGGACACGTTAGAACTAAACAGGTGTACACTACCATTGGGAAGGATTTTGAACTCTTCAGAAGTGAAATTCAGAATGGGCCTGCTGCAGTTTTGAAAAGCCACCTGCTCAGCTGGGCAGGACACGTTAGAACTCAGCAGGTGGGCAATACCATTGGGAAGGATTTCGAACTCTTCGGAAGTGAAATTCAGAATGGGGCTGCTGCAGTTATGAAAAGGAAAATTTTTGTTCCCTGAGCCTTGACTTACGGACGAGAAAGATCGGCATGAGTCAACAAATGGGTCGTATAAAGAGTTTGGTGGGCAAGGCTTGGGGCTGTCTTCACGACTCTCATCAGCATTAAAGTTGAACAGATGAGTTAATGAGATGCATTGATTGTAGCAGGTGGTTGAGCGATCGTTTTGGGGAAGACAAGTCAAATGTGTGATTGCCTTGAGGGAAAGTCCTTCACAAAGAGCACAGTAAATGTTTTTGTACCTCTTAGAACCTATTGGAACCTTCAGTACCTCCTGAAAGGACCGGCAGGCAGTTACATTACAATTTACATTTGACATATCGACCTCATGGGGAATGCATGGCCTCACTGTCTGTTGATGCTCAACGTTGAATTCAAGCTGCACAGTTTGATTACAATCTGGAACTTTCGTGCTAATATCTGGGATGTTATTGTTTAATTGTGCGTCTCTATCGTGACGTGCAGACGAACTAATGAACCCAGAGCACACAGGTACAGCCTTCCATGCACTTACTTCTCCCATACTTACATTGTTACAAAGAGCACAGAAGATGTTTTTGTACGTGATATGTGTTGAATTATCATACACGGGCATTCGGTAGACCACGTCACCCGGGTTGTAAGGATCAGCTTGGGTCAAACACTGAACTCTTGTGCCGTCATCCGCCCAGTGATCAGGGCAGTCAGCAACCAACCAATAAGACTTCCCCGTGCTAAAGCCAGATAGACACTTCCACTGCTGATGGTGACGATCTGATGAGGTTTGAGTTGTTATGGGGCACACTTCTCTACAACATGAAGGCAAAAGAATCGTAGTGTTATTTCTATTTAAAGACCAAAAGAACAGTTTGGGGAAAATTTCGAGAACTTGGAGTAAAACATAATTGCCGAAATTCCCCGCCGACTCGGTGTATCATTCTACAGAAAAATACACAAGCTAAAAAATGGCTACATAGATTGGTTTGATGTTTTGTGTGTGGCAGTTTGTAGCAAAGGCTAAAAACAAATAGATTCTGGGCCCTTTCAAGTTGTGGATAAGTTACGGACACAATGCGGTGGTACATAGGTGTTGTGCACCGAAAGAATTAGGTTTGAGCCACCTTGCAGCTGCTTGGAACAGGGGCTGTGACTAACTAAAAAAAGCGTTTGCAGATCATGACATTTGGTATGTAGATAGCTTGAGTAATGACTGACAAATATTGAAATCAGGAACAAGAAGCAGAAATTGGCTTCGACTGCGAAAACAGTACGTAATTATCTTAAATTCTGTCATTACCCCAAATGAATATGTGATTGTTGCAGCGCTGAAAACAATCTTTAGAATTTGGCAATGTTTTTTTCATTGTTGTCCACTATCAAGGCTAAAGGTATCCTTGAATTTGAAAAAAAAGTTGCGCAAAAAGCACTTAATTGCGCAAAGCCGCTGGGTAACTAGTTATTTCTAAGCATGTTTATATATTCACACAGTTATCTGGTGTTGATATCAGCATAATGAATATTTCTAAGTAATCTGATATGCAATATAGTTCTAATTTAAGCTTACCTGTGTTGTTAGTTAACATATAAACATAGAATCACGTCATCTACGTGATTAGCCATTTTGCTAATTCTACCCAAGGCCACAGCAAGTAAATTCTATGGATGACAGCGCCTTTATTTGGCTGATTTTCTTAAACAAAACAAGAGATTTTCCCCAAGAGACAGTATCACAATGGGAAAATGTGCCGTGCTGTAGCCTTGACTGTATCTGTAGAAGTGACAATAATGAGGTAGCCATAACTATAGTTGCAGAAATTAAACAAATTCGATAGTTGTAAAATAGGCACCAATGTGGTAGCGATGAGTGTGGTCGCCAGCTAGGTAAATAGTGATACAAGTCTGCCATACTTGTGTTACTTTGTGCACATCTTGAATACAAGAATAAAAGACTTGCAATTGTTGGCTGTGATAATATGTTTTATCGATTCATATCTTGTAACAATATTTCTGGCGTCTATATTGAAAATTTACCCATCTCCCTGCAGAGTCTGTAGAGGATGTCATCCATAAAATTTACTTGATGTGGCCTTAAGCGTTTAGGATCATATGGAAGGCTGCAGTTGTTTATCCGAAAGCTCGATGTGTAAATTCCATTTTCTGCAACAAAGTATAATACCTCTAGAAATCTTCTGTTTGAAATGTTTGAAATCAACGTACTCAAAGTCCCTGCAGCAGTCGCCGAAAAAGCTACAGTCCTGGTCACACTGGCACGTAGAACCAAGATAGTCCACCGATCCGCATTTTCCCGCACAGCTATATAATATTGGCTTTACGTCGTCACATCTTGTTGCCGTGGGGTCTACCAAAGATGAAAAAAAACAGCAAATGGTGAATTAACGAGTGCTGTTGGAGGGAAAGATAAAAACCTTCTGCATTAATTATGAAGAATCTTATTTCAAAACGATGTTTTACAACGCTTTAAAATCAACACCCATAGTCTTCCCACAAAGCGTAATATGTTATAATCAACTTGTAACGAATATCTTTGTCTCATTACACTAATAAAACTGGGGCTGCATTGGCTGTATATTGATATTGTTGAGATTTGGGTATATACGATGCTATTGTTACGGCTGTGGTATCTTGAAATGAAGAGCTGTTTGATGACAATTACGGATGACAGCAATTACCCAACTATACAGAAGTAGACTCATACAAGCGCATTCTTACCAGCACATTCCGTCACGTTACAGTAGTCCCAACTCCGCGACTCGTCCGTGGTGTAGCACCAGGGCCGCTCCTTGTTGTCAGGGTTACGGCAGAAGTTTTCCTCCAGGCCTGCATCAGGATGAGCCTGTGGTGTGTGGGGATGTCTGTGGGGAGACTGGGAGTCCCATCTCTGACACTCTCGGTCTCCTGCCCTGAAGAACGGGATACAGCATACCAAACGCTGTATCTGACAACCTTAAGCTAGATATAATGGTTAGAACATGTATCTTGGAAACTTCTGACCCTACCCATCTTCTCAAGTGTTTATTATAGGTGCCGTGGAGAAAGCAATACGCTATTTACATATTCGATGCTAAAATGCTATTATTCTCTACATAACTGTACATGTTTTCAGAAGATTCCTAGACTTTAGGTCGCATAGACCTACGTGTGATTTCTGATGACTTAGCTGACTGGGTGGCATGTCTGGCAGTACTATAGAAAAATGCCAACGTCGTAAGCTTACCTATTTATGAACCCTGCGTAGGTCCTTCCCTTATCGTAGGCGAAGAAGCAACTTGTTGGTACGGCTGAAAATGAGAATAAGGTAGGACTTGACAGATTGAGAAAAATTAGGGCCAGAACACTGCCAGCAGTCGCACAGTTGTTTGCGATTTGAATGTCATTTCATTGAATATAATATAAAAGCTGGACTATAACGTGCTTATGAATAAAGATTAAAGCTTAACGTCTATTGTTATCTGGATGTCGAAACTTTATCGACGTCTATTATCATCATTAAGTGTACGTTAAATGTTGCTTCTAACTCTTTATGTAACCGTACGTATATTACTTTGTGCTATTCATTTGTGATCCTCGGCCCCACTGAATAAAAGTGACTCGGCAATCCACTGGCAAAAAATAAATATAAATTCATGATTGTTGTCAAAGGTGTGTAACTTATGCTCATGTAACGTTGAAGAACATAAACAAAAGTAAGAGATTACCATACCGTCACAGGCGATGACATCCTCACAGTACATCCACTTGTTGAGAGGGTTCATTGTGTAGCACCACGGCCTGTCCTTCCCGTCCGGGTTCCTACAGTAGTTCTGCTCCAGCCCTGCCGATGGGTAGGCCTCGGGAGTGTGGTTATGGGTGTGTGGGTACTGAGATGTCCAGAACTGACAGAAGTCGCCCCACCAGTCATGGTACCGATTTGCACGGCCCCTGTAGCTTGCCCCTTTGTCATGTAAGTAGTAACAGTCTGTGGACATAAAGATTTGCGTTGTAAAGTCTGACTCTCTTGTACACCATACTAGTAGCCATTGGAATGTAGGATCATACAAAGTTATCATTACACAGCCACAAACACATTTTTCTCGTGTTCAGTTACATGGGTCTACTTTCTGTCCTGAAGGTTTTGTCATATCGCTATTGACCACTGCACTCTTTCTGACAAAGAACGTTGTACAAGGGGAGTCAAAAAGTAATGCAACTGGTTTTAGAACAAGCTCATTTTTTATCGAATGAGTTTATACTTGCCACGTATCTTTTTGAGACTAAAACATCTCAATTTGCTGTTCAGATTTTTATGAGCGACAGAATTTATTTCAAGATGACCATACCCTTGGAAATTCTCCAAAGGATCAGTCCCTCTATATACTACCCTCTTGTAATTATTTTAAGAAACTCAAAACCATGCCAGTATAATGATACACGTCTCCATATGTAAGTAACATGCCAATTTTCATTTCTGACCTCCCAACAGTACATGTTTTACAGCTGCTTGGATGAAGTAAGGTGTAATATTAGAGCCAGTTCATAAAGCTCTGAACAACAAAATGAGACATTTTAGTCCATAAAAGACATGTGCCTTCACCTCTTTACCAAATTTCAATTCCTTCAATGAAAACTTAGCTTGTTATAAAGCCACTTGCATTATTACTTTTTGACTACCCTTCGTACATGGAAAAACTTATCGTGTTATACCTATGGGCATGAATTTGCAATAAACTTATTATCAAGTAGTGATAATAAATGTCTCCATATATAGGTAGCATTCCAATTTTTATCTCTGACCTCTTAACAGTTCCTGTTTTACAGTTGCTTGGATGCAGTGAGGTGTGATATCAGAGCCAGTTCTCATAAAAATCTGAACAGCAAATGAGATATTTAAGCCCCCAAAAAGATATATGCCTTCACATTTTGACCAAATATTAACTGCCTCGATGCATGGAAAATGGTCTTCTTATATTACTTATACTTTACTTTTGACTATAGATCTCCTTCGCAAAATTCATCGTGTTGTCAGGAATAAGCCATTTCATAGTTCCAGTGACAGGGGATTGTGGATTTGGCAAGAGGTTGAGACCCTTCGGAAACGAACAATTCAAGTGTACAGCATGTCGATGTGTTAGTTCTTTCTGTCGTGTTCTCATTTGTGTCATGGACTTTTCAGAGTGTGAACCAAGCTCAGCTGTCGTGTATTAGGGCGTACAATGGTCGATAGTGATTGAACAAATGGTAAGCTGAACAGTGAACACGTCTAGAAAAATAATCATTTACAAGTGAGGTCTTGATCTTTGACCGCAATGCATCACGTAAACCGCAACGCATCACGACTGCACATGCGCACTCGGAGCTATGAGGTGGCTTATCCGTGTATGCCTTTTCGGGGACCTACTGCAGTTTACTTCGTCACTGTTGTCTCCACAGTCATCTTTACCCTCACATCGAGTAGCCGGGTGGAACATGGCTCCATTGTCACAGGTAGAAAGGGCTGAGGGTTACAAAATCAAGTCAGTTGTAAGATTGTTCTATCTAACTGAGATACGCCATAAAAGCAGTTACTCAAGCAACTAACTGGATATGATTTTGGAAACTGTCAGACGTTTTAAGTAGCATCCACTACTTTTCGTCAGTGACTGTGAGCAAGATTAGTCGAACAGTAGGTTTATAACCACGAACTATGAATTGATATGCAAATAGAGAGAAGACTATTTTTAGATAGTCCAATAGAAAGCAAATTAGACAACTCAAGACAAGGTAGAAGTAAAAGTGGACAATAGCCCCTATTGTTTTGATATAGGAGCTAAAGCTGGTTTGCCGTCAAAGTAGTGGATGCTACTTGAAACGTCTGACCGTTTCCAAAACCATGTCCAGTTGCTTGAGTAACTGCTTTTTTTGGCGTATCTTATTACCTGGATGTCTAATCTCTATCGACGTATCTAACTGAGAGTTTTTCTCTGCCGATTGGGATACATCTTCCCTCGGTTAGCAGACATAACGACATGTTCGTATATCAATTCTACGAAATGAGAGTGATTTAGTGCCATCCCTAATGCTACGCGTATTCATACGATTTGACAATCAGTATTCCAAAAAGATACCAACAGGTCTAAGTTTATTAAGATTTCCATTTGATTTAATGTTCAGTACCACAAGAGTATGAATGTGAATGCTCCAACGTAATGAGTATGATTACGTATTATATATGTTTATGCACCATAAGTGTATGATGAGGTATGTTGATTGTATATCAGACATGTGGGTCCACTTACATAAGCAGTATGCTTGAGCACATCGCCTCTGTGTATTATATTATATCGTCTCTGTATGTTACAATACAAAGATTTATTTGTGTTTGGCAGAGGTATTAAATACAAAACAAAGTGTATCGACTATACTCACGACAAGATAGCTCGTCACTGCCATCCGCACAGTTACTCTCACGGTTACAAACCAGGCGAAGATAAATGCACTCTCCATTGGCGCAGCTTATCATGCCGTCTTGTTCACCTGTGTTAAAACATACAGAAGTTGCTGATACATGAAGTTGCTGATACATGAGCTTATCATGAATAAACAGAGGTTCAAACAAAAAAATATCATGAGTTCAAGCATATACCGAGAGGCCAATGTAAGTTTTATGCAAATACAAAATCATGGTTATTGGCGTACTCAGATCACTAAGAAACGTGCTACAAATGTTAATATAAAGTGCCCTTGGGCGGGTCATTAGCCTCATGATATTTTCTCTCTGTGGTTAAACCTGGTGTTTTTTTTTGGTAACATTTCTAAGGCTGACCACAATTCAGGATTACTTTATGCCAAGTTAAACCAAATATATGTCAATCGTTCAAAAAAGTTCAAAAGACCAGATTTGAAAAGCTACCATGGTGCATTTCTTTAAGCATTAGGTAAATGTTAACTAAAAATGGTGGGTGTTCAACCGAATGATACCACTGGAAGCAGTAAGCTACATTATATGCAATAGCATTGCATAAATCCTATGTTTTAGAATAATAATGTTATTTTCTTTGTATCTTAATTCCTGTTGAGGTCATAACCAAGCGTTGCTTTTCCGCGTTTCTACTTACAGCAGTTTTGTTCATCTGTATTGTCTCCGCAGTCGTCTCCGCCATCACATACTTTGGTCTTGTTAATGATGTTTCCATTTGTACAGATGTCTTTGTTGATTTTGAATGAGATAAAGAAAATGGAGTGGTATTAGAGTCAAAATGCATCACAATAGAAATCCCTGTGTATCATCTGCTTTTCGTCATCAGAATATTCGAGTTGAATGATCTTATATTTTCCTTTGATATGTGTGGGACAGGAAGCGGACAGGGCTTTGTTTACTCACGCGTATGGTGGATTAACGTTGCATATGTATCTCGTCTCAATATGTTACAATAGAAAAAGAGGAAGAAGGCAAAAAGTATTAGACAAAGGAAGAAAATACACAACAAAGTGTGTCGACTACACTCACGACAAGATAGTTCATCACTGCCATCCGCACAGTCACTTTTACCGTCACAAATCTGGTATGAATGTATGCAACTTCCATTGGTGCAGCTTATCATGTGTTGTTTCTCACCTGTGTTAAAACATAATGAAGTTGCTGATACATCAAGGGTTCAACCATATACCTAAAGTATAGCTATTGATACGGAACACTGGGAGAACCTTTCCAGGTGGAGATGGACACTGTCCAGACAGCTCAAATCAGGAGAAGCCAGACTGATGCACAGCGCAGAAGAAAAGCGGATCCGCAGAAAAGAGCTTTGCAACAGAACTGAGACAGCTTGCAGATGTGATTTTTGTGACTGCCATTCTCGTATAGGGCTGTTTAGCCAGAGTCGATGATGTAGGGCTGCTGTGAATCAAGATTTTACCATGGTCAATACTGACCGACGGAGGCCATATATAGCTATTGTCGTAAGTGCTACAATTCAAATGTTAACATAAAGAGTCCCCGGGGCGGTGTCATTAACCCTAAAGAAAACCCCATGATAATTTATTTTTTGTAATAATTCTAAGGCAAGAGCCTGACCACAATTAAGGATCACAAGTAACCCAAATACATGCCAATCGTCAAAAAAAGTTTCAAAGACCAAAACCGAAAAGCTCCCATGCCGCACTTTCTGTAAGCATATGGTCGATCACGTCTTAACTTGTATTAACTGAAAAAATGGTGGGTGTATAATTGCAATTAAAGGACACAATTGGAAGGAGGAAGCTACATTACATGCTAAGACTTGGATCATATACGACATGAATCCTGTATATGGAAATGATATGTTCTCTTCCATATTTGTACTTACAGCAATTTTGCAGTTCATCTGTATTGTCCCCACAGTCGTCCCTGCCGTCACATTCTTGTGTCTTGTTAATGATTATGCCATTTGGACAAATCACTTCATTGACGTCAACTTTCAAAGAAAAATTAAATTGAATTCGAGTCAAAATGCAGCACAATAAATACTCATTTTTGCATCATAATCACAGCAAGTTTATTGATTTTTAGTGTTTTTTATTGATCCTGTCAACAGTTGAAAAAATTGCACTGTTGACAGGATCATCCTGTCACCAGCACAGATGCTTTTATTCCTGACAAGATCATTCTGTCAATAGTGTAAAATTCCTGTCAATAGTGCAAATCTTTATGATGGGGGTGTGGCGACACCTCTTCGCGCTGCAACCAAATGGTTGTTCGAATTTCTTGCAATTGGAGGGCTGTCCCCAAAGTTATGGTTGCCCATAGGAAAGCCTGTTCAGATACACTGAAACAAGGCTTCATAAAATTACAAACCCAAACTTCAATCGAAAAAAATTCTTCTCCACTGGAAAGTTACAAGGGTCTAGTTGATAACCATGCAAAGAAAACAGAGAGTTGTACAGCTCAAACTCCAAGGAAAGCTGCCAGTTCCAGCTATATATCTACGATGCCGCAATGGACGCATTAAAAAGCGTCGTTTCGGGTAGGCGGCAGTGTTCTTTTCTAAGTTGACCCTACGTCCCTGTGCATTCATTGACACGTGTCAGAATATCGTAATAAAAACTGTACCTTGAAAATTAGTATTGAATCTTTGCTTTTAGTTTCAAGAGCGTAGATTAGCGCGTACGTAAAATAAGGTCAGTGGGCCTTATATATACAAACACATATGAATTACCTAGACCTACGTGGATTTCCAAAGACTTGGACCTCGCACAGGGTCAGTATTCGGGATGGACCAGGAAGACGAACGCCGACGTACTGTCCTCCCAACCCATCACATGGGACGGACATGTCCGTCTGGCCCGCGGCGAACTGATGGTCACCACCACATTTGGGGTTCTCGCTGACCTGGTAGAACCCCCCGATGTGGATGTTGAAGGGGTTGATTCGCTCCCAACAACAGTCCATGCGGTTGAAAATGACCACACTGTAGATATTGCAGACAAAGCAATGGCACTTCACATATATTCGGATGAGAATTCTTAAACACATGTATTGTATAAAACTTGCTAACTTTGGTCGTCTCTTGGTCACTCTCATCATTGCAAAGGCTGCTTTTTCATTACCAAGTTTTGATCTACACGCTCACTAGAACCAAATCATCGATTCAAATTAAAGGAACGCTTTGCTTTTTGGCCGACCCGTCAACCATTGTCATAATCCTGCTAGTTGTTCTATAAAGTTCACATTTTACTTTGCTACAATTGAAAAGTGAAGAAAAAGTTAACACGTACTTTCAAAGAAACATGCTTTCGATTTTTTCAAAAGTAGATTTTCACTCGAACGCATGCAATGAATATATGTGTTTTTTGTTTGTTTGTTTGTTTGCACTTGTATATCCACTGTAATGGCTGATTTTTAACTATACATGTTGTACACGTACCTGTCAACCTTGTACGATTCCCCAAGATCCACCCACCAGCTTGGATTAGCCTCTGCTGGGTCATATGCAGTGTGTGTACAGGAGTCAGATGACCAGCTGGTAGCGGTGTTCCCGTCTACGGCACGGCTGGCAGCAAAATCAACGCCGGTGCTTGTTTGGTACGATGTCTTTCCCACGGCGACATTGACATTGACTCATGCCGCAGGCAAGAAAATTATCATCAGCAGTGTCATCTTTGTATCGATGGCTCATTCCAGTGTCAAAATATCTTATTTAAAAGTGCACTTGACACAAGCGTAAATACGTGTACGATATCATGATAGGGACGGTTAAGATATCGCATAGCGATAGGATGCTACGATTTCCTACAATATCGCGTATCATAGCAGGCTACCGTATAATGAATTAATGTTGCGTTGTTTCGTTACGTTATGAAAATATCTCACTTTATGAAGTCGTTCTAAACCTGAAGGTTTCGCCTCATGAGCTGTCTTGGCATGTTATTCTTCCATTAAGTCCCGGCCACGTACATTGTATGGTGCCATATCCGTTTCAAAATTATGTCTTAAAAATTGAATAAGCGGTAATAAGTATACGATTCCGAAGTCGTTTCGGGTAGGCGCAGGTGCTTCATTGTACTCATTAACACATGTCCAACAAGCTATCAGCCACCCAAAAATCAAGACCATAGCACGTCCAGGTCAAAAGATACAAAAACGGAAGTTCTGCTGTGGTACCAAGGTCATATACCAGGGGGCCCAAAATCGGCCTTGAACTTTGGCTTCACAACACCTGCCCACATACCAAATATCATCGTAATCCATCAAGAGGTTCTTGAGCTATGCTGACTACAGTGGTGCGGAAACAAAAAACAGACAAACAGACAAACACACAAACAGACACACCCAAAACTTTATCTCCATTTTTCATGGAGATAAATATTGTAATAAGATCTGTACCTTGTAAATACAGTATTCAATCTTTGTTTTTAGTTTCGATGGCGTAAATTAGTGCGTACGTGGTTCCTCATCAATAAAATCAAGTCAGTTGATCAGTGGGGCCTTATAATACATATAGATTATCCAGACCTACCTGGATTTCCAAAGACTTGGACCTCGCACAGGGTCAGTATTCGGGATGGACCAGGAAGACGAACGCCCACGTATCGTCCTCCCAACCCATCACATGAGAAGGATATGGACGGCTGGTCCACGGTGAACTGATGGTCACCACCACATTTGGGGTTCTCACTGACTTGGGTAGAATTCCCGATGTGGATGTTGAAGGGGTTGATTCGTTCCCAACAACAGTCGTCCAGGCGGTTGAAGATGACCACACTGTAGATATTGAAGACAAAGCAATGGCACTTCACATATATTCGGATGAGAAGTTTTAAACACATGTATTGTATAAAACTTGTTAACTTTGGTCGTCTCTTGGTCACTCTCATCATTGCAAAGGCTGCCAAGTTTTCTTTGCCAAGTTTTGATTTACACGCCCATTACAACCAAATCATCGATTCAAATTAAAGGAACGATTTGCTTTTTGGCCCACCCGTCAACCATTGCCAACTTCCTGCTTGTTGTTTTATAAAGTTCACATTTTACAATGCTACAGTTGAAAAGTGAAGAAAAAGTTAACACGTAATTTCAAAGGAAGATGCTTTCGATTTTTTTTAAAACAGATTTTCACCCGAACGCAATGAATATATCTGTGTGTTTTTTGTTTGTTTGTTTGCACTTGATACTTATGTATATCCATTGTAATCGCTGATTATTAGCTATACATGTTGTACACGTACCTGTCAACCATGTACGATTCCCCAAGATCCACCCACCAGCTTGGATTATCCTCTGCGGCCGGTTCATATGCAGTGGATGTACAGGAGTCAGATGACCACCTGGTAGCGGTGTTCCCGTCTACGGCACGGCTGGCAGCAAAATCACGGCCCGTGCTTGATTGGTACGATGTCTTTCCCACGGCGACATTGACACCTGTCGCAGGCAAGAAAACTATCATTATCAGTGTCATGGTTATATCGATGGCTCATTCAAGTGTCAAAATATGGTATTTAAAAGCGTACCTTGAAATAGCGGAAATGCGTCTACCATATACGTATTTTTACACGTATGAAGTGTCCATAGTAATTGAAAAATGATTTTTTTAATTAGGTAAAACAATTATTTTCTGAGATACTACAGATGATAAGTAGATATCAATTTGTGCAAAGGTACGGTTGCAACTTTGATCATCATGCACATGGAAAACATAGTTGCATTGCAGTGTTATGTACCAAAGTGCTATATTTTCTCTTTGAAAAAAATCATATTAAGGGCAATA
This sequence comes from Branchiostoma lanceolatum, assembly GCA_035149815.1. NCBI lineage: Eukaryota > Metazoa > Chordata > Leptocardii > Amphioxiformes > Branchiostomatidae > Branchiostoma > Branchiostoma lanceolatum. The sequence continues at coordinate 2,930,910 of CM068880.1, forward strand.
AAATTTGATGACGTCATCCATATGGTCAACAAAATCACATTTAGAATTCTTTCATAATCAGCTTTCAATATTCCGTACAACTACAGTTCTTTCTTAATCTGTTAATAAGAAAACATTGAAAAGTCGTACGTCAAAATGCCAATTTAGACAGGGAGGAAACCTTAAGTAGGGACTATAAATTCCCATTTTGAGCCCTCCACTGCTGAACTCCACTGTGGCGTCTATATCATCTCCAAGCAGATCTACACGGTGCCAAAAATCGTATATGCTAGCCAGAGAAGCTCCAGTCAGCCAGATAAGCTCCAGTCCGCACCGTATCTGGCTGACTGGAGCTTCTCTGGCTAGCATATACGATTTTTAGCACCGTGTAGATCTGCTTGGAGATTAGCGTCTATCCGTCTGCTTCCTTTCTCTGGACAATATTGGCCGGTTCCACTTCCCATCGCAAGGTGGCGCTGGCAGGTAATTACCTCATGGTTGTGCGTACAAAACTTTGGTAGCGATTGAATTACCAACCTGATGACTGACTAATGGTGAACAAAATATTCTTTACGTGGGGTGGTTACTTTTTTTTCAAAATTTCTACCGTGTACGTTCTGGAGGTGAACTGCCAGGATCCTCGCGCATACTCCGTATTTTACGGCACATTTCGGTCAACTACTAGTATCTTTTCGTCAGTGTTTGACGATACCGAGGGGAAAACAACAACAGCGTTAATTGGAATAAGAATGCATTTTAGATGACTCAGCAATGGCTAGATTCGCGTGTGCAGGTCGAACTCTCGAATCTCGTAAACTTTTGCGGACTAATTAGCGGAAAAAGGAGCGGCTGGAGGGAGCACTGTTTTAGATAGACGCCAGCTGAAAGGACATATAACCACTCACCTGAGCCAGTTAGAAGCTGTTTTGCCAAATATGGACGTTGCAAACTATCATCGCAAATAATCTTGTGTGTGGTTAACAGTTTTTGCATGAGTATTTCTACAAAGCACAGGCGAAGACTGAGAAAAGTTATGTGGTCTGTTTGTGTTTATCGTATTACCAACAGTCCCCAACAAAGACTGTTTAAGATGGAATAGTTGTTTCTGACATAACCCATTGATGACTTTATTTACATTGTTCTGTTTCATTTCAATACATTTCATTTGAATTCATCCCAATGGGAGAGCAAGACAGGTGCGTAAACACATTTACTAGCTGCCCTCCCCACACTGAAAACAATATCGACAATACAAAAGAACTCATAGCATATGGTGACAATATATAGATACATATGAACACAGGAAACAAAGTTATTTACAATAATGACTAACAGCCTTCTGCGTGCCTCGCTTGTTCCCTGGCGTCTGGGCTGACGAAGACGCATGCTGTAAAGAGTTGTAGGAGGGCCTGCATGCCCGTTTTACGTTTAGCGTAATCGGCCGTTTTAATTGTACGTAAAACGTTGCCGACCACTCAATAATTTAGCGTAGAACGTAGGGGGGGGGGGGGCTTTTTGAATGTAGCGTAGAGCGTAGGGAGGCTTTCTGAATTTAGCATTTTACGTAGCCGGTCCTCCGAATTAAGCGTAGAGCGTTGTCGGGACCCCCCATGCAGGCCCTCTTGTAGTTGGTGGATAGTGATTTTTGTAACTTTCGGGACAAGCAGGGAAACGTGTTTCTGCGGGTCATCCAGGTACATGGGGGTTAAAAGTGTAATAATATACATGGAATCTGTTGAAAGTGTCTTTAACAAGTTTATGCTTAAAAGTTGAAATATCGTAAAGATGAGTAGCTCGGGTTCTGCAAAGATAGGGACTTCCAGATTGTGATAAGTGCTGGTATGTACGAGGCACTGGAAGCTGATGTATCACATCGAATAGGAGTCAGCGTCTACTAATAAAGAGAAAGGTAAAGTAGTCATCCTTAATTGAGGTGAAGCATGATGCTTTTTTAAATAGCTAGTGGTAGTCCAATACGGCTCGCGTTTTTGGCCAATCACACCTGGTCACCCCTACTTTTCTCGATCAGTGTGTTGGGTTCTTCTACTAATGATCATGGATAAGTACATGAAGCTGGTTACAAATGGGATAGGCATTGTACGAACAAGGAACTTTATGCCGGACTCCCGAGGATATCCCAGAAAGTGAGAAACAGGCGACTCAGGTTTGCTGGGCTCGGCTTCAGTAATAACAAAGAAGTGGTGTCCAGCTTGGTTCTCTGGGTACCTCGACACGGGAAGAGAAAGCCAGGAAGGCAGCCTCTAACCTACCTCGATATGCTACAGAAGGACACTGGCCTACCCTCTGAGTCCTTGGAGAAGGCAATGGAGGACAGACGTTTCTGGGCTGACAGAGTGGTTCGAGTGGTGGAGGAGGACTGACACTCGATATAAGTCAAGTCAGGTACGAGTTTTTGCCCAAGCACACCGGGTCACCCCAGGCCCCTACTCGATCAGTGTGTTGGTTTCTTCTACTAATGATCATGGATAACTACATGTAGCTTGTTACACACCTGTTGTCGCCAATGCACCTGACAGGCAGCAGCACAGACTCCATAGCAGCACCAGTGATGTTCTGGTAGCCAACATGTTTCCTATTCTGCTGAAACACGGCTGACTCGAAATTTACCAATTCTCTGTCGTGAACTACAGTATACTGCCGCAAGAACTGACCGTACCATGTACAGCCGGATTCTCTCATCAAGTAATGTAGAGAAGGTTCGTGTGGTATTTCATTCCTGTCACGAACTCTCACGCCACACGGTTACCAAGGGAACCTTTACCAAATAAGGTAACAGCTCGGGTAGAAGTTGTGTGACTGAGAGAACTCATGGAATGTTAATTTGATTAATTTCTTCCATCCCGTGTTTTCTTACGCATTTCTATCTGAATTATTCAATGACTGGGGCTCGGTAACTATCTCTACCGGTACTGGAATTCAAATTACTTTGTCGGCAACATATTTTTGTGTCCATTAAAATTGATAGTCAATATGAGTCGTCTGTGTATTATCTTAAAACGTTGGAAAATGTACATTTCGCTGTTGTGGAAGATCATGAAGGATAATATACAAATTATGATATCTTTATTCTCATGTTTCCAACTTTTGGGCTGTTTTTATTGACGTCACTGTTTTAGAATTTCTGGATCAGGGAGTTATCCCCATGCATTTAAAATGCTATGAGATAGCGTAGCCGTCATTTTCACGCACAAACGGGTAAAGAATCTTCAAATGTTATATATTTGGTATTTGGTAACACGTATTTTTAAGAGCGAATCGGTGTTTCTGTCCAGCCCTACAACATGCACCCCGACCAATCGATTGCATTGAAACTCAGATTCGAATCAGTCACGACCCGACATATCGCTTTCAAAGTGCCAAAACTGTCAATCTGAAAACATCTTTTGAAAGCTGACACCTTCCAGCATCTCACTGGTGAGTTTGTTTTGTCAGATTTAATCGTTAACGCAACTTAGAAGGCGATTTGTCGGGTCATGGCTGATTCGAATCTGAGTTTCAATGCGATAGATTGGTCTGAAAGCTGCGGTCACGTCACCCGGACGAAAATATACACAATGTTATGGATTTTTAAGAACGCATCGACGACAAGCTTAGATTTTTCCCTGAAGAATACAATATCAACCTGTTGTAGCAACCAGCACATATTTAACATGACCTTCACAATGTGTAATTGTTGCTACTTTTCCCTACTTGGGGGCTTATCCGTAACCTGATTACTAGGTCACAAAAACAAGGTCTTAATCAAAGTTAATGACAATCAAGGCAGACACAGAATAAGATATGTTAACTACCTGTTTGTTTATTTTTTTTATTCAAAGTCACCGGCACCACGCACATGTGTATGGGGATGAAAGAACGGGTGGTAACGCCTTTTCTAGCTCTCACCCCGTTAACATATACATCTGGGGCTCAAAAAGATTGCAGAAGTATATACAAAATATACACTTTTAAAAACAACGTACAATATGAATCAAAAGAACATAATCAAATAATGAAGTGTTATCAAATATATTGTATAACTAAGTGTAATTAGACATTATTAAAAATCATTACAAAATGGCATGGCGCACAGCTATGCGGTAGTGTGGGGTGAGGGGAATGTACTCACCTTACCCTTTATTCAGTTGGTAACTTTTAACTACTTGGAACAGAAAATTCAAAAATTGAAATTTTCCGGAGGCAAACTTGGTACAAGCCCCGGCACCGCGTCAAGGTGTCGCCTCCATTGCCGAGGTAACTTGGGACGTCATCCTGACAACTACCGACGGCCTCGACAAAATCACAAACAAAACAAAGCAGCAAAGTTTATAAAGTTTCACTCAGCTCACAATGGTTTGTAACGACAAAATCGGAAGTTGTTTTTTAAAGTTGGTTTAACGTGAACAGCCAGAAGTGAAGAGGACAGTGGTTTCAGTTGTGCTGTCTTGCTAATGTTTTTTTCTCCCTAGCTATCTATATTCTAACTTGGTTAAGTCCTACTCTAAGTACCTGTCATTTTATGTTTTAGACAAGCTGGTGTGTTACGCCTAATGGCGGTTATACCGGCTATATAGATACAGAAGTTTGTGATACTCTCTTATTATTCTAGACTGCTTATTTCTTGTCTTATTAAGCCCAATTCTCCCTCAGCTGTTCACAACCTTTTAGAACCGAATCGTATTTTTTGTTCGCTGCCAATGTGAGCCAAGTACACTCCATATGAAAATTCAGAAAATTCAAATAAACTGAGACTATCGGCGGTAGTGTCAGGATGAACGCCGATTTGCCAATAATTCTTCGCCAATTTCCAATGGCTAAAAAAAAAGTACCTGGGACCAAAAATATTTCACGATGTAGCTGTCCTGGTTCGTCTACTACCCCACCCAGTTTATACCGTCCTTGTCAAAGGAACATAGAAGCAAAACAATACACTAAATGCTTTGCGAAAACAAAAACAATGAAAGCACACAACACATTAATGAAACAACGTTTTATTTCCCGTGGTCCCTGGTGCTCAATGGTGGTCGCCATCCTGCGAAAGATTGCCGCATCTGGAATGTACTAAAAGAGGACGTAGCACTGAACGAAAAAAAAATACAGACAAAGCAAGCACCTGAAATAACAAGCATAGCCGAACAGCACAACCAAACCAAAACAATACCTTGAAGGCGAAAGAAAGCAAGATCGAATAATAACGTTAGAACAAATAATAATTTACCTTGTAGTAAACACAGATGTACCTGCATTTGGAAGACAAGAAAAACGGCACAAAATGCAAGGAAATAACAAAGCAAGATATAACTGAATCGTGTTTATGATGATAAAAATGTTACCTCATCCTTTCTCTTACAGCCTGAGAGTAGACAGTCTGCTAACAGAAGGGTGCCTGGTCACGTATAGCCCTTGCCTCTATCTTGGTCCCGACCTGACAATTTGTAATAACTAACTAACAGAAACAGCACTGCACAAACAAACAAACAAGCAAACAAACTACAACAAAAACAATCACAATTGACAATCCATCTCTTAGATTGAGGTAAAAACACTGACCTTTCGTCACCTGCCATGTACAAACTTCTACACAGAATATAGGAAACAAAAAGAAGCAAGCATTCACCGCAAAACAAGTCCTTACATTGTAACAGAACAGTGACTCACCTGAGCAGTGCAAACAAAGTGAAAAGGGAGATGAACGCAAGACCAAATAACAAAGTAAGAACAAACCGTTGTTTACCTTGTAGAAAAACACAGCTGTACCTGCATCTTGGAGGAAAACAAAACAACAAAACAACAACCAAATGAACCAATTTAAACAACCAAGCAAAGATTTTACCTCATTCCACCTCTTACACTTTAGCATGGGGATGAAGTAGACAGGTCACGTGGATCCTTTGCCTCTATCTTGGTCTCGACCATGACAACGTCAAGAGGGATTGCAACTGACAGAAACGGCAAAACAGCAACACGCAAGCAATTACAATAAACAATTAATCCCTTACGGTGAGGTAAAAACACACTAACCTTTCCGCATCTACCTTGTACAAACAGAAAAATATACAAATATACAAGCAAGCACTCATAAAGCACACAGCCCTTAGATTGAAGCAAGAGATTGTGCATCAACAAACATACCAAGCAGCAAGACAAACAAAATACCCACCGGAATTTGGTCACTATTCAACATGAAGAATCGTTTCCATCCACATTTAGAAGTACATGTATCATCGTCTTGAAAGGCAGCCCCCTTACCTAGAGATGTGCAACAGAAGATATCGGCATACCCTCTTCATTGGAGAAGGAAATAGAGGATTAGCACTCGACATAAGTCAAGTAAGTCAAGTTTCATCGCATCAAAAACGTCAATACACATCATTTACCTCAGAAAATGGCACTACCATCACTTCCTACAATGAACACTTGTAGCGGTCGACCGAATCTACGTATGGTGTCTCGGAACATCCTCTGCAAGACAAACAAACAAACGACCGGAGTAAGCAAGCAAATGACCATCAGTACGAATAGTATGTGATCTGCAGTCGGATAAGAGTGGCATGTGTCTGCTTATTTGATTGTGATCCATCACAAACAATGTGAAAGGGAGGGCAAAACAGGTGCATAAGCGATGTCCTTGGTGCTGAAATGAGGACAAATGAAACGCGCGCGCGAAAAAAAACCCCGCGAAAAACAGGCCGGCGCTAGTAAAAAGATGTGAACATCTGCTCGGAGATTAGGTTAGTAGGGGCAGACGGGGGATACGTATACAAACATGCGCCGACAGCCAGCCAGACAGACAGCCAGACAGACAGACGGACGAGCGAATTATGCAAAATGGCGGGACGTTAAAAAACGACTGGCCAGGAAAAATTTAAACTACAAAAACCCTTTCCTAGGTCCATAATTCCGTCACGTTATTTATTCTATCTGTGACAAAAGACTTCAATCGGGCGTTGTGTCCTCTTCGTGAATCCAGTGAATAGTCCTCTGACATGGCGAACTGATGTACGTAATTGTATGCCATTGTTTGTTGTTTGCATGACTTGCATAGTTGCAGAAGACCTTGCGAAAGCCGCTGCACTTTTGTTGTGTCAATAAAGATTGCATGAAGGCAGCATCACCTGCTTTGGACAAACAAAAAAGAAGGCAAAGCAAAAAAGCAGCGACATAATATATAGGCAAACATCTATAAAGAAAACTTAGTACACTATAACTAAGGAATTGCAATAGAATAAACTACGAAAAATGTACATTTACAAGTACGCTCCCCAAGCAAATAGCAACAATACAGAAACAATGGTAGCGACAACAACATATAAAGTATACCACATTTATAAATTGTATATAGATTATATAAATTAATTAAATAAATTACATATTATATTATATCATACTATCATTCGCGTCTACTTGTGTACAAAGGCATTTTCCACTAAATGTCCTGTGGCCGTCAAGTGTTGACTCCCGCGAAATATTTGCGATGCGCGAGGTGACTTTTTTGGCAGGGGTGTTTCATCCCCCCTGGATTTTATTTACTAGGGTTATCTCCCTAGGACTTCTGTGCAGGGGTGTCCGTCCCTGGGTGTCTGTGCAGGGTTTTCCTTCCCTGATTTCTAACCTACATATAATAACATCAACTGAAATATATACATGCCATAAAAATATGATACAGCAGAAGAATATAACTAAGTTACACAACAACGTGCTACTAAACATCTGAACTTTCACGTAACGTTGCATCTGGATAAATTTTCAGAGGAAGAGCAGCAACACACACACACTAACAAACACACACACACACACACATGGACACACAAACACACACACACACACACATACGTACGCAGACACACACACACGCACGCACGCAGACACACACACACATGGACACACTCACACACACACACGGACACACACACTTCACAAACTTATCCATTTTTCGTAACAGCCTGGTTTGTCGAAACAGTCACGATAGCCGGGAACGTCTTTGTGTTGTAGTGAAACCCCCTCTTCCAGAACGTGGTGAAACTGCATGATAAGAAAGAAGAGGTTGTACGTCAATGCTAAATATAATGTGCATAGTAGCTTTGACTTGGCGCTTTGAAGAACAATGCGACATAAGAGTCTTTCCCCACCCTGTACTGGGAAGGTTAGCTAGAACATGCACTTTACGCTAGACGTTCGTGCATTCACTCATTCATTATTTCATTAACCCGTTTTTTTTTTTCGTAACAGCCTGGTCTTCACAGCCAAGATAGCTGGGAAACAGTCCACTTCCTTCAACCAGTCAGTCCTTATGGAAACGTCTTAGTGAACCCCCGATCTTCCAGAACATGGAGTAACTGCATTATAACAAAGAAGAGGTTGTACGTCAACGATAGATATGATGCTAGAATGCAAAGTCGCCTTGCTCAGACCAGACGACATTCGATCCTTTTCCTATAGCTACCCTGTACTGGGAATGGTGACTAGAACATGCATCTTTACACTAAGAGCATTGCACGGAAACATAGCCATTCATTCATTCAATCATTTTCCATGCAGCCTGATCTTCAGAGCCTCACTAGTCGGGAAAGTCCACTTCCTTCAACCAGCCAGTCTTCGCGTTTTACTTCCTCCAATATATGGTGTAGCTGTGTTGTTGAAAGAAAGACAGAAAAGGGGGTGCGTTAGTAACGCATACAAGATGCAACGACGCGTTGATCCAATACACACACACACACACACACACACACACACACACACACACACACGGCATATGACCTTGACCTGGCGGAGGACATCATCTACGTCAATGGCGCGAACATGAAAAATACAACACCTCCAACAGAACTGTGAACTTGGCACAACATGCACTGACGTCGATCTACGAGAGGCCAACCAGACTGCCCGTCAGTGGACACAGAACTGGAGCGGCAAGATATGATGATGATGATCTGAAAAATAGGTAAGGCAGGATGGCATGAAATTCTGAAGCCAGGTAAAGCAACAAAGCAGTATTACTATGTATGTTACGCCCATATTCTGATTATAAATTTGTTTGCTTTATTCACCATTTTCATAGATGTTTCACAGCAACATTTCATGGATATTCTGAGTCGTGTGTGCGAAGAAATAACAATCGACATGGTAAACATTGTGATACTTTCTTTATTCGAAGTACTTACTTACTTACTTGAAATGAATAAATAACAGAAATTATTGTAACGTTGGACGGGAGACGCAGCGACCGCTCGTTATTACCAATTTCAAACTTTTGCCAAATTCAGATATTCAAACGACTATCGAAGTTGTGCATGCGTGTGTGTGTGCAAAGTAGACAGTATAAAGTTACGATATAGTCATGCGGGGGGGGGGGGCGCTAGGTAAAGGAAAGGTTCTTCAACTTACACCCATAAGGTACCCCGGGGGTTCAATACGAGCCTAGCAGATTTTATCTTACTTTTAAGAATTTTTGATGACTTTTTAGGTTTTGTCGCGATCGACTTATCATTTAACCACAGAATACTGCATTATCAATTAACTACTGCTTAACGTTTATTTCCACTACCCACCCTTTCCATAATGGGGCAAAGAAAAAAAAGAAAAATCATGGGTTGGCCCTAACCCCAGAAGTACTATTAAGCGGGACAGGACCCCCCGCCCCCCTCCAGTTTTGACCTGGGGAGGAAAAAACATGTTAGTTATACAATTGGAAGTAAGTATGAGCAGAGATGTGAGATATCTTGTGAAATTTTCACAAACGTTCTCACATCAGAATCCATCAATTCCAAGCGATAGGTCATTTGACGTTGATGGATTCTAAAGAAATACTTTAGCCTTACAACAATCCATCCAATTCCTAAGAACAAGTCTTTGGAATTCTATGGATTTTAGTGGTGTCAATTCACATGGGATCTAAATTCTATGCTACAACATAGAATACAATAGCTTGGGTGCCACTCTAGTTAGTTTACCGGGGCTCCTATACAGCCCTAAACTGACTACGATGGTACCCAGTCTAGAGCACAATCAATTCATATACATACAATGATTGATACACAATGGACCATTCCAATCGAACACCATAAGCCCCGCCCCCTGTTCTATTAAAGGGGGTTCTATATGTTCGATATGGTGTTCGACTGGACTTGTTCATTCTATCGTTTTCGTGTACGTGTGTGCGAGTGTATGCAGAAAGAACGACACCATTGCTGCATTGTGAAATCTTTTTGCGTAGTAAGATATCTAAAACGATCCGCGCTGCACGTGGGCATCACAATCATGTTGGAGTCTTCGGGGTATCTGCGATTTACTTCTATACAACGCGCGGTTTAAACTATACAACGTTTACATATATATATATAACCACGTTTACTTCTATGACGGCGTCGCGAAGATGCCCCTTTTCATTGCTAAGCCAGTGAACTGACTTTCCAACGAAAAGATGTTTGATGTGAACCTTGCTGTACGGAAAGGTTCACATCCGCGCAATGCAAGCAATATACAAGCACAGATCACAGCAATGGGAACATCACAATGCATATATAGAAAATGAAATCTCCAAGCAGATGTAAGGATTTGGCTCAGTGTATTTGTAAAATTTAGTACATCTTGATAGTAATGTCTTTGTTTCGTCCTAGGGGGGGGGGGGTAAACAGAAAAAAGGGCACTCGTAAGTATTTCAAATCAAAGACATAGAAAATGAAGAAAAAAAAATCAACAAAAGAGCCACAAGGCCAACCCAAAATATCTGTTTGGGGATTAATACAAATACACAAAAGCACAAATTCAAAGCAACCGCGTGAAATGCCACCACTAAGATTCTACCCGAGAATTCATGGAAATTTACAGCAGACGTTCCATGAAAACTTGTTAACTATATATCACATAATATGCAGGAAATTTTGTGCAGCAGTCACAAAATTCCTTACATGGTAAGCCATGCAATTCCCAAGAGCAAGTCTTGGGAATTCTATGGATTTAAACATGGCATGTGGCATGGCATCATCATACAGCAAATCACAAGAAACAAGATACCCCGCTCCGCCATCTTTAGCGCCAAGCTGATGGAGTGCAACTGCCAAAGAAATTCGTATAATCACAGAAGGAATCTCGAATTACATTTATACAACGTAAAACGCGCGCGTTACAGGTATATGTAAATGCACGTATTGCTGTTATACAACGCACGAATCTTTCCGTAATCCGTTGCTAAGACAGAAAAGATGGCTGATGAGCAACGGTCATCGCAATTCGAATCTCAGAGGGAATCCCGAATTACCTTTATACAACGCGTAAAACGAGCGTGTTACAGGTATATGCAGAACGCACGAGTTACTGTTATACAACGCACAAATCTTTCCGTTGCTAAGCACTGTTGTTGGCTGTCTTCCCAACGGGAAAGATGGCAGGTGTGAAACCTGCTGCAAGCTTCACAAGCGGGCAATACGAGCGCTAGTTGTAAACACCACTAACCTCTGTGAAGCCGTCAGTCGAAATGGCGCGAGAAATGATTCATCAATTTTTATAGCCTGGATTTGAATTGTTCCATTGTTCTACAGGTGAATGGTTACGCCATACTAGAAAAAAAAAGTTCGTTTAACTGCCCCCAAAACGACTCAAAGACAGTTAGGGTCACTTTTCTCATATGTATAATCTTTAAATTTCAATTATGACAAAACGACATTTATTTGTATAATGATAAAAAGTAGTAACAAATGTGTTCCCCCTATGTAGACGCAAACGATGGGTTCTTCCAAATCGTCGACACCTGGATTTCAGCTGCGTTGCCTGATTATTCAAATGTACCCAGCATGCACCGGATGAAAATAGATCAATCCTGACTTGTCCATCACAACCAGCAGCTCAACCAAATGACAGCATGGCATTCAGCGTTTCGACTAATGAGAGAGTGGCTACATGTCCATTAGATGTTTTCAGCAGTCCAGCCAATGACAGCATGACAATCAGCGGTTCGACCAATGAGAGAGTGGCCAAATCTTTTCAAGCTGTTAATTGTAACATCTTGATAACATTTGGTATCTTGGTGGTGGTTGGCCAAATGCCTTTTTACCTGGCCCTTGTATAGATCGTAGAATCCGGCAAAAAGCTGACCGACGCACACACCAAAACCAATACCTCTATTTTCAGTTGTTGGCAATCGAACGTATACTATACTATTAGCCTTGCTCCTGAAACTTCGCCAAAAAACTGATTCTCAATTGTATGTGCGTGCGTATTTTACGTGTCGTTTTAATTATCTTATGAATGAATATGTGAAAAAGTTTCTCTCCTTACATTCAAGTGATGTCCCAAACACGTCTCCTAGATGATTTTCCTATGATTTATAATGTCTGCCAAAATACATTTTTGTCTCTTAGAAGAGTGGTAGAAATAATGTTTAATTCCTTTGCATGTACGTATATATAGACCTGTAGTCTGCTGTACTATCATTGACCAGCCATTCACACTCAAAACATACCTATGATATATAAAAAAAGACACAAGAAAATGACACACATTTCCAAAGTCCATAGAAGTGAGGTGTATTCCAGCACTTCACAATGATGTACATATATCACAGGTACTTCCTAAATATGTAGACTCTCTATACTGCAGCATCCTGATACAAATGTAGTTCATCCCCCCCCCCATCCTTGTCATGTTATTAGGGCCACACCAATTAAATTGTTTAGTTCTTGGATAATAGACCGATCCCATAGCCATACCCACTTCTGTCAAAATGTAGAAATGCAAAATAAAAACATAAAAAATTGATATCAATGCACATGCAGTCACTCTCTCATTAGTGGAACGGTACATTAGCATTATCTCATTGGCTGAACTTCTAATTCTGATGGACAGTCAGGATCGGTCTATTGGCTAGGAGGCTGAGGAGAAAGTCTGTACCTTAGTGCACACAGTATCAGAGAACAAGTTTAGTCAATTTTTTCCCATGCTTGTTTTCACCTTAAAATTTCCAAGAACCAGGCAAATGAATTGGTGTGGCCTTAAGCAGTGTTCGATTTGGATCTCTCATAATACAATATTATGTAGCACCTAATTCTACTCATTTCTGGCCAGTTTCTGACCAGAACAAGCCTCAAGCGATCATGCCACTATGAAATTTCCCCAGATACATTGCTGCGTGCCATACTACCTCGCAAGGCACAAGGAGACAACCTATTGTCAATCTGTCCTCATATAGGGACCGTCGCAAATTCTACATGCACAGTTCTAAAAGTACACATTTTTGTATGTATATTTGGGACGAGCTCAAAACTTTGAATAGCCTGGATGCAAGACCCCCAATCTCTAACATATCCCCCAAACGATAGATATGTTAGAGATTGGGGGTCTGGCATCCAAGCTAAATTTTGAATGCTTGCACAAAATCATCAAGTCCTCTAGACTTAAGCTCTTGAGAATTGCCTAATGATTTTGAATCAGATACAGTCAAACCTGGATTCAGCAACCACTCACTGGAGTGAGAAAACGGGTTGCTTAGGACAGGTGGTTGCTCAAGACAGGGTGGGTTAACTGTGTTAATTGGATGGGACTGTTCTAGGCCCGATTTACACACACGTTTCTGAGTTGGAGTAAACTCAGGACTGTGCAAGGAGAACCCTAGACCACTCAAGTAGCGTTTTCTTGTAGGAAAACTCCACTTGAGCAGCCAAAAATTCATCACATACAGCCCCGAGTCGACTCCGAAAACTTGTGTGTAAATCAGGCCATAATATGCCTTGGTACTGCAGGTCGTTGCCTGACCAGGTTTGACTGCATCTCCTTCTGTTGCAAATCAGGAGAGAACAGAACAATTTTCTGTTTCGAGAGGACAGACTAAGTTTCTGTACACAGTGGGCATTCTTACCTTCCATGAGACAATGTACACAATTTACATATATTTATACATTCACAGTTTCTTACAAGATTAACAAATATGAACAGAATACTTAAACAATAAAAACGAATATCGTATCATGATTGGATAACAATGTTGTTCACAATTCTCCACAAACGCTAATTCTAATGGTTCAAGTATGCTATTCTACCTTAAATCTTGTCCAGTAATCTCTTATGCTTTCGAAAGTTTGTAATTTGAGCACATACATGTACGGTATAAGGACAAAACTCTATAGTTCATAATGTTGATAATAAATACATAGCTACAAGCTTTCTGGAAGTTTACAATAACCAAAAACAGATCAAACAAGTTCACAGAGAAATGTATGATGAAAAATCATTCTGAGGATTGACTTTGGATTCTTAAACTACAAGAAAATAAGCAAGTATACTTCTTATTATGACTATCAATTGCATTGTACAACTTAGCATTATACTGCTTATGTATTTCAGCAAAGTAGACATTTGTATTTACCATGTTGGTCAAATATAGAACAGAAACTACATCTTAATATACCATTGCCAGGCTGTACAACACTTTGAGTGATTTTTGCTGAAAACTAAAGTAAGATAGTATGTTTCTGTTTTTTTACCCAAATTGTTACACATACTTTGAAAACTACAGGATAACTGATAAATATCATGTATCATGTGTGATAAATATCACATATCATGTGCGCATTCTACCGTAAATACTGAAATGGATGGGCACCAAATCGCATACCGTAAGTTGCCTAATAGTTACATGAAATTCCTTATTCATATGCACGAGTAAACAAAAAGCCAGATTCTACCGTCTCTCATTGGTCCATGCACGACCTTGTATTGACCTTCACACGACCTTGTACATGTACTGACCTTTACACAGCAACTGACCGAGTCTAAACACCTACATGCCCGTATATGGAGTCAGTTGTACACATTCTTTTGTAAATAAACAAATTCCTACAGTAGAACAAAATGGCATCATACATTGAAGCTTTCTATACATAAAAGCAAATATCTTTTCTACAAATACAATATTATTTTTCCAATAACAGTTTTCAATCCAGAAACGATACATCATGCTTACCTATTCCGCAGTAGGCTTCATATGCAAGATGTAGTTTTTATGGATAACAGAAAGTTAACATAATGAAAAGTTACAATCATGATGATAACCCTTCAAGTTGTTTGGACCATTCAGCACATTTCAAACATACCATTCAAGTACCCCGATCTATTTACAGCCTCAGCTGAAGTGAAAGGGAACGAAATTCAAATATTGGACTTCTTTTTACTTTGCCTTTGGGAACATCATCCCTTTCTGGTAGATCTGGAGCAAAGCAGGGCAACTGAGATGAAATCTTGCCTTGATTTCAAAGCTGAATCAAAGAACAGTGGACTAAATTTCTTGCAAGGAGAAGACAGTTTCTTCTCAGACAAAAAGAAGATAGTTCAGGTTTCAAGGAAAGCAATATATGCTTGACCCAGAACCTACCAGAAAGAAACAATTCAAGTAATGCTAAAAGAAGTTATTCTTCCAAATTCCAAAAAGTGAATTCTGTTACCTTTCACTACTACATGTATACAGTTTTAAAGTGGACCTATACATGTCATGGACTTGCACATATTTGATAGAGACATTGCATTCATGATGTTTGTACTATAATAATTGTAGTAGTTCCAGATCTGATAAACCTTAAGAAAAGTTCCTAAGCTAGTAACACTGTCGAGTTTTGCAGTGTGTTTCTTGTGACAGTCTTAATTCACTATTGTTCATTGAAAGATTAAGATGTCTAAGATCGAATTTAAATATCACTGCAGTGTCAATCAGTGTCCTTTCAATAATCAATCTGAACACGGTGTCTGTTTAAGTGATTAATTGATTTGCTGAAAAAAGGCAACATTTTCTGCAAAGGTCTATGGTAATTTCTTCTGTTGGAAAATTTAGTGGTGACATTTCTTACCCTGATCAAGCAATTCCACTGAAAAAATTTACTGACACCAAATGATTTTTCATCTCTGAATTACATCTACCATTACAGGCAGCTCTCTTATCAATGCCATCTTTGGTTTTCTCTTTGCTGTGCAAGTTGTCATGACTTTCTCATTTTACATGTCCTTCTTTAAATATTTCCCTCATATTAGATGATGAACATGACCAAGACCCTGATACGCATCTTTAAATTAGACTGGGCAATCTCCAAGCAGATGTAAATTAAAGGAAAGGCAAAATAACATTTATCAAGCTCTTCATTCTGTGGAGCAAAAGACCTTTCTACATGTACATCTTATTGCCGGATGGTTCACTGATTTTGTTTGTTACTTTTCTTTAAAAGCTAAATAAAAAGAATTAAAAAACATCTCTACATCTGCTTGGAGATTGTGCACCATGGTCAGTGTAACAAATGCTGTGAATTCTTAAATATGGCATTGCTACATGGAAGGGGTGATGATTCATGTGTCTTAAGAACAAAAATAACCTTACGATTCCTACTAGATTCTGCATTGCAGCTTAATTCCTTCCAAGACATGAAGGACAATTTCTTAAAGGAGTCTTCCTTAACTCTAAGACTTCCTTACACTTAATTAACACTAAGACTAAATTCTCCCATATACAGGACAATACTTATTACATGTACTTACATGTACTGTCCACAGTAGGAAAAGTTAAAATCATCACATTTTCTTCCACCTTTAGGCCACACCAATCTATTTTCTTGGTTCACGGACATCTTAAGGTGAAAATAAGACCGTTGTGGTCAGAAAGGAAACTACAGGAACCAGGGCAGTTTGTGATCAATGGGAGAGAGTTGAAGAAAGACTGATTGCAGCTGCAGGGTGTTCAGACCACTGCAGCAGCTGAACACAGTGGACTACTTAAGTACTACTCTGGTGAATATATAGCTTTAAGCTTAGCAGACATCATAAAAGCTTAGCAGACATCAAAAAAGCAGAGGGCAGGGAGGAAAACTTCAACACTACTGTATTTGCTCCACAGTACAGCAAGGTATAAACCTGGCCTCCAGGCTTTGTTTTCATTATGGTTTCCAAGTTAACCTTCAGAATCTCCCTGCCTTAGTACTCTGTAACCAGTTGGGAATTGGGGACCAAATGGCTACTTTAGAGTGCTAAAGGTTAAGAATAATCATAAAAATTCTTAAGAATCAGAGGACCAACAAATTAAATTGGTGTGGCTTTAAGAAGGATGTGACTTCCTTATCACTAAAAGTCTTAAATACACGGGTCTAAGACGGAGCTATGACAACACTACCCTGCTCAGGCGGGGAGACATGTTTTCCGCGCTGACGGTCCGCTTCAGTTCTGGTTTGTTTCCTTCCTTCATCTTCTCTTCACATGCTCTGGAGGTAGCCTGGAAAACAACAAATAATTTTGAATGAACTTTAATTTCATTTATCCTTTCTTTAACTTTTCAGTTGCTTGAGTCACTTGAATCTTCTGTGAACATTGAAATTTGCAACAAAAATCCACCATTCAAAGATCACAACTATAGCATGTCCAGAACATGAGATGTCAATACTGGAAATTCTGCTGTAGTACCGTAGAAAGCCACTAGGAGACCCATTATGAAACTTGACTCTCGCTTCCCCCACCCCTACCGACCTACAAAATATCAAAACGACCCACCCATAGATCCTCGAGTTATGCTGGAAACATACACAGCCACCCACCCACAAATAAATGGCACACAAAACATAACCTTTTTCTGCAACCATACACTGACAAACAAAATATTCACGCACTAGACATTGGGGCACAAGAAACCGAGGCTCAACATTTTTTTTCTGTGTACCTACACGGGTGACTTTCAAAATAACCTGCACTACCAACATTTTGCACCACACTTTTCTCTTCATGTCTGCCAAAATGCAACTGTGGACTGTGTAAGTTTAGATGCACAGGTAAGTGGCCATCCTAAGCAGTGAAAATACAATGCCTCTGCTATTTTTCAAATCTTTGGTATGACCCACCTGGGTCTTGAACCCCCGACCTTCCAAATGCAAGGCAGATACTCTAGGCCATGGTACCAGCCAAAAGGGGAAGAAGAGTAAACATCAATCCATCCCACCTCTAATCTCTGAGCCCTCTCCTTGCTGAGCTGCTCCACCGGAAAGATGAGGTCGTTGGCATCTGCAAGGGAGCGCAGGTCGAAGTAGTACTTGGCGTAGACGCTGGAGGGCACGTTGATGTTGAACTGCAGCAGCTCAAGGAACTGTCTCTCAAGGGCATTCCTGTGGGGGAAAGAACACGTCAATCATGAATCAATCAAAGGGGAATGCAAGGGTTCCAGTTATCCCAGTAATGGGAAATATGGGAAAGTAGAGAAAAAAGACGGTGTCATTATCCCAGGAATCAAGAGTTCAGACTCTCTCTCTCCATCCAATTTAACGTCCTTTATTACTGTCACATGGGGGTTGGACGTGATTGCACATGGATTGGGGAGCCTGTGGACTCCTCATCAAGTGCAAGTCTATTTTGTAGCAAGAGTTTTCACTACTCTCACTGCATGAAAATGCTAACCTGCTTTGTCAAATTCTATACGGCTAGTCTGCAAATACCCACACTCTGCTCCCTTAATCAGAGCCCTTGGATTGGTCCTTCAAGTTTCAAACAGCCATCTGATGATCATTCAACTATCTCGTGGGGATGGTTCAACCTACCACTACACTACGGGATGCCACTGTTGTAGGTGAATGAGAGAATGAGTAAATGAGGGAGCATTTGTATCACTTACATGTCCTCCACAGTGATGTATCTTAGGACCTCCTCAGTTGGCTCTATGGACTAACAATTACCTGGTAGCCTTGCATGACTCTAAATGTACATGCTGTCCCAGTGTCTGCTCTATCCCATATGATTGGGTGTAATCAAACTCATTTGTATGCACTTATTCGTTTGTATGTATGTATGTAGTAGACCTTACGAAAGTCGCTGTGCTTTTGCTGTGTCAATAAAGATCTCTCTATAAAAAAGAAAGCTTTGTAAAACTTACATGTCCTCCACTGTGATGTCTCTGAGGATCTGGCAGTAATCCACGTTCCACACCGCCTGGTCGTCCCAAACCTTCGAGGCCAGCAGGATGGCTCCCAGCACGATTCTCTTCCAGTTACACGGCGCGATGTCGATCTCAGCGTACGTCAGCAATCTTTCTAGGTAAACCTGAGAAACAACAAACAACAATTTGTCTACATGAATATTGCAAAGTAAATAAGACCACACCAATTTAATTTCTTGGATGACGGATTTTTAAAATTTTTTTTAGCAAAAAAGAAAATCATGAAAACAGAAGGCTGGGGTGAAAACTTGCACCTGACCCTGTTCACTCCCTGAAATTGTGTGCAGCAAAGTACAAACTTTTCTCTGAGATTCTGTTTTCCTGTTGATTTTCCAATCGAGCATTCTTTTAAAAATTCCGTTAACCAAGAAATTAAAATAGTGTGACCTAAGGTAAAGGTACATGTAGTTATCATCTGTGTCTAGGGCACAGTATTTATTGCAAGGCAGAGACCAACCCTCTGTCCGTAGAGGGCAAATATTTATTGACTGCCACCAGTGATGGATAAGGCTGAATTTCCCAACATTGTGTTCAATTGTCCTTGAAATTGGTTGTGAAATACATGTAGTGATTTATAGCAGATAGATGTTTCATGTCAGATTTTAGCAATCTTTTGAGGTAAACCTGAGAAATAACAAACACAATTTGACAAAACCCATACAAGCACTATGTTGTTAACTTTGTAAGTTCTTGGAAATTCTTGAATATGTTAACTTGTGTATAAATTGTATGATACAATGTTAATATGAATGTCCTTTTTTAACAATTGATTGTGTGTGTAGCATATTGAATGTATTTTTCCAGGGTTAGCCCTTAGATACATGTAGCCAATTCCGCTAATTGGGCAACCCTGGCCTGTAACAACATGCTGAAACCAATAAACAAATAAATAAATAATAGAGAAACGCGAAACTTACCAAAGTTATAATGGCACACTCCGCAGTGAGCTGTGCGGCGCTGAACAGAGTTCTGATAAATCTGTAGATGTGTCTGTGTTCAGGCTCGATCGAATCATAGTTGTCTGGGACAGAGTCCTTCTGGAAGACATGGCAGTACATTTTAGAAACATGTTAAACGTACAGATACGTCTGTACAGTCATCAACAATTTTACGACAGTCACTGAAAAACAACTATCATAATATATAACTAAGTCTTCATAAAAGCATAAGCCATGTTGATTTGATTGTATGGATGACATCCTCTGGGAACCGCCGCAAAAATAAAACTTAAGTTGTCTTCATTATGAAATCTATGTGGTCAGAGAGGTTGAACAAATGACTAAACACACACAGAATGGTATTTCAAATAATGGATTCCTGTTGGTAAGTGCTTTATTTTGTGTTCTATAGAGTACATTCTGTACATATAGCATCATTGTATTGGGTAAAATAATAACAGAATCTTCTGTAGTCCACCAGACTTTTCAACACAGTTTTGTTGCAGTAATCTACAAGTACTTACTGTTAGAGGATGAAGCTTTTCATCAAATATGTCCAGAGTTTTGCAAATCTCTTCTTTGTCCCTGCGGAAGAATGTGAGGGAAATAAACAGGTCACAAAAGATGTCCCCACGCTTTCTAAAATGTGCTGTTGCATTGAATTTGACAGCTTTTCAAATGTTTTTTACAAAATCTAAAATACACTTTGGATACTTACAACAACAATTTCTGTTAAGAATTATTGTTGGAACAGCAAGAGATTAATTAGGTGAATGGATTTCATTACTTCAGTTATTAGCATATTGATTGCAGTCACAAATCTTAGATAAGAACGACTTGACTCACCTATTCTTTATGTGGTAGTAAATGGCAAGAGCAACACTGAAAAGATAGAATACAGGGCTTAGCACACATCATACATGTACAATGTACTACATCACCGCAAAAAAGGAACATCTTTTATCTATTTTCTGTCATCTTTCTGTGACAACATTTGAAAACAAGATCACTAATCTTTGTATTACCTTTTGCCATCATATACATCCATTCATATAACATATAAATTATAATCCACATTGAAGCTGGAAAGTAGTAAGTAGAGTCACAGTCAAAAGTGACCATTCAAGGGACTTGAACTTGAAGAAACTGGTCGCAGTGGACAGGTGGCCATTACAGACAGGGTTCTTAATGCTTGATGTGTCAATGGGTAAAATAATGCAAGGGACTGCCAAAGACTCACGACAGGGCACAGGTTTGATCACTAGTTTGTATGCACATGTACATAAACATGAATATTGTTATAGCTCGTTATACTGTCTATGTCAAAATTCCATGATTGTAATGTCTTGACTTGTCATGTCAGCAGGGCTAGTCCTTTGTAATAACCACAGGCTACTGTAGTTGGGCAGCCCTGGCTGTGTGTGCTGAACAGCCAAACCAATAATATAAATAGTCAGTTATAGATAAATAGTACAGGTTTGACTGAACCTACATGTACACCGCAATGTCAAGTAAGTAAGTTTCCAAACAAATAAACAGTCCTCACCACTTGAGGGTGTTTTTGAGGTTGGGTTGGCTGACTGTGCTGTCATCTATGTAGATAGTGGAACAGGAGCTGAACTTCTTATTCAGGTTGTTGGGCGATTCCTGTTGCTGGGAAGAGAATCCACAAATTCAGTCTAAAAGTCCATCAATTCAATATCCAGGGCAATCTCCAAGCACATCTATTGGTGGCAAGACAGTATCAAAAGGGCCAACCAGTATCCAAAAGGACTTTGGTGACATTTTGGATACAGGTTGGCCCTTTTGATTCTGTCTTGCCTCCAATAGATCTGCTTTGACATTATAGCCTGGGCACCATCCTTTGTAGTTACCAGTGGCTGTCTTTCTAGTAAGCAAGACTTAGGCCACACCAATTTAAATTCTTGGTTATTGGATTTTTATTTTCCCAAAAAAAAAACTTAAGAAAAAAAAATCACGAAAGCAGAAGGCTGGCCCAGCCTTCTGTTTTCAGGATTTTTTTTCCTAAAATTTTTTTTTGGAAAATAAAAATCCGTTAACCAAGAAATTAAATTGGTGTGGCCTTAGTGAAACGAGAGACCCAGCGGTAACTACAGAGGATGGTACCCAGGTTACCACTTCAAGAAGCACTGAGATGAAAAATAGATGCTTATCATAAGTACATAACTTGGTGAAACCATTGATGATCTATAGGGATTGTCTGCAAAGGTTTTAGGGTCCACAGCTGTCTGACTGCTGCTGATGTTGAATGTCTAACATGCAGGATTGAAACTGATGTTTTGGGTTATAACAGATGATCAAGACGATTGCAGTGACAGTGATATGAGAACTGAATTATCCTTGTGAAATGTCAGCATAGCTCATGTGTGCACTTTAGGCCTGCTGCACTTTGTCTCATCTAGGAGCTATGAGAAGAAGTCAACTCTGATACAAAAACATATCTAGTCATACGAATTTACTAAAGGAGTATCTTGAGTATACATTGTAGATGTAGTGATTGTAGTCTCTATAATTCAGATGATCTCTCTGCATCTTTATTTTCTGTGCAGAAAATGACAGAAATTTGTAGCTGTAGAATCACTATCCAAGGAAATGTAAAGAGCAGTTGAAAGCTGACATTCATTTTTTAAATTATGAGAGTTGACATGATATAGAGACCTGTAAATTTATTTCTGCTTGCTCTTTTTGAACCTTTTTATGCTAAGCATACATGCTTCCATGTAGATCTACAGGTTGGCCCTTTGCATGTCAGTTTCACCAAACAACAACAACAACATTATATAGTACATGTACATTGCAGCACCTGACTTACATGATTAATGTGATGATTGTTTCTTTTCTTCGAAGAATGGTGCACCAACAAACCATCTGGAAAAAAGCAAAGATCATTGAAGGATATCTCTACACAAGTATACAGTACACAGCAGTATACATGTACATTGTACATGTACAGAAGACAGCATTCTAGAGAGCTTGTATGGGTGTACATTAAAATATCTGCAATATCCTAACAGATTTGGGAGCACATTTTTCACAACCATGATGAAACTATGTTTTAAGTAGCAGTCTAAACTAAGGCTACTTTAGTCCCTTTGTACCACAACCTTAAGATACAGATAAGGTCAAGGTTAAACAAAGATAAGTGGACACATATAGCCTTAGGGGTGAGTCAATGTCAAGAATAGAAATGTCTTGGATGCAACTAAATGGTGAGATAATAAATCAATATAATATAAACCAGGGCTCGAGATAGTGGGTGCATGTGCACCTGTGTGCACCCAAAATTGGAGCTGTGCACCTAATTTTTGACTGTGGGTGCACCAGTGCACATAGATATTTTTGTACACTATATATAGGGTAACAGTTCTCTTGTACACTAGCATACAGAATATTCTTGAAATGTAAGTATCAGAAAAAGCAATATAACCTTTTGTTGTACTTTATTTGATGTATTGCTTGGTTGAAATTTGACATCTGGATAGAATTACAGACTGAAGTTCTTAATTAAGGGAGGCAGTAGTGTCAAACTTATGTTTTTCTGACATTCAACTTTATTTTATGTGGTGCACCCAAAATCTTTTCTGTGCACCTAATTTTTTGGGTTGGGTGCACCAGTGCACCAATCTCCAAAAAAGAATTTCGAGCCCTGTAAACTGTTTTTTTAAATTTTTATAAAAATTAAAAGTCAACACAAACCTGATCTATGGTGGGAGGTTAGTTCTGAAAAACAAAATTGTTTAGGGATTAAAAGAGTAGGAAAAACTCAAATTATATTACAACTGGTGCAGTGAGAAACAACCTAGTAAGGCATTAAATATTGGACATCTACATTTATGTCATACCTGGGCTGCGAAAACGTTCCATACGGGTGTTCCGCATAATGTGATAATTTTCCTTATCACACAGGGTTCTGCTTTTATCACACAGGCTTCCATATAGGATATTTAGATTGTATTTCGAGTGCGCTGGTTGCACCGCTGTCGAAAATTCAAATACCCGATTCGCAGGTTGGAATCGATGTCGTTAACGATATTTTTGAGGACAAAAAACTCTCTCAACTCCAAGCGCATTTCGCATTGAACTGTGTGTTTTTTCGGGTGGGTATGACATAAATAAAACACAACACGGGGTATTCCGCATCACCCTCGGTCCCGGCTCTCCTGCGAGTCGCATACGACCCGCAGTAGGGCTGGTACCTCAGGCAATACGGAATACACAGTGTTGTATTCTATATGTATATGTAACCTCCATTAACGTTTATCTGCCAGGTTACATATATCTGCCACTTTGAAAAACATAGTACTTGAGAGATCTCTAGCGACACACCCCCAGGTATGCACAGTTTAGATATGCAGGTCTGGAGTACTGTACATTATACTGGGGAGCATTGCATTCAATTTGGACATCTTTTTCAAGGTGGCAGACATATGTCAGCTGTCAGAATTGCATGTATGTCAGTTATGCAGCTTATTACTCCGATTATTAGTATGCCTGTACCATGGAAGTTATCATAATCTTACAATGCAACATTAGGATATCAGTTTACAAACAGGTATTTGAAAGTACTAAGAGTAGAGAGCATAGAACTTTTTAGAAGCAATGGATTCAGTTTAAAAGATTATGTTTAGTGACAGTCATGTATCACTTATTGTGATAAAAGATCATCTTCATATCTTGTTGAGATTCTCAAATCTAAAATTCTCAGAAGGCCCAAGACTTTTTCTTCTTGTCATTTCAAAATGTTTAAGAAAAAAGGTCAAAATCTCAAGCAAATTCTAACGTGAACCACAATCTTTTTCTCCTTTATGTTTCGTTAAAAATCAAGACACAGACGATCAAAATTGACAGCAATTATTAACCAGCTGTGACTACATGTATTTACCCAAGGACATTATATAATGTCCTTGATTTACCTAGTACTTTTCCGTTGGGTGCAGTAGACTTCATGAGGAAGATAGTGCTGGCTCGGGGGTGGTTGGAGGGGTCCTCCTCATGGTCTGCAAAAAACAAAAACATTTTCCTGTCAAAAATCTCCATAAATTCACAATCAGGATTTTGAATCTGTATATATCTTTTATCTGTATCTGTATAGCCGGTATAACCGCCCTTCAGCATAATATATTCAGTGACTGTTAACAGGTTCGCAGGCACGTAGCGATGGTTATAACTTATATTACACTGAACGACCTATCACACCTAACTTTTGCACTTTGTAAGTGTTGTTTAAACCTACTTAATGAGGATGTCCCTATTGTGCTCCGTGGAAACGAGTTCGAAGCTACAGCTACAACTTAGAACAAGAAGATTTCTTAATACCTGAATCCTGGCCATAGGTTGATAACTACAAATGTGTACGATACATTCTTCAGTCCAGGATAATATGGATAACAACTTAGGATTTAAAATCACTTATCAATAAACAAATGCGCAAAAACTCTTCATCAATTAGTCACGTATATTGGACAAATAAAGCCTACATCTGTCTGACATGTACATGTATAACCAGTAATAACATTTAGAGAAGACGGGATTTCCAAACTGCCTGTGGGTCCGTGGAGGGCAAATATTTATCGACTGCCACCAGTGATGGATAAGACTGAATTTCCCAACATTGTGTTCAATTGTCCTTGAAATTGGTTGTGAAATAGTGAGTTATTGCAGATAGATGTTTCAGGGCAGATTTTACATAACCCCGGTTTTATGTTAGCGGCTCCCTAGTGAGAGTATTGACTTACCTTTATGAAGATACCTAAGTTGACATATAACACCTTAATATAAGATCTGGAAGAAACGATTATACTTTAATTTATCTTAGGCTTTAAAGACCAGATATTTTCTTCATACAATTATACCTCTCTGACATTTTTCATTGAAGTGTTGTGAACTTTCACCCCAACATCTGATTGGAGATGAACCAATTAGAAAGCTCAAATAACAGTGGAATACTTAATATGTCCTTCTTCCTCGTGTTTGTTAACCTCTAATATCTTGGGGTCAAAAACAGTATACTGTATGCTTGTCGTTAATACAGTACAACACACAGTCACTCTTTATAGATGTGAAAACCCTTTTGACAGACACAGAAAATGTGTGATTAAACTACAGACACTTCTCCACCCCCCTCCCACCCCTTCATCACCAGCTACACAATCACCAGTCTGCCAATTTGAACAGATGTCACTGATAACACCCCAACACTCTCAGCTGATTGTCTGGCAAATAGACCAGTCTGCAAAGACTAATGATGAAAATCACACTACTGTAAAATCCAGACATTTTTGCGGTGGTTTTATGTTTGCAGTTTTCGCAGTGACTGCCTCGCCGCGACCTTAAAGCCAGTGCAAATGCTTGTCCAGTGCCTTCTGCCTGGGTTTCAACCACAATCTTAAAACCACCGCGGACACTTTATTTTCTCCCTACCGCGAAATAAAATCCCCTCAAACATAACTGCAGTTACAGTAGACAGCGTCTGCACAGACGAATGGAAATCACACTACAGCCTGATAGAAGTGGCCCCCCTGGAATGTACACTTGGTTTAACAGCATGAGCTCTGATGTGGCCCCCCTGGATGAGGGTCTGCATGCTCTTTTCCGTAAGGTGTAGGCAGCCTACTTATATTTATTTATTTTTATTTATCTATTAACCATAATTTGTACGGAAAGCCGCCTGAATCTTTCAAACTTTCATGACTGACTGACGCCTTCTAACTAAAACATTTTTTTTTCATTTGGACAATGTTATTATAATAATAACATTGTTATTCGCCATTAAGTAAGATAACATAACTCATATTAATAACAATATGGTAACACTAATGCAAAAAAAACGGGTCTGGTGAACAATCTCAGGAGGTGGATTTAGCGGATCGAATCGAGATCATGTCATTCCTTTGCTTGGATGAATCCAGATTCGCGAAGCTCGGTATGAATGGGGTCTAACTGGTTCAAGTCAAGATACATCTCTGTCATTTTACATCTGAGAAACTAGAAAGGAGCTTTCACCTCAAAGTCTCAAACTAAACAACAATAACAGCTCCATGCTAGAACTGGTCCAAGTCAAGATACATTTTCTGGTATTTCAGTATCTGTGAAAGGAGCTTTCACCTCAAACTACACAGCAAAACAGCTCCATACAACAGGCCAAAGTGATGTGCAAGTTGAATACTGCGAGGATAAATTTGATTCCTGGATCTATTCCTGTCTCAATGGGCCCTTTCCCAGACAATGGCGGCAGATGGGGTATTGGAAATTTCATTTGCAGAAGGGTTTATCCAATTTGATTCTCCCTCAGTCAGGCTAGTTTCACAATCTCCTCTCTAATGTAATAATTCTGCTGACTGGCGGAAATTTATTGTTAGAATAAAGTGTCGGTGCAGTGAAGAAGACCCTTGATTCAGGCCACAAAAATTTATTTCCTTGGTTGTCAGACAGTCTATGGTGAAATTTAGGCCTGGATCTAAGTTCACTCCCTAAAACCAAGGAGGTTCGATCGATCAAACCTGTAAAAGTGATGATGACCACCTCTATATAATCATAAGGACCACCTGGCCAATATTAAGAATCCTATCTATAGTAGTGACCACCTGTTCACATAGACCAGGTTTTATCGGTCCCCTGGGAGGCATTGGCCCTCCTTGCTGAAACTGAGTGCACCAAGGCATAAACAAGCCCCAGGCACAGCTTTCATGTTTAGCACACGTCAAGTTAAATTGGTCTGGTGCCAGTCTGAATAAAAATCCTCAAACCATCTAGTCTAGACTATATAGACCACCAGGAATTGACTGAAAGAAACATTTATGACTTACAAAATTAAGAGAAAGAGCGAATTTCAAGCCTCTTACAATGTATGACTGTGTATTCTTATGATATTGAAGAATTAAAGCTCACGCTCCAGTTATGATTTGATAAATATGGCAAAGATGATATCGTTGTGTCATCTGAATCTGATATCATCAAACGCTCATCTGGCATAATTGCAGATGGGACCCAAAGGACCTTCATGGAACCATACATATGACATGGTCTCATCGACATGTACATCAAGATCAAACTTACTTCCATTTATCATATGATTAAGAAAAACCTTGCAGATAATTACCCTGTTCCTGTTTATGAAAATGCACATTTAGCTTCCCAACACTTTAAACTAAAGAGAATGAAGAAAACTGTCCTGTACCCCTGAATGCATGTCTATCTGCCTCCATAGAGGAAGGAATATTCAACCCGTCAGTTTGAATTTAGGTTGTTTTCCAAATTTCTCAGGTACCAAGTTGAAAGTCCATAATCTTATATTGTTACGGAATGAACAGTAAAATTTCCATCCTTTCCTTCAATGTAGTCGTCTAACAATTTCCTTCCATACTCTTCTCCAACAATTCATATGTATGTACTTTATTCAAATTCAAAAAAATATTTCACCTTGAAATTTTCTGGCAGGTGCTACATGTAACGTTAGTTTCCTTCCGAATTCAAAGCAGCCTGTGTGTGATTCGTCCTTGAACAGGAGGAACTATTAGTTATCGGTGATTGTCTGGGCCAGTCTGGGAATTTCCACCTACATGTTATTCAGATCCACCTGTTACGAAACGTCTGGCGTGTATAATAGGCTGGGATATGACGCTGTGACCTCTGTTTGCGACCCGGAATCCGAGACACAAACGCTTATCAGTCACAAATACACAACCATGCAGACCAAGGCACTGTGGAGAATCTTTGAAAGGAATGTACCAGGCAGTAGTCCAAAATATTAGCCTCGTATCCATTCCAATAGCTGCCAGGTTAAGTGCAGGTCCAGTGTTTGAGGAGAGCCACATGTACACCTCTAGCGTGTTAAAGAACCCATAACATGAACACTTAGCGAAAAAAAAGTAGAGGTCTATCCTGGTGTGAGTGATCAAACATTACATTAATATTAATAGTTAAAAGTCTACAGAATCTTCAAATTTTATAACATGAAGGCAATAGCCTCAACAGAAAGATGACAGAACCCTAAGACTTACAGTTACACAGCTTTTAACAAATTTATTACCTAAGATGTAGTTTTACAGTGTCTGTCTTCAAGTTCAAGCATTCTCTCTGCTACTGGATCACCCATGCACAAAACTGATCTACTGCTTCACTGATGCATCAGTTGAGAGATGACAGGCTTTTCATTACTCTGATGTCCCAGTATGATTGTTCAGCTCCAATACCTGTCTTTCGAATTCCACCCTCTCTGATCATGTAGTGAATGCACCAGCTATTGCTGCCATGATTGCTTGATGCTCCAGCGAAACTACTCAGTCAATAACCTTCATCCCTTATTACATAATGGCTAAGCTTAGATAACCAACATGATATATAGGTAGATGGTGACAGCCTGGGAGTATACAAATGTATACTGTGATATAGATAACTCTGGGTCTAATATTGAGCCTTGTTGACTATTTACTATTACTTAGTATTAGTATTAATGTAATGTTTGATTACTCACACCAGGATAGACCTCTACTCTTTTCGATTAAGCAAAGACGTTATTTGCATTACTGCATTGAAGATGATCTTTTAGTGTCCATGATACTTCCACTCAAAAATCCTGACAGTAAATCTTCATCCCAATATGTCTGCTTTATGTGTAATGGTAAAATTTGTAGAGCAACAAGATTGGAGGAAGAAATTTATGATGACATTGACAACAAGACAACTTCTGCTGAAGTTAGATAAATTTAGATGACTTGCAATGTACTTTAGTAACTGTATAGTATAGTATACTTCAGCACCAAAGAGTTTATCATACATGTAAGTTGAAATAAATAAATTCATGATTTATGACCCACTGTGGTATCTTCGTACAATAACAAGTTTAGATGATTGGCATGTTTAGTGTAGCCATTATTCATTGCATGGAAGATAAATCTGCATGACTTGCATGCAAGGAAATACTCTGTAACCATCAAAGAATCTGGCACAAGATGAGAGAAGAAATTTATGATCCTACATGTAAGACAACTTACCTCTTATGACATTGTCAAAGTTGATAGGTATATATATGCCGAGTAGAGACATTTGATTTATGATCATTTATTGCAGTGAATGAGAACTATCACAAAATAACCTGTCATTTTCCAAGAATATCAACATAAAAGACGGAAAAATGTATCATTACATGAGTTCATTCACAGTGACATTGTTCAGGTAGCTTATTCACCCATCATGATCCCTATGTTTAGTGCTCGTGGCTGATCATGTATGGCCAAATATGATGTTTTAGTAATGCATGACCTCTACTGGCAGAGGTCTAATATTACCATAACACACGGTGCAGGTAATGCAGGGCATGCAACTGAAGTACAATGTACATGTACAGTCAGGGTTCGAAATGCTTTTTTCTCTGTTGCCTACAGGTACAATATCACAACTTGTCTGAAATTTTACCTGTGTAAAGTGTAAAAACTTTTGGCAACTACTGTACGGTAAAATTCCTATTTACATACGCACCCCTCCTAATGTATTTTGTTTTTTCCAGACACAAATGGAAGTCATTTCCTGCAACTTCAGCTTGGAGGATAGAGCCGGGATTAGAACAGGATGGAGGAGCGTCACTGTTCTATTCTTTAGTTTAGGGAAATCCCTGAACTGTTGTACAATTGTAGACGGGTATTTAATTTGGAGCCCTTGGATGTAATATCTGGGCATGTAGGTTGAGCACATAACAGTATGTGGCACGGAGAGGGAGTATATTTAAGTGGATGTCATCGGACAGATTATCCCACATTGTCGGGATTCCGGCTGCCTCAGGTCTGACATGCTGGCAGAATGGTGGCGGGGATGTTAAATATGGCTCCGTACGTCAATGTATACGGGGGGAGCATACATGTTCCCTTGGTGCAAGCTGTAACGCAACCCCGTTGCTTGGCCGTATGGATTAAAATCCGTGGATCCTTGGGTCGGAGCTCAGTCCTAGGGTCGGCTGAGCTCGGACGTAGTAAGGGATGCATTCCTCATTTTGGATGGTGACGTAAAGCCAGTGGCCCAGTGTATGAGGGAGCTCTAGGTGTAAGCTTCAAATCTTTGCACGTAAAAGAACCCAACACACTTATCAAGAAGAGTAGGTGTAACCTGGTGTGCTTGGCCAGAGATAAGGGAGCCGTAGGGAAGCTGCATTGCACTTATAGCTAACAAAAAAGCGCCATGCTTCGTCCTCAGTCTGACTCTGAGGTTCGCCCGCATTTCCACTTTTACTTTCCATCTTTGCTTGCAACAGGATGCACATGCTTCTCTTTCTGAATGTTTAATCAGTACAGGTAACTGCTGGGGGGATTGTATTTTCTTGTTGGAGACAAGCGTATAGTTCTTCCTAAGGACAACATACCCGTTTGCCCCAAATTTGATCTAAATTGTTTCTGTATCAGTGAGTTCGTCACAACGCATGTAGTCTGGACGTCTTCCTAATTAAGTTAATGCCTACTTGATTAGATTTAGAATTAGAAGGTGTTTGTCAGTTCACCAGGATACAGGTATGTTTTTCATGGTCAGCAGCTGACCCAGTAAAACAAAACGTCAATCCAAATGAAGGCATATGGCTAGCTTATATAAGTTATAATGTTACCTAAATACCTATCTGTACAGCCGGTATAACCACCCTTCAGCCATTTAGTGTAACACACAAGCTTCGCAGGCATGCGGCGCAGCAGCAGCTGGTTATATTGCACTGAACAACACCTATATAGATTTTACTTTTTATAGCCATTGAATTATCATTCTTATTCTCTGCTCATTGTTATCTTTCCTATCGTGAGTCTTGGCACTATCCCCAAATGTTAGCATGATTTGCCAAACAAATGCTGCAGGGACCTTTCACACACATAGAGATAGCTCACTGCACTTGTGTGTACTGTGCCAAGATACAACTGATCCTGTATTTGTACTCTTAATTTCAAAGTAAACACTGTGAAGTTCAACAAATCAAGGAACAGGAAGTACAGAATCAAGTTCAAAATCGGGGGATGCAGCTCGATTTAAAGCACTGGTGTGAATTTTTCCTAATGGATGCTACAAGAACGGTACACCACTACAGACCCGTAGTGTATGTAGGACAGGGCATTTCTGTCCAGCTGTCAAAAATGGAAGTCAGGCACATGCCCTACATGTGTGTGGGGTGGGGGGCGAGTGTCATGTTGTGTCATGCGAATTTTAGGACGACTACAAGGGGATCTCTTAGGCGCTATGGACAAACCACCGATAGGCTTTAGATCTGACATTGTTTATATTTGATGATAACGCTAGGCAAAGGGAAGGCCTGGAACAAATCGATGAAACAAAACCTCATCAGCTGATAGCTCTGCTCGGTGAACATGGCCGATGCTTTGTTTGCTTGTCAGTTTCACAAACACGCTAATAACACGGGATTTCGCAAGATACGTGCGATCAACTGGGTCAAATCTAAAGGAGACTCTAGGGAAGGAGTAGGAAATGAGATTTCAGGTATAGAAAATCGTTTACATGATTTTATAACTCTATAACAACAACAAGTACGCATGTGATGGGGGGGGGGTACCTTCGGCGACTTCCCTGTCGCTGATATGCTGGAGGTTGGCGCTGCTCTCTTCCTTCGGTACTTCCGGTTCAGGCGCGTACACATCCGACCTGTCCTTCTTCTTCCCCCTCTGTCCCTGTGGCGCCACACAACAGGCGTTCGAGTTCCCCATTTTGGGTCGAAAAACGTCAGATTTGGGACAAAACCTGGAACAACACACGAGTCAGTCCGGGCGCGCTGCGTGCACGATTGATGCAGAAGGCTGGCGGCACCGGCGGGCTCTTCCGTCCGAAATGCAGCCAAATAAGCAGCTGATCACGCTGCTAGGAGATGCACAGGGGTCCAAACAGTTCTGAGGTTGCTTCGACCTCTTTTCTCCATCCTTGCACGTCCAGAAGTGTCGAAAAATCGATGAAATTTGGGGCAAAAACGCAGGAAATCCTTAGGCCTTGTGCAGGGAGCGGTCCCAAGCCGAGCACTGACCCTGATTGGTCACCTGAACCCTTGACGTCATTCGGGGTTAGTAGTAGATAAAGAGCTTTGAGGGTCACCTTTGTTGGAGGATCAGCATGGGGTGAACTTCCTGATTGCCGAAAAGCATTGACTTCTCTCCAAGCAGATGAAGGAATGGAAAATGTTTACCTTTTCTGTATGGTTGTTGGGTGTCAGTAAAGCAGGAATGGTAGAAAACATTACTAATTCCCACCTCAATATCTGTTTGGGGACTTAACTGACTGAAAAAGATCTGATTGGGGATTGGACAGCTTTGAGATCTAACCATAACAGCTATTACTAGTATTAGCATTGAGATGTTTACCAGGGTGTTCGTAATCAAAACCATCCTCCGTCATTACCACTGGCTCTCCCTTTTTACTTGCTTACCATGGACCCAGGATAATAAACTGTATAACATATAGTATTGTTTTCAAATATTTGGGTAAGCTTGTCTATTGTTACAAAGGTCAAATTGCGGTAAGGTTTGGTAATTTCATTTCTTTCCTTTAGTTTCGTAGAAAAAAAGACCTTCTAAGGACAAGACTAATGTCAAAGAGAAAAAAGGCTCAACTTTTTTAAAACCCCAAAACCTTGGATTTCATTCCCTTCCAGTTTGTTCAGACTTTTTCTGGTGAAAATAGTAGAATCATACAAATTAATCTTAATTATAAGTTACTTTGCCCATAAGCTTCATTACTTTCTACACTTGAATCTAATCTATTGAATGCTGTTCTTACCTATTTTCAAAACTACCAAGTTGCTTAAAGGAACAGTACCATTAACACACAAAAAAAGACATCACCATCAACTTTTCACTGAACATGTTTTACTTTATTTCTTCCTTCAGCAGAATTCTATACATAAGTTTTGGACAGATTCTTAAATTATGCAATTACATGTACAAGCTAGGAGAAAAATGTAGTTGACCAAAACGACGATTTGCTGTTCATGTTGTCACCAGTATAAAAGGCGGTAGAGGGAAACATGTAACTTGTGATTCTGATAGTCATCCAACATTAGGCTTATGTACACTTCTTCAAACTTTCCAATGTGAATAGGAATCTCAATATATCACCTCTGTATCTCAGTACAAAGATTCAAGTATACAACTTCATAAGTACTGATGTCTGGCACAAGGAAATTGTATGTATGGCATACTGAATGTATATGTAGCTAAGCCAGCTAAACAATATACAAGGGAACATAACTTCTGAATCGGAACCTGTACATTATACTAGTACTAGGAAAACAAACTAAGTTCTGTTTGGCTTCTCGTTAACATGTTTACTACAGTGTTGCTTCAATACACATAGGGCCTACAGGTGCTTCTGGTACACAACTTATAATGCATTCTTTCCTCATTGCACGAAATCATGTCAGACTTTGCAACAGAAACCGTCAGGAAAAGCAATCAACTCCAGCTTGCAGCATCTACAATAAGTGATCTCAGAGGAAGAAAACTATATGATTAACACAACAAAAGTATTCCTAATGCCCTAGCCTTAATTATTCATTATCAACATACTTTTTTTTACGTTGTGGGAAACTTTCAATTAACAAAAAGTGCAGCATGCATCATTTTTGCTAGCTTTATGAAACTATAGACAACTTATAAGAGTATATTCGTGATAAACCAAAGACAATATACTTACTAACTGCTTTCAATCAGCAACGTTATGATAAGTTCTATACCTTCAACATGTAATATTCTCTAGATATCTCTCTTAACAACGGATAGTTATCTAAATCATATTGCTCTTTAAGTACAGATAACATAGATTTTCTTCAAATCAATCAGGAAAACAAGCTGTTTGCTACAGTCCTGGCAAAAACTTTATATTGTGAATCACAGGGCAGCAAATCCATCATTAACCTGTAGCTAAGACATGTACAATTCAGGACAGTGTCTCTCTGTTCGCCAATGCTACCATCATGCATCAATACATAGAATGTCTACATACATACATGTATGGACATACGTACATGTAGAATGGCCATGTGATTATTTGTCAGATGCAAAATAGTCAAGTAAGATCTGATGAAATTATCACATCACAAATTAAAGAACTTTGCAAACAAAAACAAAAAGAATACACTGAAAATAGACAACCCTGGCTCTGATATCTACATGGTTGCCTTGGAAACTGTTGCCATGCCATGGAGATGCGGTTCCACATCTTTTCTTTACTGTAAATCTAGGACCAAGTCAGAGATCCCTTCAGTTGCAGTAAGAAACCATCCTGCGCTAACATTTTACAGTTTGACAGGGAAAAGCTTAGGTACATGTCTCTGACTGACTGACTGTTAAGTACATTGTTGACTCCAGTGTTTGTAAGTTGTATCAGTGATACAAAGTGACTGTACAGAGGCCCTGTTAAACAGCTTAGTTCTGCTCTAACATCTACAATTTGAATGGATCAACTGAAACAGTAGATGTACAAATTTGTTTGACTGCCTGATGCTTCAATGTTGCAGTGTTTGTAAGATTCTCTAGAACACAGTCAGCGCTGGAGAGATAATGACCGTACATAGTTTGGAACCATTGTAATCTAACATTTACAATATGATGAGTCAACTAAAAGACTACATGTACATGTACAAGCATATGTATGTGGCTGACAGGTCCTTCACTGCTCCAGGGTCGGTAAGCTTCTCGGCAACAGTCAGTGCTGGTCGCTGGATCGAGTCTGGGAAACCACATCCTCAAAACAGTCCCTAGAAGAGGGGAGAGAAACCAGATAAATCCAAATGTGAGAACAACATTAAAGCAGAAAACTTGTCAAATGTGGCAACACATCATCCAGGGAAGTATCATGAAATTGCTCATAATGACATAAAATGTCTTAAGATGAAGTTAAACAAGAGCTTGTAAAAAAAGCTGGCGTTTCGGCTACGTTTATGAGTGTGAATTGTCTTTTCCCTTTACTTGAAGTAAAATCTGCCAGAGGAAGTCACTCAAGGGCTGTTCAGTCTATAAGAAAAATTGTCATTTTGGGAAATGAGTACTGTTTTAATAGAGAAAGGCAGATTGGGGAAAGCAATTTTGAAGTTACGTCACTTAACTTAAGTGCTTTTGAAAAAGCTGGTCTTGGCCTACAACTTGTACTTATTTGTAAAATGTACAATAGGCTCATTATAAAAGCTATCAATGTAATTATGTTCATGGCACGCAATAAAACATAAAATTTGAAAAAGCACCATTGAATCATCAGCACTATGGTAATTAAGTGAAATAGAAGTTCATAACAGCTAAGGTTCTATCTAAAATGACTACCAAATGTCAAACAAATCAACAGCTACCTCATCCGTATTATTCTGGTTTCCGCATTTACAACATTTCTTCCTTATTTTCCTGGGTAATTTTGCTAAAATTCATGAAAATTCCCATAGTTTTGTGCCGAGCGGCGCCACTTTCCACGTCCGTGTTGTCTGAATGAAGTCGATACTGAACAATGGAGCATTTGCTACTGTAACAAAGGATCGCTGTTTTGCAAACAACATCAAGAGCCTCTGTTTACATCGGGGATAGAAGTTTAGTGGCGAGTGTTTTGCAAGAATCATCTTACCGCGCATAGGAGCCGCTGCACGGTATTTTCCATTACAATGAACAGAAAAATTTGAATGCCGGGTTTGGAATCTATGAAGTCCTGTTCATAAGACAAAGGCCTTGTATATATCAAATGAATATTTAAAAATAACAAATATAAAATATTTCTTTATTTATTAATGAAAAAATGATATTCATAAATATGATATTGATAGATTAATATAATATCAATATATATTTTTGATATTCAATATCTAAAAAGAAAAAAAATCCATGCACGGACACGAACCCGGATCTTCTGGGTCCGAAGTGCTTCGCGTTGCCAGATGGGCCAAGCTGCGGTACGTAACCCGTCACTCTGTACGTAATGCTATAACCTCACTATATGGTATCATTTATGCCGATTTTTGGTCGTTTTCTTTACAAAATCATTTTTTTTCTTCTGCAATCTTGTGGAATAGATGTAATATGGTCATTTTTCAGGATATCAAAGTCCGAAACCACAATGCAATGATATTTCCGAACAGTTGTAGCAGTTACATGCGGTCGCCCTCCTGTGTGTCATGCAAATGTAGCCTGCCTGCCTTTTCGTGCTCCCTTGCCATATAAGGCAACGGCTATACAAGGATTTGGGAACGTATTGCCATATAAGGTCTTATTGTGTGCGACACAGTGTTGAACCAAGCTTCCTGCTTCCTGCCTGCCTGCAAGGTAAAAGCCAGGACATTGCGTTCCGGCGCGAAGGCGCCGAAACGCAAAAAAACACTGTAAAAGTCCATCTCTAATCACAGAGAACGTCAGTAAAATCAAACGTACACATTGCCCTATGAAGGGAAATACATTTATCACTTTAAAGCTGGATTTGGCAAATGAAAACTGCAAAAAAAACTTCTAACATTATTTAATTTTGCCTTACAGGAACCTGTTAGGTGAAGGGATAGCAAGCCCTCCCTGTATAGCTTCATAAGCGTGCAACAAAAACAGCTAGGAAAGTGCCACTATGCATAAAAGGAACAATCAACAACACAACTAAGTAGAAGAATTGAAATCTTAAAAAGAAGAATCTCATTTGTTCTTCATTCTACCTTATATCAGAAAAAGCCTTACTTGTTCATGTAGAAGAAGATATATCCTGACGTCTGTCGTTTTTCCCTGACGCATCTCTCGGAGGTGCGCTCCACGTGGGAGTCATCCCACTTCAGCCAGGCGCGCTTCTGCATGTCGAACACATCACTGATGTAGTGCCCTGGGGACAAACAGGAAAGAAATTATATCTTGTAATAGCACAGTGGCAAAGCATCCGGCTATGAACCAGTAAGACCCAGGTTCAATCCCCAGTGGAGTACCCAGACATGTCCGGACATGCACCCAGACGTTGTGCCCTTGGGAAAGGCACTTAACACACATTTCCCATGTCCTAAGCCCAGCAGTAGGGTTTGGGTTGGCGTTAGGAAGGGCATCCAGCCGTAAAAACTCTTGCTACAAAAAAGGACTTGCACTTGATGAGGAGTTCTGGGGCTTCCCCATCAATGTGCAAGCACGTCTAACCCCAGATGATGGGGAACAAAAGACAAGTTAAATTGGATAGAGAGAGAGAGAGAGAATAGCCTAGTAAGTTGCAACCATACCATTGCGAGCTTGCCTCTATCTTTGGGGAAAAAGTAGAAAAGAAATTTAGCAGAAGGACTGCCATAACATTTGCAGGCAAGAGCACATTTAACTCAAAAACATGTGCAATCGTCAAATAGTTGTTATTTTGTACATTGCAGTACATGTACTTAAGTCTCGTATTAGAAAATACAAAAGAAATAGTATGTTTTGTAACTTTCACTAGTTAGCTATTGTTTGGTAGCCTAGCATACTAGCATAGCTGATCGAGTTCTACACTACAAAGATGTGCAAAGGTTAGGTACTTAGGTGACTATGCACTCCTGCGAAGCTACATGTAGTGTGTTACACTGAAGGGCGGTTAAAAGGCCAGGGCTATACAGATACAGATACAAGATAAAGCTAAGGATTGCAGTCCTCCAATAGATGTTAGAAGCAATCATATGGAAAAAGCATGAAAGAAAGTTGTTGTGGATGACAAAAGCATCCCTTGTCATACTGATGCAACTACATTTTTGTATCAGATGACTTCAATGTAACAGTTCAAACTTGTAGCAGCAGGTTGTCTGCTTAAGTCACCCAAATCAATTTTCAGTTTACATCTGACTCTTTCCTCTCCATAAAAGACTGTGAAACAGAGTGTTTATCCCCTATTTGTGCTCTTGTTTCTTCTGTTGAGGTTGGTAGCATGAACTGACCTGAGGAAGACTTCTTGCCGATGTGATTCACCACGCTGACCAGACGGTAGGAGTAGGGCAGATCTCCAGTCTGTGGAAACAACACAACATGTTACGTTGATGAAGGTTAGACATCCAGGTAACAAGATACGCCAAAAATAGTAGTCGCAGACGAAAGATAGCGGATGCTGTCTGAAACATCTGTTTCAAAATTTTATCCAGTTGCTTGAGTAACTATCTTTGGTGTAACACAACATGTTAGTCTAGTCAGGCCACAAAATGCTGTACAACAATTCATCACTGGTATCTAAGGGAAAAGTGCATATTGGTTCTATACACAATCATGAATATGCACACATAAAAGAACACAAACACACACACACACAGATGGACACAGACACACATGCATATACACAAGTACATTGCACACAGCACACAAACACCCACCTGTCCAACAGACAACTTCCAAACATGTAATATTTAAAAAAATCAACACAACAGCTCTGAAACCAGCACTTCAACTTCCCATCTTACAGACAAAGCACACACACACACACACATGCACAAACACACAAATGTTTAAAAACAAAATAATATAAAGCAAAGCAACAAAACAGCTCACCACCCCTTTTTCTTCTAAAGCATTCAAAAAGACTCAAGAACTTTATATACATCGTACAAGTATATTCCATCTTACAGACAAAATTCCAAACTGACCTCCGCATTTTTCCTAATGGCCTCTGCTTCCTCCATCGACCTGGCGAACTCAGCCATCGCTACGTCTTCTTCTTCCGAGATTTCCTCTTCAAATGGATCCATCTCAAAGGACTGGTCATATTCTAAAAAGAAGTAAGTCGTAAAGAAAATCTTTAGCAAACTGTAGGTGATGATATATTCACAGTAGTTTTATGTTTGTGGGTCTCAAAGTGACCTCATACCACAAACTCATCACACTGAGAACATTTTTGTCTATCTCCTCCTTAAAGGGGCCCAAAGCAATATTATAAGGGCCCAAAAATAGGTTTTTGAAATTTGCAAAAATTACACTAACGGAGATCTGAATAAAACAAACAAACAAACGAACCTTGCCGACTGAGCTCCAAGACCTTCCTCAACTCCTCCTTCTCTTTCTCTTCCCGCTCTTTCTGCAACGCCCGACTCTCGTCCAGTGCCCTCTGCATGTCTTCTTCCTCCTTCTGTCGATCACTCTGCTCACCCTGCTGGACATGCTCGGCGACCCAGTCTGGCAGGGTCAGACTAGGAACTGACCCTTGACCTACTGACCCTTGACCTGCGACCTCCTCCTCAGGCTGCTGGTTTTCCTTGTCGCTCTCGCTTTCAACGTCGGCTTCGGAGTTGTTGTTTAGGTCTTGGTTGTTGTTTGGGTCGGCCGAATTGTTGTCGCTGCTTACTCTACGCTGAGCTGAGATGCCAGAAGGAGCCTCCTCATTCGTAGCCTCAGATTTGACTGTCACTGACGAATGTTCTGCCAGTTTTTCGTGGAATTTGGCGATAATCTCATCAGGATCTTCAGACACGATTTCAGTAACAACTTCTGTCTTTATGCTGACTTCTCTTGGATCCTTCGTCTGAGTGGATATTTCTTGGAAATCATCTTGTTCACTCTCAGTTTCATGTTTGGAACCCTTCACAGCTTCCCATACACACATCTTTGGGGAGTCAGTTCTCATTTGAGGTGTTTCAGATTCGCTGTTCTCCTCCAAGTCTGTAGTGGAGATGGTTATGACTTCATCAAGCTGTGTTGAACATTCGATCTCCGAATCTTGAGAACTGTTGGCACTTTCGATTTCTACCTTAGGTTTGCTCTTTTCTTCTCTTCTTCTTTTGACTTCTTTCAGCTCTGTGGAAGATTGGACCTCTTCATCTTGAGAGCTGTCTGTGCTTACGCTTTCATCCTTAGGCTTGCTCTTTTCTTCCCTCCTTCTTTTGACTCCTTCTGGCTGTGTGAAAGATTCCAACTCATCATCTTCTGAGCTGTTATCCTCTGGTGCTCTCTTTTCTTCCTTTATTCCTCGAGGAATGGCATCACATTTGTCCGACAGGTCTGACTCCTCCTTAACTTCTCCACAACTTGCTTTCACTCCAACATCTGATGATGTGAAACAGTTCTTCCTCAACCATTTACCCAAAGTCCTTTGACCATTGCTCTTGGCGAAAGGAAGAGTTTTGTTGGCTCTACCACCACCTCCAGGGGAGCTCAGCCTCTTCTTTTTGCTACTCGACAGCCCGAGTTTGGAACCCCCGCCCTCCGATTGGTGTCTCCTCTTGACCTGACCTGGAGAGGCGTATCTGGGGTTGTCGTTTCCCCCACACAGACCCACGGTTTGCGGCTCCTCCGTGTACTTGATCTCAAAGGTTTCTTCTTCTCCTTCGAAGAAGTCTAGCATGGTTGATGCATCCTTTCCGCCTGCTCCGTTCAGGTTCTTATCCTCACTGACGACAGAGAAGAGTTTAGCTTCAGGAGGGGGTTTCTGGGAGGATGGCTTGCTTGGAGTCGGTCCTTTGGTGAAGCCTTGCTTCTTGTTGCTCTCCTTGTTCAATGGTGTGAGTACACAGGGAGACATGAGGGTCATGTCGTGTGGTTGGGGAGTTACTGGTACTGGTGTTTCAGATTCCTGCATACTATTCTGTAGAGCCCTCCGGAGCTGTAAAATCCAAAAGAAGGTTGACTTCAATAAAGCACAGAATCCTTAAATAGTTTCAAGTCCAAGATAATCTTATTAGGTATGCAACCTTATTTTTCTTCTCAACAGACGTTTAGACATCCTGTCTTCTGCCTCAATGTCGTCCTATCAGTGCAAATATATTCAGTATCGTTTGGGACCGCATCCTTACCGCTTTCTCACAAAGCAGCAAGGAGAAGTACATGTAGCGGTAGTCATGTTAGAGAACGCCTTCTTGTCAGGATAATTACGTCACAATAGGACAATTTCATTTTACGGTGATAAAGACAGCAGATAGGTCATCGAAATGTCTGTAGAGAAGTAAAATAACAAGGTTGTGTAACAAAGGAAGCTATGTTGACAAAAATCCTAACCACATCCACTGTTTGGCATCTAGGGCACAGTATTGGAAGGTGGAGCCCAACCCTCTCCTTCTACAGTGTTTCACCTGACCAACCAAAGTCAGGTACCCACTTTTGCACGAGGGTGGAGTTAGGAAAGTCGAGTAAAGGAAAAGGAAAGAAAAAGATCTTCTAACCTGTTCCTCCTCAACCGAAGCCAGGAACACATTTTCCCTAGGGTGGAGTGAGGAGAGGAAAAGACTGAAAAAGAGAAAATATGAGAATGCTCTAACCTGTTCCTCCTCAGTGACGTTGTCGAGAGTGAAGTCACTCGTACTGGTGAAGTCGCTGTCGGAGCTCATCAGGAACAGGCTCTGTTGGAACTTCTCAGCTTCAGCGGTCTCCTTACTCAGCTGGATGGCCTGGAAAATCAGCAAAAGAAAAAACAAGAAATAGTCATGTCTTCAAGTACCAGAGTAGTTAAAATCCTCCCACACCATAAGGTGTATAGGGCGGTGCCCATCCCCGTTTCATAGCCCTGGGCCACACTGTGGTGCAATCACTGCAGCAGGGGGCTAGTCCACTGGCGGTGGAGTGTGTTTAACTTCCATACTATTTCAGTATGTACCATTTTTATAATATATACCATTTTTATAAAGTCTTTGGTATGACTCAATGCGCCTCTTGTCCAGAGGTGTCCTACCTGGGGCTTGAACCCCAGTCTTTCTGGCCCAAGTAATTTGAACCAGATGTGGCGAGTAACAGAAGCGCAGATCACTACACCACAGGGACACCCCCCAAGTACCAGATTAATCAACCCGGAATTGAGGCTGTTAAATTTTTTTGCTTTAAACAACAATTAGTTTTAGATGTATAAAGTTTAGGTGAGCCAGGTAGCTCAGTGTAATATACAGTAACCAGCTAATGCCGCACCACATACCTGCGAAGCTGGTGTGTTACGCTGAAGGGCAGTTATACCGGATATGTACAATCATGTATATACATACAGAACTTAGCAGCATGCAATGATCTGGTGTTATGAGGTTGTCGAGTTGGCAGCAACTCGGATTCTTAGCAAGGTTAGGGACCTCAAAGTCAAGTCCATATACATTTCTACACAAACTTCTTACCTTCTGCAGTTCTATGTCTTCCTCCGTCGGAAGTTGAGACTCCTTCTTGACACTTCTGTTTCCAAGACTTTCGTCTTCCGATGACTCCATCATCTGTATTCTCTCGTATGTCTTGGAGGGCTTGAAGCTGAATGACTTCTTGGCTGACGTCCCAGCATTCCTATAGTCAAATGTTACAGTGGCTGTTCACTTCATGGACTGAAGCAAGTACTTTTGTAGATAGATTGTGTTAACAGTCTGACATTTCAGATAGAACACTCTACCTTTGATAGTGGCTGCTACATAAAACATTTGACCATTTACAAAATCTTTCCAATTGCTTGAGTAACTTTTGTATTGTGTATCTTATTTCATGAATGTCTAACATTCATTGACATAAGCAGGACCATAGTTTGTATCAATTGATACGAAATCCAAAATGGCTGCTTACCTGTTGTCTCCTGTAGTGTCTGTTCTCCTTTCAGTAGGCGGATGGAGAGAAGGAGGGATGGAGGGAGGGCGGCAGGGATGAGTCTCCTCCGTACAGTGACTCTGCAGAGTGAGATAGAGGGGCAGGAACACTGGCTGTTCCATCTTCCTGTTCTCTGACATGGCATGGTTGTAGTTGTACCTCTTCAGATGGAGGATCAGCACCCTAAAGGGGGAGGGGGGCAGGTGAAGGTCATGTGAACAAAGTCATGTTCTTTGGGGTTGTTTTTGGAGTGTTCCTTAAGTTTTTAAAGAATCTAGGAGCCTAGATCTTAATGGAGACTTCTCTTTTTTTTCTGTTTTAGTAAAAACTACCAATTTTCCATTTCCTAAAAGACAGAAAGAACTCATTTTCCTAAAAGCCACAAAAATACTGCACGGAAAGAAAAACATTACAGCTTTTGTGTTTATATTACAGGATGAATACTGTCAAGTTCAAGTTTCCCTCTGAGCATTCTACTTTAATCCTGCATTCTTGATGAATTTTAGTTTCTAGTTTGGGTGTAGAGCTTCTTAGCAGGTAAAAAGAAGCAAGACTGCCTTACCTTGGGAGTTTGATGAAGTGGTGAGACACCCTGCTCTGCTTGCTCTCACACTGCTTACAGGTGTACTCAAGGT
Source organism: Branchiostoma lanceolatum (assembly GCA_035149815.1). Taxonomy (NCBI): domain Eukaryota; kingdom Metazoa; phylum Chordata; class Leptocardii; order Amphioxiformes; family Branchiostomatidae; genus Branchiostoma; species Branchiostoma lanceolatum. The sequence goes on from CM068880.1 coordinate 2,974,870, forward strand.
CTTCAGACTGTAAACAACAAACTTGGTCACACATCTGCTTATGCTTCACAACACTAACTTATGCTGGGGTCACATTTCCCAACCAGACCCCGGCCGGGCTGTTTGCGGAAACGAAAAATCAAAGTGTACATCAATGAATATGTACAAGCTTTGCTCTTAGATAATTAATGGTACGTTTTAAGTTTTCATTGTCTTTTATATCATGCTTTTCGTTCCCAACGACTGCCCGACCGGGCCCCAGATTTGAAATGTGACCCTAGCATGACTAAGGTATATACAGGATCAAATTTCAACAACCACTGTCGCCTTCTTCAGGATCAATAATGGCGAAATCACTTACAAATGTTAACTCGCAACAGTTACAGACACTCTCGCGAGTTTACGTTTGTAAGTGATTACCCGGGGAGTCATAATTTATCCTGAAGAAGTTACCAGGTTATTGAAAATTTGATCCATGAATACCTTAGTGTTGGAAGAAAGTTTAGCATTATACTTTATTACTAACAACACAGATGAGCTTTCATGTGTTCATACAGCATATGACTTGCACACTGCAGGTATATGTGGGGTTGCAGTCCTTTGGATGGTATGTTAAATTGTTTACTGACAGTCACATGGCACAGTGTACCTGATACAAGGATGTTGAAATGCTCAAAGTAATTTTCTAAGATGCATTATGTTCCCTGTACAAGATTATGATAAAAATGCAAAAATGCTTACAATAAAGAACTGGTCCAGTAGGTCCTGTAGTGACCAGGGATTCATATCTTTCCTGGGGAGAGAGAACACACAATTACAAAGGAGTAAATCTATAACTGTCAGGGTATACATGACAATTCACTTGCGAAAACATTTTAACACAGCTGAGAAACAGGTTAGCGGTACAAGGCCTAAATGAAGTGAAGAGGTACAATAGACTTTATCAGTATGGTCACTCATGTACAGCATCTGCTACATAAAGTTAGATGCAACTACTTGGGGTCTCCACATGTATCAACTAATTGGAAACAGGAGCTCCAACTGTGAGGCTGCTGCCAGTTGAGCCACAGGGACCATAAAAGAACTTCACCTTCTCCTGGGTAGAGTTAGTGACAAGTCGTGGAACTTCTCCTGCTTGGTGACGACGTCGCCGCAGCTCTTACAGCTGATGGTGTGGATCACCTCGAACTGGAAGTTCTGGCTCACAGGACAGGGCAGGCCGTGGTCGTCAGAACTGTCGGACAGGCTCTGCGGGGGAAAAAGAAACTATCGGTCAGTCTGTATCAGAAAAAAAAGCTGTTAGGAGGCCCAAACCTACATGACTTAATCCTACATGTAACTGGAAGTTCTGGCTCACATGAAAAGGGCAGGAACTATCTGAATTAATTTGTCAATCAGTCTGTAGCCTGAATAAATTGTGCTTCAAGCAGCCCTTCTACTGGTCTGGCCCTTAAGAGAGGAGTCTTAATCATCCAGACAGCAAGAAATTGAGAAACACAGGTTAAGTCAGTCTGCAACAGTAAAATGAATCAGAAACATATCAAAACCACATGTGAATATAAAATAATCATCAGTGTTGGAAACTTCTAGTTACTAAGTAAGAGTGCACATAAAAACATTAACCATTTGTAGCTTTGCAAGGTTAGGAATATACAAAATGAGGATCTGTACAAGTTTGGGTGCAGGTAGACATCACGCATTCCTGCACGGACAGTCCTGCACAGCTCCACTTCTACTTGCACTAACCTGTATATACAGGTGGTATTTCAAGCCCTTGTAGCACGGACAAGTATTGTTGTATAAAAGTTGGTTAACCTTGAGCCACATGACCCTTTAAACCTTGTCCATACCTCCTTATCTTCACCGTTGTCCTTGGCCTTGACTGAGCGAACCTTCTTGACGTCCTCCTTGAGCTGGTCTAGACACTGGCTCAGGAACTCATGCGCATCCTGCAGGAGAGGAAAATGTTACAATAATATCAATCGCTGTCCTTGTCATATGTATGTTTCCCAAGAACACATACTTGCAAAATATAGCCTTCAGACACGAACTTGCAAACAAACTTTTGTTATTACACGTTTTCAGGGTTTGAAATCCATTTTTCAGTTCACAGCTACACACAGTGCAGTCAATAATAGTATTAAACTGTTATCATATCACCTACATGTAGCAAACACTATCCTGTTTCAGAGTACAGAGCTAACACTTTGTTGCAACCCAAAAAAAACTTTTGACTGTCTTCCTTAGAATTTAAGTGACCCAACAACTAGATCATGTGACCTCACGTGAATCGGCATACGTCAATGAAGGTTAGACATCCAGGTAATAAGATACGCCAAATACGCCATAAATCGGCGTATTACTAAGAGTTTGGAAGAAAAAATAATCGGAATACGTACATGCTGCAGGTATCCAGAGAACCTCTGTGCAGAGGATGACACCGCCGTCTTCACCCCCTTCAGGAATTGCTGCTTCCTAAACGCCTCCTGTTTCTCTGTGGGTTTGTTGCAGTAGCGGAACAACGCAGCAATGTTCCTACACAAACGGACAAAATGTTATAGATCATCATTATTATAGGGATACTCTTGTATCTACTCCCTCTTTGCAGCCAGGTTTTCCCTGTGTTGGCATCGCTAGATGTTCCCGTTCAAGGTTCAAGGTTGCAGCCAGGGGCTGAATTGCAAGGAGCTTACATGACTTGTACAATGTAAAATTGTCAGGGCTAAATCAAAAGGGTGTGTAGTAGATGCCATTCGGCGCTAACTCATGTGACCTCAATACACCAGTAATTGCCCCAGTTGTGACCATAGGACTGTAGGTGACCCTGATTCCAGGGATCTCCCTAAAGAATGGAACAGTGGCGCTCCTCCATCCTGTTCTATCCCAGCTCCATCCTGTTGATTTTCAAAGTTAGGGTATTTCTTCCAATATTCCCCTAGCTAAGCCAATAATTTTGCTCAAAAGTTGAGATTTCATAAAGTGTAGACAACAAGTAAAGCTGAAGTTGCAAAAAATGACTTCTATTTGTGTCTGGAAAAGACAAAATGCAACAGCTCCTAGGGAGGGGTGTCCCCTCAAGATCTCCCTCTCGCAACACGTATCCTGTCCTTGGCATCCCCCCCCATCCTGCTCTATATTTCTGGGGAGATCCCTGTGATTCCCCTCACTGGTCTTCTTTGGCAGGCTTCTCCCACAGTGTTTCTGGTGTTTTACAAACATGTACCTGTAGAGTGTTGTCTCCTCCACAGCTATGATGACTTCCATGAGTTTGGAACCTCTGGACCTAAACCAGATCTCTACCCAGATTTTCTTAACAGGTAATAACCAAACATAAACCAGATTGTATCGGTCCCCCGAGTACACTTCTTGGGCAGGTATGATTGTGCAGTTCTGTCACAAACACATACCTGTAGAGTGTCGTCTCCTCCACCGCCCTGATGACCTCCCTGTTAATGAGGTCGATGCTGAAGGTCTCCATGCCGCGGAGGGCCTGCAGGATGGCGTTCATGTAGCAGGTATTCCCAAGGTTGGAGAACCTGGCAGGAGAAATACTGGGATTAGACATTGATAGACCTTCATTTTTCAGTAGCTCCGCCAAGGAGGTAGTGTCTTCAGGTAGCTCTTGTTAGTGAGAAAGATAAATTAAGAAGTTATCAATATTTCTTTAACGGTTTGAAAGGCAAATGCTTTGGCACAAGAAAATAGAAAGATCAAGGCAGAGGATGGTTCGGTCAGAAAGAAATTCCCCTGGCAACTTCATTTTTTTGCATCACAACCATGTGGATGACAAGGACTCTCCCAGTTCTTTTCTTCAGAATTGAGTTGCAGCAAATGTTTGATATGGACATAACACAAACCCAAGTGATCAAATCTCCAGTCCATGGCTAACATGTTGTACATGTGTACGTACCCCTGTAGTGAAGGCTGTGCCTGAGACTTGACCAGTCCCTTGTTCTTGTCTGACCAGCCGGTGTAGTTCTCAGCCTGACAAAGTCTCCTGGGCTGAGGGGCAGGCATGATTCCGGGTCTGCAGAACAAAACAGGACAAGGTTCAGGGCTCGAAATTCATCTTTGGGAATAGGTGCACTGGTACACCCAACTCAAAAAATTGGGTGCACAGAAAGAATTTTGGGTGCACCAGATTAAATAAAGTTGAATGTTCTTCAGAACATAATTACAAAGTTTAACGCTGCTGCCTTTCTTAAGAACTTCAATCTGTAATTCTATAGCTAACTTCAAAATTTCAAACAAATAATACATTAAATAAAGTAGAGCAAAAAGTTATTATGCTGTTTTTATACTTACATTTCAAGAATATTCTGTATACTAGTGTACAATAGTACCTTAACCCTATAGCATACAAAAATATCTAGGTGCACTAGTGCACCCACAGTCAAAAATCAGGTGCACAACTCCAATTTTGGGTGCACAAAGGTGCACAATCATGCACCCACTATTTCGAGCCCTGAGGTTTAAGTATTTAACATCGGATTCTTAAATTTCATTGTATACTTTTGTTTGATGATATTCGTTGGTTTGTTGTGAATACTTTTCTAGAGCTATGGAGAATCTGGAGAGATTTAGGAAAAGACTCAAAAACATCCATTTAACTGGCTCGTTTTGTTTGTTTGTTCGTAGTAAGATTGTCTGTTGTGCGACTAAGATGCAAACAGATGATGGTTTCTTAAGTAAAGCTATGAAAAGATGAAGGAGTTAGCCTAAGAAAGACGTAACAGAATTTAGTAAAAGTGTGAGCACATATAAACTCCATTGCATTTATCCTTTTCACTCAAATTCTCCAAGTAAGGCTTTGCTTTGGCCATCATCTGTGAAGACCAAATTGCAACCAAGTGATAACAGTGTAGATTGCTAGCATAAGCTAAGAGTAGAAGAGTCACATACCTGTACTTAGGTATGGTGTAGTTCTTTGGAGCAGGGTTACTGTAGAAACTGGTGGACAGGGAAACAGCTGAGGAGGGAAAAAAAAAACAGTTTTAGACACCAACACAACACTGACAGCTTCTGAAAGGAATACTTTGTAAAACTTTAAATCCCTGAAAACTCTGAAGAATTACAACTTCAGCAAGAAAAAGACATAGTATACTTTAGAAATACTTTAGACTTAGAGGTACTCTCCAGTATGTGCTATCATAAACCTGTCACTTCTTAATGTAACTTACTTGTACTGACAAATTTAACTACAGAACAGGTGTCACTCGTGCTGCATATCTAAACAGGCACAGAGGTTATGGTACAAGTCCAGACCTGTACCTGTACATGAACAATTTGAAAAATTCTGAACTTCTTCAATAATGACAGAAACATTAATAAGCTATTTACAACTTATTAAAAAAACATAACTAGGTTTCCTACCACCAAACTCCCTTGGCCTTGCTGGCATGAGGCTATGAGGTTAGGAGATCAGTCACAAAATAAGCATAGATTTGGTGTAAATCTATATCGGTACAGTGATCCGGTATCTTGGACCTGTACCTAATTGATTTTCATGGTACAGTACCAGTACACAGTCACTCACCTGAAAACTTCCTCTTCTCATCACCTGCCTCAAACTTCTTCTTAGCCGACTCAAGGAAGCCGGAGTTGCCTTTTCTGGGAACACTCGGTGACCTTTTAAAAAAAATTATATTGATTATTAACGTGTATATCAGACCGGTACAAATGGCATGCGGATAGAGTGTTCGCCTTGCATTCAATGGATCGTGAGTTTGACCCCGACCAAGTCATACCAGACTTTAAAAATGGTACACACTGCTTTCTCTGCTTAGCACTCAGCATTTGGGAAAGTCTTGAGTAAGGTAGTTTAACACACACCACTATCAGTGGACTAGCCCCTGCTGTAGTGATTGAAAGTTTCAATCACTACAGCAGGAGCTAGTCCTAGACCATTTTTAAAGTCTGGTATGACTTGGTCGGGGTCAAACTCACGATCCATTGAATGCAAGGCGAACACTCTATCCGCATGCCATTTGTACCGGTCTGATATACACGTGGCCTAAGGGTTTCATTTTATAGAATTGTCTGTATACGTTGAAGAGCTTAGGCCAGAAACTGATGGTTTGCTCATCTTATGTATTTACTTGACCAAAAATAAAAAAACAACCGTTGTTCAATGTGATAAAACTGCTGTCAGCAATAAAACTATATTACGGATAAGCATTTGACTCACCGATCATTTTGTTTGGTGTTCTCCCTCAGATTTGCACCAGTCGAGTGGGCAGCAGTCTCGGCCTCAACTCCGCCATGTTCACGTTTGAACCGGGACAGGCTACTATCCCGACCAGGGGTGTGCTTGCTATCGGGACGGGGGGTGGGGACACGGAGGGGGGTGTGGCCCCTGCTGGGGGTCTGCTCTCCCTGGAAATGGATAGTTGACGGTTATACTAAAACATACATGATATTGTAGTCCTTCATTATGTTTTGTACATGCACAATATCACAAACATCAATCGTAGCTTTGGAAAAATGACAGCGCTGATACGAAATTCGACTGGTTTTGACTTCATTTCTCTAATTTCAAGAATGACAGAGATCTGACCACTCCTCCTTTTGTACTTTTTCTGTGCCTCCCTAGTGCAGGGAGCTCTGACTCAATATCACAAACATATAATCATATAAGCACATGGTGCATCATACAACAAGCACATGGTGTATTAGCACTGCTGGGCCATGGTAGGGGAAGGACTACCAACCCCGCCCTGTAAAAAAATTCCCTGCTACAGAAACCACCTCCAAATTTCTCCTTAAATCACTTTTTCAACTTAATATTTCTCGTGCTCTCTTACCTTTGCAGGTGTGGCCTGTCTTTCCTGTTTGATTGGAGTCGATGTGTTACCTGCTTGTCTCAGGGCCTTGTTGGGTGTCTATGGAGAAGTACATGTACATTTTGTAGTATGTTAAATCCACTGCAACTGTCTTTCGAAAGGCCCTGTTTTAAGACAGTTATGTCACAATTTTAAATGGTAACATATTGGAAGCCGTACATTTCCAATATTGCTACTGGATGTATAGTTAAGTGTGTAAATGACCTTCGCAAGAACATATCTATTCAGTTATGGTATAAAACCTGGTTCTCCCAGTTCTTTCCTTTAGTCAATGACAAAAGATAGCAGATGCTGTCTGAAGCGTCTCGCAGTCTCAAAATTTTATCTAGTTGCTTGAGTAACTATTTTTGGAATAAGTACATCGTCCTTGGGGGTGTCCCTGTGGTGTAGTGGCCTGTGCTTCTTTCTCTCACCACATCTGGTTCAAATTACTTGGACCAGAAGGCCCAGGTTCAAGCCCCGGGTAGGACACCTCTGGACAAGAGGCACATTGAGTCATACCAAAGACTTTATAAAAATGGTACATACTTCTGAAACAGTATGGAAGTTAAACACACTTCACTGCCAGTGGACTAGCCCCCTGCTACAGTGATTGCACCACAGTGTGGCCCAGGGCTATGAAACGGAGATGGGCACCGCCCTATACATCAATAATGGTGTGGGAGGATTTTAACTAACTACAATGTAACTAACATCGTCCTTACCTGGTTCTCCTGGCTCCTGGGTCGTTTCTTGGACGGGGTTAGTCCGTCTAGGTCAGGAGTGGGCGTGTCCAGATGCTGGGCTGCCATTGGTGGACTGGTTCTCTGTGAGATGATGCGGCCGGTAGGGACCCGATTCTGGGAAGCTGTGGAAGGAATGTAAAAATTTGGTTCAATAAAAAAGTTGCCTAGAATATGAAATCTAAGCCGTAAGGAAGGTTGAGCAAATGACTAAACATAGAGAGTATGGTTTGCCAAATACAACAAACACAATAGATTATTCATTTCTGTTTTTTCAGATCTTCTTTGACTTTGGCATTCTATGTAACATTAGAATTCCATTTTCAGATATTTTTTTGCAATTTACGACATATATTTCCTCATTCTGTAGCTGCTTTGTAGGATTTACAGTACGGTCAAAACCACCTTCTTTTTCAAACGTACGAAAATTGATGCACAATGTCATGCAGATGTCATCCACATAATCGAATTATGTGAAACAAAGAAAGCTTTCAGCAACATATGATCCACGGCTCACTGAGTCACATACAATGTATTCTATCTGCATAACATGACATCACACAAGCACTGGACTGCTCATTCCTTGACAAAAACAGTAGCAGCTGATCAATCGAAAATTTGGGTAAGTCCAATTTGTTGTGTCGGCAATTAGTAATTACAGTTCAATCTTGATTCAGAGTGACTTCTACAAACACAGATGAACTTTCAAGTAAAGAAGGAAACTAAGGAAAGCATCTAGCCTTACATTTCCGGTGCTTAGCCTGGTCCAGACATCTGCAGAAAAGGTTCACCTCAGCTGGATCAGCATCTTCGAGATAAGCTGTACTGGCGTTGTTTCCTTTGTCCTTGAATTGTACGATGATTTTCGTCTCCCCCTTCGTCCTGTCTTTTGTCTGCTCAAAGTAGGACTTGTTCGAATACATATGCTTTACCTGAAACAGCATTTAAGAAAATAACACATGTTAAGGAAATTTAAGCATTACTTTATCTGCATGTAGATTAGCTGCAGTACTTGCATTAACACTTTTTGCTCAATATACAATGTAACAGCTTCACAGGTACGCATTAGAAGTCGGAGCCCATCCCTCTCCTTCCACCGCCGTTTTACCTCCCCAACCAAAGTCAGTTATACATTTTTACGCTGGAGTGGGGTGAGGGAAGTTGTATCAAGTGTGCTAAGGGGGTAAAGAGAATTACAAAACATTGATAGAATAAAACCATTTAAAATGTGCCATAAACACAGTGGACGAGAACACACTGCCCCTACGGCCTCATGAAGACTATGGTATGGGACTACCATTTACTATTTCACTCTACATTTGTGTGGAGAACCCAGACTCCTACCTTGACTTCCCAAGTTTTGCCCAACTTTTGTCTGACCACCAGTGCATACTCTCCTCGTTTGTCCACTTTGAGAATCAAACATCCTTCCTTCTTTGGAAATGTCCCCGAATTAGACTGGAATCTGACGACGCCTTCGATGACCAGGGGCAAGTCTGCATCAGACAGCATATTGCTAGATGGCCCGGACACCTGTGTTGAGGACATATGAAAGAAAATGAAAACTACATCACAAGCTACCTGCCAAAAAAAAAATCAAGACCACAGCACGTCCAGGTCAAAAGATAAAAAATAGAAGTTTTGCTGCGGTACCATGGTCACATACTAGGGGACCAAAATAAACTTTGACCTTCATCTTGTCAACACCTACCCACATATCAAATATAATCACAGTCCATCCAGAGGTTCTTGAGTTATGCTGACTACAAAAATCGAGACAGACAGACAGACAGACACACACACACAAAACTATACCTCCATTTTTCATGAAGATAAATATCTGGCACCACTAAAAGAGCTATTCTTTCACTGGTCTGGATAGAGGTCTAAGACAGGTGCCATGTACAGCATTTACAGGTTCATTGTACTGAGTACAATGGACAGTGGACCATGTAGCTTAACGTCCCGTCCTAAGAACTGCAACTCTTTCCAGTAGCGTGCATGCCGGACCAGCGACACAGCCGGGATTCGAACTCACAGCTTCTAAGTCTAGAGGCAGGGTCACTCACCAATAGACTGCAAATGCTATAAATTATGGCTATAACTTGAAAACATGAGTGTTGTTGGTGGCATCAAAACTATAATGACAAAGGGTTCTCACTTTTGTTCAATAAAAAAAAAGCACTCAAAGCAATCGTTCACCTTTGCGTGTTTTGGAAATGTAGACTACAACGACATAAATATGCATAATTTATCCAATTAAATAATCACCCTTTGATATGAATTTACCGTTAGTTGTACTTCCTGTTATATTTTTCTTACCCCGTCGCCCTACGTCGCAATAAATCCCATACTAAACACCTTCTACAGAGAATTGTAAATGTTACGGGTAGGATTTGTGGAATTTTAGTGACTTAACTCGAACGCTGACTTCACATACAGACGACAGTTCGGACCGTCTGTTGTCCCATGCGCAGAACGGCACGTCAACATCGAACCACAAAACTTTCTCTTCAAAAACAACACTTTGGGACAGATTATCGAGAAATTCTTAGGCTCACCTGGTGCTTCTAACCACTGTACTGCTCTCTAGATACTATTGGTGGTTCCGTTCAGCAGAAAAATCCGCAGAATTGAACCATTTCGAGGAAAAACGCAGCATGAAAATTTCAACAGATGGCCGCCATGATGGAACTGAAATAATGGCGGGAAAACCTTCAAGTTAGTCGGAACAAACCAAAATTCTAGGGGTGTTTTGGCAATGAGGAACACATTGAAGGGGACAATTTCAAAAAAAGATTAATTCTGTTTTTTTTTAATTTTAACTATATAATTTGATAATTAATTGCAATGTAAATAACTATTTCGAAAATGATAAATATGATAAATGAATCTACAGATTATTCAATAAAACCCCTATAGATTTAGTAGTAGCGCCCATTTTTAGGTGACCTTTAACCCCCACAACACTGCAGACAGCATGCCCCAAACAACAAAGCCGCCAGAATCACGTCAGTTTCTACAGCATTGGGTCGTTTTAGGCGCAAAATAACGACTATGTCACGTTTTTAGAGATTTTAGGACATCTTTTACACCGATCTGTCGATCGGATCAGCAACCTGGGGCCAGAAATCGTCTGAAATAATCCGATCAAGCCTCAAGGTAATGTAACGTTTTGCATCAGAGTCATGGCAGGACCAAAACAATGTGTTGTTTATGGCTTTGTTTTAGACACTGTCATGTTGGAGCAAGGAGGTTGGAGCGGGCTACTGAATCATATGAAATTTTCTTTACTGTATTTCGAATGTAGTATTATATGAATTATGTATTGAATGGTGTAAACACTGTATGAAGAATTCAATTTTGGCCTTGTGTGGTCATGACATTATCTCCAAGAAGATGTATGGTGGGGCTTGTTTTTGTGACAATTTGCATGTCATCTTTAGTTATTTAGCCCATGGCTACTTCCCCTCAGCCAATGGGAAGCCCCAATTTTCTGTGGTTATATCCACATAGTGTGGGATATCAGAAAAGTGTGAGTGATATCTGTGGGTGATATAGAAAAAGTGTGGGTGATATAGAAAAAGTGTGGGTGATATAACCATGTGACCTATTCTGACCAATCCCTGCTCTGATTTCTAATTGCCCGGGGATTTGGGCTCTCCCCATATGTTTTACTCGCCTTGTCTGTGCTGGCCTTGCAGCTGTTACTTGTTTGTCAGCATGTCCAGCAAAAAGAGAGATTTCTGGACTTTCAGGACAAAATAAAGTAACGTTTAGTAGAGCTGCTGAAAGTCCAGAAATCTCTCTTTTTGCTGGACATGCTGACAAACAAGTAACAGCTGCAAGGCTAGCACAGACAAGGCAAGTAAAACATATGGGGAGAGTCCCAAATCCCCGGGCAATTAGAAATCAGAGCAGGGATTGGTCAGAATAGGTCACATGGTTATATCACCCACAGTTTTTCTACATCACCCACAGTTTTTCTATATCACCACAGATATCACTCACACTTTTTTGATATCCCACACTATGTGGATATAACCACAGAAAATGGGGGCTTCCCATTTGCTGAGGGGAAGTAGCCATGGGCTAACTATTACTTAGCGGTCTGTGGCTTTAGCTCATCGTTGAATATGGACCAAAACATATAAAATGCTGATTAAAAAAAGTACACAAAACAACAAGCCACTACATCTACTATTATTGACTGCTGGAAATGTGCTCTTCATCGCGAACTTAAAACCACCGTGAAACAATTTGCCCACCTATGACTGTAGCACTACTATTGTTTCAAACACAAACTTAAAACCACGCGAACAGTCCATTTTCTTCCTACCGTGAAATAAAAACCATGCATTTTGAGTACAGTAATGTTATTTTTTCCACAGATGGCAGTGAGACCACACAAACCTCCCACGGTGCCATGGGACGACTTTGTCTACCACAACCTACTGCAGTATGGGGCCGTCACGGGCGTGGCACTGTTCGGTTGCCATGGAAACCTGGTCTACTCCCAGGGTTGTCTGTCGGATGGCAGGGACAAGGAACTGTGGGGACAGGTGAAGATGTTTTTCTTTAAGATTAAGATTGTTTCAGAAAAGTGGTCACAATGGCCAGGTGGTCCTTATGTAGAGGTACTAGTAACTGTTAGTCACTAGTACACGTTTGAATGCAGTTTAGAAGATACATCCAAACAGATCTCCAACCCAACGTCCCCCAGTGTAATGCACTCCTGTATATCTAAACTGTGCATACCTGGTGCTGCTGCACTCGAGATCTCTCAAACCCACTGTTTTTCAAAGGGGCGGGTTAATGTTAATGGTTTACTTATATTTTAAGGGGGAAAGACCCCTTCCTTTCTTCATGCATTCATTCATTTATTTAAAGACTTATCCATGTTTTACAGGTGAAAGACTTGTTCACAAAACTCCCACCTGAAGAAGACCACCAGGTGAACAGGGTCCTCACCATCCACGTGGGTCAGAGGTCAACCAGCTTCCGGATCTACCAGATGACGGAGAGCAGTGCGTACGGTACGACGGAAAAACAGCGGCACGGGGTTGTCGTGTGTCACCTGCCGCTGGGGATCCTGGTGGCCATGCACGAGGAACGGTTTCCCGCCAGCAAGGCGGTCTCCGTGGTCGAGAACTTCTGTGGTTTGTTAAGAGCTTAAACTAAGTTAAAGATACCTTCAAGCAGATGTAAGGATCTGGCTCATTCTTGAGTTTGTGCCTGTCTTTGCCTGTTTCTATTCTTTTGTAGTAGTACTTGTCTGTACTTATTAGTATTTAATTTTTTAGTGGTTGAAACTAGGGGTGGGTACCGGTACAAACAATTCAGGTCAGGTCCAGGTCCAGGTCCAGAGGGTCAGGTCCAGGTCCGGACCTGTACCTGATTATAGTAGTGTCGCAGTACATCATATTTTGGAGAGCGAGACACACGCAAAAGTCTCCAAACGTCATGTCTGGAACGATATAATTTCTTAGGTTTGCACTTTGTCTCAAAATTATAATTATACTCTTCTCGCCGTCTGTTTACTAATCCTTTAAGTGTTTCTAGGTATGATTCACAGCTAACGTCTTCGAAAACAAAGTTAAATCTGCTGTTTTGTATTTTCTTAGACCAGTTATGTGGCGGCCTGGTACTATGAATTTTCTAATCGGTCCATAGGCCGGTCCACTGCTTTTATACGGACCGATTTTTTTGGACCGGTCCATTAAGAAATACCGGTTTTGTACCGGTACACGGTACCGGTACCCGCCCCTAGTTGAAACCATTCTTCTTCTCTGCCAAACACTGAGAATGAGTCAGATCCTTGAATTTGCTTTGAGCTTACAATCTACAGTAGCAAAAATATGCGCCTGAGTTGAAGTAAATATGGATTTTGATGTGTTTTAAAAGACAAACCGGTTTGGTACACATGCAGCCATTTTATTTCAGAATTGTAAATGAAACATTTTATGTCAAAAGTGTACATCTAAGATTTTCAGTGTTGTGTGTATGAAGAATTGTATATAACACACAATAAGTGCAATACCAGAGCGGAAGTCTACATTGTATGACGGTGGACTTACAATGTCTCTCTGTGTCAACAATTCTTTTATAATGTTTCAGTGTCGACAATGAATGCTAGTTTTATTCCAAACCCTCTGAACTCCTACATACTTTTTACTAGTTCCCACCTCATGTTATTGTATAATACTGATCGTACGTGTACTGTCCATTTTTTCCTCATGTGCCATCTATGAAAGAGTTATGTATGGATTGTATGTAAGCAACTTACACTTATCTAAATACAGTAGCAAGTATTGAATGGTGTACCCTTCTCACTTACTTACGACAAATATATGGTAGTTAAGAAGAAGATCTCTGGTTGTGTTTATGTAAAAATGCTGTTTTTATGGGGAAAATACTGGTTAAGTGATGTTGGCATGTCGGAGAGTCTTTATTTTGATAATGCTATATGATTATTCTTGTTGCTATGTTTTTTCTACTTGTGTTTTTATGATATACAGGGTTTTATATTTTTTTCTACAATAGTCTGATTAGTGGAGCTGTTGTAGTGAGTGTTTTAGCAGTTTTGTAATGTACAGCTGGTGCTTAACTTATCTTTTATTTTTATATGTTTTTTTACATGTTTTTTCATCATTCTTTTAGTAGTTGAAAATTGAAAAAAAAATACAATGTAACATTACTGTATACGGTAGTTTTATTCTGGGAAAATATAGGAAATATGTACAAAAACAGTTGTCAGCGTGTTTTGTGTGTGATGTTCATATGTCTGAAAGCCAAAAGATAGTGTATAAGAAAAATTTTATATGTAAAATGAAACCGAAAACCTAAACAAGCCAGAGCCCTCAGTAGTTGCCTGCTAGCATGCTGAATAGAAAGACTAACTTCAGGGATAAATCATTTCTTTAATTTGTTCAGGGAAAAAAGCATTTACAACAGATCATTGAAGGTACATGTAGATTTGAAAATTGAATCTTGGAAGTACTTTTCTTACCTATTTTCATGTGCATTATAGAAATACATGTATGTACTAGTAAAACTTAGCCATAAAATGTTCAAGAAATCCCCTTAAGTAACAATCCAGTTTGGTATTCTGCATGAAAACGTATCAGAGATTGGAGTATATACACATTCAAAAATTCCAGTCACACATTACAATAAGTTACTGCTAAAGCAAACATGCCATATTACATGTATATGGTACTTTCAAGAAATCGCTTCATATGTACATGTATGTATCTGCAATGAAGTGAAGCAACTTGGAAAGAGAATTAATGTGAAACCAAGCTGGCATAAAGAATCAAAGCAACATAACACTTATTTTTAGAAATTTCAAAGCAAAAGTCACACTTTCTAATGCCTATATGAACAGCAGAATATATTTTGCATAGCAGGGTTTGTACAAGAATATTTCAGTCTGCACAATGATGCTTATGTTACAAGCACTCTTTTATAGAACAAGGCAGCGGTACTTTGAATGGTTGTTGCGGATGTAAAAGAAGACCTTCCAAATTAGATCTAATAGGTGAGATGTAAAGATCTTTGGGTTTTTTTCAAACTTATCAAAATCAAATGGATTGATATACCCGTGTGGGACAGAGCTAGAGGTAGACGGTTTCTTCTCAGAACTGCTCCCCCTGGCCTTGCAGAGGCTTTGCTTGCAGTTTGATCATATCTCGCAAGAGGACGGTGCTGCACTGCTCAAAATAAATGGAGTTGTTATACTAGTATTAGTGGGCTGTACACACTATCTACAAAACGTTTTATTCTACAACTTTGAGGTTGGATATAACTTCTCAGACTTAATTTCAATTTGTAATACCTTCTCAATAGATGGAAATACGATTTTGTCTTCTTTGATGATGAACATTACCTTCACCAAAGTGTCTCCTGTCGCTGTATTGTATTGACGAGCGTGAATATTACATCTTACATACGGTACACTTTCTGCAGCGGCGGGCAAATTCACACAGAATCCTTTCAGTCTCTTCTTTTATACAAACATGTAGATAATATAAACTTACAACCATCTAACTTGAGTACCTATGTGATCAAAAGAGTCCAGCAACTTTGACTGCCAGACTCTGCAAGTCCACTCAGTCCTGGGCCATGGGGTTTGAACCCATAGCCTGTAGACGGTGTCCAATGATCTCCAATGAACTGTCCACTCATGTAAGGTGTAGAAAGATTCCTTTGTTGTAAACAATACCCAAACGACCAAAATTCATCGTTGTCGTAACACAACAGTTGCCAAGAAGTAGTGATGCTCATCAAAATATGGGCTCACCATGTAGACGCTTTGGGAGCTACAGGGTCTTGCAGCGTAGTGTTGTAAAGGCCTTCGGTCGGACGATTATTTCTTGTCAAATGTATATTTGTCAGTCGGGAGAATAATGGCAGTCTCGATTATGAATGTGATGAATTTCATGATCACGCAGATTTCTTGGTAGCTATGGGGTCTTTAAGAATGACTTTTATTGGACGATTTGTAAAACTTTCAGTGGGGATCGAACCCGATGACGACAGTCTCGATGATGAAGATGATGAATTTGCTGTAGATCTCCTCGTACTTGTAGGTGAACCTGTCTTCCAGGCAGGCGCGCACAGACTCCAGAAACGGCCTCTCCATCTTCTGTGGAAACAAACAGGTTATGACAACATATCAGAACATGACGTCGGCGCCTGGGTTTATGTTATTATGTCCAACAAGGTACTAGGGAGCCCAAAATCTAATCATTTCGAGGTCTCGTGTCCCCCACAATATGTTATCAGTTGGACCAATCCTAGCTCATTAATTCAGCTTTTTTCACGGTCATGTTTTAGCGACCCCTGTCTCTCAGTCCACCAACTGCAGCATTGCGAACCGTCATTCGAAAAGCGAGACAGAATTACCCATACATGATTATATATTGTAACAAATACACTGGTTTCGAAAATATTTTGTACTTAGAATTGTAGGATAGATTAGCCTTGTAGTATTGTTGATTTCATGCCATACATTGTACCATGTACGATTGTTGAGCAATAAAGTTCACTTCACTTCACTTAAACCGCATCGTTGCCAGGATAGGATACACCAAGGACAAAGTAGGTCGTGCACAGCCTCCTTGTGTAGACTTAATCAA
Organism: Branchiostoma lanceolatum; assembly: GCA_035149815.1. Taxonomy (NCBI): domain Eukaryota; kingdom Metazoa; phylum Chordata; class Leptocardii; order Amphioxiformes; family Branchiostomatidae; genus Branchiostoma; species Branchiostoma lanceolatum. Next base: position 2,991,553 of record CM068880.1, read on the forward strand.
AGTGGCATCTGAAAGGAGACACACCAGGACTTGGAGCACTTTTGAATACCGATGGTGGGTAAAGAATTTTCAAAGTGAAGGAGCAATATCTGTGACAGTCACGGTCAACACACAGTTTGCAGGCACCATAGGTTTTCACAAGTATTTCGAGCCCTGATGTGTCTCCTTTCAAATATCATTTTGAGTTGGTTTACCCAAGTAGGCTCTACAATACCTGCTTGGTGTATCCTATCCTTGCAACGGTGCGGTTGATCGCGGTTCGCAATACTGCAGTTGGCGGGCTGAGAGATAGGGGTCGCTAAAACATGACCGTGAAAAAAGCTGATTAATGAGCTAGGATTGGTCCAACTGATAACATATTGTGGGGACATGTATTCCTTAAAACCCTTATAATTCCTGATAGAATTGACGGATTTTGTTGATTCAAAGCCCTAAACGCAGAGAATGATATGGGCAATCAATAGAATGTATTACTAAAGGCCCCATAAGTAGCCCGAATAAATGCCTGATTTTGGAAAGTAAACATAAAATTACCCCCCCCCCCCCAAAAAAAAAACGGGCTTAAAAGACTCATAACTTCTTATAAATGCGAAATATCGAACAAAAACAGACTTTCTTCTGAGTCCAGCGGTATCTGTTGCCTACAAACCGATTTTCACCAAAAATTATTAATGCTTTATATTTTGTCCCAAAAAGGGAGGTCTATTTTAATGACGTCATTTGGTCATGTGATTATAGTAGGGAAGCTGCCCATGGAAGTTAGTTATCAAGCTTATAATAAACTTTGGCTGCTACAGATACCGTCAAAAGATCCATGATAGCACTTGTCCCTCTCGGTGGTTCCAAAACTTGTTTGGCCCATCAAGGAACCTCCTTGGGCCCATGGACTACTACTACAGTCAAACCTGTATTAGCGGTCACCTTTGCATAGCGGCCACCTGCCCATAGTGGTCACTTTTTGTCGGTCCCTTGGATTTTTCCCATTGACATAAGCATTAAGAATTAGGCTATAACGGCCACCTGTCCAACGCGGTCGCGGCCAGACGATTTTCAGTCCCGCGAGTACAGTAACACTGTCGGTAACGGTCACGGCGCGCCGGTAGAAGCCGCATCGCCACCGCACGCCGGGTTCAAAATCTTCATTTTTTCACGCAGTTATCAAATTCAACTGGATAGGGTGATAATAAAGAAAACCAGAATGTTTTATCTTTGTTACAAAATCCATGGTTTGACGCGAAGTCAGTATAATTTTCTTCACATGGCTTGCGTTTGTACATCGTAGCAAAATTGACCATTTCTGTGCATTTCGACTGGACAAATATTACGGCAGCTTTTTGGAAAATACAACTCGCACATGTAGCTGATGCAGTAAGTTCGGGAAATGTTTGAATGCCGGCCCAATATCCGTTTTCCCCGGTGCTCAAAGTCAAAACGTGTTTCGCGCAATTTTCAAAATGGCGCTGATAGTCAGCAGCACCAAGGAGGTTGGCAGCACAAAGGTCAACGGTAGACACCACTGTTTCGGAGGTATAATGCGCTAAATTTATTTTGCTGCAAAGTATCACTGAGGATAATTACTTTACCAAAAGCTTTACAAGAATATTAATAACATTAATATGATGTAAAATTTGGGCTATTGCAATTTTCTGAAAAGAATAAAGCCATCAAAAGATCGACCTTCTTCTGAGTACCCTATTAGCATAATGGTAGAAGCTGATAATGACAAGCGGCAAGTGAAACAACAACAGACTAAGGAAAACTATCGCCACGATTTTATGTTTCAAAACGGTCGAAAACGAACAGTAAGTGGCAACTGAGCAACATATATTTTGTTCTTAACTAACTAGGTGGCAACAACAATCGACTTTCTAAAATGTGACTTACCTATGCAATGTTTACATGTGTACTGTACGGTGAATAAATGTATCTCAGTGGGTACTGAAAATATGTGTCACTCGTGGTCATCATTAATCAACATTTTCTCCATAGCGGCCACCTGTCCTTAGCGGCCAGTTTTGGCCAGTCCCTTGAGTGACCGCTATAGACAGGTTTGACTGTATTAATATTGCGTTATATTGGCCTATTCGTACTGAACGATACTATACGGTATTACTTAGTAACGATAACAACGGTGGTTGATTACGAGGATTAATGTGCGGAGAATAACTGCGGATAATCACGTGATAATACATAAAATTTCAACAAACATTTTTAGGTAATACTCTGTGAAAAGGTTGGATTAAAAACTACCTATGAGTTCATGATTTACGGTTTCTCATTTTCGATGCCTTTCCTCTCAAAATAAAACACTTGCGGCGAATGTTGCATGTCCTAGATCTACTCCCCCTGTGCCAGTTATCTGCGATTTTTTAGATTACAATGTACAGAATATTGCAGTATTGCTTTGATCATGTACTGCAGTAATATTTCTGATCACTGGAGGTCGCTTTTTGTTATCCGTCAAACCTACATATATCTGCCCCAGACCGTTACCGTTATGTATGACTATGATACAAAATTCTCCTCCTAAATTGTTATTTAGTTACAGACACTATATGCAAGTATTGCAAGGGAAAATCGGGGCAATCTACCCGTTTCTTTATGCCTGTCATGAACCAATTCTAGGCCTTAACTTTCAAAACCTAATCAGCCAGTGCAATCATCCGAGAAAACAGGAGTAATGATAATCAAATAGGCCGTGTTATCGCTTATGAAACCGGGGAATATTACATCGTAATGTGAAAATCATGACAATAATCACCGTCATGATTCATTTGCTCCAAGAAATTAATCAATTTTGTCTGAGGTAGACGACCCATTACTGAAAGCGTTCCGAATTAGTCTCTACAAAACTCTATTGGTCGCAGGAATAATAGTAGAAATTACGCGACCATTGGAGTAGTTTGCGATCTATTGAAACTGTATGGCCCGCCCGAATCAAACCCATCAAAATTCACCGGGCGCACGCTAGTCAAACTCGGCGGGCGGGAAACGCTCTCAGTACCGAGGAGGTCTCGGGAAGGTCGCGATGGTTTCTTACCCGGCTATCGAAATAGATGTTAGAATAATTTCAGCTGCAATGATCTTTGCAGACTTGCGGCTCTAAAAGGAGATTTTCAATCAGGAAAGCCTATCACTGATGAGATCGCGTTGTAGGATTGCCGGCCGATGAGAAATCGGGACTTGATGAGAAAACTTATGCATTACGAAGCTCAAGGATGATTTGCTCATTACATTGCAGTCCTGAATAAAGTGCATGCTCATTTATGTTGTAGTTGGAAGGTGACCTGGCGACATAAGAATAACGACAGTTCCATGTTCCATATCTATGGGTGAGTGTCCCTGCCTCTGGAGCTAAAAGTCGAGGATTCAAATCACAAAATTCAAAGAAAGATCTCAACCTTTAAGACCTTCAGAATTCCGCAAAATGTTTCCTTTGCCCCTTCCCTCATGTTGACCCACTCATTTTGCCATCGATCGCAGACAAAGTAGTTAGGACAGGGACGATTTTGATTGATAATGTTAGCGTTGTGGCTATCAACACGAAAACCAGGTCAATTAGATGCCCAGACTGCCAGACGTCTGGCTGTGGTTATTGTTGCCGCCGTAACGTTTTATAACATATCCCGACATCACGGACATGATGACTTGCTGGCGTCAGAGATCCAGGCTTAGAAAATTGGAGTCGTGCACAACGGTATAATGACTCGTGTTGCCCTGCTTTGAGTCGACCGGGCTTGTTATTCGTGTGCCCTTGTCTGGATTTAACCATAACTACATTGGCGCCAGACGAAGAATCGGGATGTCCTTCGTTTGAACTCGATGAACCTTTCATGTCCAAGCACAAGAAAGACTTGTGAAAAATTGAAAATGCGTATCAAGGAAATACACAATATATGGTTGGGAGTAGTTTTTGTCATGTTTTGTGCATTTTGTTGTCTTTTATATCATATTTTTCGTTCCCACAAGCTTCCCCGGGTTGGAAATGGGACCAAAGCAATACCCAGATATCTTCGGAATCCATCTGAGGTTATCTGGGTAATGCTTCGGTCCCATTTCCAAGTCTGTCTGTGTTGGTTTGGCTGTTTGTTTGTTTGTTTCTTTTGGCCTCATACCCAGATATCTTCGGGATCCATGATCTTCATGTCGGCGTGCATCTGCCCGAGCCTCTTCAGCAGCGGGATGAGGTAGTCCAGATCGTCCAGAGAGTCGATGGCGTGATCCAGCGTGTCGAAAATACGCGCGGCGAGGTTCATGAGGTAGACGCTGTTGGTGACTTCTTCGTCTGTGAGGTGTCTCAGCTGGGGCCACTTCTGTTTTATCTCAGGGAAGTCGCGGAGTAACCTGGGAAAGGATGGAAGGAAGAAGATATTGAGATTTGGAGACGAAGAACTGCTGTACAGCAGATCCTTGAGGAAGACGCTGTTGGTGACTTCTTCATCTGTGAGGTGTCTCAGCTGAGGCCACTTCTGTTGGATCTCTGGATAGTCGCGAAGTAACCTGGGCAAGGGAGGGACAAAGAAGGTGTGGAGAGTAAGATTTGGAGAAGAGTTTTGCAGTAGAAAATTAATGATACTGCTGATGGCATCTTTTTGCGAGAGATGTCTGAACTGTATTCGGTGAACAATGTAAATGTTTTACTCAAGCAGCTGTGTTATAAGTTTTGCAACTTGTTACCAGTTGCTTGTCATGAGTAACTTTTGTATTGTATCTTATTACCTGGGTGTCTAACCTCCATCGAAGTAAGGCCAAATCCCTGCCACCTGAGAGTAAAGATTTAATCCTAAATCAATTTTCACTTCGAAAGTTAATCTCACGATACGGTCAGTCACTCCATCAGTACCAGATTCCGCACCATCAGCGTTCATTAGGGTTAGTCGGGCAATTTAACACGGCTTTTCCTAACCCTACGGGAAACGCTCCGATCTTATTATAGATTCCGGGAGATGCTCTGATCCTATTATCCCTGTTAAACAGAAAGACAATCGATCGGCCAACCAGTTTGCCTAGCCTGGGTGCCATCCGAGATTACTACCGGGGCTCCTACATTCGCTACCCTAGATTTGGTCAGGGTAGCGAACGCAAGAGCCCTGGTAGCAATCTCGGATGGCACCCAGGCTACAGTTTGCCAACTCTGAATGACATTTTCGACAGAAATACGGCCGGTGTTTTCGCGCGATTTTTTAGGAATTGGTCGATGTTCCCAGGTCCCCGAGCCCCGTCCGATGTATCCTCCTAGCTGAGGTTTCTGGCTAGTGGTGGCCGCGATTTTATTGTCTGCCTCCCTTCCACTGCTAGCCCCCGACCAAAACCTTGAGAATACGTCCAATGTTACAAGATAGATTTTCAGGCAAAAAAATACGATAGACTCTCTGGCGAGTTTGTAATGTTTCGGCGACAATTCTGGCGGTCAACAATTTTGCCGAAAGTCGTTGACAGTGTGGCGCCGGCTATAGCGAGATTTACAGCTTCCCCCCAGACCTTTGTCATTTTCAGGAGGTAGAAAACACAAGTTGTGACGCACTCAGAATGTTTTCGGTTTTCGAGAGTTTGTGAAGAAAGAGAAATGCTCGACTGAACGGAAAAAACAAAGCGGCAAAATGTTTTGATGTACACTTATGACAAAAGAGATGCATCTTAAAGTTTTATCTTGATGGAGACAGCCTCCTTTGATGTTTGCTTTTAAACGCTCATGCTTGCTTGGTGGTGAGGAAAAGGGGTAATGGTCTAGAGCAACTTCAAACGTTATTGTCTAGTCCTTTGAACGCACACCATGCTTCATGTCATTCGTGTCAGTACTATGTGAATATGAAACAATGAAAAATAAACCATTACTACTACTAATTGCCATTTCTTACAAGGAAGAACGTTTAGTTTGTCAGCCCCTTCGTCACTTTCTTATCTTAAGCCTTTCATCTTTTAAGGGATTGACTTGAACTTTGACAAAGCTTTTTGCCTGGCCTAACACCTACAGAAAGGCCGTGGTAAGCTTCTGAATTGCTTTTATAGCTGAGCATAATCTAATAAATGGCCTTGTACCTCTGATGGATTATGAATAATCCAAGAGGTGTTAGAGAGACTAGGACGTCAGATTTTCACGTTTTGCGTGTTCATCAGTTCTACCTACTAGGTGAAAAAATCTTGCAGATAATTTATTTTATTCTGGTGTCTGTAGATAACTTTACTACGGAACTTAAAGAAGCAATGACATGATTCTTTTACGCTATATGGACATAAATTCCACAATCGTAATTTCTTTTTTTTTATTTGATGGCGTTTTCGTGTGTCCTTTCTGTCACAGTGGGCAATGTTTAGGGGTCGAGCCCCATCCAATGTAACGAGTCAAATAAATTCATCGATCAAGTCAACAGAGTAGATTTTCAGACAAAAACACGCTTGATTCTCTGGCGATTCAGTTTGCAATTAATTTGGCGACCTTCCTGTGATCCCACATTTCTACCAAAGGTCGTTGATGACGTGACAAAGTCTTTAGAACTCTATAGACCGAACATAATTACCTCTAGGTCCAATGCAACGGTAGATTTTCTGGCGAAAAACACTCTCGATTCTCTGTTGATTTTGAAATTCGGTGACCTTCTGGTGATCAACAATTTCTACCGAAGGTCGTCGACGGCGTGACGAAGTCTTTAAAACTCAATAGACCGAAGATGATTACCTTTGCCTTCTAACACAACCAATGATTTACACCTAATGCGGCCGGGTGCCGACCTCCTATTTAGAAGGTGGTAGTCTATTGATTTTCTGAAGTCTTGGGTAATTGATAATCCCGTTCCTGTAATTATTGCTCCAACTCTGTAAAGAGAAAGGTAGCAGTGGTCCCTGGAACTAAAGGTCAGGGGTTCCAATCCCACACTTTCCTTCCGGTCTTTTCACACCAATTTGCACGCTACTGATATAAATGTATTAAAGCGACGAGCCAAGTCAGGTCAAGCCAATTCAAGTCAAAGCTTTTATTTCAAGTCGACAGTTCATAACGTGTTTTACCCGGATAAGAATTCTCCAGTCTAGGTAACTTTCTTGTTGATGGTTTTCCTCAAAGTATTCTAGACAATACGCCGGTTAAGGTAATGAGACACACAAGGTAACAGTTACTCAAGCAACTGTACGGGTTTTTAAACGCTCTTTAGGAGGAGAAGTGAAGAAGTCTGTCCTGTATCTAAGACATGCACAGACGCTCCAAAGGCTCAAGGAGTCCTCAAGTCTCTGATTAAGACAAGGGGTAAACCTCACGAGGTAACGCTCGTTCTGAGACAACGTGTCGACGTAATTCCGGTATCTAAGTCGAACAGAGACGTCCCACGAATCTTAAGGATTCCTTCATGTTTCTAGATTATAGCAGGGGTGGCCATGGGTCCCTTTGGGGTAACACTCCTTCTGAGGTGATGTTAAGACGTCAGCCCGGTATCTAAGACAGAGTCGCTGCCGGCCTCATGACGTCCTTTATGTCTGTATTAGTTGTAGCCCATAACCTCTTTTATCGATCTTATAAACCCGCGTCCTCTCTATTCACAAACTTATTCGTCATTGGAATTTCTGGAAATATTTCAGTCGGTCCATGTCCCTCATTATTTGGTTTTGTACGTTGGCATGTAAATTCACAGCTGATTGTACCGTTCAATGGCCACACCATCCTGTCACTCCCCCTTCTGTGAATCGTAGGCTATTTTTGGGGCTTGAATTAGAGGGTGCTGCCATCATAACCAGCATGTGCACTGTTGTATATGAAAAAATCCTGTCCAGCTCCTAAATCTTTTTAAAAGAGATCGTCCTCAACGAAAGCCATCAAACATTTTTTGCCCGAAGGAGAATTGCAATTGCGTCTGCGTAAATGTATAGACCCAGCATTGTGTTCAATTAGCGCAAATTAGGATTAATGTACGCTAGAGAGATGGCGATTGAAATGAAAATGTTTGGCGGACGAGAGCCAGTGTTGATACCAGGGCCACTAATCTTCTAATATTAGCAGAAGAAGAAGTGTATCTCACGGAAATGTCCGCAGGTAACCTTTTATGATACTAGTACTTCACAAGAAGGAATATCTGTAATCCGTTTTCTTCTCAAATCTCCTATGAAAGAGCCAAGCTCGCTCCCTGATGTTCTAACCCGGCGCCCCTTCCCCGTCAAGACGAATCCACACAAACATACCAGACGAACTTTGCTGCCAAAAAGAAGAAGAAAAAAAAGTGGATCTCACAAAAATATCCGCAGGTAACCTCTTGTGATACTTCACGGAAAGGAATATCTGCAATCCGTTTTCTTCTCAAATCTCCTGAAAATCCAAATGAAAGAACCAAGCTCGCCCTCTGATGTCTTAACCCCGCACCCCTTTCCATGTAAAGTTGGTTATGTCGGTAAGTCATTTGGGACGCACCGGGTGAACTTTGCTACACAAAGCCGATAAACAGACAGAAAACGTGTGAAGACTAGGGAGGAAGGGAGATGAAGAGGTAAACAAAGGCTGTACTGCTATTATTTCAGCATAAGAAGTGCGCCGGGCAAGCCTGTGGATCGAATGTGCAAACCTTTGCGGGAATAAGCTCTCAGACGTATGACCACTGAATGTCTTGAACTCCCGAATGCCTGAAGTGTGCATACCTTGAGGATCACCAATGTTGCATTAGTAAATTTCTTATCAGAGGTCTTATGGTAGCCAGGGCCTGATGACAGCCAGAAAACGTGTTTGTAAAGTTAAAAAGATTCAGGTCAAGCTCGCTCCCTGGTGTCCTTACCCCGTGCTTCCCTGTCGAGCTGAGTCCTACGTCGGTGGGTCATTTGGGACGCACCTGTTGAACCTAAGCTACCAGACAAAGCCAATAAACCAATTAGAAAACGTGTGAAGACTAGGAAAGTAGGGAGGTGAAGAGGTAAACAAAGGCTTAAGATGTATGCCAGGCAAGATTGTGGATCGAATGTGCAAACCTTTGAGGAAGCCAGCTCTTAGACGTACCGGCAACTGGATGTCTTGAACCCGGATATATCAAGTGTGCATACCCCGAGGATCACTGATGCTGCATTAGCAGATTTCTTGTCAGAGGTCCTATGGTAACCAGTGCCTGATGGCAGCCAGAAAAGTATTTTGTAAAGTTAGAAGTACATGTATCCGTCTATGATCTCTAAATGTATGTATCCGCCTGCAGTGACATCAAGGTAGAATAGCGGCGTTAAGGAATTGATTATTCCCAAAATTTGATTCAGAGTGGAGATACTTGGATACAACAGAGCCCCCTGTGGTACATAGATATGTATATAGCATGTATGTGTGAAAAGTTTTCAGCACCAAGGACAGGTGCATGTTTTCGTGTGAATAGCGCGTTCAGGACCAAGGACAGGTGCATGCGTTTGTGTAAATAGTGCGTTCAGCACCAAGGACAGGTGCATGCGTTTGTGTAAATAGTGCGTTCAGCACCAAGGACAGGTGCATGTTTTTGTGTAAATAGTGCGTTCAGCACCAAGGACAGGTGCATGCGTTTGTGTAAATAGTGCGTTCAGCACCAAGGACAGGTACATGTGTTTGTGTGAATAGTGCGTTCAGTACCAAGGACAGGTGCATGTGTTTGTGTAAATAGTGCGTTCAGCACCAAGGACAGGTGCATGCGTTTGTGTAAATAGTGCGTTCAGCACCAAGGACAGGTGCATGTGTTTGTGTAAATAGTGCGTTCAGCACCAAGGACAGGTGTATGTGTTTGTGTGAATAGTGCGTTCAGCACCAAGGACAGGTGCATGTGTTTGTGTGAATAGTGCGTTCAGCACCAAGGACAGGCGCATGTGTTTGTGTAAATAGTGCGTTCAGCACCAAGGGCAGGTTCATGTGTTTGTGTAAATAGTGCGTTCAGCACCAAGGGCAGGTGCATGTGTTTGTGTAAATAGTGCGTTCAGGACCAAGGACAGGTGCATGTGTTTGTGTGAATAGTGCGTTCAGCACCATGGACAGGTGCATGTGTTTGTGTGAATAGTGCGTTCAGTACCATGGTCAGGTGTATTTGTCTGTGTTTGGATTTGTGTTTCTGTGTGTGTGTGTGTGGTTTTGTGTTTGTTTGTTTGTGTGTGTGCATGTATGTGTGCATGTGTGTGTGTATGCGTGTGTGTGTGTGTGTGTGTGTGTGTGTGTATGCGTGTGTGTGTGTGTGTGTGTGTGTGTGTGTGTGTGTGTGTGTCTGTGTGTGTGGAGATACGGTACATTCAGTCCCATGGATAGGTGCATTTGTGTGTGAGAGAGAATATGTGTGTGCTCTCATATCCTACTCCCCCAATTTCACACGACGTTACAGCCGGTTACGTCCAACCACACTTGTTAACGAGCTTCTCCGTCGATTTCAAGGACGGCGACATTTCAAAACCCACGTACCAGTGAGCTTACGGCAGGGTTCTACGCCATGCGCACGCCAAGGGCGATTACTGCGTACTTACAACACCTCATAAGGTGACAAGTTACCTTAACTGCCACGAAGCACAGCTCAGAGGAGAACTTAAGTAACGTTAACATGGCCTTGACAAGAGGAAATCCCGGAAAGCAGGAAATCTATATGACCTTTCTTTGCAAGTCTCTTCGGGAATGTATCTGTATCTTTGTAGCCGGTATAACCGCCTTTCGGCGAAGCACACCAGCTACATGTACAGTCTGTAGTGCCTATCTGGCTGTACTGATTTATAACACGAAAGCTATCTCGGTAGGGACGTTATGCCGATACAACATTATTCTATCTAAAATGGAACGTAGACTGTACAGAATTCAGGCCTGTCAAACCCATATTTCGTATATAACCTCCAGTGACTTGGAACAGCTCTTATGAAACTACAGTTACGAGAGTTGAAACCCGTTGGCCATAATGCAGTACTACTCTGACACGACGTGTGCAACTTGTTGATATGGGTGCTTGTAGATGGATGTCGAACTAAAGCCACTTCAACACAGGGTAGAGCACTGTGTGAGGAGCTCTCTTCATATTGGTTTGACGTCTAAAGAGGGAGGTGTTAGGGAGGGTTGTAGTAGTAGCATTCCGCCATTTGTACGTACACTCTTGTGCCCATATCACTCAGACAGAATTTCATATCGATGAAGTAGACATCCTGCAATACAGACACGTGTATAGGCAAACGAGCACTACATGTAAGTTGGGCAGTGTAAGGCTCCGTGAATTGAATGTTACCATTGGTTATTTTCCTTAAAATCTCTTATCCCCGAAAAACTGCATGTTTGTTTATTCCGATTGTAAAACTCTAGTAGCCCCAGAAAATTATTGCACCCTTGCAGTGGCCATTAAAATTTTTTTAGTGAGAAGCCTTTTTTCTCATGAAACATGCTTCTCTTCAGTCCAGTCCGTCCGCAAAGTGCCAGGATCACGAAATTAACGACTCGGAAAGGATGGGACGGTCTGTGCGTTAAGTGACTAAAACTAAAACGTGCCGTTTCACCCCACCAGGGAAGACCAAACCATTCTGCATGTATACATCTTTTCTTTTACTACTACCGTGTTCTCATGGCCCGTAAAAGTCTACACAAACCCAGGAAACATCAAAGGCAGAGCTCAGATGCTAATATTTTACGAAGTGTCCGACAGCTATTTGACAGGTTTATTGAATGAACTCTCTTCACTGCTCAAAAGGGCCATGCCTTCGGAAGCCATTGGAGATGGTAAAATTAGTTTTCTGGTAGAAGATAATGACTTGCCAAAGGAGCTAGCCGCCAAAGAAGCTCCGATAATTACACCGAGTGCATGGACTGAGACTTTTACTGGCCATCTCTTGGCCATCATCAGGTATACTCTTGGCAAATTTCTGCTATTCCTTGGGGTCTGAGAGAAGACTTGCAATCAATTTTCACTCTGTTGGTAAATTAGGTTTACGAGCGTTGCTGGCACACCTACAGACAACTTCCTTTTATGACGGAGAAAGTCTATTACCTTCGTGGGGCTTGAAAAGCCTTTGAAGGCTTTCAATGGATCAATAGGCGTGTGTCTGTTTTATAATAGCCAATACCAGCACCCTTTTATACTAGTGCCCTGCGTAGACCTTCTTGGTGGCTGGTGGGTTTCTAATGCTTTTATTATGGCTTACTTTTGCACTAGCGGCCACAAAACTGTGCAAATCAGCCAAAAGCCATTGAGTTCGTTTTAGTTTTACTATTCACAACTTCTTACCCAAGGGCCAATTGCAACATAAAACAGTATATAGAAGAAGAAGAATAAGGATAGTTCAGGATAACAATGGTGACAAGTGGAACAAGCGACTATCCTAATGAGAACCGCTGCGGAATACAATCTAAGCTTTATGGGTTTGGTTATAGTACACCCTGTGACTCGTAGGTGTGTCACCATACTCTGAACAGAGTTTTTGTTTTGCTTCTTCCAAACGTTGTTTGGATATCTCTTGCACGTGAGAATTTCGGTAATAAACCTTTCTACTTAAAACTGTCCTACAAAACGAACGAAAGCTGTACCCGTAATAGGCTGTGCCAAATAAACCAACTACAAAGTGCCCAGTCCACCAGAGGGCCCTTTATGCAGCGAAAGCCCCAATAAATCTGGCTGGAATGATGCTACAGACAAACGTTTATGAGATGCAGACTGAGCTAGGAGCGAAAGACACAGGCGCTAAAACAATACTATCACTTGGGACATTACAATAGATAACAATACTTTACGGTACATTCTATTAAGTTAACGTCACACTGCACTACAGCGTCTACCGGAAGGAAATAAACGGCCCAGATATCGCACCTAATCCACAGGATGAAATAGGCTCTTATATAACATATATTAGTAAAACGACGTCCGCTGTGAGATATCGCCTGGGGATATCCGTATTATGCTCACATTGAGTTTGACATATATGATCTTAAGGCTCGCAGGTATATAAAGATAGATACATTTTCCTGGCAGCTTGCGCGTAGCCCTGCCAGATCGTATTGCGGTTTATTATACACCGGCCCCTTCAAGCCAGCAGCTACTTTCTAGAAGGGCACATAACCGGATAAGGGACAATTCTGACGGCAAATTGTGACAAAAAGCTACACTTGAAATTCTAAACAATTGGTTTGCACTGCGCATAAGCTTATTTATACTTCTTAACACTTAGAACCCTTTAGACTTTAGAAAAATGGCAATTATGTCACTGAAGAAAGAATGATCGCAGCTGCAGGATGATTTTACAACGGTTGCAACTTAAACTGAACCTGACATATATTGGCTTTTAAGGCGTGAAGATAAAGACAGATAGATAGATTTTCATGGCAGGTTGTCCGCCGCTGCCATTTCGTATTGCAGTTTATATCCGAGGCCTCTTCAAGCGAGTAGGCCATTTCTCGGAAGGCGAAGCAGACAGATAAGCTGATGGCATCGAGAAAAAAAAGCTACACTTACTTGCATTTCCTAGCAAATGTATATTCTACATCACGCCGACCATGTATCACTTGTTAATGCTACTTCACAATTGGAAAAAAAAAGAATTAAAATGGTGAAATATAGACTTAAAGAGAAACTGATTGCAGCTGCAAGATGTGTTTACAACTGTAGAACCCAGTGAATAATGATGGTGATAAAACTTTATATTGCGTTGGACAGATATGATCTTCCAGGCGCGAAGATACAGACAGATACATGTAGATATATGTTCACGGCAGTTTGTCGGTAGCACTACCTGAGGTTTATCACCTTGGCCTATTCAAGCCAGCGGGTGCTTTCTCGGAAGTCAAATGAAATATCTAGTCCCTGATAAATGTCATAGAGTGCGATGTTTTTGCCGGCAGATAAAAAGGTCGGCTTTCCATCTTAAATGAATATGTCTTTTACATAGCAGTAGGAAAACATACAGGAGAGGTCAATAACCTGTACGGTTTTTCGTGGGCCTTCCAAAAACTTAAAAGATATGAGAATGCTAACGTTGTAGTTAAGGTATACATACGTTGAAGCTAAGGTGACAAAATTAAACAGTAAATGGGAACCTAACAGACAGTACTGAAAGGAACGCTCACTTCATAGACATGATCATCCCTGTAAACATCGGCCGATCTCTAACAACTGCGCAAAATTCAGGAGAACACCGGTAGTATTACGTACTGCCAAAAATGTCAGTTCGTTTTATTTTCCTGCTGCTACAGGAAAAAGGACAACTCTTCCAATTTTTCGTTCAAAATTTTCACGCAAAACTATGACAAGCCAATGATACATTAATACATACTTTTGGGACACCCTTTACCAATAGATGGTACTGGCATGAATGTAAGAAAAGCTTACTTAACGAACGTGACGGTACTGGAGAGCCTCTACCAGGTTCCGCGGATCGCTGGAAAAATAGTAGAAATTGGCCAAATAGAGTGGATAGTATGCGATATGCTAGAGTCTACAATTGAACCCTATTGGTCGGCCAACTGTAGCAAACTATTGACTCTTTTTTGGCCAATTTCCACTATTTTTCCAGCGATCCAAGGAGCCTGGTAAAGGCTAGGTTCTGGCATGAATGAATGAACTCAGGCGTTGTACAAATGTAGTTAATAAGCGAACAAAATTATCTAATGAATGGGACGCTAATAGACCGGTGCTAAAAAGAACACTTTCTTACACAAACCGCTGCCAAAGCAAACATGGAATAATAAATCTTTTTGGAAAATAGATGGTACTGGATAGCCTCTACCAGGTTCCGCGTATCGCTGGAAAAATAGTAGAAATTGGACAAATAGAGTGAAAAGCTAGAGTCTACCATTGGACCCGTTTGACCAGCCAACTCTAGCATACTATTAACTCTTTTACGCCAATTTCTACTATTTTCCCAGCGATACGCGGAGCCTGGTAAAGGCTAGGTACTGGCATGAATGAATGAACTTTATCGCTCGACAATTGTACATGGCACAATATGTATGGCAAGAATGACAATACAATCAATACAATGGGTACTAAAATAGTCTATTCTATTCTGAAAACTATAATCACAAGGATATGAACGTAAATGGCGTAATGACATAATATACGTTAAACGTTTCGGTCTGTTACAATACATTCTCTCTTTCGTAAAGCGCTACATATGTATGAATGAATGAATGAAAGAAGGAAGGAAGGAAGGAAGGAATGAAGCACTTACTTAATGAACATGATCATCCCCGCCTTGTCGATGTTCCTCGCCACGGTTTTCCACGACTTCTCCAGGTAGAACTTCTGCCAGGGGTCGAGCGGCAGGCGGGGGTCGGGCGGGAGAGGCGCCTCGGGCTCCGGCAGGGACTCCGTCTTCAGGTCCGCGAACTTCATGGACGCCGTGCATCCCATGGTATGTCGGGAAGGACGCGCACACGTCACAGGGCGTCGTTATGATGACGTCAATGGCGCGAGACGGGCCGCTGTTCGAATCCTAGCTGGAAACGGCTTTGCTTTGCTAGGTGAGGAAGTGCGTAGTACAAGCTCGAGCGATCCACATAGGTTTCTCCTTGACTTAGTGTGGAGGAAACCTACGGCCGACTGTTGCTTTTCCCAGAAGATTATCTCTGAAGTGAGTTACAGCTGTGCTTTGCTCCCATGATGCGCAAGCAAATACCCGCCTTATTCATCATCCTAGGCTCTTGAATTGATCCCGTCGAACACCCAAGCCGTTAATGGCTGTACGGATTAAGTCACGTGATCGGTACGGGGTAACGGTGAGACCGTTGCTAGGCAACGTACCTGTGTCGTTTGTCAAAAACCTTTTAGCCTATTTTATAAAGATAACAAACCACCTGTGCGCTAAATGTTTGTTTTTAAGGAGATCATTTTGAAGAAACCCCTTCCGAATGCCTTTAATACACGCAGCGTTATATGCCACTTAGAGTAAGGCTCAGGCATATATCTTATGGGTGTCGTTACCTGTTTTGAATAGCTAAACCCATCCGTAAATGTATATAGTAGAGCTGGTCTAAGAATACACATAATGATGTAGTGCAAGTAGTTACATTACTTTACCTTTATTTTTACTTTACATAAGAAAAAAAAGCACCCCAAGAAAGGCAACAACCAGGCAAGCTATACCGCTCCTGGATTTTGAGTGTAAACAATATTGTTTAACATATGCACATGTGTGCGAAAGACATCCAAAAAGATAATCTGCTGGAACTTCCTTATCAAGTCGCTAGGTTGAGCCATTGAGAAGCGTAGGATGAAACAGAAACACAACGAGCACACTCGAGATGGTCAAGTGCTTTAATTTTCCCTATTCACCAAACACCTTGACTTCATCATTGTCTGCCACCATATCTAACCTTATTGTTGAATAACATTTGAAAAATAATATCAAGAGTTAGGACTGTACATACTCCAAGGTGCATGTGACCCGCCGCTAGTCACGTGTCCATAAGGTTAGGCAACTGGGTCGGTCTTATTGAGAAAGGCTTTAGAAATGACAGAAAAAAAGTTCTGATTTCTTTGAGTGCCATACCCGATACCCGAAATTATGTCACTATATGACCAGAGCTTTATCCTGTATACGCACCATCCACCAAGGCTAAGTTTCCCTTCCTACCTTATCTAGATCACATTATTACAAACTAGAACAATCCATGCAGACAATGTTTCCTGCACATTTTGATACAATACTGCTTATTGTATAATGTAGCTTATCTTTCTAACTAAAATAGCCTCTAGTCATTAAAACTTATTGCTAAAAAAGTTCAGTATCTTGCCATATATTGCACCAATTACAATCGTTGTACGGTGAAGTTTGATTGATTGATTGATCGATTGATATGTTGAGTGATATCAATACAACATGGTGTAGTCTCTTATATTCAGACTTATTGCTCAGAATGGTGACTCGTCATTCATTGTACACGGTACGATAATTGTACAGTGACCCACGATTGATTGATTGATATATTGAGTAATATCAATGTAACATGGTGTAGTCTCTTATATTTAGACTTATTGCTCAGAATAGCGACTCGGCATATATTTTTCACGTTACGATAGATATACAGTGAACTTTGATTGATTGCTTGATTGGTTGGTTGATCAATCGATTGATTTATTAATCTATATCTTGAGTAATATGAGTAAGATATATCGACTGCCTCAGAAGAGTAGAGACTGGCACGTCAGCGCGGCGTCCGCCTTCCCGACCTCCTTTGTGGACACGGCGATCAGATCGTAGTTTGACATTTCCTCGTGAAAGACCTGGAAATAGCAGAAAGGCATTGTGATCCTAAACTGTTACAAAGATGGAAAGTTCTGAATCTGTATGATCTGCATAACCGGTATAACCTCCCTTCGTCGTAAAACACCAGCTTCGCAGGCACGCGGCGCGGTGGCAGCTGGTTATATTAGAAATGATGCAAAGAGAAACGAGTGGTTTCATTACTCAGTTCTTTCACACCGTAGTCATCCCTCAGTAAGACATCCGGAGCCATGAAATGACAGGCAGAATAAAGGTTCTAAACGGGAGCTGTGCTTACTGGGGGATGACTGCGGCACGCAAGATGCCGGTTAGCTGAGGTGCCATGGTCATGATTTTTGTGTGGTAGATAGTTCATTCCACAGAAAGTAAGTTCTGTAAATTTGGGCCCCCCAGCAGCTTGTTTAGAACTGCAGTGGGTGTTTTTGTTTTGACATTCGGACATGAATAACTTGTTCTCCTAAATGTTATTCCGTACAATTCAGTGTTTTCTTTTTTGTGTTGAAATATAGTTTAATGTCGACTTTCATGATATTGCCTTGTATCCTAAGACCGCCACATAAAAACAACGATGAATCTTTTGTATGAACTTGAATAAAGTATGTTATTCTTGGTAAAAACAACCACTTACCTCGTAGCTTTCCGGCTTGGTCTGTTTTGTGCAGTGTAAGATGGTCCCGTTGACGTACATACAGTTGTTGGCAAAATGGTCCGGCAGCCATAGCGGCTTGTACTTCTGATGAGCCACCTCACTAATGTACTGGAGAAAGGATGGCAGACGGTAAATATTGAACATGAAGTGAAGCATATCTCATTGTTTTATTCTTTCTTTTAAATCTTTATTGCATGTTCACATTAACAAAACAATATGAGAATAACAAAAAAAATACTATAAGGAACATTAGAAGGAACATTAGTACCACGGATCCCGTCAATAAATAAACATAATATATAATAAGAGGAAAGTAACCTGAACACAAATCATGTACATCTCATTGTTAGCGTACTGGGAAAGGGACTACTCTTCTACTGTTCGTAAATAGTTTTATCGGGTTGGTTAGGCGCTGAGTAAGAAGTTTTATTTGCCAACCCAAGTGTCGCTGCTGAAGAATGCGTTCTCAAACGTGACTGAGTTTATTTCCCCTCATCGCGGTTCATGACTGGAGTAGAGATTGTCAGTCACGTTAACGTTTGGGACCGCATTCTTCACTCTGCAGCAGCGACACCTAGCTGTAGTGCGAAGTAGAACCAGTGAGCATTTTCCTGAAGAATGTGACAGATGGTCCCCGATTCATTCATCCATCAATTCATCCATCTATTCATCCATCTATTCATCCATCTTTTCATATCCATTCATTCATTCATTCATTCATCCATCCATCCATTCATCCATCCATTCATTCATTCATTCATCCATCCATCCATTCATTAATTCATTCATTCATCCATCCTCTCATCCAATCATTAATTCATAAATTAATTCTTGTCTTCATTTTTAAATTCATTCATCCGTGCATACTTACATCCCATGTGAACATGCCGCCGTCTCCGTCGAACACCGCTATGACCCCGGCTGCAGTGCGGAATTTTATTCATCCATTCCTTCCTTCATTCATTCATTTCTTCATTTATGTCTCCATCCATCCATTCCTTCCTTCAATCACTCATTCATCCTTCCATACTTACATCCCATGTGAACATGCCGTCGTCTCCATCGAACAGGTGACTGACACTCATTGTTTCTTTCTTTTCTTTTCTTTTCTTTCCTTCCTTCATTCCTTCAACCAACCAACCAACCAATAAATCAACCAATTAACCATACTTACATCCCAAGTGAACATGCCGTCGTCTCCATCGAACACGGCTATGACCCCGGGCGCGGCGTACCCGCAGGTGCCCAGCAGGTGCGGCTCGGGCGGGGTGATCTTGATCTGGTGGCACGGGAAGTCCGGGAACGTCTCCTGCAGCACCTGGAACCCCTCCGTGTTGGACCTGACGGAGTGGCCGCAGAAAATCTCTTTTCCTATTGGGATAATTTGAAGCTTTAATCCAACACAAAGATTGACTCACCATGAATTTTCGGTTGGACCTCCAACTTTCATCAGATATTCGATCCACTCGGTCAAGTCAAAATAGGGAAATCTTACTGGAATGCATAATAAATAATCATGTAGTGCCCGGAATTTTAAAAGCGGCGCAAACTATGGCGATTTGCACCCTGAAATTGCATTTTTTTTCAATTTTCAAAAAATGTCTTTCTCCCCCTCTCTACGTACCTGTGAACATGACGTCACCGCCCTCGAGAGTGGCGGTCTCGCTCTCCACCACGTGAACCTTCAGCCCCAGGTTCCGCATCGTCTCCTCGATGGCCGGCCTCTGTAACAAACAGAAATATCATCACGCTGCGAAAGTAGGCCAAGTTTACACACACGTTACCAGCTTTTTACACACGCATTTTTAATCCGAGTGTACTTGGCATTGCTCTTGGAAATGCTTGTGTAAACCCTGCCTTAGACTCATAACATAAGCAGGTCTGGTGGTAAGGGTCTTGTCGCTGATCACAGCGCATCATTGATTCATTCATTAATCGATTCATTCATGCCAATAAATCAATCAATCAATCAATCAATCAATCCACTCATTCATAAATTATGAAGCAAAAATTAATACCTCTTTTCTCCTAGACTCGTAGGCAGGCCTGGTGATGAGGGCGGTGTCGCCGATCACCACGCAGCAGTCCTCCACGAAGGGACAGTCCGGACACGAGTCGTCTGCAGGGATGACCGTCACCTCCAGACCCAAGTCCTTCAGAACCTGCAGTAACAGGAGACTCGTTTAGATAAGTGATATCACACATGTAAAATAGATTGTGTTAACAGACGGCAAAACAAGCAAGCAAACAGACAGACAGACACACACACACATACGCTAACACACACACACTCACTCACACACAAACACACACTGTGTACTTTACTGTTGAGAACCTACGATGTTTACGTTTCAATTCTACAACACAGTATCTTGTATATCAGTCACTAGATCTAGCCCACCACACTCGAAGGAAATGTTCGCAAGCAGTTCCTTCGGCCTTCTCTAATAGTGCACTCTTTCTTAGTGCTACTCTCCCGCTAGGGGAAGAGTGAAGAAGGTTCACTGCCATAGAGACGAGCTAAACGTTGTAAAGCAAATTATGGAACTTAACCGGATCCTTACATAGATCTGGTGCAAACCGCATAATACTGACATTTAATGAAATGAATCCAGATCACGAGCGTACGATTTCGTCCTCATTAATCTCCAAGCAGATCCAACGGTTGCAAAGATCCAACTGGCAGAAGAATTTTTGTTTGCAATTGGTTGCAAGACTTATTCTGCCAGTTGGAGACGGTCTTTGCAACCGTTGGATCTGCTTGGTGATTAATCCTCATTACGTTGTAATTCGGTGTGATTTTACAGCCGTACCTGTACGTAATTCTCCCACTCCTTCCGACATTTCTCCACGTTAATTTTCTGCTTTGAGCTCTCGTCCCTCAGACCGTTGTTGATGGTGTTCGGGATCTCCCGAACCACGGCGCGTTTGAACTCGGGAAAGTCGAAAATGTTGTCCATTTTGAGTGTCCTTCTTTTTTACACGATGAAATGGTGTCGGTGTGCTATCTAAAGTTAATTGTCTGCAACAGACTGGATGAACCAGAAGAACCAGTGTCGTCTTTTGCGCATGTAAATCATCATATCAGGTCTGCATGTACAGACAACGAAAAGACTGGTTAATTTATGCAATTATATCATAGCTTTATTGA